>OU342745.1:24365230-25083812 GCA_910589775.1 Avena eriantha
AACCACACATGGATCAACCAGTGTCATTGCTTGTGTGTTCTTTCTACAAACCACATATGGATCCATTTGAGTCATTGCATGTTTTTTCTTATACTAAAACCACAAACCAACACTAGACTCATTGCATGTGTGTTCTTTTCCACAAACCACACATGGATCCACTAGACTCATTGCATGTGTTTTATTTTCCACAAACAGCTTATGGATCAAACAGTGGTCATTGCATGTGTGTTGTTTTCACAAACTACATGTGGACCCACTAGAGTCATTGTATGTGTGTTCTATCCACAAACCACACATGGATCAACCAGTGGCATTGCATGTGTGTTCTTTTCACAAACAACATATGGATCCACCAGTGTTCACTACATGTGTGTTCTTTCCACAAACCACATATGGATCAACCAGTGGTCATTGCATGTGGCAGATGTTGCAGCCCAAGAATCTGGAGATCCTCGCACGCAACTTTGCAGCGGCGTTCCTGCTCGTGTGCTCCCACCCAGGATGCTTTCGCCGTTACTCCTACCACGAGCTCTCGCTCCATGAGCTCGTGTGCCCGCACGGCGCGTGCTCCTGCACGGAGCCGGGCTGCAACTACACCGGCCCGCCGGCAGAGCTCGTCGTCCACCTTGTAGAGGGGCACTTGATCAAAGTGATTAGGATCTCGTACGGGCAAGCCCAACTTCTCCAAGAGCAAGTGTCGTTCACTGACTTGGTACACCGCCTGCTAATTTTCTAGGGGGGGACGGCTCTGTTTTCGTCCTGACCATCACCGCCGGTGTTCTGGGAACCAGAGCCGGGCCCACCGTCGTGGGTGTCGTATGCGTCAGTCGGTCTCGTGCGCCTGGTCCGTATACACGGTGCGCATGTGGGCGAACGCCTAGCCACCATCGTCGGTTAGCATTCTTGTGCTAGTCGAGGCGCCGAGCTGCCCGATGCAGCGGGAGGTGGAGTATGTGGACCTACGGTCGATCCTATGCGTGCCATCTCAGTACCTTGTCGGTGCTGGACCAAACAGGAAGATGCATTTCTACATTTGTATCGAGAAGACCGACAGGCAAATGTAGTACTTGTGTTGTCGTTACTGTTAGACTTAAGCGATGCTTCTCAGGTGCTTAGAGCATACGTGTTGTGCGAATGTACCCCAGTTGTAGTTTTCAGTACTCCTTAATACTTCGACGAGTTATTATATTGGTCCAATCAGCTTGTTGTTGTCACGTTGCAAAGTTTGCTTGCTCTGGACAGACCGGCAATACCGTGTGCTCCCGCTCCCGCATGTCAGTGTCACGTGTTCCGAGGACCCACCGGCCAGTGTCACGCACCTCCTTTTCCTTCCCCTCGAAGCCACTGTCCCAACTTCTCTTCCATCCTGCCACTCCCGTCCGATGGTTGTAATCTGATGATTTTCGTTGGATTGTTTACAAGTAATCTACGTTGATAATGCAACATGCAAATGGCACAAACACAATTTCTAAAGTGGAAGCACTCACACGCTGCTATTGCACATGTTTATCAATATAGCTCGACAAACCCATTACAATAATTGTACTCGCATTAAACACAACCGAAATTGCAACCATCCTAAACAACATCTAAACCCATATCACACCACTGTCGTCGGAGTCCACCTCGATTGGTGACACCGCCGTGCCCTTCCCGGCGACATCCACTCCCACTAGTGGCTTGACCTTCGCCAAGGAGGCAACAATGGCGTTCTGCACAGCTTCGTCCCTGTCGTCCTCCACATCGGAATCGACAATGACGAAGGTGACGGGGTTGGCGTGGATCGAGCGCCGTCACGCCTGGCAGCTCCTGCTCGAGCTGGACGCCGCATCAGTCCTTCTACAGGTAGGAGGGGCCGAGCTCGCATACGTAGCGTCGTCGCTCCTCTCAAGAAACCATGGCCATTCGATACTGCGACGATAGGATCTTGGGGTGGACCCGCCGCGGCGAGCCCTACCAGAAGCGGTGGAGCGGATGGATCTACCGTCGTGAGCCATGACAAGTTCCTAGGAGGGAGTAAGATTGTGGACCAGGCGTGTCTGGTTCCTGAGCAAGGCCTCCCAGTGATATGTACGCGTGCAAGGTACCAAAAATTTTCATCCAATGCGCGCGAGAGGGCTTTTGAACCACGAATGCGCGAGTTTTTTTGACAAGTCCACACGCTAGGTCCCCCACCTGTCAGCCGAATGTGGACGGTAGGATTCTGCCCGAGTTATTAAGTAGGGATAAATCACGCTTCACCACTACCCTGACATCCAAAGGCTCCTCTTTCCTCTGCCCTCGCTCCCCTCGCTCATGGCTCGCAGCTCGTGCAGTTCGTCTCGAGCGGAATCAGGGTCGGCTCAATGCCGTCAGGCGGGTGCCACCATCAGGTACCGGAGGGCGCCCTACGATTACCACCCCGATATGCTATGTTTGTGCGGTGAGAAGATGCCGAGATGGATTTCATGGACCGACGAAAATACTGCAGGAAAATTCAGCAACTGCAGCATCAGAGCGGTAAGTTCCTACTGTAGGTACAATGGTAACCCGGATCCAGAAAGAGTAATGTAATTCTTTTTTTGTTTCCTTCGATCTACTACATAGGAAGGGAGGGGGACTGGCTATGACAAGTTTGTGTGGATCGAAAAGCCACTGACAGGTTTTCACAGAGAGCTTGTTCAGGATCCGCGTGATGCTATGTGGGACAAGAAAGAGGAGATTCGTGCGATGGAGCGAGAGATTCGGGAGCTTCGCCAGGTGCAGGGGAGGCAAGGGCAGGGAGGTGGTGAGACAGACAGGCTCAAGATTAGGCCAGATAGTGGACACAATTTCCTCATTATCTGGGCATTATCTGTTGCATTTGCTATTTATGTTGCCATGTCGTTGTCCAGCAGCTGAAATAAGTTGCTGCTTCGTGGAGTGTAGCGACCAGCTTAAGAAATTGTTTTCCAGCCCAGAAACTTATCATAAGTGTAATGCCAACAACAGGGATTTATTAAGTGCCTATAAATAAATCATGTATGTGCCACTAACACCCATTGATTTTGGAGAGGATTTAACCGCTCAGCTATCGCAATTGTTTAGGTAGTAGTGGCACAGTCACAGTTTTGGATTCAACTAGTGGCCTTGGCCGTATCAAATCTTAAAGTTGCGATACATTTTACTCCGAGTATGGGAGGCAGATTGTTTCACCCGACAAGTTCCATGCACACAGCTCTAGAGTTTAACCGAACTACATATATAGGTTCAAGTTCAACACATCATTATGGTGCTACACTGCTAGCCCTCTTTCTCTGCTTGGGTGCCAACTTTCTTCCTCTTTCCTTCACGTCCACAGGCTTCTTCATCTCCTGCCTTCTTCCTCTTCCTGGGTGCCAATTTTCTTACCTTCACGTACCCTGCATCTCCGGGTCGAGGGAAGTCAGGCCAATCAGCACCAGAATCTTGTCCGACATCATCACTCCACTCGTTTTGGTTTTCTTCCCGCAGCAAAATCACTGAGTCGGCTGTCTTGTTTCTTACCTTGCGCTTCCTGTAAAAAAACAGTACATGGATTACTACCTTATATCTACAGACTATAAACAATTTTTTGTGTGAATGTACCATCTCATACCTAGGTTTGGGAGCATTAGGGCTTGTTTGGTTAGTCCCGCCCCGGCCGGGATATGGCATCAATCCCCGTGGATTAACTGAGATCGGTCACGCCGGGAATCAATCTAGACCACGCTAAAAAACATGTTCGATTAGACCCGGTGGAGATCCCACCCTGGTGTAAACCTCCCCAATTCCGTCCAAATTGTGGGGATAAAAACATCAGTCCCAACCCGTGGAATTATTCCCTATGTGGTCATCCCGAAACGGTATGGAAAAACAACCTCTCCTTTCTTGCTCACGGCGGCGCCACCGGCGACGAAAGGGAAGAGCGACAACGAGGATGAAGTGGGTCCTGGCTGCAAAATTGGCCGGAGCAGTCGAGCGCTCGCGCTCCTAGCCCTGCACAGATTTCCCCTCAGGAGCCCGGCCTGGAGGCATAGCACTGGCCGGAGAAGTAGTGCTCCATCAGATTGGAGGCCGGGGAAGAAGAAGCGGTTGCTCCATCAGACCAATTTCCCTCTCTAGGAGGTAGAATCTACGTCGGCGTGATTGGTGGTTACTACGTCCGGTTCCCTTGGCTGCAGTTTCCCTGGGGAGTAACCGAATAAGCAAAAGGCAAGCATGGATTAGGGGAAGGGATTAGCAGGGATCTTGGTGACACTAGGGGATCACCCAATTCCACAGGTGGTTTGTTCCACTTGGGGATTGGTTCCACATGAACCGAACAAGCCCTTAAGGGGACATCCATCTGCTCTATGGCCTATAAGATGGCAGGTCTTGCATCTGTTTTTGCCCTTCTTTGTAGCACAGAAAGCCGAACCCTTCTTCTCAAGAAAATTCTTAAACCTATTCACCTGGGGTCTTCCCCTGCCCCTTTTTGTAACTGGCTAGCAAAGTTCGAAATATAGTTGGACTTGAGGCCACTGAGATGGGTTTGTACATGGCTCGACGGATCCAGCGTACACATCTCTGAACTTTTCCATAGAGTAGTAGTCTGACAAATATTGATCCAAATGTGGTAGAGTTCTTTTCTTCACCAAGAAGGCCAAGGCGTGGTCGCAAGGTTTCTCGGTATGCTGCCACTCTAAGCAGGTGCATTATCGCAACTGGATGTTCACAACATCCCTTTTGCCACTCTTGGACATATCGACCACCTCACATCTTCTGCTGGTTGACGGGAGAACCTTAAGATGAGCAAGTCCTCGGCTTCTCTTGTGTAGTTATTGTACAACTGGCGGTAGCATATGTCCTCTAAGTCTCCTACCAATCTCTCTCCTTATATTTAACAGCTTCATGATCATACCACGTATGCTGCCCATCAAGATATGAACAGGACGCACTTTTATGTCCTTCACCTAGTTATTCAGGCATTCTGCAAGGTTGTTGTTTATGTAATCAACTTTGATGTCAGGGTTGAATTGACTCCTCTTCCATAGCTGCGAATGATGGATGGCTAAGTACTCTGGAAGTTCAGGGGCTTCGACAAAAATCTTGCTCATGAAATAATCGCTGCTACTAGTTTTGTAAACTCTAGCAGCAGGAAATATGTAACGAAATACGCTGCCTGCGTAGTGTGAGTACAAGTTGAGCATCATATGGGCATGGCATTTTCTACCTTCAGCTCGCGGGAACACCTCCTTCACTGCATTCTTCAGCCCTTTGCATGCATCCGTGGATATAGCCAATGGATCCATGTGGCCTATTGATCTCCTGAGCTGCCTCATAAACCAGACCTAGTCTTCCTTCGTTTCTGTTTCAAACAGCCCGAATGCCACTGGGAACATCCAGTTGTGACCATCAAGTGCTGTGGCAGATGGCAGGCAGCCTTTCCATTTGCCAGTTAGGACAGTGCTATCTACACTTAGATACGGCCTACAGCCGCCCTTGAATCCTTGGATGCAAGGTTTAAGCGCCATGAAAAATCTTTTGAAATATATTTTACCACCTTCTGATTCGGTGTCAATCTCCACAACACTCCCTGGACACCTAGCTTGTACCTCCGCCTTAAAGTTGTACAACATCCTGAAGCTATTGGTCCAATCCCCGTGCAAGACCCCCAGAGCTTTCTCTTTACCTTTCCAAACCGTGTAATACTAAAGGACAATGTTGTATTTAGAACTGAGGCTAGTCTGAATATTCTTCGCGGTCTCCTTAGGGTTATCCTTTAGTATGGACATAGATTGCATAGCCACCCACTCCGTATCAGCCATTGAGGATTTCAGTTTGCTGCCTGTCGGAAACATGTGTGAAGGGCCCATTTTGTTCACCTGCAACATAGATTCATTTAAAAGATAAGCAGAGTCGACTAGTTGCCAGAAAGATATCGCACATCAATTGTAGTTATAGAGTGAAAAGAGAGAGAGAGAGAGTTCTAATGGTTTGCTGCATTCATTGCCCCAATACCCTAATTGCAGTCGACGCAGGTAAGGATCTTGCTGTGATCGTCCATGGACAATGTACCTCGGCCCGTCCATTCATCCACGTTAACTTGCAAACGGCCTCATACCTCTCGGCACAGTTCTTCAGTCGATAAACGTCGAACTCCCCCTTCATACAAAAATGCCGGAACGACATCCTGAACTCATGCATGCTCCTAAACTCGCTGCCGACTGAAATTATAGGATACTCATGGTCATGTTTCATTTCTTCTACTTCAACACCCAAATCATTGACTGGAATACCAGCCTCATTGTTAAGTTCCTCGTCTATTTCATCATCACCAGATTCTTGATCCTCTATAGTGCCTTCTTCTTCATCTGATTCAAAATCTTCGCCATCGTCTCGAATGCCTAGTACTGCACACATCATATTAACTCCCATGGGTGGGGCTGAACCATCGTCTCCACCCGGATGGACAAGAACATTGCCCCAGTCCACCTCACCAGCAACTCTGTTTTCTCCAAGACACTCGGTTGGTTCTGCTGCAACCACATGGGGTGATCTTACGTTTGCACGCATCCCAGGTACTTCAGTGGACAAACAACAGTCAGAATCAATTTCATCTTGAGTGTACAGAACCCTCTTGCTCTTCCTGTGTACATCCTCCTTCCTGATGTAATCTTTCCTGATGGTATTAGTAGGGCTTGACATCCGCGTTCCATTCCCCATTGAACTAGGATTTTTGCTGCCGCTCTTGGGTGTGATCTCCTTACTGCCTCCCCTCACAGGTGTTGGCTCCAGGGTGCTGGCATTATTACCTGACCTCTGCAGCGTGTTCTTCTTCGAATTAGCCCTTTTGATGCTACTATTGGGCGTGTTCTCCTTTGTGCTGGCATTATTGCCTGACCCCAGCGGCGTGTTCCGCTCCAAATGAGCCCTTTTGCTGCTACTATTGGGCGTCTTCTCCTTCATGCTGTCATTATTGCCTGACCTCAGCGGCGTGTTCCGCTCCAAATTAGCCCTTTTGCTGCTACTATTGGTCGTGTTCTCCTTCGTGCTGGCATAATTCCCTGACAACGGCGTGTTCCACTCCAAATTAGTGTTTTTTTCTGCTCCCACTGGGTGTGGTAGCCTCCGTGCTGGCCATCTTCGCCTCTTTGCTACCACTCCTGGGAGTGTTCACCACCGTGCTAGCCCTCTTAACATTTTTGCTGCTACCGTTCGGTGTGGCATTTTGACTGGATCTCAGGGGTGTACTCTGCGGCGTGGTGCCTTTTGTCGTGCGACTCTTGGGCATCCTATTCTCTGGCGTGGTCTCCTTGGTGATGTTCTTCTTCGGGGTGCGCTTTTTGGGGATGCTCTTCCTGCTCTTCTTTATGACGCTCCTCTGTAAGACTCTCCTCTATTCGAGGCCACCCTCAGTCGCACCAGCCCCAGTGATGCCATGGATCAGGTCACGCATGCCTTCTAAAATTCCATCATCTCTATTGTCGAGTTCCAATTCCTCTCCAACCGTGAGCACTACCAAGTGGAAGTAAACTTCACCTCTATAATGTTTCCTTGTAAATGGTATGAGTAAATCCCTGGTATCTTTCACTTCGATAGCCTTTTTGCTCCTGTAACCATAATATAACAAACGTGCTTCCTAGGAGGACCCCACAACACCTTCACACGTAACGATGCCATCAAGTCAGATAACTCTAGCACTTCAGGGTCATATCTGCCAAGGATTACATCAAACTCGTCATAGAATTTTTCTGTGCCATCATCTAATTTTGCAGTATAATCCGCGACACCAATACGAACGATTACTTTGCCATCATCAGGTTCTTCATGATAGAAACATCCGAGAGGTTCAAGAGATGGAGCAGCACCATCAGACCCAGCCCCAATGCCACCGCCGCCATCACCAGCGTCATCGTTAGCTGGATCAACCTCGGTGGAAGTACCAGGACCAGGAGCAAGGCAAGGGCCCTTAGCAGCGGGAGATACATTACATGGTGGATAGGCAGGGCCCCTTCTAACGGCAGCCACAATAGGATCAGCTGCTGCGATGCCACCTCGACGATCAGGAGCAGTTCCCACAACAACAGTGTTTCGAGTGCTAGCAGAGTCCAAACCATAAGCTAGCTTCAGACCAGCACCTCGCTGAACCCGAGCACGGGTTCGAGGAGGAGACAAGGCATCAGTCTTTGCAACAACAGTGGGGCAGCCTCCGGAAGCCTTAGTTTGCTCAACAGCGGCAGGGATTGGGTCAACAGCGTCCAGATCAACAACAACATGAGGACGACCAGTACCAGCAGATTCTAGAGCAGGGTTCGCACAACTTGAGGATGGTTTCGAGGAGGAGCAGCACACAAGACGGCAGTCTTGGCAACAACAGCGGGGCAGCCTCCAGACGCCTTAGTTTGCTCAACAGCGGCATGGATTGGGTGAGCAGCAGCCGCATCAACATGGGCACGGGGACGGGGAAGACCAGTACTAGCAGATTCTAGAGCAGAGTTTTCCACAACGACAATACGGGGACTCCTACGAGGAGGTTGCCTGACAGAAGCATGTCGCGGACGAGGAACCACATTTTTCTCAACAACAGCAGGGGTTCGAGTTAGATCTCCCTGTCCAATAATAGCTGGGCGACTCCCAGTAGCAGGAGCTTCCTCATCCACTATGTTACACACCAGCATAACCACGCGAAGCCTAACATGTTGTTTCATCAACCCAATTAGCTGACTGTCACACGCTATAGGAACCTTGAAGCCTCGTTCATCAATGATGCCGAACCGTGCAGTCTGCTCTGGCCTCATTTCAGCAAGTTCACGCACAACAACAACCAAACTAGGGACAGTGCATAACTGCACATGCGCTACTTCCATCTTCAGACTCTGAGCCTGTTTCCATGTGCTCTTCCCATGTGCTAATTTAATGAGGTAGCTGCAGATTCTCACCAGAACCGTGTATTTGGGTTCAGCGAAGATCCTAGTTGACAGAAAATTGGAGACAAAAGGTAATAATTATTTGTTAGCATCGTGCTAGCAAACAATTCTATGTTCGATATATCTCTGTAATGCCAATAGCCAGCTAGCAGTTATAGGTAGTGCGAATAGCAAAGAGAAGAGTAGCTCACCCAAAATTAGCCAGAAGTACTTCTTCCTCGGCAAATGGATCTGCCATCCTCCGCGTTGCTCAGCTCGTCGGCGGTAGAGGCGGGCTAGATCGTTGCAACAGCTAGCACGACATTCGGCATTAGAGCTCGGTATCAGCGAGTAGGCGCAGCAACTTGGCGCCGGAAGTCAAATGCCCGAAGAGATCATTCTGGTTGGAGAGAGGATTTCGACGCCGCCGATGCTAGGGTTCATGCGAAAGGAGGGAGGGAGTGGATTTGTGAATTTGGTCAACGCACGATGCTCCTTTAGTATCTCGTTTCGCCTACGTGGTTGTCACGTTGGCGCTCGCATCACGGAAATATTACTGACATGAGGGTCCCGACCGTCTACTTCACGGGGCAATTTCACGACATGTTTGGATTTGGTCGGGGTGAGACGAGTTTGCATCGAAATGGCCCCTCTCGGTAGTTGGTGGCCCAACTTTTTGAAACGCGGTAATTTCAGGCAACTTAGGTACTGCCATGCGCTGGCCTTCCAACTTTGGTACCATAGACAAACAACCTCCACCAGCACAGCCATATGCTGCCATGCACAAATGGGCAAAAGAGAATTTTAGAATTTGTCTAATGGACCAAGATCCCAAAACTCACCAAATTCCAACAATCCCCCGCAAAGTCTCACTGGCACATCACCTCACTTCTAGTCTAGAATATTGTTTTATGTACCGGTATGTAGTGGAGACTGTTAAGTTGAATTTCCATGTTAAACTTCATGCTACATGATACGTCGTAAACGTATCTATAATTTTTGATGCTCCATGCTTGTTTTATATCATTTGTCCTATGCTTTGTCTACACTTTGAGGTATTTTTATACACTTTCTCGAACTAACCTATTAACAAGATGCCACAGTGCCAGTTGCCTGTTTTCTTCTGTTTTTCCAGAAAATCCAGAAAATGAATATTCTCGGAATTGGACGGGACAAAAGCCAAAGTCAATATTTCACCGAGGGGAACATGGAGCCAAAAGACGAGACGGAGAAGGGCCTCGAGGGGGACACACCCCCTGGCTGCGCGACCTGGCCTGGCCCGCGCCTGGGGGGTGAAGCCGCCTTGGGCACCCCCTCGGCCTCCCCTTTCGCCTATAAGAAGCCTCCGATGCAGAAACCCTAAAGAATCTAGGAGAAAGCCATGAAAACCTCCACATCGCCATCGCCACCGAAGGAGAGATTCGGGGACAAAAAGTCTCTGTTCCGGCACCCTGCCGGGACGGGGAATTGCCCCCGGAGCCATCTCCATCGATCTCCACCACCATCTCCATCGCCGTTGTTGATTCCCATGATGATGAGGGAGTAGTTCTTCCTCGAGTCTAAGGGCTCTACCGGTAGCTATGTGTTCATCTCTCTCTATGCGTGATCTTATTGAGATCATGAGCTTTGTAATCTATAGATCTATTCTGCTACTCAAGTGCTTTAATGAATCTCTTCTTATCCCCACGTGTGTGAAGTTGACAGTTTGAACACCGTGTGGCACTCTGGCTAAGGTTACATAAATACTTGTCATGAGTATAAATTGAGTTGGATGTCTCTATGAGATTGTGGTGTTTGTTGGAACCATCTAGCGCTCAAGGTGATAGTGAGGGGTTATCTAGACGGGGAAAGCGAACTTTGAGGTGTGTTGATATAGCTCTACCATGGATTAGAGTGTCCAACCGGAGAGTAGTTCAGAGTAGTATCATGAAGATAATATATTTATGAGAGAGTGTTCACTAGTGAAAGTATGATACGTAGGCCTTGTTTCTAAGCATTGATACACCGTTTGCTACTAGATATGTTACATGTTTGCTTGCTTCCATTTTTATTTCAGTTTTCCTTTAGTCTTTTCCACGCCTTCCAGTTATTTTCTATCACCATTACCACTTATAATTATCCATACCACTTGTATTTCACTATCTCTTCGCCGAACCAGTGCACCTATACACCTGACAAGTGTATTGGGTGTGTTGGGGACACAAGAGACTTCTTGTATCTTGATTGCAGGGTTGCTTGAGAGGGAATACCTTTGACCACTTCCTCCCTGAGTTCGATAAACCTTGGGTGATCCACTTAAGGGAAAACTTGCTGCTGTTCTACAAACCTCTGCACTTGGAGGCCCAAAACAACTGTCTACAAGAATAGAAGTGCGTAGACATCAGATACTTTTGACCACTTCCTCCCTGAGTTCGATAAGCTTGGGGAAGCTGGTTTTGATGAAAATGATATTTTTAGTCCCCCAAGTATGGAGGAGAAAATTTACTTTGATGATACTAAACCTCCAATATATGATGATTACAATGATGAATATGATATTTTCAGTCCACCTACTATTGAGGAGAAAATTAATTATGATTACAATATGCCTCCTATATTTGATGACTATGGTGATGAGAATAATAATGATAGCTATTTTGTTGAATTTGCTCCCTCTACAATTAATAAGAATGACTATGTTTATGTGGGGAGTATTAATTCTTTTATGCATATGGCTCATGATAAGGATGTTTTATGTGATAGTTATATTGTTAATTTTATTCATGATGCTACTGAAATCTATTATGAGAGAGGGAAACATGGTTTTATGTATCTCAACAATATTAAGTTTCCCCTCTTTATGTTGAAAATTCTGAAGTTGCACTTGTTTTGCTTTCCTATGCTTGTTCCTTTGTGCTTTCATGACTTGTTTCTTTACAAGATTATTTTTCATAGGAAGTGGGTTAGACTTAAATTTGTTCCATATTTGCTTCTTGATGCTCTCTTTTACTTCAATTCATATTTCTTATGTGAGCATTATCGAAATTATCATGCCTATCTTAATGGCTATAAAGAAAGAGCTTTTGGGAGACAACCCATTATATTTTTACTTTTAGTTTATTTTTATTTTTGTTGAGTTTTGGAAGTTATTACCTCTGTAATAACCGCTTCTTATCATTTTTGTTTGGTTTTTGTGCCAAGAGTAACCTGTAATGAGAGAGAAGTAATGCTTGGGAAAGTTGTTGTCCCGAAACAGATTTTTGTGCTTTAAACATTCGTGAAAAATCTCTGTATGTCGGATTGAGCTATAATTTTGTGCTTCTCATGACCAGGTTGTTAGCTAACTTTCTTTAGTTCAACACTTTTTGATTCGAGCAACATAAGGTCTTCGAAAAAATCGGTTTTCACCAGTTGGTCTGTTTTGACAGATTTCTGCCATTATTTGCATTTGCCTCTTTATCGATTTCTTTTTGGGTTCTTTTTGGTGAACTGAGATTTTTGAGGGAATTGCTAGAGTAGCTTGTGTTTTTAATGGAAGTTTTGCTGTTTTAAAACTAAACACCAAAGGTTTATTATCTTTTGAATGCACTAATGTTGCTAATGAAGATTGTGTGAAGTTATTTATGAAGGAAATTTTCAGGTGTAGGGAAAGAATGATGTAATGAGATGAAGAATGGACAAAAGCTCAAGCTTGGGGACGCCACCCTATGTAACCCCAAGAAATAGTAAAGAGGTACAAGCGTCAAAGCCATGGGATGCCCAAGGCACCCCCTTCTTCATCAATAAAAATCTTAGGTCTTTCTAGACACTTCGTTTTTATTATTTCATGCACAGTTGTGTTGTTCTTGGAGCGTCTTTGTTTTTGTTTTTAGTTTTATTTTTCTTAGTTTGCTTGAATAAGTTGGTTGGATTCCAACACACTTCTTTTGAAGAGAGACACACCCCGTTATTCATTGCCTAGAACACTCTAGTTTTCACTCTTATTGTTCTACGAGTGTTCTCCTTTGTTAGCACTGCGTTTAGCTTTAGTTTTCGATTGGTGTTGGAAAAGAGTAGGAAGTTTCATGCTTATAGTGGTACAAAAGTAAGCTTGTTTTGACTATGGCCTAGACCTTAGCATGTCATGTTTGATATTGCTTTGACTTTATGCTTAGTGATTATTGCTGTAGCATGACTTGTTCCAAACAATTGAGATTGCTTAATGTGCCTTGAAAGAATCATGCGTTGTTTTAGCATACAAAAGCATAATATTGTGGTATTCTCCTTTAATGCTTTATTTGGTTGACTTGGCGCATGCTTACACCATGTTAAGACTATACCAAGTCACCATAGCCTCTATTATCATTTAGTTTTCGACTTGTAATATCCATGCTTTAATTAATGATGTTTTGTCGCCTTGCATGATTATGACTATTATTGCTCTCTTAGGTTGTCGCTCCCAGTCTTTTGCTAGCCTCCATACCTTGTATGAGTTCCACTCATGCATCCAACTCCAAATAAAACCAAGTTATTCCAAAGAGTCCACCATACCTACCTATTAGCATTTGCTATTCCAAGTATATTCATGTTTTTATCTACCTTCTGAATTAAACTTGTTATGTGAAAATAGTGATTAAAGCTCTCACAAACTTGATGGCACACTTTTCTTTTCTTGGCCCTAATAAGCTTGAACCATTGTGTCATCTATGTTGTATATGCTTGCACTTATACGTTGGGATTAGCAGAACCATGATGTCACAGGGAACGCTTTCAACATTGCACTTGTACATTGTACCCAGTTGATATCATGCTCTTTTGTTTATGGATGTCGTCGGTGTGAAATGAAAGGGAGCTTGTAAGTCCATGGAGTTATGTATGTGTGTTAGAGAAACGCTTGGGCGGCTGGTCTAATCCATGCCTAATCATGGTGGAAACCTGCAGCGTAACCATAATGAGCAATATATGAAGCATTCTTCTTATAATAAAAGAGATAGAGATTGAGAAAAAAGAAAAAAAAGATGAGAAAAGAGGAAAGAGAGAAAAAAGCACCATTTTCCCATGGTAAACAAGAAGATGTTGGGATGCTTATTGTCTGCTTTCCTTGTCATTTTGATACGGAGATTCTTCCGTATCATCGGGCAAGGGTTACCCCATTGGCGGTTCTCTATGATACACATGTACTTATTATGACAAGAACTTACCGGTTACTAAACTTGAGTAGCATAAGGAGCGACCCTCGTATTCAAGGGACATGAGATTGCCAACTTATACTTTGTCAAGCATATACTCCATAGTTTGTTCACTTTAACCTTAATCACTTCAAGATGCTTATGATAGGGGGAATGAGAGCTGAAAGCTAATAAGTACCATAATTTTTGGAAGCTCTTGATGAGACTTGAATCCCTGCTTCATTCTATGAAGGCCTTTCTTTTACTTTTATGTTGAGTCTCCATCTTCTATCTTTATGCACCTATTGAGAGAGCATAGTGGCCATTCTTAGTTCTATGTTCATTGTTCCAAAACTTATTGATTGATTCATAATGTTGATATTTCTTGTTCTTGAACTATTTGTATCTAGTCACCCTTATGAACTTCGAAGGTGTCCTGTGCATTTATGTTTTGTTACTCCATGAGGGACAAGTTGAATGACACTATGCTATGTTTTATATATGCGAAACAAACAAATGTCTTTCAATGCATTGTTATTCATGGTCTTTTTTGTATCCTTTCATGTTGCATGCATAGTCACTATGTCTTATTGTTAGAACTTCATCTTTCATACTCATGTTTAGAGTACTTTGATCCCAGCTTTCAATGCTTGCAAATGGTTTGATCTTGATTGTGATGGTGCATGTCACCTAAAAAATTATTCTTTTTATCACTTACCTACTCGAGGACGAGCAGGAGTTAATCTTGGGGATGCTTTATACGTTTTAAACGTATCTATAATTTTTGATGCTCCATGCTTGTTTTATATCATTTGTCCTATGCTTTGTCTACACTTTGAGGTATTTTTATACACTTTCTGGAACTAACCTATTAACAAGATGACATAGTGCTAGTTGCCTGTTTTCTTCCGTTTTTTGTTCTAGAAAAGCCAGTAAATGAATATTCTCGGAATTGGACAGGACAAAAGCCAAAGTCAATATTTCACCGAGGGGAACACGGAGCCAGAAGACGAGACGGAGAAGGGCCTCGAGGGGGCCACACCCCATGGACATGCGGCCTTGCCTGGCCCGCGCCTAGGGGGGTGCAGCTGCCTCGGGCACCCCCTCGGCCCCCCCTTTCGCTTATAAGAAGCCTCTGATGTAGAAACCCTAAAGAATCCAGGAGAAAACCACGAAAACCTCCACAACGCCGCCGCCACCGAAGGGGAGATTTGGGGGACAGAAAGTCTCTGTTCCAGCACCCTATCGGGACAGGGAATTGCCCCCGGAGCCATCTCCATCGATCTCCACCACCATCTCCATCGCCGTTGCTGATTCCCATGATGATGAGGGAGTAGTTCTTCCTCGAGGCTAAGGGATCTACCGGTAGCTATGAGTTCATCTCCCTCTCTATGCGCGATCTTATTGAGATCATGAGCTTTGTAATCTATAGATCTATTCTGCTACTCAAGTGCTTTAATGAATCTCTGCTTATCCCTACGTACGTGAAGTTGACAGTGTGCACACCTGATACATTGCAAATGTATCTATAATTTTTGATCTGCCATGCTTGGTTTTATCTACTTTCTTATGTTTTGTCCACACTTTGGAGTACTTTTCATATGATTTCCTGGACTAACCTATTAATAAGAGCCACAGTGCCAGCTGCTTGTTTTCTACTGTTTTTGGTTCCAGGAAAGTCAGAAAATGAATATTCTCGGAATTGGACGGGACAAAAGCCAAAGTTATTATTTTACCGGGGGACATCTGGAGCCAGAATACGAGACAGAGAAGGGCCAGAGGGCGTCCACACCACCTGGCCGCGCGGACAGGCTTGGCCCGCGTCAGGGGGTGGTGTGGCCAGCCCAGGCACCCCCCAGCCTCTCCTTCCGCCTATATATTGCCTCTGATACGGAAACCCTAAGTACCCGATCAAAATTCCACGAAAGAGTCTGTAGCCGCCGTCGTCTCTGTCCCTAGATCGGGAGGGATCTGAAGCTCTTCCCGACACCCTGCTGAAGAGGGGAATTCACCCTGGAGGCCTTCTTCATCATCATGCAAGCCTCCAGTGTGATGTGTCAGTAGTTCATCTCTGGACTACGGGTCCATGTAGTAGCTAGATGGCTGGTTCTCCTCCTTTGTGCTATCATGTTTAGATCTTGTGAGCTCCGTTCATGATCAAGATCATCTATTTGTAATTCTGCATGTTCTGTTTGCGGGGATCCGATGGATATTGAGATGCTATTTCAGATTGATTATTGATTTTATCATGTCTTTGTTATTTGTGATCTTGCATGGTTTCCGTTGTTAGTAGCTATCTTGGCCAAGTAGATGCTAGCAACTCCAAGAGTTAGTATTTATGCTCGATAGTGGGTTCATGCCTCTGGTAATCTGGGGAAGTGACAGAAATCTCTAAGGTACTAGATGTGCTATTGCTACTAGGGAGAAAACAACAATCCTTTGTTCATAGAACAATCGTATTGTTTACTTTACACGCAATTCGTAATGCAATAATCTGTTGTTTGCAACTTAATACTAGAGGGGGTTCGGATGATAACCTGAAGGTGGATTATTAGTCATAGATGCAGTTGGATGGCGGTCTATGTATAATGTTGTAATGCCCAATCGAATCTCAAAGGAGTCAAGATGATTAGTATATGCATGTATTGATTTCTTGATGTTTGTCAATTGCCCCGCTATAATTTGTTCACCCAACATGTTATCTATCTTAAGGAGAGCCACCTCTAGTGAACTATGGACCCCGGTCCTTTCTTTTACAATCAATCTAAAAACTGTTTACTGCTTTGTGTTTACTTTCTACAAACTATTACTTTCTTCCATTCGATACGTTTAATCCTTTGTTTTTAGCAAAACCGGTGAGATTGACAACCTCATCGCAAGTTGGGGGCAAAGTTCTATGGTTGTGTTGTGCAGGTCTCCACGTTGTTACTAGAACTGGTAGTGCACCCTACCAAGGCTTACCTAGCAACACCTTTGGGGTGTTTCCTTGCTCCTACTGGATTGATAACCTTGGTTTCGTACTGAGGGAAAACTTGCTGCTGTGCTCATCATACCTTCCTCTTGGGGTTCCCCAACGAGCTCGATATATTTTGGGCCATCAACACTGTGTGGCACTTTGGCTAAGGTTACATAAATACTTGTCATGAGTATAATTTGAGTTGGATGTCTCTATGAGATTGTGGTGTTTGTTGGAACCATCTAGCGGTCAAGGTGATAGTGAGGGGTTATCTAGATGGGGAAAGCGAACTTTGAGGTGTGCTGTTATAGCCCTACCGTGGATTAGAGTTATCCAACCAGAGAGTAGTTCAGAGTAGTATCATAAACAGATGATATTTATATGAGAGTGTTCACTAGTGAAAGTATGATCCCTAGGCCTTGTTTCTAAGCATTGAAACACCGTTTGCAACTAGATCTATTACATGTTTGCTTGCTTCCATCTTTATTTCAGATTTCCCTTAGTCTCTTCCTACCCGTCAAGCTCTTTTCTGGCACCGTTACCACTTATAATTATCCATACCACTTGTATTTCACTATCTCTTCATCGAACTAGTGCACCTATACACCTGACAAGTGTATTGGGTGTGTTGGGGACACGAGAGACTTCTTGTATCTTGATTGCAGGGTTGCTTGAGAGGGATACCTTTGACCACTTCCTCCCTGAGTTCGATAAACCTTGGGTAATCCACTTAAGGAAAACTTGCTGCTGTTCTACAAACCTCTGCACTTGGAGGCCCAACAACTGTCTACAAGAATAGAAGTGCGTAGACATCACTACACTAGCTAGCAACTTGAATAATGGACTATGCCTTGAACTACAAGTTTTCTGCACACTAGTTTCGCACAAAATCTAGACTAGTACAGGGCTGCCGCAGGGGCCTGTTCGTCTGCGGTACCAAAGTTCGCAGGCCAGCGCATGGCGGTACCTAAGTTGCCTGAAATTGCCGCGTTTCGAAATGTTGGGCCGCCAACTACTGAGAGGGGCCATTTCGAGGAAAACTCATCTCACCCCTGCCAAATTCAAACATTCCGTTAAACTGCCCCGTGAAGTAGACGGTCGGGACCCTCATGTCAGTCATCTGTCCGTGAAGAGAGCGCCAACGCGGCAACCTCTTAGGCAAATCGAGGAACTAAGTGGATTGGATGCGTTGACCAATTTCACAAATCCATTCCCACCTTTCCCCTGGCACCGACGGTGTCGGAATCCACCCTCCAGGCAGGACGGTCCGTCCAGACATTTGACTTCCAAGTTGCTGCGCCCAGTCGCTGATCCCGAGCTCCAATGGCGCATGCCATAGCCGCCGTTGCGAGGCTCTAGCCCGCCTCCATCGCCGACGAGCCGAGCTGCTCGGAGGATGGCAGATCCTACTACCAAGGAAAAAGAAGTTCTGGCTACAAGCGGGTGAGCTAGCCTTCTCTTTGCTATTCGCACTAATTATAACTGCTAGCTGGCTATTGAACCTAAAATCGTTTGGTACCCCAACGCTGACAAACATATTTTGTCCACAGTTTTCTGTCAAGTGGGATCTCTGTGGACCACCATTACCTGGTTACGGCAAGCCTCTTCAGGTACGACTCTAAGGGCAAGTGGTATGGACACCATTGTATCACGATGGAAGAAGCGCCTGCGCAGATCTGCACTATATCTGGTATGGTTGCTGCTCTGCGTAATCATGATGAATTATGGCCGAAGCAGACTACAAAGTTCAGATTCATGGATGAACGTGGCATCATGGTTCCACTAACGTGTGATAGTCAGCTAATTGGGTTGATGAAAAGGTATGCTTCGGCTTGCATGTTTGAGCTGAATTGTACTGTACTGGATGTGGAAGCTGTTGCAACTGGGAGTCACCCTTCTATTCTTGGATAGGGTGGTTGCTCAAAGCCAATTAGCTCCTGGTAAGCAAAAGACTCTTGGGATTCACATGTTTGTGCTGAATTGTAATTTTTTGTTTTATTTACTCTGTAGATATTGGGCAGTTATGCAACAGTCCTGTTTCTTTGACAGGAAGCGCCGCAAGGTTAGAAACATGACTGCCGGGTCAGTCATTTTGTTCTCGAAGAAATTAAAAACGAGTGGAAAGATGATGCTGGACACGATTCTGGTGCCCTTTGTCCCGTTGATGCAGAGTACGCGAAGCTAAGAAAATTGGCAATGAGGAAGAGGAAGAAGGCAGGAAATGAAGAAGCCAGTGGACGTGAAGGCTTGGCACCCAGGCTGCTGGCAATGAAGATGCATAGTAATGTGTTGAACTTGAACCTATATATGTAATTCTGTTAAATTCTGGAGCTCTGGTTGTGGCACGTTACTGGGCGAAACAATCTACCCACGTTCTCTGAGTAAAATGTACCGCGACTTATGGTTTGGAAACGCCCGAGTCAGTAGTTGAATCCGAAATTGTGATTGTGCCACTTCTATCTGAAAACATGCAGCACCGGTTCCACGATTGCTGAGGGGCAGGAGGTCTCCAAATACGACGGAATGTAAGTGGCACATAAATAAATTATTTAAGCTGCCACACTCCATGAAGCAGCAACTTATTTCAGCTGCTGCACACAATGACATGGCAACATAAACAACAATGGCAACCGATAATGCCCAGACGCTTGAGCCCGTCTATCTCACCGCCTCCCTGCTCATGCATCCCCTACGTCAGGCGAAGCTCCCGGGTCTCCATTAACCGGGTGTACGTGCTTCCACTTTATAAATTATGGTTGTGCCATTTGCATGCGTCACAATCCACGTAGATTACGTTTAAACAAACCACCAATGTCAGAATACCACCATGATCAGACAAAAGGAAGTGATGCAGGGTTAAGACAGACTAACGGGAGAGCAATTTTTTCCTCCCAGGACTCCGAGACTACTAGTTTAGACCGCTAGGTCAACAAGTACTACTATTACAACTTAAAAAGGCACGGAGCTCAAGCTAAATAGAACTAGTTATCACACATCTCCTTGATGTTTCTAATCTTAGCCCGATGTGCATCTTCCTGCGAGAGCAAGGATCGATTCGTCTGCTCCTTCCTTTTAGCATCTTCCTTGCACAACTTCAATTGTTTCTCTGTATTTTTCCTCATGCACTTGTCAATACTCGTAGTTGTGAACTACATGACTTTGGCCTGGTGAAGATCATTCCTTGCTTGAGTCAGTTCTTGCTCTGCTTTAGCCTTCAGGGCCAACGCCACGTCCCTCTCCTTCTCGACTTTGCTAACCATGTCTTGCACCCTCCCGAGATCTCAGTTAAGCTTGGTCGTGTCAACTAGGTCCCATAGCTTCATCTCAACACTGTCAATAAGTGAGCTGACTATGAATTTTTTCAACTCAACAGTCATACCCCATAGTTTGTCCAGCGTTTTATGCATCGATTTGGGCCACTCTGGGTCTACCCATTTGACAACACCGCAACTTCCTCCTTGCGTCGTTGCACGATGTCCTTGACACCGTAGAAACCTCCTGCCTGCTTTTCGTCCTTCGAACGCTACAAATTTAGCAGGCACATGTCCATGTTTACATAGTAGAGGACTATCTTCATCCACTAAACCGTGATAGTCAGAGTCATACATCGTCTGGTTGGCCTAACACATCATACGCGCATGAGTAAACACAGTAGATCTAGCTCAAAAAATAGATAACTGGCCACAGATGATAGAGATAGAGATGAGACGACTCACATCGAAATCACCGTCCGTGTCGTCATGACACGATTCCTCGCCGTCTCCCCTTGAACCCATGGCGAGGGGGGAGAAGGGTGGCTGCCGGAGAGGGGATTGGGATGGAGGCGTCGTCGGCTTGCGGCTACGACAGGATGGGAGTGAAGTGGGGAAGTGGCTTCGAGGGGAAGGAAGAGAAGTACGGGGAGGAAGAGAAGTAATGGGGACGTGACACTGGGATATGGCCCACTCAACTCGTGAGTCGTGACACTCGCAACAGGGGAGTGATACATTACAAATGTATCTATAATTTTTGATGTTCCATGCTTGGTTTTATCCACTTTCTTGTGTTTTGTTCCAACTTTGGAGTACTTTTCATATGATTTCTTGGACTAACCTATTAACAAGAGCAACAGTGCCAGCTGCCTGTTTTCTGATGTTTTTGGTTCCAGGAAAGTCAGAAAATGAATATTCTCGGAATTGGACGGGACAAAAGCCAAAGTGCCTATTTTTCCGGAAGTGATCAAGTGCCAGAATACGAGACGGAGAAGGGCTAGGGGCCAGCCACACCACCTGGCCGCGCGGCCAGGCTAGGCCCGCGCCAGGGGGTGGTGTGGTGGCTCCCGGCACCCCCTCGGCCTCTCCTTCCGCCTATATATTGCCCTCGGGACGAAAACCCTAAGTGCCTGATCAAAAATCCACGAAAGAGTCTGTAGCCGCCGTCATCTCCATCCCTAGACCGGGAGGGATCTGAAGCTCTTCCCGGCACCCTATCGGAGAGGGGAATTCACCCTGGAGGCCTTCTTCATCACCATGCAAGCCTCCGGTGTGATGCGTGAGTAGTTCATCCTTGGACTACAGATCCATGTAGTAGCTAGATGGCTGGTTTCTCCTCCTTTGTGCTTTCATGTTTAGATCTTGTGAGATCCGTTCATGATCAAGAGCATCTATTTGTAATTCATGCATGTTGTGTTTGCGGGGATCCGATGGATATTGAGATGCTATTTCAGATTGATTATTGATTCTATCATGTCTTTGTTATTTGAGATCTTGCATGCTTTCCGTTGTTAGTAGCTATCTTGGCCAAGTAGATGCTAGCAACTCCAAGAGTTAGTATTTATGCTCGATAGTGGGTTCATGCCTCTGGTAATCTGGGGAAGTGACAGAAATCTCTAAGGTACTAGATGTGCTGTTTCTACTAGGCAGAAAACAACAATCCTTTGTTCATAGAAGAATCGTATTGTTTACTTTACATGTAGTTCGTAAAGCAATAATCTATTGCTTGCAACTTAATACTGGAGGGGGTTCGGATGATAACCTGAAGGTGGATTATTAGTCATAGATGCAGTTGGATGGCGGTCTATGTATTATGTTGTAATGCCCAATCAAGTCTCAGAGGAGTCAAGATGATTAGTATATGCATGTATTGCTTTCTTGGTGTTTGTCAATTGCCCCGCTATAATTTGTTCACCCAGCATGTTATCTATCTAAGGAGAGCCACCTCTAGTGAACTATGGATCCCGGTCCTTTTCTTTACATACAATCTATAAACTGTTTCTGCTTTGTGTTTACTTTCTGCAAACTTTTACTTCTTTCCATTCGATACGTTTAATCCAGAACTACAATCACAGAACACTATCAGCCCACACTGTGAAGCAGGAGGTGACACCATTATGCCACACATAACGTGCCACCAAGTGTGCATGATCAACGGAGATACCTCCACACCACGCGACGAAAACGGTAATCCTATCCTCAACCCCGATGATATTTTATCAGATGACCATGCAGGAAACCACGACAATGAAGGAGACCACGGAAACGGAGGAGGAACAGTAGATAATTGCATAGTCCAAGGAAGAGGCGGAGAACCGCACTCAGGAGAAAGACAAGGACTCCGTCTACCAGCGTCGGCATGGCAAAAAGCAAGGGATGCAATTTCGGGAGCAGTCCCAAGACAGCAGATGTTTCACATTAGGACCTATTAGCATACCAATATCTGCTCCACCACAACAAGACATACCTACTTCGGATGCAAAGGAAACTTGATGAAAGAAAGAGATTAGCCGCTGATACATTGCAAATGTATCTATAATTTTTGATGTTCCATGCTTGGTTTTATCCAATTTCCTGTGTTTTGTCCACACTTTAGAGTACTTTTCATATGATTTATTAGACTAACCTATTAACAAGTGCCACAGTGCCAGTTGCCTGTTTTCTGCTGTTTTTGGTTCAAGGAAAGTCAGAAAATCAATATTCTCGGAATTGGACTGGACAAAAGCCAAAGTTGATATTTTCCCGGAAGACTCAGAAGGAGAGTCGGAGAGGGGCCATAGGGTGGTGATACATTGCAAATGTGTCTATAATTTTTGATGTTCTATGCTTGGTTTTATCCACTTTCTTGTGTTTTGTTCCAACTTTGGAGTACTTTTCATATGATTTCTTGGACTAACCTATTAACAAGAGCCACAGTGCCAGCTGCCTTTTTTCTGCTGTTTTTGGATCCAGGAAAGTCAGAAAATTAATATTCTCGGAATTGGATGGGACAAAAGCCAAAGTGCCAATTTTTCCGGAAGTGATCAAGTGCCAAAATACAAGACGGAGAAGGGCTAGGGAGCCACCACACCACCTAGCCACGCGGCCAGGCCTGGCCCGCGCCAGGGGGTGGTGTGGCCGCTCCCGGCACCCCCTCGGCCTCTCCTTCCGCCTATAAGTTGCCCTCGGGACGAAAACCCTAAGTACCCGATCAAAAATCCACGAAAGAGTCTGTAGCCGCCGTCATCTCCATCCCTAGATCGGGAGGGATCTGAAGCTCTTCCCGGCACCCTGCCGGAGAGGGGAATTCACCCTGGAGGCCTTCTTCATCACCATGCAAGCCTCCGGTGTGATGCATGAGTAGTTCATCCTTGGACTACGGATCCATGTAGTAGCTAGATGGCTGGTTTCTCCTCCTTTGTGCTTTCATGTTTAGATCTTGTGAGCTCCATTCATGATCAAGATCATCTATTGGTAACCCATACATGTTGTGTTTGTGGGGATCCGATGGATATTGAGATGCTATTTCAGATTGATTATTGATTCTATCATGTCTTTGTTATTTGAGATCTTGCATGCTTTCCGTTGTTAGTAGCTATCTTGGCCAAGTAGATGCTAGCAACTCCAAGAGTTAGTATTTATGCTCGATAGTGGGTTCATGCCTCTGGTAATCTGGGGAAGTGACAGAAATCTCTAAGGTACTAGATGTGCTGTTGCTACTAGGGAGAAAACAACAATCCTTTGTTCATAGAACAATCATATTGTTTACTTTACACGCAGTTCGTAAAGCAATAATATGTTGCTTGCAACTTAATACTGGAGGGGGTTCAGATGCAGTTGGATGGCAGTCTATGTATTATGTCGTAATGCCCAATCGAATCTCCAAGGAGTCAAGACGATTAGTATATGCATGTATTGCTTTCTTGGTGTTTGTCAATTGCCCCGCTGTAATTTGTTCACCCAGCATGTTATCTATCTAAGGAGAGCCACCTCTAGTGAACTATGGATCCCGGTCCTTTTTCTTTACATACAATCTACAACTGTTTACTGCTTTGTGTTTACTTTCTGCAAACTTTTACTTCCTTCCATTCGATACGTTTAATCCTTTGTTTTCCGCAAAACACGGTGAGATTGACAACCTCATCGCAAGTTGGGGACAAAGTTCTATGGTTGTGTTGTGCTGGTCTCCACGTTGCTACTAGCACCGGTAGTGCGCCCTGCCAAAGCTCAGCTAGTAACACCTTTGGGGTGTTTCCTTGCTCCTACTGGTTCGATTAAACCTTGGTTTCATAACTGAGGGAAAACTTACTGCTGTGCTCATCATACCTTCCTCTTGGGGTTCCCAACGAGCTCTACGTTGAAAGTCGAGCGCATCAGGGAGCGCCCGGTGTTGCCATTTTGTCCACAGCAAGCGTGGCCAATCATGCCGCAGTACAGCCTGCTCGCGGATCGCTCTCACGAAGACCATCCCAATCGTCCAAGCACACCGATCAAATGGCATGTAACAATCATCAAGCAGAACAACTATGTTAGGGCGTGCCTTCTAGAAGACTCGGTTTAACGGCCACCCATTGGGGGGCTAAGGTTAGGGCTCTCCTAAGGTTAGGATCCACATGTGTTTTATGAGAGGAACACACATGCAATGACACTGGTGGATCCATGTGTGGTTTGTGAAAAGAACAGACATGCAATCACACTAAGTGGTCCATGTGTGATTTGTTTAGAGAAACAGTCATGCAATGACACTGAGTGTGGTTCATGAAAAGAACAGACAAGAAATGACATTGGTGGATCCTTATGTGGTTTGTTTAGAAGAACACACATGCAATGACTCTAGCTGTGGTTCATGAAAAGAACACACATGCAATGACACTGGTGGATCCATGTGTGGTTTGTTTAGAAGAACAGACATGCAATGACACTGGGTGTGGTTCATGAAAAGAACACACATGCAATAACACTGGTGGATCCATGTGTGGTTCATGAGAAGAACACACATGCAATGACACTGCGTGTGGTTCATGAAAAGAACAGACATGCAATGAAACTGGTGGATCCTTATGTGGTTTGTGAGAAGAACTGGCATGCAATGACTAGCTATGGTTCGTGAAAAGAACGCACATGCAATGGCACTTGTGGATCCATATGTGGTTTGTGGAAAGAACAGACATGCAATGACTCTAGTGGTGGTTCATGAAAAGAACAGACATGCAATGACACTGGTGGATCCATGTGTGGTTCATGAGAAGAGCACACATCGAATGACACTGGTGGTGTTGGGTCCGCAGCATAGAAAACAAAAAAATTCCTACGGTGTGAACTACACGCCAAGATCTATCTACTAGGTACAAAGCAACGGGTGGACATACATCCAACGAGAACTTACCCTCGAAGACAACGAGTTTTGTTAACGAGTAGGAACTCGTGGTTGATGTAGTCGTACACTTGCCGATCTCAAGATCGTGAGGAAGTCCGAGCGCTGCAACTCAGCAGCGCATCCGCACTCACACACACGTTCAAGCCACCGGACAACCTCGACCTCCTCGCTCTAGAGATTCAGCGGAAGCAGCAACTCCTTCTAGACGAAATGCCACCGGGAACATGTATCTCGCTAATCCGAGACCATGGGGGAATAATTCTAGAGGGGGAGATAGATCCTTCACAAGGAGGTGTGAGGATGAAGGAGGGAATGTGTGGCCTTTTATAGGAGGAGGGGGGGTACCCCCTCTCTCCATGGCCGGCGCATGAGGGGGTGACCCCTCACCTCCCCCATTCATGTGGTGGTAACCCCTCCACATTAAAATGCCTCTTCACATTCCCTTTTAAAGTCTCCACTTTAAATGCATTAAAATTCTCCAAGTTTAATGCTCTCTCATTTAATAAAACTCTTTTTATTAAATTTATTCAGAATTTTGTTAACTACTTTAATTAACAAACATTCACATATAGCCCCTTGCAATATTTCAATATCACATGCAGAACCACTTTCTGCAATTTCACCCGAAACAATTTTTGGTTTCTATTGAAACAATTCCTGCGCTTTGCAATTCTTTCGTCTGAAACATATGTGCTCAAAAATGGTGTCTGGTAAATCTTAAGTGTGTCACCCTACGGTTCGCGAATAATGCAGACATGATTGAGACCCTTCTCCGATCAATAATCAGCAGCGAGACCTGGAGATCCGTACTGACTCCTACACATTCAACGATGACTTCTGTGATCGTGAGAACCTTGAACGCTTGTAACTAAATCCCTTTGTCCCTCGATATATTGCATGTCCGAGATTCGATCATCGGTATCTCCATACCTAGTTTGATCTCGTTTCTGACATGCACTCTTTTCTCGTTCCCGTAATATAACATTCTAGTGATCACATCACTTGCTTGCAAGCTATCTCAATGTGATATCACCGAGAGGGCCCAGAGTATATCTATCCGTCATCGGGATTGAAAAATTCCACTCTTGATCCATGAGCCTCAACATAACACCTTTGTAGTACTGAACCCATCTTTATAGTCACCCTGTTACGGTGTGACGTTTGATGTTATCAAGATACTCTTCAGGTGTTAGCAATTAACATGATCTCATGGTCTAAGGATAAAGATTACTTCGTATGATGTTATTGCAATATAAACATAATGACTTGATCATAATGCTATACTTCGGATGAATGTTCATCACATCATTCCACCAATGGTGTGACCTTGTTATTAACAACATCCAATGTCCATGATCAGGAAACCTTGATCATCTTGTTAATCAACAAGCTAGTCTATAAGAGAGGCATAACTAGGAACCCTTTTTGTTTATTAAACACACATGTATTGATGTTTCCGATCAATACAATTCTAGCATGTAAAATAAACATCTATCATATATAAGGAATACATAATAGCAACTTTATTATTGCCTCTCAAGGCATATTTCCTTCAGTCTCCCACTTCCACTAGAGACAATAATCTAGTTCACATAGTGATAAATCTAACACCCATGGAGTTCTCGTGTTGATCATGTTTTGCCCTAGGAAGAACTTTAGTCAATGGATCTGCTACATTTAGGTCCGTGTGTACTTTACAAATATTTATATCTCCATCCTTGACATGCTCGCGGATGGAGTGAAACCGACGCTTAATATTCTTGGAATTCTTGTGAGACCTCGGTTCCTTTGCATTGGCTATGGCTCCATTGTTGTCACAATAGATCACCATTGGGTCCAATGCACTAGGAACCACACCCAGTTCTGTAATGAACTCTTTCATCCAAACCGCTTCCTACGTCGCTTCTGAAGAAGCAACATATTCCGCCTCCGTCGTTGATCCAACCACCATAGGTTGTTTGGAACTCCTCCAACTAACTGTTGCTCCGTTCAAGAGAAGTACGTATCTGGATTGAGACTTAGAGTCATCCGGATCGGTGTCAAAGCTAGCATCAACATAACACTTAGCGACTAGCTCTTCTTCACCTCCGGAGGTAAGAAACATATCCCTAGTTCTTCTCAAGTACTTGAGGATGTTCTTTACCGCTATCAAGTGTTCCGAACCTGGATCAGATTGGTACCTACTAGTCAAACTAATAGCATGTGCCACATCCGGTCTTGTACATAGCATGGCATACATAATAGAGCCTATGGCCAAGGCATAGGGGATCTTATCCATCATCTCTCTTTCTTCCGCCATAGCCGGACTTTGAGTCTTACTCAATGTCTTGCCTTGCAACATAGGTAAGAACCCCTTCTTACTTTCTTCCATATTAAACTTCTTTAATATCTTATCAAGGTATGTACTCTGCGATAGCCCAATTAGGCGCCTTGATATATCTTTATAGATTTTAATGCCTAATATATATGACGCTTCACCAAGGTCTTTCATCGAAAATTTGTTGTTTAGATAACTTTTAACACTGTTTAAAAGATCTATTTCATTTCCAATCAATAATATGTCATCCACATATAATATTAGAAATGCCACATTACTCCCACTCACTTTCTTTTAAATACAAGCCTCTCCATAAGTTTGGACAAATCCAAACTCTTTGATCACCTCATCAAAGCAGAGATTCCAACTCCGGGATGCTTGCTTCAGTCCATAGATGGATCGCTGAAGTTTGCATACCTTATTAGCATCCTTAGGATCGACAAAACCCTTAGGTTGTATCATATACAACTCTTCTTCAATATTACCATTGAGGAACACAGTTTTGACATCCATCTGCCATATTTCATAATCAAAATATGCAGCAATTGCTAACATAATCCTAACCGACTTAAGCATCGCTATGGGAGAGAATGTCTCATCGTAGTCAACTCCTTGAATTTGTCGAAACCCCTTTGTGACAAGTCGAGCCTTATAGATGGTCACATTACCATCAGTATCAGTTTTTCTTTTGAAAATCCATTTATTCTCAATGGCCTTTCGATCGTGAGGTAAGTCCACCAATGTCCAAACTCGGTTCTCGTACATGGATTCCATCTCGGATTTCATGGCTTCTAGCCATTTGTTGGAATCTGGGCTCATCATCGCTTCTTCATACGTCGCAGGGTCATCCATTTCATCAACCATGAAATTCACAACAGGATTGCTGTACAGTTCAGGAGCTGCACGTGTCCTGCTTGACCTGCGAGGTTCGGTAGTGTCCTCTTTCGGAGTTTCATGATCAATATCATTAGCTCTCTCTTCATCAGGTGAAGTCAACTCCGAAACAACTTCCGGTGCTGCGCCACTCGCCATTTCATGAAGAGAAGATTCAATAACCTCTTCGAGTTCTACCTTTCGACTACTCACTCCTTTCGCGAGAAACTCCTTCTCAAGAAAGGATCCATTCTTGGCAACAAAAACCTTGCCCTCGGATTTGTGATAGAAGGTATACCCAATCGTTTCCTTAGGGTATCCTATGAAGACACATTTTTCCGCTTTGGGTTCGAGTTTATCTGGCCGAAGTTTCTTCACATAAACATCGCATCCCCAAACTTTAAGAAATGACAGCTTAGGTTTGTTTCCAAACCATAATTCATACGGTGTCGTTTCAACGGATTTAGATGGTGCCCGATTTAAAGTGAATGCAGCTGTTTCCAGTGCATAACCCCAAAATGAAAGTGGCAAGTCAGTCAGAGACATCATAGATCGAACCATATCCAATAAGGTATGATTACGACGTTCCGACACACCATTACGTTGTGGTGTTCCGGCAGGCGTGAGTTGTGAAACTATTCCACACTCTTTCATGTGTGTGCTAAACTCGTAACTTAGATACTCTCCTCCACGGTCAGACCGTAGAAATTTGATCTTTCTATTACGATGATTTTCCACTTCATTCTGAAATTCCTTGAACTTTTCAAAAGTTTCAGACTTGTGTTTCATCAAATAGATATACCCGTATCTACTCAAATCATCCGTGAAAGTAACAAAATAACGATATCCACCTCGCGCCGACACACTCATTGGTCCACACACATCAGTATGTATTATTTCCAATAAATCTGTCGCCCGTTCCATTGAACCGGAAAACGGCGTTGTAGTCAGCTTGCCCATAAGGCATGGCTCACATGTTTCAAATCATTCAAAATCAAGTGATTCCAAAAGTCCATCAGAATGGAGTTTCTTCATGCGTTTAACGCCAATATGACCTAGACAGCAGTGCCACATATATGCAGATATATCATCATCAAGTTTAATATTTTTAGCATTAACATTATGAATGTGCGTAATATTACTATCGAGATCCATCAGAAATAAACCATTCAACACAGGTACATGACCATAAAAGATATTATCCATATAAATCGAACAACCATTGTTTTCAGATTTAAATGAATAACCACTTTGCATCAAACATGATCCGGATACAATGTTCATGCTAAGTGCAGGCACCAAATAACAATTATTCAGGTTTATAACTATTCCCGATGGCATATGGAGAGGCAGCGTTCTGACGGAGATCACATCAACTCTTTATCCATTGCCGACCCGCATTGTGACCTCATCCCTTGCTAGTTTTCGCTTGTTCCGCAACCCTTGAATCGAGTTACATATATTAGCAACTGATCCCGTATCAAATACCCAGGTGCTACTGCGAGTACTAGTCAAGTACACATCAATAACATGTATATCACATATAACTTTGTTTGCCTTGCCGGACTTCTTGTCCGCCAAATACTTGGGGTAGTTGCGCTTCCAATGGCCAGTCCTCTTACAATAGTAGCACTCGGTATCGGACTTAGGGCCAGCTCGGGGTTTCTTTTCAAGCGCGGCAACAAATTTGCCACCCTTCTTTCCCTTGTGCTTGCCTTTCTTGTCCTTCTTGAAACCGGTGGTCCTATTGATCATCAACACTTGATGTTCTTTCCTAATCTCCACTTCTGCAGTCTTAAGCATTGACAGAAGCTCGGGAAGAGACTTCTTCATGCCCTGCATATTAGAGTTCATCACAAAGCTCACGGCAGAGATTGGAGAACATGATGTATGCCCAAATCAATGGGAATCTTTATTCCCAAGGACACAAGCTTATCGGCATACCCAGACATTTTGAGTACATGCTCACTAACGGAGCTGTTCTCCTCCATCATGCAGCTAAAGAACTTTTTAGTAGCATTATAACTCTCTACGGAAGCATGGGTATCGAAAATCATTTTCAATTCTCCCATGGTATCAAAAGCATTGCCATTTTCGAAACGCTTTCGAAGTTCTGGCTCTAGCCCATACAGTATGCCGCAATGAACTAAGTTGTGGTCCTCCTGACGAGTCACATAGACATTCTTTTCCTCGTCAAGGGCATCAGGAGCTGGTGGGGGGCCTAGCGGCGCATCTAGCACATATTGCTTTTGTGCAGCAGTGAGGAGAATCCTCAAATTCATAGCCCAGTTGGTGAAGTTGATACCATTCGTAGCAAGTTTCTCTTTCTCCATGAACACATTGAAATTAAAAGCAGGTGGTGCCATCTACAATAGAATTTGTAAAGTTTATTTAGACTAAGTTTATGATATATTGAGTTCAACTAATCCAAATTACTAATGAACTCCCACTCAAAAACGACATCCCTCGTGCCTTTTTGGTGATTACATGAACCAAATCCACTACACCAAGTCCGATCATCACGTGAGTCGGTGTAGATTCAAAGGCGAGCATCAATATGGGCATCATATCAACCATATAACTCATGCTTAACCTTTCGGTCCGTGTTCCGAGGCCATGTCTGTACATGCTAGGCTTGCCAAGTAAGAACCTTAATACTCGCGTGTGTAAAATTGTCTTACACCCGTTGTATGAAAGCGTAGAGTCGAGTACACCCGATCATCACGTGATGTCTCGAAACACGATCCATAGAACGGTGTATACTCAAGGAAGAACACATTTTATCTTGATATCTAAATGAGGGATCATCTTACAATGCTACCAAAAGCGCCAAACTAGCAGTATAAGATGCTAACATCTAATGTGTAAAGTGAGATGATATGGTCCATGCATTTGATCTCTATCATTTGCATCGTGGTATGATCTCTATCATTCCTTTGTGTGTAAGGCCAAGGTCTATGGAACTTACACGTTGAATGTGTTGTAAGAGTATCTATCATACATCTACTTACAACAATACCATATCAATACACTAGCCCAGCAACGATCTAAACTAGACGCCTCTAATTTATCAATTGCAAGTTTTACGTGGCTTAGGGTTTTCGGAGATAGAACCGTTCTCACCTACGAACATGAACCACAATGAGGATAACCAAGTTATTAGCAACTCGTTGTAAATCAGATATTGACTATAGTAGGAGAGACAGACACCCGCTAGCCACTTATGCAAAACAAGTTGCATGTCTGTCGTGGAACCGGTCTCATGTACGATGACATGTAAGGTTGGTCCGGGCCGCTTCTTCCCACTATGCCACCAATATCCAAAATACATAGAAGATGCAATAACATGATCATCATCGCGCACATATAAACATATGTGTACTACCCGTGCAAAGCACCTACGCATAGATCTGGCTCTGATACCACTGTTAGGTCCGCAGCATAGAAAACAAAAAAACTCCTATGGTGTGAACTACACGCCAAGATCTATCTACTAGGTACAAAGCAACGGGTGGACATACATCCAACGAGAACTTACCCTCGAAGACAACGAGTTTTGTTAACGAGTAGGAACTTGTGGTTGATGTAGTCGTAGACTTGCCGATCTCAAGATCGTGATCAAGACCGAGTGCCACAACTCAGCAGCGCATCCGCACTCGCACACACGTTCAACCCACCAGACAACCTCCACCTCCTCGCTCCAGTGATCCAGCAGAAGCAGCAACTCCTTCTAGACGAAATGCCACCGGGAACATGTATCTCGCTAATCCGAGACCATGGGGGAATAATTCTAGAGGGGGAGAGAGATCCTTCACAAGGAGGTGTGAGGATGAAGGAGGGAATGTGTGGCCTTTTATAGGAGGAGGGGGGGTACCCCCTCTCTCCATGGCCGGCGCATGAGGGGGTGACCCCTCACCTCCCCCATTCATGTGGTGGTAACCCCTCCACATTAAAATGCCTCTTCACATTCCCTTTTAAAGTCTCCACTTTAAATGCATTAAAATTCTCCAAGTTTAATGCTCTCTCATTTAATAAAACTCTTTTTATTAAATTTATTCAGAATTTTGTTAACTACTTTAATTAACAAACATTCACATATAGCCCCTTGCAATATTTCAATATCACATGCAGAACCACTTTCTGCAATTTCACCCGAAACAATTTCTGGTTTCTATTGAAACAATTCCTGCGCTTTGCAATTCTTTCGTCTGAAACATATGTGCTCAAAAATGGTGTCTGGTAAATCTTAAGTGTGTCACCCTACGGTTCGCGAATAATGCAGACATGATTGAGACCCTTCTCCGATCAATAATCAGCAGCGAGACCTGGAGATCCGTACTGACTCCTACACATTCAACGATGACTTCTGTGATCGTGAGAACCTTGAACGCTTGTAACTAAATCCCTTTGTCCCTCGATATATTGCATGTCCGAGATTCGATCATCGGTATCTCCATACCTAGTTTGATCTCGTTTCTGACATGCACTCTTTTCTCGTTCCCGTAATATAACATTCTAGTGATCACATCACTTGCTTGCAAGCTATCTCAATGTGATATCACCGAGAGGGCCCAGAGTATATCTATCCGTCATCGGGATTGACAAATTCCACTCTTGATCCATGAGCCTCAACATAACACCTTTGTAGTACTGAACCCATCTTTATAGTCACCCTGTTACGGTGTGACGTTTGATGTTACCAAGATACTCTTCAGGTGTTAGCAATTAACATGATCTCATGGTCTAAGGATAAAGATTACTTCGTATGATGTTATAGCAATATAAACATAATGACTTGATCGTAATGCTATACTTCGGATGAATGTTCATCACATCATTCCACCAATGGTGTGACCTTGTTATTAACAACATCCAATGTCCATGATCGGGAAACCTTGATCATCTTGTTAATAAACAAGCTAGTCTATAAGAGAGGCATAACTAGGAACCCTTTTTGTTTATTAAACACACATGTATTGATGTTTCCGATCAATACAATTCTAGCATGTAAAATAAACATCTATCATATATAAGGAATACATAATAATAATTTTATTATTGCCTCTCAGGTCATATTTCCTTTAGGTAGATCCTTATGTGGTTTGTTTAGAAGAACACACAAGCAATGACTCTAGCTGTGGTTTGTTTAGAAGAACAGACATGCAATGACACTAGTTATGGTTCATGAAAAGTACAGACATGCAATGACACTTGTGGATCCTTATGTGGTTTGTTTCGAACCACACACATGCAATGACTCCAGCTGTGGTTCATGAAAAGAACACACATGCAATGACACTGGTGGATCCATGTGTGGTTTGTTTAGAAGAACAGACATGCAATGACACTAGGTGTGGTTCATGAAAAGAACACAAATACAATGACACTGGAGGATCCATGTGTGGTTCGTGAGAAGAATAGACATGCAATCATACTAGGTGGATCCATGTGTGGTTTGTGAAAAGAACAGACATGCAATGACTCTAGCTTTGGTTCATGAAAAGAACACACATGCAATGACACTGGTGGATCCATGTGTGGTTCATGAAAAGAATAGACATGCAATGACACTAGTGGATCCATGTGTGGTTTGTGAAATCACACACATGCAATCTCTCTAGCTGTGGTTCATGAAAAGAACAGACATGCAATGACACTGGGTGGATCCATGTGTGGTTCATGAGAATAACACACATCCAATGACACTAGTGGATCCTTATGTGGAGAAGAACCGACATGCAATAACACTAGCTATGGTTCATGAGAAGAACACACATGCAATGACACTGGTGGATCCATGTGTGGTTTGTGAAAAGAACAGATGTGCAATCACACTATGTGGATCCATGTGTGATTTGTTTAGAAGAGCACACATGCAATGACTCTAGCTGTGGTTCATGAAAAGAACACACATGCAATGACACTAGGTGTGGATCCATGTGTGGTTCAAGAAAAGAATAGACATGCAATGACACTGGTGGATCCATGTTTGGTTTGTGAAAAGAACAGACATGCAATCACACTAGGTGGATCCATGTGTGGTTTGTGGAAAGAACATACATGCAATGACTCTAGCTGTGGTTCAAGAAAAGAACACACATGCAATGACTCTAGCTGTGGTTCAAGAAAAGAACACACATGCAATGACACTGGTGGATCCATGTGTGGTTTGTGAAAAGAACAGACATGGAATCACGCTAGGTGGATCCATGTGTGGTTTGTTTAGAGGAACAGACATGCAATGACACTGGTGTGGTTTGTGAACAGAACAAACATGCAATCACACTAGGTGGATCCATGTGTGGTTTGTTTAGAGGAACAGACATGCAATGACACTGGGTGTGGTTCATGAATAGAACATACATGCAATGACACTGGTGGATCCATGTGTGGTTCATGAGAAGAACACACATGCAATGACACAGGGCGCGGTTCATGGGAAGAACACACATGCAATGACACTGGGCGTGGTTCACAAAAAGAATAGACATGCAATGACACTGGTGGATCCTTATGTGGTTTGTTTAGAACCACACACATGCAATGACTCTAGCTGTGGTTCATGAAAAGAACAGACATGCAATGACACTTGGTGGATCCATGTGTGGTTCATGAGAAGAACACACAGCCAGTGACACTGGTGGATCCTTATGTGGTTTGTGAGAAGAACAGACATGCAATGACACTGGCTGTGCTTCATGAGAAAAACACACATGCAATGACACTGGTGGATCCATGTGTGGTTTGTGAAAAGAACAGACATGCAATCACACTAGGTGGATCCATGTGTGGTTTGTTTAGAAGAACACACATGCAATGACTCTAGCTGTGGTTCATGAAAAGAACACACACGCAATGACACTGGGTGTGGATCCATGTGTGGTTCATGAAAAGAATATACATGCAATGACACTGGTGGATCCATGTTTGGTTTGTGAAAAGAACAGACATGCAATCACACTAGGTGGATCCATGTGTGGTTTGTGGAAAGAACATACATGCAATGACTCTAGCTGTGGTTCAGGAAAAGAACACACATGCAATGACTCTAGCTGTGGTTCAAGAAAAGAACACACATGCAATGACACTGGTGGATCCATGTGTGGTTTGTGAAAAGAACAGACATGCAATCACGCTAGGTGGATCCATGTGTGGTTTGTTTAGAGGAATAGACATGCAATGAAACTGGGTGTGGTTTGTGAACAGAACAAACATGCAATCACACTAGGTGGATCCATGTGTGGTTTGTTTAGAGGAACATACATGCAATGACACTGGGTGTGGTTCATGAATAGAACATACATGCAATGACACTGGTGGATCCATGTGTGGTTCATGAGAAGAACACACATGCAATGACACTAGGTGTGGTTCATGAGAAGAACACACATGCAATGACACTAGGTGTGGTTCATGAGAAGAACACACATGCAATGACACTGAGCGTGGTTCACAAAAAGAACAGACATGCAATGACACTGGTGGATCCTTATGTGGTTTGTTTAGAACCACACACATGCAATGACTCTAGCTGTGGTTCATGAAAAGAACAGACATGCAATGACACTTGGTGGATCCATGTGTGGTTCATGAGAAGAACACACAGCCAATGACACTGGTGGATCCTTATGTGGTTTGTGAGAAGAACAGACATGCAATGACACTGGCTGTGCTTCATGAGAAAAACATACATGCAATGACACTGGTGGATCCATGTGTGGTTTGTGAAAAGAACAGACATGCAATCACACTAGGTGGATCCATGTGTGGTTTGTTTAGAAGAACACACATGCAATGACTCTAGCTGTGGTTCATGAAAAGAACACACACGCAATGACACTGGGTGTGGATCCATGTGTGGTTCATGAAAAGAATATACATGCAATGACACTGGTGGATCCATGTGTGGTTTGTGAAAAGAATAGACATTCAATCACACTAGGTGGATACATGTGTGGTTTGTGGAAATAACACACATGCAATGACTCTAGCTATGGTTCAGGAAAAAGAGCACACATGCAATGACTCTAGCTGTGGTTCAGTAAAAGAACACACATGCAATGACACTGGTGGATCCATGTGTGGTTTGTGAAAAGAACAGACATGCAATCACACTAGATGGATCCATGTGTGGTTTGTTTAGAGGAACATACATGCAATGACACTGGGTGTGGTTTGTGAACAGAACAAACATGCAATCACACTAGGTGGATCCATGTGTGGTTTGTTTAGAGGAATAGACATGCAATGACACTGGGTGTGGTTCATGAAAATAACATACATGCAATGACACTAGTCGATCCATGTGTGGTTCATGAGAATAACACACATGCAATGACACTAGGTGTGGTTCATGAGAAGAAGACACATGCAATGACACTGTTGGATCCATGTGTGGTTTGTTTAGAAGAACAGACATGCAATGACACTTGGTGTGGTTCATGAAAAGAACAGACATGCAATGACACTGGTGGATCCTTATGTGGTTTGTTTAGAACCACACACATGCAATGACTCTAGCTACGTTTCATGAAAACAACACAAATGCAATGACACTAGTGGATCCATGTGTGGTTTGTTTAGAAGAACAGACATGCAATGACACTGGGTGTGGTTCATGAAAAGAACACACATGCAATGACACTGGTGGATCCATGTGTGGTTCATGAGAAGAACAAACTTGCAATCACACTAGGTGGATCCATGTGTGGTTTGTGGAAAGAACAGACGTGCAATGACTCTAGCTATGGTTCATGAAAAGAACACACATGCAATGACACTAGGTGTGGTTCATGAGAAGAACACACATGCAATGACACTTGTGGATCGTTGTGTGGTTTGTGAGAAAAACACACATGCAATGACTCTGGCTGTGGTTTATGAGAAGAACACACATGCAATGACACTGGTGGATCCATGTGTGGTTCATGAGAAGAACACACATGCAATGACACTGGGTGTGGTTCATGAGAACAACGCACATCCAATGACTTTAGTGGATCCTTATGTGGTTTGTTTAGAAGAACACACATGCAATGACTCTAGCTGTGGTTTGTGGAAAGAACAGACTTGCAATGACACTGGTGGATCCTTATGTGGTTTGTGAGAAGAAAATACATGCAATGACACTAGGTGGATCCATGTGTGGTTCGTTAGAGGAACATACATGCAATGACACTGGGTGTGGTTCATGAAAAGAACAGAAATTCAATGACACTGGTGGATCCATATGTGGTTTGTGGAAAGCACAAACATGCAATGACACTGGGTGTGGTTCATGAAAAGAACAGACATGCAATGACACTAGGTGGATCCATGTGTGGTTCATGAAAAGAACACACATCCAATGACACTGGTGGATCCTTATGTGGTTTGTTTAGAAGAACACACATGCAATGATTCTAGCTCTGGTTCATGAAAAGAACACACATGCAATGACACTGGTGGATCCATGTGTGGTTTGTGAAAGAACAGACATGCAATCACACTAGGTGGATCCATGTGTGGTTTGTTTAGAGGAACAAACATGCAATGACACCGGGTGTGGTTTGTGAACAGAACATACATGCAATCACACTAGGTGGATCCATGTGTGGTTTGTTTAGAGGAACAGACATGCAATGACACTGGGTGTGGTTCATGAAAAGAACATACATGCAATGACACTAGTCGATCCATGTGTGGTTCATGAGAAGAACACACATGCAATGACACTAGGTGTGGTTCATGAGAAGAACACACATGCAATGACACTGTTGGATCCATGTGTGGTTTGTTTAGAAGAACAGACATGCAATGACACTTGGTGTGGTTCATGAAAAGAACAGACATGCAATGACACTGGTGGATCCTTATGTGGTTTGTTTAGAACCACACACATGCAATGACTCTAGCTACGTTTCATGAAAACAACACAAATGCAATGACACTAGTGGATCCATGTGTGGTTTGTTTAGAAGAACAGACATGCAATGACACTGGGTGTGGTTCATGAAAAGAACACACATGCAATGACACTGGTGGATCCATGTGTGGTTCATGAGAAGAACAGACATGCAATCACACTAGGTGGACCCATGTGTGGTTTGTGGAAAGAACAGACGTGCAATGACTCTAGCTGTGGTTCATGAAAAGAACACACATGCAATGACACTAGGTGTGGTTCATGAGAAGAACACACATGCAATGACACTTGTGGATCGTTGTGTGGTTTGTGAGAAAAACACACATGCAATGACTCTGGCTGTGGTTTATGAGAAGAACACACATGCAATGACACTGGTGGATCCATGTGTGGTTCATGAGAAGAACACACATGCAATGACACTGGGTGTGGTTCATGAGAACAACGCACATCCAATGACTTTAGTGGATCCTTATGTGGTTTGTTTAGAAGAACACACATGCAATGACTCTAGCTGTGGTTTGTGGAAAGAACAGACTTGCAATGACACTGGTGGATCCTTATGTGGTTTGTGAGAAGAAAATACATGCAATGACACTAGGTGGATCCATGTGTGGTTCGTTAGAGGAACATACATGCAATGACACTGGGTGTGGTTCATGAAAAGAACAGACATTCAATGACACTGGTGGATCCATATGTGGTTTGTGGAAAGCACAAACATGCAATGACACTGGGTGTGGTTCATGAAAAGAACAGACATGCAATGACACTAGGTGGATCCATGTGTGGTTCATGAAAAGAACACACATCCAATGACACTGGTGGATCCTTATGTGGTTTGTTTAGAAGAACACACATGCAATGATTCTAGCTCTGGTTCATGAAAAGAACACACATGCAATGACACTGGTGGATCCATGTGTGGTTTGTGAAAGAACAGACATGCAATCACACTAGGTGGATCCATGTGTGGTTTGTTTAGAGGAACAAACATGCAATGACACTGGGTGTGGTTTGTGAACAGAACATACATGCAATCACACTAGGTGGATCCATGTGTGGTTTGTTTAGAGGAACAGACATGCAATGACACTGGGTGTGGTTCATGAAAAGAACATACATGCAATGACACTAGTCGATCCATGTGTGGTTCATGAGAAGAACACACATGCAATGACACTAGGTGTGGTTCATGAGAAGAACACACATGCAATGACACTGTTGGATCCATGTGTGGTTTGTTTAGAAGAACAGACATGCAATGACACTTGGTGTGGTTCATGAAAAGAACAGACATGCAATGACACTGGTGGATCCTTATGTGGTTTGTTTAGAACCACACACATGCAATGACTCTAGCTACGTTTCATGAAAACAACACAAATGCAATGACACTAGTGGATCCATGTGTGGTTTGTTTAGAAGAACAGACATGCAATGACACTGGGTGTGGTTCATGAAAAGAACACACATGCAATGACACTGGTGGATCCATGTGTGGTTCATGAGAAGAACAGACATGCAATCACACTAGGTGGATCCATGTGTGGTTTGTGGAAAGAACAGACGTGCAATGACTCTAGCTATGGTTCATGAAAGGAACACACATGCAATGACACTAGGTGTGGTTCATGAGAAGAACACACATGCAATGACACTTGTGGATCGTTGTGTGGTTTGTGAGAAAAACACACATGCAATGACTCTGGCTGTGGTTTATGAGAAGAACACACATGCAATGACACTGGTGGATCCATGTGTGGTTCATGAGAAGAACACACATGCAATGACACTGGGTGTGGTTCATGAGAACAACGCACATCCAATGACTTTAGTGGATCCTTATGTGGTTTGTTTAGAAGAACACACATGCAATGACTCTAGCTGTGGTTTGTGGAAAGAACAGACTTGCAATGACACTGGTGGATCCTTATGTGGTTTGTGAGAAGAAAATACATGCAATGACACTAGGTGGATCCATGTGTGGTTCGTTAGAGGAACATACATGCAATGACACTGGGTGTGGTTCATGAAAAGAACAGACATTCAATGACACTGGTGGATCCATATGTGGTTTGTGGAAAGCACAAACATGCAATGACACTGGGTGTGGTTCATGAAAAGAACAGACATGCAATGACACTAGGTGGATCCATGTGTGGTTCATGAAAAGAACACACATCCAATGACACTGGTGGATCCTTATGTGGTTTGTTTAGAAGAACACACATGCAATGATTCTAGCTGTGGTTCATGAAAAGAACACACATGCAATGACACTGGTGGATCCATGTGTGGTTTGTGAAAGAACAGACATGCAATCACACTAGGTGGATCCATGTGTGGTTTGTTTAGAGGAACAAACATGCAATGACACCGGGTGTGGTTTGTGAACAGAACATACATGCAATCACACTAGGTGGATCCATGTGTGGTTTGTTTAGAGGAACAGACATGCAATGACACTGGGTGTGGTTCATGAAAAGAACATACATGCAATGACACTAGTCGATCCATGTGTGGTTCATGAGAAGAACACACATGCAATGACACTAGGTGTGGTTCATGAGAAGAACACACATGCAATGACACTGTTGGATCCATGTGTGGTTTGTTTAGAAGAACAGACATGCAATGACACTTGGTGTGGTTCATGAAAAGAACAGACATGCAATGACACTAGGTGGATCCTTATGTGGTTTGTTTAGAACCACACACATGCAATGACTCTAGCTACGTTTCATGAAAACAACACAAATGCAATGACACTAGTGGATCCATGTGTGGTTTGTTTAGAAGAACAGACATGCAATGACACTGGGTGTGGTTCATGAAAAGAACACACATGCAATGACACTGGTGGATCCATGTGTGGTTCATGAGAAGAACAGACATGCAATCACACTAGGTGGATCCATGTGTGGTTTGTGGAAAGAACAGACGTGCAATGACTCTAGCTATGGTTCATGAAAAGAACACACATGTAATGACACTAGGTGTGGTTCATGAGAAGAACACACATGCAATGACACTTGTGGATCGTTGTGTGGTTTGTGAGAAAAACACACATGCAATGACTCTGGCTGTGGTTTATGAGAAGAACACACATGCAATGACACTGGTGGATCCATGTGTGGTTCATGAGAAGAACACACATGCAATGACACTGGGTGTGGTTCATGAGAACAACGCACATCCAATGACTTTAGTGGATCCTTATGTGGTTTGTTTAGAAGAACACACATGCAATGACTCTAGCTGTGGTTTGTGGAAAGAACAGACTTGCAATGACACTGGTGGATCCTTATGTGGTTTGTGAGAAGAAAATACATGCAATGACACTAGGTGGGTCCATGTGTGGTTCGTTAGAGGAACATACATGCAATGACACTGGGTGTGGTTCATGAAAAGAACAGACATTCAATGACACTGGTGGATCCATATGTGGTTTGTGGAAAGCACAAACATGCAATGACACTGGGTGTGGTTCATGAAAAGAACAGACATGCAATGACACTAGGTGGATCCATGTGTGGTTCATTAAAAAAACACACATCCAATGACACTGGTGGATCCTTATGTGGTTTGTTTAGAAGAACACACATGCAATGATTCTAGCTGTGGTTCATGAAAAGAACACACATGCAATGACACTGGTGGATCCATGTGTGGTTTGTGAAAGAACAGACATGCAATCACACTAGGTGGATCCATGTGTGGTTTGTTTAGAGGAACAAACATGCAATGACACCGGGTGTGGTTTGTGAACAGAACATACATGCAATCACACTAGGTGGATCCATGTGTGGTTTGTTTAGAGGAACAGACATGCAATGACACTGGGTGTGGTTCATGAAAAGAACATACATGCAATGACACTAGTCGATCCATGTTTGGTTCATGAGAAGAACACACATGCAATGACACTAGGTGTGGTTCATGAGAAGAACACACATGCAATGACACTGTTGGATCCATGTGTGGTTTGTTTAGAAGAACAGACATGCAATGACACTTGGTGTGGTTCATGAAAAGAACAGACATGCAATGACACTGGTGGATCCTTATGTGGTTTGTTTAGAACCACACACATGCAATGACTCTAGCTACGTTTCATGAAAACAACACAAATGCAATGACACTAGTGGATCCATGTGTGGTTTGTTTAGAAGAACAGATATGCAATGACACTGGGTGTGGTTCATGAAAAGAACACACATGCAATGACACTGGTGGATCCATGTGTGGTTCATGAGAAGAACAGACATGCAATCACACTAGGTGGATCCATGTGTGGTTTGTGGAAAGAACAGACGTGCAATGACTCCAGCTATGGTTCATGAAAAGAACACACATGCAATGACACTAGGTGTGGTTCATGAGAAGAACACACATGCAATGACACTTGTGGATCCATGTGTGGTTTGTTTAGAGGAACAGACATGCAATGACACTGGGTGTGGTTCATGAAAAGAACATACATGCAATGACACTAGTCGATCCATGTGTGGTTCATGAGAAGAACACACATGCAATGACACTAGGTGTGGTTCATGAGAAGAACACACATGCAATGACACTTGTGGATCGTTGTGTGGTTTGTGAGAAAAACACACATGCAATGACTCTGGCTGTGGTTTATGAGAAGAACACACATGCAATGACACTGGTGGATCCATGTGTGGTTCATGAGAAGAACACACATGCAATGACACTGGGTGTGGTTCATGAGAACAACGCACATCCAATGACTTTAGTGGATCCTTATGTGGTTTGTTTAGAAGAACACACATGCAATGACTCTAGCTGTGGTTTGTGGAAAGAACAGACTTGCAATGACACTGGTGGATCCTTATGTGGTTTGTTTAGAACCACACACATGCAATGACTCTAGCTGTGGTTCATGAAAAGAACATACATGTAATGACACGAGTAGATCCATATGTGGTTTGTGGAAAGAACAGACATGCAATGCCATTGGTTGATCCATGTATTTCATTGTACAAGAAACTCACTTTCCATTTTTATACTACTCAGTATTGCCCTTGGTTTTTTATACTACTCAGTTTTGCCCCCCTCTCTCTATCTTTCGTAGAAGCCCAAACATGTGCTCGATCTGTCTGCCACTCCCTGATTGGTTGTCACAGTTGTCACGCGGATCGTGCGCACCAACCGTTGATTCTATGCGATCCAACGATGATCGTTGCACACGTCGTTCCCTTCACAGTACAGCGTGAGATATCATGGACGTCTCCCTCAGCGAGACTTCTACAAGAAGGAACACGATGCCGTCCAAGGAAAAAGTCATCGAGCGGTCATGTCATGTTTAACCAAGTCTGAAAAGCCTACTACTGCTACTACTACGCCACAACACATGCGTCATCGAGTGCACGGTCGTTGATGGACAACTGCAATTTATTACCACTTGATTTTAATAAGACACATCCCATTTTTTACGCAGCGGCTCTCAATCTCACTTCCAAATGGGTCCCACCGTAAGAAGCTTGCACGCGCTAGCCGGAGGCCGAAGAGCTGAGCTTGACGAGACCTAACATCTCCGGATTCATCGAGTCACTCGCAGCCATCAACACATCCCTTTGCCCGATCTATCACAACCCCACAAATCTCGCCGTACAGCCACCTACCTTCCCCTCTACATTTCCACTTTTAACTATCGCCAATTTTAGGGTCGTGTCAAAATTCGTACATAGAAATTGTGTGTGCGCCTTTTGCATACGGCTCAATACAGAACTGCCATGCATGGCTCGGGGAAAAAACGTGACGTACCGTGCGCGTGTCGTGGTGCATGGTGCAGTAGACTACACGGCGCGTTGCACGGTGGTGCAACGAAACGTGCCTTGCTTCCATCCACCTTAACTATAGAGCCCCTCTCCGCACACCCACTCCCACTCTCTCTCACTCTCCCCACGCAACCCTCTCCACCGTCCCATCAGCATCCGCAAACTCTCGAGAATACCCCGTCCGCTTTGGCGATGGCCGAGGAGGATAAGGTGGCCATCGTCGCCTCCGAGGCCACCGGTGAGAAGGCCCCCGTCTCCTCGCCGGTCCCCCTCGACGCGTTGAAAGTAGCCGTCGTCCCTGTCCAGGCCCAGTCGAGGCCTCCGCCGGTCACAAGCAGATCAAGCACTTCTTAGGCACCTACGATCCAGATAAGTACATCGCTCCGCTGAACCCCTACGACACCGGCATTGACGACCCATGGTCGGAGGTAACTAGGGTTTGCTCTCCTCCTCTGGTTCTTCTATTGTTCCCATCGTTGGATGCTAGATCTTGGTTTATTAGGATTTGCTTGTTCGCATTTCGATTGCTCGATCTTCTTAGATCATCTACTCCCCCATTTTCCTTTTCTTCCAATAGGTTTCCGGCAGCAACGTCTGCAGCGATGACGAGTCCATTCACACCAAGGCTCGTCAGGTGCTGAGGAGGCTGCGGGCCGGCCAGTACAACGCCTTCTTCAGGGGTCCCTACTACAGCTTCCCCTTCCGCAAGGGGATCGCCTACTGCTGTGTGAGTCGCGCTGGCAGCACCGATTTCAACACCTTACTGAAGCATGCAGAGGCCGCGGGCTCCGGCATCCACAAAGGCGGCAAGCGCGAGACCGTGAACATCAACACCTACATCACTAAACACCAGGCTCTCGGCATTCACCTCCGAAACCTCCAGCGGGTGGCCATCAAAGAGGGTCGCATGCCTCCAATCGGGCCCAAGGCCCCCAAGATCAAGGGACTGGGCAGCAAGAAGTGGAGGAAGCGTCGGAGGAAGGAGGAGCAGGCGGAGGCACGAGCGCTTGCAGGATGTGCCTGCAGCTGCGGCGGCTGCTGCTCCTGCTAAGCAGCTTCTTTCTAGCTATATCCTATTTCTGGCTGAATGCATCGAACCTCGTTAAGCAACCTACTTTCTATCGCTATATCCTATTTAGCTGCGCATAGCTATATCTACATTTTTTTGTTTTCTAAATGAATATATTCTGCCTGGTGTGATTTGCTACCTGATCGGAGGCAAAAAGAGGTCCAAAAGGGAACGAATTATCGAAGAGAGAATCTTCTCTAGATTTGCTACCAATTTGGGCAAAATGAAACATATCTGTTTAGCAAGAGAGGAAAAGGGTACTCTTTCAAACTTCCAGTTAACGAGCTACCATCTTGACAAACTACAAGACACATACATAAACATAACACTGAGAAGTAAAATTTAATTCACTTCTCATCATCCCACTTGAGGCGCTTGCCATCGTTCCTAGGTGACCAACTGCGATCATTCCAGGTGGATCTTACATTATTGGCCCTCCATAGCTCACCAAATGCAAGTCCGTCCCACCTGGGATCTGACTTGGCTTCCCTATCTTCAGCATCCTGCGGCACAATTAGCGGTGCATCACATGCCTGATTGTTGCCGCTAGAAGACGTTGCCTCTCTGTTTGCTGGTTCAGCTGCAGCCTGCTGCTTCAGCTTCAGCTGCAAGCTCTTTTTCAGCTGCTTCTACAGCCTCTCTGTTAGCTGCTTTAGATGTAGCCATTTCCTTTGCATATGCAACTTCAAACTCAGCTATTCTGCATTTTCTACAAAGGGCTCCCCTACGCTCGTCTTCCCTCTTGCAAATAGGGCAAAACACGGGGTAACATAGAAAAAATGGATCTTCTTGTACAGCTGGTAGGTCACATAAGCATCTATGGCTGCATACTTCAGGTTTATATCAGACAACGGCCACTGATGATCCACAAGTATAGGGGGTGTATCGCAGTATTTTCGAGGGAAGTGAAACCCAATTTATTGATTCGACACAAGGGGAGCCAAAGAATATTTATAAGCCTTAACAACTGAGTTGTCAATTCAGCTGCACCTAGAAACAATCTTGCTCACAGCAGTTTATCAGTCGCAACAGTTTTGTAGTAGGAATAGTAAAGTAACAATAGTAGTAAAAGTAAAGACAGTAGTAACAATAGCAGTAAACAGTAGGATTCGAGTGCGGTAGGCATAGGGATGGATGGACGGGCGTTGCATGGACAAGACAATTCATATAGCAATCAGAGCATAGGGAAATTGCAGATAAATAAGATAAAGCATCCAAGTACTAGATAATCCTAGGCATGTGTCCCAAATATAGTCATACGTGCTCGCAATGAGAACTTGCACAACATCTTTTGTCCTGCCATCCCGTTTGCAGTGGGGACTCAAGGGAACTACTGGCAATTAAGGTGCTCCTTTTAATAGAGCACCGGAGCAAAGCATTAACACTCCGTGAACACATGTGATCCTCACATCAAAGCCATTCCCTCTGGTTATCCCGATTTCTGTCACTTCGGGGCCATTGGTTCCAGACAACAACGTGTGTATACAACTTGCAGGTAAGACCATAAACAATAATATCATAATGAATCAATAACATGTTCAGATCTGAAATCATGGCACTCGGGCCCTAGTGACAAGCATTAAGCATAACAAGTCACAACAAAGTCATAAAGCACTAATAGAAGATACTAGGCACCATGCCCTAACAATTTGATGCCATTACATGAACGATCTCATCTAATCCCTACCATCCCCATAGCCCACAGCGGGGGATTACTCACTCATGGATGGGGGAAACATGGATGGTCGATGGAGAAGCGATGGTGATGATGATGACGATGATCTCCTCCAATTCCCTGTCCCGACAGGGTGCCAGAACGGAGTTTCTGGTGTTGTTTCATGGCATCTGGTGGTGGCGGCGGAGCGGAACTCCTTCTGGAAAAATGTCGAACCCCCCTTTAGTTTTTAGGTCAGAAGGCATCTTATAGGCGAAGAGGGAGACCGAGGGGGGTGCCTGGGGCGGCCAGACCACCCCCTGGCGTGGCCAGGCCTAGCCCGCACGGCCAGGTGGTTTGGCAGGGCCCCAACCCCTCTCCGTCTCGTATTCTGGCTCCAGGTGTCCCTCGGTAAAATAATGACTTTGGCTTTTGTCCCGTCCAATTCCGTGAATATTCATTTTTTGACTTTCCTGGAACCAAAAACAGCAGAAAACAGGCAGCTGGCACTGTGGCTCTTGTTAATAGGTTAGTCCAAGAAATCATATGAAAAGTACTCCAAAGTATGGACAAAACACAAGAAAGTAGATAAAATCAAGCATGGAACATCAAAAATTATAGATACATTTGCAATGTATCAACATCCCCAAGCTTAACTCCTGCTCGTCCTCGAGTAGGTAAATGATAAAAAGAAAGAATAATTTTTGAGGTGACATGCACCATCATAAACTTGATCAAAGTATTTGTAAAACATTCAAGGCTGGGATCATAGTACTTCAATCATAACATGAAAGACAAAGTTCTAGCAATAAGACAAAGAAACTATGATGCAACATGAAAAGGCACAAACAAAAGATTCATGAATAACAATGCTTTGCAAGACGTTTGTTTGTTTCACATAAAGAAAACATAGCATAGTGGTATCCAGTTGTTCCCTCATAGAGTAGCAAACATAAATGCATAGGACACCTTCAAAGTTTATAAGAGTGACTAGATACAAATAGTTTAAAACAAGCAATATCAAAGCTATGCATCAATCAACAAGTCTTGGGACAATGCACATAGAACTAAGAATGGCCACTATGCTCTCAACGTAGGTGCATAAAGATAGAAGGTGGAGACTCAATATATAAGTGGAAGAAAGGCCTTCATAGAAGGAAGTAGGTATTCAAGTCTCATAAAGAGCTTCCAAAAATTATGGTACTTAATAGCTTTCAGCTCTCATTACCGCTATCATAAGCATCTTGAAGTGATTAAGGTTAAAGTGAACACTATGGTGTACATGCTTCACGAAGTATAAGTTAGAAATCTCATGTCCCTTGACTACGAGGGCCGCTCCTCATGCTACTCAAGTTTAGTCACCGGTAAGTTCTGGTCATCGTAAGTACATGTGTATCATAGGGAACCGCCAACAGGGTACCCCTTGCCCGATGATACGGAAGAATCCCCATATCAAAATGACAAGGCAAGCAGACTACGAGCATCTCAACAATCTTCTTTTTTACCATGGGAATATGGTGCTTTTTTCTCTATTTCCTCTTTTCATAATCTTTTTTTTTATTTTTCTCCTTTTTCTCAATATAGGACTCTTTTTTTATAAGAAGAATGCTTCATAGACAGCTCATTATGGTCACGCTGCAAGTTTCCACCATGTCAGCATGTATTAGACCAGCGACCCAGGCGTTTCTCTAACACATATACATAACTCCATGGACTTATAAGCTCCCCTTACATTTCACACCGACGACATCCATAGACAAAAGAGCATGATATCAACTAGGTACAAAGTACCCGTGCAATGTTGAAAGCGTTCCCCATGACAGCATGGTTCTGCTAATCCCCAACAAATAAGTGTAAGCATACACAACATAGACGACACAATAGTTCAAGTTTATTAAGGGAAAGAAAAGTAAAGTGTGCCATCAAGTTCGTGAGAGCTTTAATCACCAGTTTTCTCATAACAAGTTTAATTTGGAAGGTAAACAAAAACATGAATATACTTGGAATAGCATATGCTAATAGGTAGGTATGGTGGACTCTTTGGAATAACTTGGTTTAGGGAGTTGGATGCATGAGTGGAACTCATACTTGGTTGTGGAGGCTAGCAAAAGACTGGGAGCGACAAACTAAGAGAGCAGTAATGGCCATAATCATGCAGAGCGACAAAACATCATTGATCAAAGCATAAAGTGATACTACAAGTTGAAAACTAAAGGATCATAAAGGCTTATGGTGACTTGAGATAGTCATAAGATGGTGTGAGCATGCGCCAAGTCAACCCAAATAAAGTATCAAAGGAGAATACCACTATACTATGCTTTAATATGCTAAAACAACGCATGATTCCCAGCTGCACTTTGGCTTTTGTCCCGTCCAATTCCGAGAATATTTATTTTCTGACTTTCCTGGAACCAAAAATAGCAGAAAACAGGCAGCTGGCACTGTGGCTCTTGTTAATAGGTTAGTCCAAGAAATCATATGAAAAGCACTCCAAAGTGTGGACAAAACACAAGAAAGTGGATAGAACCAAGCATGGAGCATCAAAAATTATAGATACATTTGCAATGTATCAACATCCCAAGCTTAACTCCTGCTCGTCCTCGAGTAGGTAAGTGATAAAAAGAAAGAATAATTTTTGAGGTGACATGCACCATCAAAGACTTGACCAAAGTATTTGTAAAACATTCAAAGCTGGGATCAAAGTACTTCAATCATAACATGAAAGACAAAGTTCTAGCAATAAGACAAAGAAACTATGATGCAACATGAAAAGGCACAAACAAAAGATTCATGAATAACAATGCTTTGCAAGACATTTGTTTGTTTCACATAAAGAAAACATAGCATAGTGGCATTCAACTTGTCCCTCAATAGAGTAGCAAATATAAATGCGTAGGACACCTTCAGGGTTCACAAGAGTGACTAGATACAAATAGTTTAAAACAAGCAATATCAAGGTATGCATCAATCAACAAGTCTTGGGACAATGCACATAGAACTAAGAATGGCCACTATGCTCTCAAGAATGTGCTCATAGAATGTGTGGAGACTCAACAAGGAAATGAACAGGTTTTGAAAAGTTTGAAAGGCTTCCAAATGCTGAAAGTATGGTACTTGTTAGCTTTGAGCTCTCATTTCCCCTATCATAAGCATATTTAATGTGGTTAAGGTGAAAGTGACACAACTAAGAGGATATGCTTGACAAGTTATAAATCAACGTCTCATGCCACTTACTTGAGAAGACCGATCCTCATGCTACTCAACTTCAGTCACGAGTTAGCTCTTGTCATTGTAAGTATATACGTATCATAGAGAACCACCAACGGGGTACCCCTTGCACATGACACAGGAGCTATCCCATAATCAAAATGACAAGGCAAGCAGACAATGAGCATCTCAGCGATCTTTTTATTTACTATGTGCATATATTTTTATTGAGGATGCTTCATAGAATGCTCATTATGGTTACGCTGCAAGTTTCCATCATGATTAGGCATGTCTTAGGCTAGCGGCCCAGGCGTTTCTCTAACATACATACAAACTCCATGATCTTACAAGTTCCACTTTTATTTCACACCGCCGGGATCCATAAGCAAAAGAACATGATATCAACGAGGTACTAGGTACCAATGCAATGTTGAAAGCGTTCCCCATGATACATGGTTCTACTAACTTCAACTTATAAAGCGTAAGCATATACACAACAAAGAAGGATGCAATGGTTCAGGTTTATTAAATGCAAGAAAATAAAGTGTGCCATCAAGTTCATGAGAGCTTTACTAACTAACTTTCTCATAACAAGCAAACATTTTATTCGGAAGAAAACAAGGCATATGGAATATGCACAGAAGTAGCAAATGATGCTAATAGGTAGGTATGTTGGACACTTTGGCAATATTTGGTTTTGGGGAGTTGGAAACATGAGTAAAACATACTCATTGAAGGTGAAGGCTAGCAATAGTAAGGGAGCGACAAACGAGAGAGCAATAATGGCCATAATCATGCAGAGCGACAAAACATCATTGATTAAAGCATAAGGTGATACTACAAGTTGAAAACTAAAGGATCATAAAGGCTATGGTGACTTGAGATAGTCATAACATGGTGTGAGCATGCGCCAAGTCAACCCAAATAAAGCATCAAAGGAGAATACCACTATACTATGCATTAATATGCTGAAACAACGCATGATTCTTCAAAGGCACATTAAGCAATCTCAATTGTTTATAACATGTCATGTTACAACAAAGATCAGTAAGCATAAAGCCAAAACAATATCAAGCATGGCATGAAGAAGCATAGGCCACAGTCAAAAACAAGCTCTCTTTACCACTTAAGCATGAACTTTCCTACTCTTTTCCAATCCAACCCAAACTATTTGAAAACCAAAGCATGAAAGAGGGGGTCCAACCAATTAATTCAGCAAACTAAGCAAACAAAGGAAACAAAAAACCAAAACGAAAAAGAAGACGCTCCAAGAACAACACAATTGTGCATGAAACAATAAAAATGAAGCATTTGGAAGAAACCTCGGATTTTTATTGATGAAGAGGGGGATGCCTTGGGCATCCCAAGATTTGATGCTTGTACTTCTTGGATATTTCTTGGGGTGACACGCGTGGTATCCCCAAGCTTGAGCTTTAGTCCATTCTTCATCTTATTACTCATTCCTTCCATACACCTGAAATATGTCCTTCATACAAAAATTCACACAATATTTATTAGCAACATTAGTGCACTCAAGATAATAGGTCTTTGCGTTCAGTTTCAACACCAATAAGACTTCCATTAAAACACAAGCTACTGTAGCACTTCTCTCAAAAACCTCAATTCCCCAAAAGAACTCTTTAATATGCTAAAACAACGCATGATTCATCCAAGGCACATTAAGCAATCTCAATTGTTTATAACAAGTCATGCTACGGCAAAGAATATTGTAGCACTTCCCTCAAAAAGCTCAATTCCCCAAAAGAACTCAAAAAGGAACCAACAAGAAGCAAATGCAAATAAAGGCAGAAATCTGTCAAAACAGACCAACAGGTAAAGACGAATTTTTTCGAAAGACCTTATGTTGCTCAAATCGAAAAGTGTTGAACTAACGAAAGTTAGATAACAACCTGGGGCAGAAGCTCAAAAATGCACGCCTCACAAGTACGTACATAGAGTTTACACGAAGTTTTACGGTGAAGCACAAAATTCTGTTTCAGGACAGCAACTTTCCCAACCATTACTTCTCTCTCATTAGAGGTTACTCTTGGCAAAAAAAGCAAATAAAAACGATAAGGAGCGGTTATTACAGAGGTAATAACTTCCAAGACTCATCTAAAACTTTTGGGTTATCTCCCAATAAGTACTTTTGTTTAACGCCTTTAAGTTAGGCATGCAAAAACTAAAATGGATAGAATAGAAGTAAGCAGAGATAACCATGGTGAAAACATTGTTTTGTTCAATGATATCCTTTTGTTAACAAGGTTGATCAAGTCTTGTTACCAAAACAATTTCATATGAGATAAAACTTTGTATTCCACTAATGATTATGTTACCTCAACCTTGATAGCAATGGTCCCAATCATAATAGTTTCAAATTTTTCTCTTCGTATGGGACAATATATTTCTCCAACTTGAATACCCTCAACATGTTCAATTGAATTCAAACCATAAGTCCTTTCAATCTTCTTGGGGAAATAGATAGTATGTTCCTTGTCATTGACATTGAAGGTCATCTTCCCTTGGTTACAATTAATAATAGCTCCTGTAGTATTTAAGAAAAAGGTCTCCCAAGAATAATAGACATATTATCATCTTCAGGCATAATAGTTTGAGAGGATGCTCTCATAAGAAATATGAGTTGAAGTAAAAGAGAGCATCAATAAGCAAATCCAAAACACATTTAAGTCTAACCCGCTTCCTATGCATAGGAATCGTGTATGCAAATAAATTCGCAAATAACAAAGTGACAGGCATAGGAAGATAAAACAAGAGTGACTTCAAAACTTTCAGCACATAGAGAGGTATTTCAATACCATGAAAACTTCTACCAGCATATTTTCCTCTCTCAAAATAATTTTCATTAGCCTCATGAATAAACTCAACAATATAACTATCACATAAAGCATGCTTTTCATGATCTACAAGCACTAGAGCTTTATCATAAACATTTTCAAAAGAATCCGCAGGAACATAACATTCATCCTCCTTTAGTAAGCATGGAGGACAATCAAATAATGTAAGGGATAAAGAGTTACTCTCATTAGAAGGTAGGCATGGGTAGCTAATCCATTCTTCCTCCTTTTGTTCATCACTCTCCTCCTCTTTTTCATCTAATGAGATTTCAGGTTCATCAATTTCTTCTTCCATAGGATCCTGCAAGGCATTAGTCTCTTCCGTTTGTGGAAAGCATCTATTAGTATATTCAAGAATATAGCCATTTTATTCCTTGTAATTATCAAAGAAAAATTTAAGTATACCATAAACCTCATACTTATAAGGTGAATCATCAATATTTTCAAGCAAACTAGCAAGTTCGAATGCACCCTTCCAAGCAATAAATTCCTCAATTTGTTCCACATCATAAAAGTCATAATTTCCCTTAACATAAGAAGCTATGGCAACATTATCATTATACTCACATTGAAAAGGGAGGTGTTTGTACCTCCTACAGCAACATGATTTATCAAAGGAATAAGTAACATTATAAGTAGAGCACACGTTTCTAGCAATGGTATACAATTTATCAATTTGTTCCCATAAGTGTTTCCCTTTTGTGACAAGAGGTGTTCCTTATAATAATCTTTTTGATCTTCCGTGAACCCACCTTGCCAATAAGCTTCGGTTTCAAAGAAACCAACCATTGAGAACAAGCATGATAAAGCAATACAATAACAGACCAACGAAAATAACAACTAGAGTAGAAACTAATTTTTTTTGTATTTTTGATAAAGAAACAAGCAAACAAGGAGAAAATAAACTTAGCTTGAACAATAGTGAATCCAAGTGGACTTGATAAATAAAGCTATGCTCCCTGGCAACGGCGCCAGAAAATAGTATTGATGACCCACAAGTATAGGGGGTGTATCGTAGTATTTTCGAGGGAAGTGAAACCAAATTTATTGATTCGACACAAGGGGAGCCAAAGAATATTTATAAGCCTTAACAACCGAGTTGTCAATTCAGCTGCACCTGGAAACAATCTTGCTCACAGCAATTTATCAGTAGCAACAGTTTTGTAGTAGGAATAGTAAAGTAACAGCAGTAGTAAAAGTAAAGACAGTAGTAACAAAAGCAGTAAACAGTAGGATTCGAGTGCGGTAGGCATAGGGATCCAAGTACTAGACAATCCACATAGCAATCAGAACATAGGGAAATTGCAGATAAATAAGATAAAGCATCCAAGTACTAGACAATCCTAGGCATGTGTTCCATATATAGTCATACGTGCTCGCAATGAGAACTTGCACAACATGTTTTGTCCTGCTAGCCCGTTTGCAGCAGTGCCTCTAGGGAACTACTGGCAATTAAGGTGCTCCTTTTAATAGAGCACCGAAGCAAAGCATTAACACTCCGTGAACACATGTGATCCTCACATCAAAGCCATTCCCTCCGGTTATCCTGATTTCTGTCACTTCGGGGCCATTGGTTCCGGACAACAACGTGTGTATACAACTTGCAGGTAAGACCATAAACAATACTATCATAATGAATCAATAACATGTTCAGATCTGAAATCATGGCATTCAGGCCCTAGTGACAAGCATTAAGCATAACAAGTCGCAACAAAGTCATAAAGCACAAATAGAAGATACTAGGCACCATGCCCTAAAAATCTGATGCCATTACATGAACGATCTCATCCAATCCCTAGCATCCCCATAGCCTACAATGGTTGATTAATCACTCATAGATGGGGTAAACATGGATGGTCAATGGAGAAGCGATGGTGATGATGATGGCGATGATCTCCTCCAATTCCCCGTCCCGACAGGGTGCTAGAACGGAGTTTATGGTGTTGTTTCGTGGAATCTGGTGGTGGCGGCGGAGCGGAACTCCTTCTGGAAAAACTTCGAACCCCCTTGAGTTTTTAGGTCAGAAGGCATCTTATAGGCGAAGAGGGAGATCGAGGGGGTGACTAGGGCGGCCAGACCACCCCTGGCGTCGCCAGGCCCAGCCCGTGCGCCCAGGTGGTGTGGCTGCGCCCCAGCCCCTCTCCGTCTTGTATTCTGGCTCCAAGTGTCCCTCGGTAAAATAATGACTTTGGCTTTTGTCCCGTCCGATTCCGAGAATATTCATTTTCTAACTTTCCTAGAACCAAAAACAGCAGCAAACAGGCAGCTGGCACTATGGCTCTTGTTAATAGGTTAGTCCAAGAAATCATATGAAAAGTACTCCAAAGTGTGGAAAAACACAAGAAAGTAGATAAAACCAAGCATGGAACATGAAAAATTATAGATACATTTGCAATGTATCAGCCACTCGTCCCAGAAATCGTGCCTATCCGTAGGGAAATCTGCCTTCATTCGGTCGTACGACTCATCGAGGATTCTAGTTGCGAGTGATGCCATTCCATCCTTACTCGAGCCCCCTATGATCTTGAAAAGACGCTGAATATCGATCCAGTTGTGCGCAGGAATTATAATTCCCTCTCGATAAAATTTCGAAAAATCAGTTGTATTGTCGATACTGCAGAAAACAATTCCCTTTTCTACAAGGAACCGACGCAGCGCCGGACATTTCCTGTCAGTCCTGAAAGTATGTAGTTTGTCATCACCAAAATTTGTAACTACAAATATTTTGTTAATGCAAGATCATCATCTAAATACAATTTTGAAAATTTTAGTAAATGCAAGATCAAGACTCTCAACATTGTCTTGTCATAATTTATTTGGTCCTAAATAAAATCCAGTAGTTGCAAGATGAGAAAATGGATAAAGAACAAGAGGAGAAAACCCTAAAAGCGGTTAGCTATAGAGAGCATATCTACAAAACGGGAGAGGTGGTAGACGAGGACGTGTTTCCTCATGGCCAGTTGAACGACGCGACTTCACTCCCTTCATATGGGTACTCCGGGGTGTACTCGAGGTCTAATCCCACAAACTTGTCCTCGTCTTTCTCAAGCCAACCCTCGTACATCCTCAAGACATGCACCACTGTCTCCTCCTCATTGGTGTAGACAACGTCTATCTTCTTATTGTCATGGGTAGTGAAGCTTGTCTCTAGAGTGCGACGACCTTCCATGGCGGCAAGGAGAAGACAGGAAGAAGACAGATGATAGGAAAAAGAAGAGTGGTTTCTGCTAGGCAGGGGAACGGTGGAACCGTCAATGCACTTTTAAGGTAGTGGTTAAAAACGGGGACGGAAGTCCAAGGAGAGACGCGTGGCGGTGGTCGTTCCATCTTCTGAGTAAACAAAAGATAAATATTACGCCGATACATGTGTCATGTTTTGTCACGTCAATACACTGGGCAGGGGGTGTTGTCCTATCCACTGTGCCAACGCTGCAAGCCTACGTGACAGCCACCCCGCCTAAGCGAGGGAGTGACATAACGGCGAGAATTGATAGGGGGCCCAACTTGATGGACGTTAGCCTCATTTTTTGTATTGAAACATAAAGTTGAATTCGTGCCGAAAAAGACCCTCTGAGTATTTGGCACACCAACTGTAGTCATCCCGGCTGATTTCAGGGAACTTGGGTACCATGTTGCCTGGGCGCCCCAACTTTCAGCCGCAAAATGATATTCTCCTGCCACAGGGCTTCCCTGCGGTTTGGAGAGAGCCTTTCATGAGTTTATTAGAGAGCACCCAACTCTCATGAACTACGACGTTTGATAGTCAGACTCATATAGCTATGTTCCTCAATAGATGTTCTGCAGGACAACATCTCTGCTTAGAAAAGCCACTTAGAACACATTAAGATAAATATCAACCTACCATGCAGAATAAGAGAGTATTGCATCTTTATGGAGATGTAAATATAATATGGGCATACTCTCCTCTAAGCTGATCAACAGCTTGTCTCTCAGCTCTAATTCACGGGATCTCCAATCATATAGAGTGGGTTACCACTGCGAACAACTCATTGTGTGGGTCTCAAACCCATCTCCCTCGATGCATTACATATCACATTACGTGATAAGCCCTTTGTGAAGGGATCTGCCAAAGTTCTTAGATGGTTGGATATAATCCAATGCAGTAACTCTGGAGTTTCTCAGTTTCCTGACAGATTTCAATCTCCTCTTCACATGCCTTGATGAATTCATATTATCCTTATAACTGTTTGCTTTGACGATCACAGTTTGATTATCATAGTTCATTGGGATGGCAGGTATTGTTTTTTCAACCATAGGTAAGTCCATCAAGAGCTCACAAAGCCACTCTGCTTCAACAGTGGTTGTGTCTAATGCTATGAGTTTTGCTTCCATAGTTGACCTTGTTAAGATGGTCTGCTTGCAAGACTTCTAGGAAACAGCACCACCACCAAGTGTAAACAAATAACCACTTGTGGCCTTAATCTCATCAGCATCAGATATCTAGTTTGAATCACTATAACCCTCAAGTACCCGTGGATACCCAGTATAGTGAATACCATAACTCGCAGTGCCTTTCAAATAGCGCAAAACTCTCTCAAGAGCATGCCAATGATCATCTCCAGGATTTGACACAAATCGACTTAGTTTGCTTAAACAAAGGAGATGTCAGGCCTCGTAGCGCTGGCTAAGTACATGAGCGAGCCAATAATTTGAGAGTATCTCAATTGATCTTTAGGATTCCTTCGATTCTTTCGAAGTAGCACACTCGGATCATAAGGCGTTGGACAAGACTTGTAGTTGCTATACCCGAAGCGACTCAATATCTTTTCCACATAGTGGGACTGAAGCAATGTAATCCCACCATTTTCATCCTTCAGTAGCTTGATGTTTAAGATTACATCAGCCACTCCCAAGTCCTTCATCTCAAAGCAGCAGGATAGGAACTCTTTGATCTCCTCAATAACAGCGAGGTTGGTCCCGAATATCAATATGTCATCGACATAGAGACACATAATAACTCTGTCGCCCCCATCATGGTGATAATACACACACATATTAGCTTAGTTTACAACAAAGCCTTCAGCGGTTAAAGTTCTTTCAAACTTCTCGTGCCACTACTTAGGAGCTTGCTTAAGACCGAATAAAGACTTCACAAACTTACACACCTTTACTTCTTGACCATCTACTACAAATCCATCAGGCTGCTCCATATAAATTTCCTCATCTAGCTCTCCGTTTAGAAAAGTTGTCTTACCATCCATTTGATGAACGAGAAGACCATGTGAGACAGCCAAGGATAGTAGTACTCGAATAGTGGTCAATATGGCTACAGGTGAGTAGGTATCAAAGAAGTCTTCACCTTCTTTCTAGGTATAACCCTTGGCCACAAGACGTGTCTTGTACTTTTCAATAGTACCATCCGGTCTAAGCTTTTTCTTGAACACCCACTTACATCCTACAGGTTTGCACCCATAAGGAAGATCAGTGACCTCCCAAGTTCCATTAGCTAAGATGGAATCCATCTCACTACGGATAACTTCTTTCCAGTAGTCAGCATCTTGAGATGCGTTGGCTTCTAAAATAGAAGTGGGAGTATCATCCACAAGGTACACAATGAAATCATCACCAAATGACTTTACAGTCCTTTTCTCTTGCTCCTTTTAGGAGCTTCATTGTCGTCCTCCACAGGATCATGATAGTGTTCTATTGGCATAGTGGGTTCAGGAATTATAACAAATTCCTGACTAGATGAACTAGTCATCTCCTGAGTTGATGAGGTAGACATACCTTTCATGGGAAAGATGTCCTCAAAGAAAGTCGCATAATTCGACTCCATAATCGTACCAACATGCATGTCGGATACCTTAGATTTTACTATCAAAAATCTATAGCCTATGCTATGAAATGCATATCCCAGAAAAAAACAATCCACGGTTTTTTGTCCAAGCTTTTGCTTCTTTGGTATTGGAATATTGACTTTCGCCAAACATCCCCAAGTTCGTAAGTAAGAGAGTTTAAGCCTTTTCTTCTCCCATTCCTCAAATGGAGTCATGGTTTTATCCTTTACGGGAACATGGTTTAGGACATGACATGCAACCATTAGCGCCTCCCCCCACCATTCCTTGGAATGACTCGATGAATCTAACATGGCGTTAACCAAACCAGTTAGAGTGCAGTTCTTTCTTTCGGCCACCCCATTTGACTGAGGTGAGTAGGGAGGCGTCCTCTCATGGATAATACCATGTTCTGTATAGAATTTATCAAATTCATTTGAAAAGTACTCTCCACCACGATCAGACCTTAGCCGCTTGATTTTAAGATCAAGTTGGTTTTCTACTTCAGCTTTATAGTTTTTGAAGTAATTCAAAGCTTCATCTTTAGATTTCAGAAGATAAACATAGCAATATCTAGTGGAGTCATCAATCAATGTCATAAAGTATCTTTTTCCACCTCTTATCAACACACCATTAATCTCACAAAGGTCTGAATGTATAAGTTCTAGTGGTGCTAAGTTTCTTGGTTCCGCAACCGTATGAGACTTGCGGGATTGCTTTGCTTGCACACAAACTTGGCACTTAGAACCTTTGACCGTGGTAAATTTCGGAATTAAACTCATATTGGCTAGCTGCGTCATGCAACCAAAGTTAATATGACAAAGTCGTGAATGCCAAATATTGGACTCATTATCATTACAAACATGATTACTAACTTTAGTACATGAGTCTGACAAAGATAAACGGAACAGACCTCCGCACTCATAACCCTTTCCAACAAATTGTATATACTTAGAAATTATAACTTTATTGGACTCAAACACCAACTTAAAACCATCTCGACATAGAAGCGATCCGCTGACGATATTTTTATTGATGGAGGGAACGTGTTGCACATTCTTCAGCTGTATGGTCTTCCCCGAAGTAAACTGAAGGGAATATGCCCTGAGAGGCAATAATAAAGTTGTTATTATACATATTACAAGTATATGATAGATGTTTATTTTGCATGCTATAATTGTATTAATTTGGAAACGTTAATACATGTGTGTTTAATAAACAAAAAGGAAAGTTCCGAGATATGCCTCTCTTATAAACTAGCTCGTTGATTAACAAGATGATCAAGGTTTCCTGATCATGGACATTGGATGTTGTTAATAACAAGGTCACAACATTAGTGGAATGATGTGATGAACAATAATCCGAAGTGATGGGGATATGCCAAAGGGGGTATGCTCAGCAGTAGGTTTCGAGTGGGCCGGAAGGCCCGCGAGTGCGCCTGGAGGACAGCGACTGGACTCTGAGGAAAGAAGAGGCCCATCGACTGGCGACTAGAAGCCCAGGAGCGTAGCAGAAGCCTAGTCGGATTAGGTCAAAAGCCCCCAGATCCTTATCTTGTTCGGGGACAACTTGTAAACCCTGGGAGGTGCTTCATATATAAACCTCCCTAGGGTATCGTAGAGACTTACGTTCCATCATACACCCCCTCAAGCGACTCGCTGCCCAGCCGCCGAGCTCGCCACCCTTGTAAATCGCTCTCTCATAATCCAATCTAGCAGGAGTAGGTATTTACCCTCCGGGGGGCCGAACCTGGGTAAACCCCTGTGCACCTGCCCCCATCTCGCACCGCAGATGGCCGCCAACTCTTCCTCACGAAACTCTCGCAGCGACTGCCGTGGCCATTTCCACGACAGTGGCGCCCACCGTGGGGCATAGCGGGACTGGCCTGAGTTCTACGGCGAGACCCTACTCGCCGATCGAGCGGCCGTTCGCCACCGGCCGCATGATCGCCTTCAGCGGGATCTTGCAGATCCTGCCCAATAGCTACATCCCGGCGTCACGCCCAGTCACACACGCCGCGATGATGCCGGTCGGCTCGATCAACCTCTTCGTCGGCTTTACCGGCGCGGTCAACCTAGCCGCGACCATGATCGTCGGTGGATCGCCTCCACACCGTGATCTGCTTTCGGAGGAGCAGGCCCGCTCCATCAGGGGCCTTGTCACCGAGTACGACTCGGCCACTAGCGACGCAGTCGAGACCAACAACGACGCTGACTCCGCGACCCCTGCATCGGCCAACGGATCCATCACCGCCGTGTCACGGGAGGACTCCATCACGCGAGTCTCCAACCCCGAAGACTTCGAGGATCCCTCCATCCTGGGGATCTTCGACTCCGACTCCGGCTCGGAATCCCCCGAGGATCTTTGCGCCAGATCCAATCGCTTCAATGTGATCTACATGGCGGGTAGCACGGCCGGCCTGCCAGATCCGTTCTCCACGCCGATTCCGCCGACCGCGACAGCCACGGAGGTGGAACAAGCCCGCTTGCGGCTCCAGGAGGCGCAGCACAACGAACTCGCTGAGCGCGAGAAATACCGCCTCAAACGAGAGACGGCGAAGGAGCTATCACTCTATCACCAGCGCCGCATCAGGACCCGCCTGAACCCCGATGTTCAGGGCCGCGTCCTGAACTTCAATGACGAGGGCGACCCCACACGCGCCGCCGAGCGCGAACACGGCGAGAACGTGCCACCAGGAGGAGGCAACCCCGCAAGACCACCACCTGGAGCACCGGCGAATGGGGCCCCTCCACCACCCATGGGCCGTGCGCCCCCACCAGACCAACCACGGATCATCATCTCACCTCAAGCCCGGGACGCCAATGGGCTACCACTGTACTCCACCCCGATGGACAACATCGTCGCGGCCGACGTCGCGATCGCCAACCTCGATGTCCAAGGCGACGGCGCGTTACAGATCCAGTACGCCAAGGCCCTACTTGTCAGGGCCATCGAGCAACAAGCCGCGGGAGTCGACCCGCGAGGGCGGATGTACTCCCGCTCATCAGCAAGCAGGGCGGCATCAAGCGGCCACCCCACCGTGGCCAACGCGATAGTTTGCCCACCACCCCAACCCCTGGCAAACCAACCGTGGGCCGCCAACCCCGTGTTGTCGACCAACGAGCCGCGACTTGCGAACAACACCGTCGCCGCAAATGGGCAACCACTCGACGCCTGAACGCACATCATCAAGAATCAGGCATGGTGGTCGCGCCAGCCCTACGACCTGCGACACACCCTCGCCAACCGCGGCGACCCGGAGCCAAGAGGCTCGCTCAGCCGAGTCGGGCCACAATGCTTTGGACCCATGATCCGCGGGAAAAATACCCTGCCAACTTCAAGGCCCCCAAGGAGATCGAGAAATACGACCCGACGTACGACCCCACCGTTTGGCTGGACACATATCTCATGGCAATGGGGATCGCAGGCCACACCGACCTGCTCGCCGCTCGCTACCTCCCCCTGATGATGGAGGGTGCGACCCGACAATGGATCAACACGCTACCCGCCGACATCATCGACTCCTGGGAAGAAATGCGGGACGCCTTCGACAGGAACTTCGAGGGATCCTACAACCACGCCACCACCATCTAGGACCTGGAGCGATGCATCCAGGGACAACACGGGTCGACCCACCGGTGGATCCAAAGGTGGCAAGAGTTATGGATAAACACCTCCGGCATCCACCCAGACACGGCGATACACTGCTTCAAGAACGCGTGCCGGTACGAACCTCTGGTCGCCAAGATCTAGAGGGTCTACCGGACGCTCGATAACATACCCGACCTCCTCGAGATTGCCAAGCGCTACGTGGAGGAAGACCCCAACCAAGACTCCGACGATGAGTCGGGAGGAAGACGACACACTAGCATCCACGACAGCGGGCGCCTACGCGATATGCGCTACAGCAACACCCGCATCACCGGCAAGCGCCGGACCGACGTGCGAGTTGACTTCGTCGCCAACTCCGGCTATGGCCAACGCGACTTCAAGAACTACCGCCACGACGGAGGAAACTACCGCGACAGCGGGAACTACCGCGCCAACAACACGACGAGGCTGAAATTCGACCCCGCCGCCCTGCTCAATCAGCCCTGCATCTACCACGGTAGGGAGGGAAAACCAGCCACCCACACCACCGCCGACTGCCACTCTCTCAAAGAGATCGAGAAGGCGAGACGTGCAAGGGAGGACCCCAACAACAACCAACCGCGGGACAACAGGAACGGCGGCGGCTTCGGAACCGCTGTCGGGTCGCTACATACCTTCACCGGGATCGGCACCAAGCATGAGAAGAAGGTACTCGCCCGCGCGGTCGCCGTCAATGCGGTGACGCAAGTCGACATCCCCCGCTTCCTAAACTGGTCCGAACAGAGCATCACCTAGAGTCGCCAGGACCACGCGCCAAGAATCGAGTATCCAGGGCGAGTCACCCTGGTGGTCAGGCCAAAGGTGGCCGATTACTGGCTGCCCAAGACGCTGATGGACGGTGGGCTTTCCATCAACATCCTGTACCTCGACACCTTCAAAAGGCTCCAGCTCCCAGAAACAGCCATCAAGCCAACACTGACGACCTTCCACGGCATCGTCCCCGGTCGGAAGGCGTACCCGATAGGGAAGGTGACGCTGCCAGTCACCTTTGGCACCCCGGCAAACTACCGCACGAAGAGGATCGTCTTCGAGCTGGTAAACTTCCGTAGTCCCTACCACTGCGTCCTGGGCCGCCAGGCATTCGCAAAGTTCATGGCGACCCCGCACTACGCCTACAACATGATGAAGCTCCCCGGGCCGAGCGGCATCATCACCGTCCACGGCGACCCTGATATGGCCGTGGAATGCGAGGAAAAAGGCGCCGAGCTCGCCGACGCCGTCATCGCCGCGGAGACTGACCACGCGGAGGAGCTCACAAAATACACGGGCAACATCAACAAGGACGATCCCACCATCCTGAAGAAACCGATCGCCGCGAACTCCACGTTCGAGGCGACCACGCACACCCACACCGTCGAGCTCGTCCCAGGCGACTCCAGCCAGACGGTCACCATCGGGGCGCATATGAGCCCCGCATATGAAAGCGTGCTCATCGGGTTCCTCCGTGAGAACCGCAACATCTTGGCATGGAAGCCATCTGACATGCCAGGTGTCCCGAGGGAACTCGCTGAGCACAAACTCAATGCCGACCCCAAAGTGCGACCAGTAAAACAGTCGCTACGGCCCTTCAATGAAGAGCACTATCGAGCAATCGCCGAGGAAGTCCAGCGCCTGCTAGCCGCAGGCTTCATCCGTCCAATTAAGTACTACAAGTGGCTGGCAAACCCAGTCCTGGTCCTCAAAAAGAATAACACCTGGAGAATGTGTATAGACTACACCAACCTCAACAGCGCCTGCCCGAAGGAGGAGTTCGTCCTACCGCACATCAATCAGATCATCGACTCGACCGCGGGATCGGAGTCGCTGTGTTTTATCGATGCTTACTCTGGTTACAACCAGATCAAGATGGCGGTCGAAGACGAGGAGAAGACGGCGTTCATCACGCCATTCGGCGCGTTCTGCTACACGGCCATGACATTTGGCCTCAAGAACGCAGGCGCCACATATCAGAGGTGCATGCAGGAGTGTCTAGCGAGCCAAATCGGCCGCAACATCCACGTCTACATCGACGACGTGGTGGTAAAATCCACCCGCCAGGACGATCTGCTCGCCGACCTAGCAGAAACCTTCGCAAATCTGCGGAGGTACAACATCAAGCTAAACTCCGGAAAATGCACCTTCGGCGTACCCACCGGACAACTTCTGGGGTACGTAGTCTCCAAGCAAGGCATTGAGGCCAACCCCACCAAGATCGACACCATCGCGCGACTCGGGAAACCCGAGTGCCTGCGCGACGTCCGAAAGTTGGCAGGGCAAGTCGCAGCTCTCAGTCGCTTCATCCCCCGGCTAGGCGAGAAGGCAATGCCCCTATACCGCCTGATGCGCAAGAACCCAACGTTCCAATGGGACGCAGAGGCCGACAACGCACTGAAAGCACTCAAAGAAGTGCTACTCGCAGCACCACTACTCGCCGCGCCACTCGACAGAGAGCCAATGCTCGTCTACGTCGCGGCCTCCAATCGGGTCGTCAGCGCCGTGATGGTCGTCGAACGACTAGAAGAGGGCAAGGAGCGCCCCATACAGCGCCCAGTATACTACATCAGCGAAGTCTTAACAGACTCACGACAGCGCTACCCGCAATACCAAAAACTGGTGGACGCGGTATTCCGAGCACAGCGGCGACTCCCGCACTACTTCCAGGAGCACCCAATCACGGTGGTATCCTTTGCGCCCCTGCAAGACATCATACGCAATCGCGATGTGACTGGGCGAGTCGCCAAGTGGGCCATCGAGATCGGCGTCCACAACATCAAATACGAGCCCCGAAAAGCGATCAAGTCGCAAGCCCTGGCCGATTTCCTCGCCGACTGGGAAGAGGCACAGCAGCCAGAGAAGCTCCCATACCTCCACTACTGGTCGCTCCACTTCGACGGCTCCAAGAACGCCGACGGCGCGGGGGCTGGGGTCATACTGACCTCCCCCAAAGGAGACAAGCTCCGCTACGTGCTCCACCTCAACTTCAAACCCTGCACCAACAACGCGGCGGAATACGAGGCCCTCCTCCACGGCATGAGAGCCGCCAAGGAGATGAACATCAATCACCTACGATGCTACGGCGACTCCGACCTAGTCGCCGGCCAAGTGGCCGGGACATGCGACACTGTTTCCCCAACAATGATAGCGTACCGCCAGGCCGTCAACCAACTGGGAGGACACTTCGATGGCTACTCCGTCGAGTGGATCGACATGCGTAAAAACGAGGAGGCGGATGCCCTTTCCCGCATCGGGTCGGCTCGACAGGCGCCACCAGTAGGCGTCTTCCTCGACATCATCCACAAGCCCTCCGTCAGCCCACCGAAGGAGATCGACGTCGGGATCCCACTACAACCAGAACCGGCCTTAGTCGCCATGGTTGTGGAACCTAGCGACTGGACAGCGCCATACGTGTTCCAGCGCTGCGTACAGCCAGAGGAAGGCCGCAAGATCCTCCAGGACATCCACGCCGGCGACTACGGCCATCACGCCGGCGCAAAGTCGCTAGTCGCCAAGGCCATGCGGCACGGTTTCTACTGGCTCACCGCACACGTCGACGCCACCGACATCGTCCAAAGATGCGTCGGATGCCAGGAGTACGCCAACCAGACACACCTTCCTGGTTCGGCGCTCAAGACAATCCCCATCACGTGGCCATTCGCCGTATGGGGCATGGACATGGCCGGCCCGTTCAAGAAGGCCCCATTGGGCTTCACTCACCTCCTGGTCGTAGTCGACAAGTTCACCAAATGGGTGGAGGCCAAGCCGATCAAGACGTGCGACGGCAAGACGGCTACCAAGTTCCTCCGCGAACTCATCTACCGGTACGGCTACCCACACAGCATCATCACGGACAACGGCACCAACTTCGCCAAGGGGGCCATGGCGGAATTCTGTGAGGAGCACGACATACGACTCGACCTCGCATCAGTCGCCCACCCGGAGTCAAACGGCCAAGCAGAGCGCGCCAACCAAAGCATCCTCCACAGTCTCAAGCCGTGACTACAGGTGCCCCTCGAATGCACCCCGGGATGTTGGGTCGACAAGCTCCCCTCTGTGATATGGGGGATCCGCACCTCCGTCAACCGATGAACCGGGTTCACGCCTTTCTTCATGGTGTATGGCGCCGAGGCCGTAATGCCAACAGACCTGGAGCACGACTCCCCTCGAGTCGCCAACTACGTCGAGGCGGCCAACGAAACCGCCCGCCAAGACAGCGTCGATCAACTCGACGAAGCACGCGACCTGGCTCGCTCCCACACCGCCATATACCAGCAAGGACTTTGCCGTTATCACAGCCGCCGAGTGCGAACTCCCACCTTCCAGGAAGGAGACCTGGTCCTACGACTGGTCCAAGACAAGAAGGGCATGCACAAGCTATCCCTCCCATGGGAGGGGTCATTCGCCATAGGCCGAGTCCTTGGCAACGATGCCTACTACCTCATCGACATACGGGGTGACGGCCAATTGGAGGTCGGGAGGCCATGGAATATAAACCTCCTCAGAAAGTTCTATACTTAGAACCTCACACTGTACTCCATCGGAATATATAATGAAATTCATTCGGATCGCACAAATTGTGTCCACTCACCATATTCTTGTGCCACTCGCACTCGTACATGCTAGCAATATGCTACTTACAGAAGTCAACCTCTGGTCGAGCGACCGGCATGGCCAAGTAGTGCGGCACAAGGGTACCAGAAATATTCTGGCCTTGGGTCGTCCATGAAAAACGCCAACCCTGAGCCGCCATTGGAGTCGCCTAGCCCGACTGGCCCGCCGGGCCAAGACATCCGATACACGCTTCTCATAGCGATCTGTCCCTCCCACCCTCGCGCAAAGCGACTCGAACGGTTAAGTACCACGCACGGGGACTCCGCAAAACAGGGACCCCACGCGGCTCGGGAACACACCTAGTAAGAGAGCTGCCTAGGGCTCGCCGAGCGACTGGCTCTCCGGGCCAGGGGAGGAGACGCGTTACAAACAACGCATTCACAACCTGCAACAGGATCACGACCAATACGGTCTAGCACAATACTCGGGGACTCGTTCACAAACGAACCCCACTCGCGCTCGGGGACTCGCCGCTCAGGAGACGCGAGGGATAAAAACAAACGCGAAAACAAATCAAACACATCGAAGTACACAATCGAGTTATACCCCATTAAAGGGCGGACGCGCTCGGGGACTCGCTCAAATTGTTGAACAAAACACTCCCTTAATCATAACACAAGTCGACCAAGTCCCTGCGACATGGATTACAAAAACATCATACAATGTTCGCCACTTGGCATCTATCACAACTATTGCATTTTCTTACTCCACAGGCCCTGACGAAGAAGAAGCGCCACCACCCTTGACGCGCACAAAGGGCCGCCACGGGTTCGTCGGGTACGAGGTCAGTGACTTCGCCAACGACGACCGGAAGGGCTGCTCCGACTTCATGTCGTGGTGCTCCGGCTCAGGGTCGCCAGGCGCCAGCACCGTCTCCTGCTATGGCAGAAGATCCCCCATCGCCAAGACACGGTCGGCATAAGGGGTGGCCTTCGTAGTCAGCTTCAGCACCTCCGACATCTCCACCGTGCCGGTCACCGAAGGATAGCCACTCGTGACGTCGTCCAGATCGAAGTCATCCGGGAAGTGCGCGAGGCCCAAGCTCAGCGCCGTGGCGGCCCCGTGCCTGAACGCGGAGCGCGTCATCCACTCCACAACCGCGGGCACCTCCTCCAGATAGCGCCACACCTCCGTGAGCCCCCTAGGGATGACTTCGGTGGGAGACATGCCCTGGAGAGCTGACTGGACACACAACGCTGAGGTTGTGGCATCATTCACCACGGCAGTCACGCACTGGGAAGCGGTATACGTCTGCACCACCGGGTCGCTTTGGCCTACCACAGCTGGAAAGTCAGATGTCAGTGAAACAATGAAACCCCCAAAAGCGGAGAACCGACAAAAGGATAAGGCAAATGACAGAAACTCACCAAGAAGCTTGCGGCAATTCTCCTTGACGTGCTTCTCCAAAGCGGCTTGGTCATTATGTAGCCCCATGATAATGGAGTCCGTGGCCTTGCGTTCCTCTTCAGCGGCGACGGCAGCCTTCGCACATTCTTCTGAAGAAATTGAGGCCGCCTTAGCATCCTCCAACTCCTTGACTAGGGAGGCCACTCGCTCATTCGCCGCGTCCAGTTCGGCGAGTGGGACATACCCCTCACAGGCCTTGGAGACCTCGTCCGGGAAACCATCTGCAAGCAGAGATGTCAGAGTATTGCACAAAACCAGCTCATAACAAGCAAAGAAGAACAATGTCAAACACTCACCGATCCTCTCCTGAAGCCACCGGTTCACCTCTTGCGCCTCGCGCAAATCATGCTCCAGGCGCTCTCACGCAGCCTGCCGATCAGTCGACTCCCGCTGTAACCCCTGCAAAACAATGAGACCAGCTAAGCATTGGAAGGAAAAGAAAGACCAGTTCCCAGCCGCTGAAATTCAGCGACTAGGAACTCGGGGACTGGAGAATACAGGAAAATTAAGACCAGTTCCTAGCCGCTGAAATTCAGCGACTAGGAACTCGGGGACTGGAGAATACAAGAAAATTAAGACCAGTTCCCAGCCGCTGACATTCAGCGACTAGGAACTCGGGGACTGGAGAATACAGGAAAATAAAGACAATTCCCAGCCGCTGAAATTCAGTGACTAGGAATTCGGGGACTGAACATACCTGAATAGCAGCGTCGAGCATCTTGTGAAGTTCAGCAGCGTCAGTCGACGGGACCATGAAGGAGGTGCGCCTGCGGCGGGCCTCAATCTCCGTGTCCACGATCTCCGGGAATTACGGAGATTGCGCATCCGCACCGCCTGGAAACCCCCTCGCCATAAAGCGAGGGAACATCGTCGATGCCCTGGTAGGGGCGCTGGCCGCCGGGACTGGCACCTCCGGCGCGGACGCAGCTGTTCCTGGCTCTGATTGCGTCGCCGCCCCCTCTTCGACGAGCGACGCAGCAGCTGGCTCCGCGGCGCTTCCCCAGGTCACGGCATCGTCAGCGCCCCCCTTCTGTTTCTTCGCGACTTCAGCAGACGCGACATCCTCGGAGGCCTTCCTCTTCTTGGGCAGATCACCCTCTCCCGCGATAGTGGCCGGGGGAATCTTGGCAACTGAAGGGCGACTAATCTTCTTAGCCCCCGACCTGCACGAGCCCTTCTAACCAGCACAACCACAATACGAAAGAAGCAAAGCAAATTAGGACAAGGAAGTATAACTTACTTGGCGACTGGAAGAACGCGAAGCCCGGTACTGATATGGGCAGGCTTATCCAACTTGGGACCCAGCTTGCGACTGAGCCCCCACTCGAATACATCTGAAGCCCACGAAACCGAGGGTTCCTTGACGACGAAGCCGCAGTCGCCAGGATCTCCGGCTCCGACGCCGCTGCCTTCGACGGCAGCGGCGACTTGGGCGGCACTACGTCGGTCGCTTCTTGGTTTGGCACCCCCGAGGTCGACGGTGCGATCGAAGCCAGGGGCGCCTCTACCACCACCTCTGCGTCCTCGCCCTCCAACCCCTTCGTCGGGATTGCGGCCCTCAGGACCTTGTGCGAGACTTCAGGAGACCCTTCACCGTCGGAGTCGTCGTCCGACCCGAACACCACTGACGACCTGACCGGTGATGCAGGCCTTTTTGCCGGCGACTTGGGCCGGCGTGGGGGCTTCGAAGGCGTAGCGGTGCGCTGAGACGTCTGCTCCTGGGCGACCTCGTCGCCTTCTTCGAACTCATCTAGGCTGCGGCTTGCTTCGACCTCTCGCTGTTTCTGCATTCGGGTCTTGCAAGCCACAGGCGCTGGGGGAGCGACCTCTTCGTCTTCCCTGTCGCTATCGGAAGGATCCCCCTCGGAATCTTCCTCCAGCTCCTGGGGGACTTCTTCATCGATCGGAGGGAGCCAACCCTCCAATACCTGAAAAAGCTGAGAACCACTACGAGTCAAAAACACGACAAGCGAAAAGAATGAAATTGGAATACGAACGAAGCGATTGGAAAGAAGACTTACTGTAGGGGCTTTGTTCTTCACGGGAGTATACGGGGCGACTCCGACCGCCGCACCCGTGAACTCCGCGTTGGTGATCTTCTTTAGGGCGGCCTTGTAATCTTCGGCCTCCCACGACTCCTTGCTGGTGCGAGATGGATCAAGCTTCCCGCTGTACTCGTACATCCAGTGTGGACGAGCCGCCAGCGGAACCAGGCGCCGCCCGAGCCAGCAATTGTAGAGGTTGATCGGAATCAACCCCTGGTCCTTCAGCTTCTGGATCCGATCCATCATTTCCGCGACAGCCATCCGCTGATCTTCAGGGAGCTTCTTTGGCGCTAGTCGGCAGGGCTCGCTCCTCTCAGCGACGAATTCAGGAAGGGGGACCTCGCCGGAGGGAGTAGCTTCCTTGACGTAGAACCAGCTTTTCTTCCACTCGCTGGCGGCCTTCTTCAGCAGGAGGAGCTTGACGAAGTCTGCCTTCGGCTTCAACTGGAAGGTGACCCCGCCTGCGGCCAGCATCAAGCCGCTAGACGCCTCGCGCCCGATGCGACCATGGAAGAGCTCCAGCCACAACGGGAAGTATGGCCTGCAACCGAGGTAGCACTCGCAGAAGGCGACGAAGATCGCCAGCTGCTCGATGCTATGCGGACCAAGATCTGAGGGCTTGATCGCGTAGTACGCGCAGAAGCGACGGAAGAAGAGCGAAGTGGGGAACCCTAAGCCCCTCTCGAGATGGCTAGTGAAGCAGATGAACTCGCCGGGCCGCGGTTTCAGCTTGGTCTCAGAAGAGGGGGGAACTCGCCAATTCCCCTTGCAGAGCACCCCGGCGTCCTCGAAGGATTTCAGCTGGGCTGAGGTTCACTTGGATTTTCCCCACGAGCCTTTGGGAGGTGCCATTGAGTGATATGACAGGACTAATATGTGTTTTGATACCAAATATTATAGAAGATGAGATTTTACCAAAATATGACAGGACTAATATGTGTTTTGATCTTATTAATAAAAGAAGGAATCCTCCAAAGTTTCTTCTATTGTCTCTAACAATAAACCAGGGTATATGGAGAAGCTTCCTTTCAAGCCTCTCCCTCCTAAAGAGAAGAAGAAAACGAAGAAAAGGAGGAATAAATGGAGAGAGGAAACGGTATTTTCCCCTAAGCACGTTGCTCCTATTATAGTTTTTGCTGAGTCTGAACTCGATGATGTTCCTATGCCTGTTACCTATAATAGTGATCATGATTGGGAAAAGCACACTACTTTTGATATTGAAAATCTCTTTGGTACCAACTCTGAAAATGATGATATTAATAATTGTTGTACTATTAGTGCTATCCATGTTCCTTCTAATGATGATATGTTTACAAACGAACACACTTTGGAAGATAGCTATTCTATTGCTTACAAGGATACTACACCTCCAATATATGATGATTACAATAATGAATATGATATTTTCAGTCCACCTACTATTGAGGAGAAAATTAATTATGATTACAATATGCCTCCTATATTTGATGATTATGGATACTACACCTCCCACTACAATTAATAAAAATGACTATGTTTACGTGGGTAGTGTTAATTCTTTTATGCATGTGGCTCATGATAAGAATGTTTCATGTGATTGTTATATTGTTAATTTTATGCATGATGCTACTGAAAGTTATTATGAGAGAGGGAAACATGGTTTTATGTATCTCAACAATATTAAGTTTCCCCTCTTTACGTTGAAAGTCTTGAAGTTGCACTTGTTTTGCTTTACTATGCTTGTTGCTTTGTGCTTTCATGACTTGTTTCTATACAAGATTCCTATGCCTAGGAAGTGGGTTAGACTTAAATGTGTTTTGAATTTGCTTCTTGATGCTCTCTTTTACTTTAATTCATATTTCTTGTGAGAGCATCTTCTCAAACTATCATGCCTAACTTAAAGGTGTTAAAGAAAAGTACTTATTGGAAGATAACCCAAAAGTTTTAGTTGAGTCTTGGAAGTTATTACCTCTGTAATAACCTCTCCTTATCATTTTTGTATGGTTTTTGTGCCAAGAGTAACCTCTAATGAGAGAGAAGTAATGCTTGGGAAAGTTGCTGTCCCGAAACATATTGTTGTGCTTCGCTGTAAAAGTCCGTGTAAAATCTCTGTACGTCAGTTTGAGCTGTGATTTTTTGTTCATCTGCCCCAGGTTGTTATCAAACTTTCATTAGTTCAACACTTTTCGATTTGAGCAACATAAGGTCTTCGAAAAAATTGGTTTTTACCTGCTGGTCTATTTTGACAGATTTCTACCATTATTTGCATTTGCTTCTTGTTGATACCTTTTTGGGTTCTTTTTGGGGTAATATATATTTTTGAGGGAAGTGCTACAGTAGATAGTGTTTCAATGGAAGTTTTATTGGTGTTGAAACTGAACCCAAAGACTTATTATCTTGAGTGCACTAATGTTGCTAATAAAGATTGTGTGAAGTTTTGTATGAAGGAAAAAATTTCAGGTGTATGGAGAGAATGATGTAATGAGATGAAGAATGGACTAAAGCTCAAGCTTAGGGGTGCCACGCGTGTTACCCCAAGAAATATCCACGAAGTACAAGCGTCAAATCTTGGGGATGCCCAAGGCATCCCCTTCTTCATCAATAAAAATCCTAGGTTTCTTCCAAACGCTTCATTTTTATTGTTTCATGCACAGTTGTGTTGTTCTTGGAGCGTCTTCTTTTTCGTTTTGGTTTTGGTTTTTCATTTGCTTTTGTTTGCTTAGTTTTCTGAATAAATTGGTTGGACCCCCTCTTTCATACATTGGTTTTCAAATAGTTTGGTTTGGTTTGGAAAAGAGTAGGAAAGCTCATGCTTAAGTGGTAAAAAGAGCTTGTTTTTGACTGTGGCCTATGCTTTGTCATGCCATGCTTGATATTGTTTTGGCTTTATGCTTAGTATTCTTTGCCGTATCATGACTTGTTATAAACAATTGAGATTGCTTAATGTGCCTTGGATGAATCATGCGTTGTTTTAGCATATTAAAGCATAGTATAGTGGTATTCTCCTTTGATACTTTATTTGGGTTGACTTGGTGCATGCTCACACCATGTTATGACTATCTCAAGTCACCATAAGCCTTTATGATCCTTTAGTTTTCAACTTGTAGTATCACTTTATGCTTTGATCAATGATGTTTTGTCGCTCTGCATGATTATGGCCATTACTGCTCTCTTAGTTTGTCGCTCACAGTCTTTTGCTAGCCTCCACAACCAAGTATGAGTTCCACTCATGCATCCAACTCCCTAAACCAAGTTATTCCAAAGATTCCACCATACCTACCTATTAGCATATGCTATTCCAAGTATATTCATGTTTTTGTTTACCTTCCAAATTAAACTTGTTATGAGAAAACTGGTGATTAAAGCTCTCACGAACTTGATGGCACACTTTACTTTTCTTTCCCTTAATAAACTTGAACTATTGTGTCGTCTATGTTGTGTATGCTTACACTTATTTGTTGGGGATTAGCAGAACCATGCTGTCATGGGGAACGCTTTCAACATTGCACGGGTACTTTGTACCTAGTTGATATCATGCTCTTTTGTCTATGGATGTCGTCGGTGTGAAATATAAGGGGAGCTTATAAGTCCATGGAGTTATGTATATGTGTTAGAGAAACGCCTGGGTCGCTGGTCTAATACATGCTGACATGGTGGAAACTTGCAGCGTGACCATAATGAGCTGTCTATGAAGCATTCTTCTTATAAAAAAAGAGTCCTATATTGAGAAAAAGGAGAAAAAAAGAGATTATGAAAAGAGGAAAGAGAGAAAAAAGCACCATATTCCCATGGTAAATAAGAAGATTGTTGAGATGCTCGTTGTCTGCTTGCCTTGTCATTTTGATATGGGGATTCTTCTGTATCATCGGGCAAGGGGTACCCCGTTGGCGGTTCTCTATGATACACATGTACTTACAATGACAAGAAATTACCGGTGACTAAACTTGAGTAGCATGAGGAGCGGCCCTGGTATTCAAGGGACATGAGATTTCTAACTTATACTTCGTCAAGCATGTGCACCATAGTTTGTTCACTTTAACCTTAATCACTTCAAGATGCTTATGATAGGGGTAATGAGAGCTGAAAGCTAGAAGTACCATAATTTTTGAAAGCTCTTGATGAAACTTGAATCTCTGCTTCCTTCTATGAAGGCCTTTCTTCCACCATTATATTGAGTCTCCACCTTCTATCTTTATGCACTTACTTTGAGAGAATAGTGGCCATTCTTAGTTCTATGTGCATTGTCCCAAGACTTGTTGATTGATGCATACCTTGATATTGCTTGTTTTAAACTATTTGTATCTAGTCACTCTTATGAACTTTGAAGGTGTCCTATGCATTTATATTTGCTACTCTATGAGGGTCAAGCTGAATGCAACTATGCTATGTTTTCTTTATGTGAAACAAAGAAACGTCTTGCAAAGCATTGTTATTCATGAATCTTTTGTTTGTGCCTTTTCATGTTGCAACATAGGTTCTTTGTCTTATTTTTAGAACTATATCTTTCATGCTATGTTGAAGTACTTTGATCCCAGCTATCCATGTTTTACAAATACTTTCATCAAGTTTATGATGGTGCATGTCACCTCAAAAATTATTCTTTCTTTTTATCACTTACCTACTCGAGGAAGAGCAGGAGTTCAGCTTGGGGATGTTGATACATTGCAAATGTATCTATAATATTTGATGTTCCATGCTTGGTTTTATCTACTTTCTTACGTTTTGTTCCAACTTTGGAGTACTTTTCATAGACTTTCTTGGACTAACCTATTAACAAGATGCCATAGTTCCAGTTGCCTGTTTTCTGCTGTTTTTGGTTCCAGGAAAGTCAGAAAATCAATATTCTCGGAATTGGACCGGACAAAAGCCAAAGTCGATATTTTACCGGAAGACTCGCGGAGCCAGAAGATGAGACATAGAGGGGCCAGGGGCTGGCCACACCACCTGGTGGCGCAGGCCAGGCCAGGCCACGCTAGGGGGTGGTGTGGGCCCCTCCGGCACCCCCTCGGTATCCCCTCTCTCCTATAAGAGCCTCTTGATGCATAAACCCTAAATCATGAAGCCTCCAGCCACAAAAAGTTCCGCAGTGCCGCCGCCACCGAAGGGGAGATTCAGGGGACAGAAAGTCTCTGTTCCAGCACCCTGCCGGGACGGGGAAGTGCCCCCGGAGCCATCTCCATCGATCTCCACCACCATCTCCATCACCATTGCTGATTCCCATGATGAGGAGGGAGTAGTTCTCTCTCGAGGCTAAGGGTTCTACCGGTAGCTATGTGTTCATCTCTCTCTATGCATGATCATATTGTGATCATGAGCTTGTAATCTATAGATCTACCTTGCTACTCAAGTGCTTTATAAGATCTCTGCTCTCCCCATGTGTGTGAAGTTGACAGTGTGCACACCATGGTGGAACTTAGGCTAGAGATTACAAATACTTGTTATGAGTTATATTTGGAGTTGGATGTCTTTATGAAATTGTGGTGTTTGTTTGAACCATCTAGAGCTCAGGGTGACAGTGTGGGGTTATCTAGATGGGGAAAGCGAACTTTGAGGTGTCATGTTATAGCCCTACCATGGATTAGTGTGTACAACCGGAGAGTAGTTTAGAGTAGTATCATAAAGAGAAGATATTTATATGAGAGTGTTCACTAGTGAAAGTATGATCCCTAGGCCTTGTTTCTAAGCATTGATACACCATTTGCAATTAGATCTGTTACATATTTGCTTGCTTCCATCTTTACTTCAGTTTGCCTTTAGTCTTTTCCCACGTCAACCACACGCCAGCAAGATATTTTCTAGCACCGTTACCACTTATAATTATCCATACCACTTGTATTTCACTATCTCTTCGCCGAACTAGTGCACCTATACACCTGACAAGTGTATTGGGTGTGTTGGGGACACAAGAGACTTCTTGTATCTTGATTGCAGGATTGCTTGAGAGGGGATGCCTTTGACCACTTCCTCCCTGAGTTCGATAAACCTTGGGTGATCCACTTAATGGAAAACTTGATGCTGTTCTACAAACCTCTGCACTTGGAGGCCCAACAACTGTCTACAAAAATAGAAGTGCGTAGACATCCATCGCCGTCGGAATGCTGCCTCTCCATATGCCATCGGGATTAGTGATAAACTTAAATAATTGTTATTTGGTGCCTGCGCTGAGCATGAACATTGTATCTAGATCGTGTTTATTGCAAAGCGGTTATTCGTTTAAATCAGAAAACAATGGTTGTTTGATTTATATGGATAATATCTTTTATGGTCATGCACCCGTGATGAATGGTTTATTTCTGTTGAATCTTGATAGTACTCATACGCATATCCATAATGTTGATGCTAAAAGGATTAAACTTAATGATGATATATCTTCATATATGTGGCACTGCCGTCTAGGTCATATTGGCGTTAAACGCATGAAGAAACTCCATTCTGATGGACTCTTAGAATCACTTGATTTTGAATCATTTGATACATGTGATCCATGCCTTATGGGCAAGATGACTAGAACGCCGTTTTCCGGTTCAATGGAACGGTCGACGGATTTATTGCAAATCATACATACCGATGTATGCAGTCCAATGAGTGTGTTGGCGCGAGGTGGATATCGTTATTTTGTTACTTTCACATATGATTTGAGTAGATATGGGTATATCTATTTGATGAAACATAAGTCTTAAACCTTTGAAACGTTCAAGGAATTTCAGAATGAAGTGGAAAATCATTGTAATAGAAAGATCAAATTTCTGCGGTGCGACCGTGGAGGTAAGTATCTAAGTTACGAGTTTAGCACACATGAAAGATTGTGGAATAGTTTCACAACTCACGCCTGCCAGAACACCACAACGTAATGGTGTGTCGGAACGTCGTAATCGTACTCTATTGGATATGGTTCGATCTATGATGTCTCTGACTGACTTGCCACTGTCATTTTGGGGTTATGCACTGGAAACCGCTACATTCACTTTAAATCGGGCACCGTCTAAATCCTTTGAAACGACATCGTATGAATTATGGTTTGGAAACAAACCTAAGCTGTCATTTCTTAAAGTTTGGGGATGCGATGTTTATGTGAAGAAACTTCAGCTGGATAAACTTGAACCCAAAGAAGAAAAATGTGTCTTCATAGGATACCCTAAAGAAACAATTGGGTATTCCTTCTATCACAGATCTGAGGGCAAGGTTTTTGTTGCCAAGAATGGATCTTTTCTAGAGAAAGAGTTTCTCGCGAAAGGTGTGAATACTCAAAAGGTTGAACTCGAAGAGGTTGTTGAACCTTCTCTTCATGAAATGGTGAGTGGCGCAGCACCGGAAGTCGTTCCGGAGTTGACTTCACCAAATGAAGAAGGAACTGGTGATAATGATCATGAAACTCCAAAAGAGGACACTACTGAACCTCGCAGGTAAAGCAGGACACATGCAGCTCCTGAACTGTATGGGAATCCTATTATGAATTTCATGTTTGATGAAATAGATGACCCTGTGACGTATGAAGAAGCTATGATGAGCCCAGATTCCAACAAATGGCTAGAAGCCATGAAATCCGAGATGGAATCCATGTACAAAAACCAGGTTTGGACCTTGGTGGACTTACCTCACGACCGAAATGCCATTGAGAATAAATGGATTTTCAAAAGAAAAACTGATGCTGATGGTAATGTAACCGTCTATAAAGCTCGACTTGTCGCAAAAGGGTTTCGAGATATTCAAGGAGTTGACTACGATGAGACATTCTCTCCCGTAGCGATGCTAAAGTCAGTTAGGATTATGTTAGCAATTGCTGCATATTTCGATTATGAAATATGGCAGATGGATGTCAAAACGGTGTTCCTCAATGGTAATATTTAAGAAGAGTTGTATATGATACAACCAAAGGGTTTTGTCAATCCTAAGGATGCTAACAAGGTGTGCAAGCTTCAGTGATCCATCTATGGACTGAAGCAAGCATCACGGAGTTGGAATCTCCGCTTTGACGAGGTGATCAAAGAGTTTGGATTTGTCCAAACTTATGGAGAGGCTTGTAATTACAAGAAAGTGAGTGTGAGCAATGTGGCATTTCTGATATTATATGTGGATGACATATTATTGATTGGAAATGATATAGATCTTTTAAACAGTGTTAAAAGTTATCTAAACAGCAAATTTTCTATGAAGGACCTTGGTGAAGCATCATATATATTAGGCATAAAGATCTATAGAGATAGATCGAGACGCCTAATAGGGCTATCGTAGAGTGCATGCCTTGATAAGATTTTAAAGAAGTTTAAAATGGCTGAAAGTAAGAAGGGGTTCTTACCTATGTTGCAAGGCAAGACATTAAGTAAGACTCAAAGTCCGTCTATGGCGAAAGAAAGAGAGATAATGGATAAGCTCCCCTATGCTTCAGCCATAGGCTCTATAATGTACGCCATGCTATGAACAAGACCGGATGTGGCACATGCTATTAGTTTGACTAATAGGTACCAATTTGATCTAGGTTTGGAACACTGGATAGCAGTCAAGAATATCCTTAAGAACTTGAGAAGAACTAAGGAAATGTTTCTTGTGTACGGAGGTGAAGAAGAGCTGGTCACTAATTGTTATGTCAATGCTAGCTTTAACACTGATCCAGATGACTCTAAGTCTCAATCCGGATACGTATTTCTCATGAATGGAGAAACGGTTAGTTGGAGGAGATCCAAACAACCCGTGGTAACAAGGTCAACAACGGAGGTGGAATATATTGCTGCTTCAGAAGCAGCACGTGAAGCAGTTTGGATGAAGGAGTTCATTATTGAATTGGGTGTGGTTCCTAGTGCGTTGGATCCAATGGTGATCTATTGTGATAACAATGGAGCCATAGCCAACGCAAAGGAACCAAGGTCTCACAAGAATTTCAAGCATATTAAGCGCAGGTTTCACTCTATCCGTGAGCATGTCAAGGATGGAGATATAAAGATTTGTAAAGTACATACGGATCTCAATGTAGTAGATCCGTTGACTAAAACTCTCCCTAGAGCAAAACATGATCAACACCAGAACTCCATGGGTGTTAGATTTATCACCATGTAACTATATTATTGTCTCTAGTGCAAGTGGGAGACTGAAGGGAATATGCCCTGAGAGGCAATAATAAAGTTGTTATTATACATATTCCAAGTATATGATAGGTGTTTATTTTGCATGCTATAATTGTATTAATTTGGAAACGTTAATACATGTGTGTTTAATAAAAACAAAAAGGAAAGTTCCTAGTTATTCCTCTCTTATAAACTAGCTCGTTGATTAACAAAATGATCAAGGTTTCCTGATCATGGACATTGGATGTTGTTAATAACGAGGTCACAACATTAGTGGAATGATGTGATGAACAATCATTCGAAATATAACATTATGATCGAAGTCATTGTGTTTATATTGCTATAACATCTAACAAAGTAATCCTAGTCCTTAGACCATGAGATCATGTTAATCACTAGCATTGGAAGAGTATCTTGATAACATCAAACGTCACACCGTGAAAGGGTGATTATAAAGGTGGATTCAGTACTACAAAAGTGTTATGTAGAGGCTCATGGATCAAGAGTGGGATTTGTCCATTCCGATGACGGATAGATATTCTCTAGGCCCTCTCGATGATATCACATTGGTTAGCTTGCAAGCAAGTGATGAGATCACTAGAATGTTATATCATGGGAACGAGAAAAGAGTACATGTCGGTAACGAGATCAAACTAGGTATGGAGATACCGATGATCGAATCTTGGACATGTAATATATCGCGAGACAAAGGGATTTATTTACTAGCGTTAAAGGTTCTCACGATCACAGAAGTCATTGTAGAATGTGTAGGAGTCAGTATGGATCTCCAGGTCGCGCTTCTGTTTATTGATCTGAGAGGGGTCTCGATCATGTCTGCATTATTCACAAACCGTAGGGTGACACACTTAAGGGACACCAACACCATTTGGAGAAATATGTTTCAGACGAATGAATTGCAAAGCGCTGGAATTATTTCAATAGACACCGAAACTATTTCGGGTGAAATTGCTGAAATTGGTTCTGCATGTAATATTGAAATGTTGCAGGGGGTTTTATGTGAATGTTTGTTAATTAAAGTAATTAAAAAAATTCTGAATAAAATTAATAAAAGAGTTTTATTAAATGAGAGAGCATTAAATTTGGAGAAATTTAATGCATTTTAAGTGGAGACTTTAAAAGAGAATGTGAAGGGGCATTTTAATGTGGAGGGGGTTACCACCACATGAATGGGGGAGGTGAGGGGTCACCCCCATGGGGCACCGGCATGGGGAGGGGTACCCCGCTCCTCCTATAAAAGGTCACCCCTCTCAACCTTCTTCCTCGCACCTCCTCGTGAAGGATCTCTCTCCCCCTCTACCCAAGGTCTCGGATTAGCGAGATACATGTTTTCGGTGGCATTTCGTCTGGAAGGAGTTCTTGCTTCCGCTGCATCACTGAAGCGAGGAGGCAGAGGTTGTCCGGTGGCCTGAACGTGTGTGCAAGTGTGGATGCGCTGCTGGTTGATGACCCACAAGTATGGGGGAGTCTTCTGGTTGATGACCCACAATTTATTGATTCGACACAAGGGGAGCCAAAGAATATTTATAAGCCTTAACAACTGAGTTGTCAATTCAGCTGCACCTGGAAACAATCTTGCTCACAGCAGTTTATCAGTAGCAACAGTTTTGTAGTAGGAATAGTAAAGTAACAGCAGTAGTACAAGTAAAGACAGCAGTAACAATGGCAGTAAACAGTAGGATTCGAGTGCGGTAGGCATAGGGATGGATGGACGGGCGTTGCATAGATAAGACAATTCACATGGCAATCAGAACATAGGGCAATTGCAGATAAATAAGATAAAGCATCCAACTACTAGATAATCCTCGGCATGTGTCCCATATATAGTCATACGTGCTTGCAATGAGAACTTGCACAACATCTTTTATCCTGCCAGCCCGTTTGCAGCGGGGCCTCAAGGGAACTACTGGCAATTTAATAGAGCACCGGAGCAAAGCATTAACACTCAGTGAACACATGTGATCCTCACATCAAAGCCATTCCCTCCGGTTATCCCGATTTCTGTCACTTCGGGGCCATTGGTTCCGGACAACAACGTGTGTATACAACTTGCAGGTAAGACCAAAAACAATACTATCATAATGAATCAATAACATGTTCAGATCTGAAATCATGGCACTCGAGCCCTAGTGACAAGCATTGAGCATAACAAGTCGCAACAAAGTCATAAAGCACTAATAGAAGATACTAGGCACCATGCCCTAACAATCTGATGCCATTACATGAACGATCTCATCCAATCCCTACCACCCCCATAGCCTACAGCGGGGGATTACTCACTCATAGATGTGGGAACATGGATGGTCGATGGAGAAGTGATGGTGATGATGATGGGGATGATCTCCTCCAATTCCCCATCCTGGCGGGGTGCCAGAACAGAGTTTCTGGTGATGTTTCGTGGAATCTGGTGGTGGCGGCGAAGCGGAACTCTGTCTGGAAAAACATCGACCCCCCTAAGTTTTTAGGTCAGAAGGCAACTTATAGGCGAAGAGGAAGACCGAGGGGGTGTCTGGGGCGGCCAGACCACCCCCTGGCGCGGCCTGGGCTTGCCCGCGCGGCCAAGTGGTGTGGCCTAGGCCTAGCCCCCCTCTGTCTCGTATTCTGGCTCCGGGAGTCTTCTGGTGAAATAGGATTTTTGGCATATTTTCCGGGATTTTTCTTGATAGTTGATTTTCTACACAAAAAGTAGACACCAAGGCAATTCTGCTGAAAACAGTGTCAGTCCGTGTTAGTTGCATCCAAATCACACAAGTTTAGAGGAGAAACAATAGCAAAAGTGTTCGGGAAAGTAGATACGTTTTGGACATATCAACTCCCCCCAAGCTTAGCTTATTGCTTGTCCTCAAGCAATTCAGTTGAAAACTGAGTGCAATCAAAAAACTTTCACGAACACATTTGCTTCATATGATGTATATATTCTCAGCATGTGATCAACTACTTAGACAATTCATAATAAAGAGTATGCAACTAAGTTTACTTAATAGGCATTGCAAGCTATGAAGAGATTCCAACTCAAAAATAATAAGTAGCATGAAGCATAAACATAAGCAGCATTACAATGCTCATAACAAGGTATGATAGAGTGGTATCTCGCTTGCCTTTGATCGTGAATGTCAAGGCACCTCTGAAGTTCAAGTGAAGACTAGAAGTAAAGATGCCAAAGATACAAGCATCAAAGTCATAACACAAATAATCAAGTAATTAGACAAGCACAAAGAATGACAACTATGCTCTCAAGAAAGTGCTCATAGAATATGTGGAGACTCAACAAGGAAATGAAAAGGTTTTGAATAATTTGAAAGGCTTCCAAATGCTGAAAGTATGGTACTCATTAGCTTTGAGCTCTCATTGCCCCTATCATAAGCATCTTTAATATGGTTAAGGTGAAAGTGAGGTCCAATCTGAGTTATATGCTTGGCAGACTATAAACTGGAAATCCCATGTCCCTTGAGTACGAGGGCAGCTCCTCATGCTACTCAACTTTAGTTACTGGTAAGTTCTTGTCATCGTAAATACGTGTGTATCATAGAGAACCGCCAACGGGGTACCCCATGCCCGGTGATACAGAAGAATCCCCATATCAAAATGACAAGGCAAGCAAACAATGAGTATCTCGGCAATCTTCTTATTTACCATGGGAAAATGGTGCTTTTTTCTCTCTTTCCTCTTTTCTCAAATCTCTTTTTCTTTTTTTTCTTTTTCTCAATAGCTATCTCTCTCTTTTTTATAATAAGATTGCTTCATAGATATCATTATGGTTACGCTGCAGGTTTCCACCATGACGACATGGATTAGACCGGCGGCCCAGGCGTTTCTCTAACGCACATACATAACTCCATGGACTTACAAGCTCCCCTTTTATTTCACACCGACAACATCCGCAAACAAAAGAGCATGGTATCAACTGGGTATATATTTACAAGTGTTGAAAGCGTTCCCCGTGATAGCACGGTTCTGCTAATCCCCAACCTATAATTTGCAAGCATATAACTTTCATGGACAGTCACAATGGTACAGGTTTATTAAGTGTAGAAAATAAAGTGTGCCATCAAGTTCGTGAGAGCTTTACTAACTAACTTTCTCATAACAAGCAAACATTTTATTCGGAATAAAACAAGGCATATTGAATATGCACGGAAATAGCAAATGATGCTAATAGGTAGGTATGGTGGACACCTTGGCAATATTTGGTTTAGGGAGTTGGGAGCATGAGTAAAACATACTGAGTGAAAGTGAAGGCTAGCAATAGTAAGGGAGCGACAAACGAGAGAGAAATAGCTATCATAATCATGCTTGCAACGAAATAGGAGTAATCATGGCATGAAAGTGATTCAAGATCTTCAAGGAAAAATAATTCATCGAGGCTTAACTGATTATTTCAGTCATATGCATGCGTGAGCATGTGCCAAGTCAATTCAAATGAAACATTCAGAGGAGGATACCATGGTGTCATACCAAGTTATGAATAGAGTAATGCAAGAAAACATTCATATGACATGCTACAAACTATTAGCAAGCTGGAACTAATTATAAAAAAGCAAAAACTACTAAGCATCCAAAGATGACATACACCCTACATGAACAGACTAATCATGCCCACAATGATGAGTATATGTACAAAAATGAAAACAAATAGAGTTCGTTACCAGCCTCTTACTACACCTCAAGTTGTCATTAATCCTCATTATTGCCCTTCACTTGTGTGGCTTGAATAATAATAATATGAAACCAAATCCCACTGAGGACTACTGAACCCTGCAACAAACTCACAAAGCCAAAGAAGAACAGCAAATATTTTTGGTGTTTTCGATTATTAAAGCAAGAACCAAAAAAGGAAAAACAAGCAAAGCAAAATCTTTTTGGGGTTTTCGAGTAGTTCAAACAAAGCAAAAAAGAAAAAACAAACCAAGACAAAAAGAAAAATAAGCAAACCAAAGAGAAACAACAGAAATATTTTTGGTCTTTTTGTGTTTTAGAAAGCGAAAGCAAAGAAAGAACGAAAACTAAAGAGAGAACGAAACATGAATATACAAAGTACCGACGCAACATGATATGGAGATGAGTGTGAGGTCGGCGTACCTCCCCCAAGCTTAGGCTTTTGGCCTAAGTGGGTATCAATCCCAAGCTGGCCAGGATGAAGTCTCACCGTGGTACGACGAGGAGGTACCCTCGTCCTGGTGCGAGCTCGAGTACGTCCCTCCGTAGTGCGCAGAGTAATCGTAGGAGGGTACATCCTCCTGATGCTAGTCATGGAACCCCAGCAAGCGGAGCTGCTCGTCCACCTCCTCCTTAGAGCGCGACCACGGTCTCCTATGAACACTAAACAAAGAAGATTGTGGCAAAGGGATCTCCCTCTCATCTCGGTCAGTAAACAACATCCTATATACTAGACCATCCAAATCAGAATCAGCGGTGACAAAATGATGAGTTTTCATAGCAATAAGGTCAAGCCTTTGTGGTGCCAATACGGTATCATTGGGGTCTACTGCAAGCCCTAATGCATTAACCATACGTGAGGCAATGATGCCCCCATAGATAGACCCCCTAGCAGCTAGACGGCGAGCAATAAGCAAGCCAAGGTTGTACCGAGTATCATTGTTGAGCGCAGCAGCAAGGAAGGCTAAATGATAGTTGGAGATATTATTTGTGTTCTCCCTACCAAGTACGCTAGTAGCCAGATAATATGCAAAATATCTAAGAGCAGGGAGTTGGATATTTCTTATCTTTATGCGCTGTGCCACGCGGTTATCATCATTGGTCACCCCTCGGTAAAGTTCCAGCAAATCAGCGGGTCGCCCTTGAATCTTCTTCACAGTCCCTGTCATGCTTACACCTATAACACTGCAAAATCTTTACAATGGCATGGTAAAGGGCAGATTATAATTTTGAAAGAGACAGTTGACTGATAGGGCGTGTTAGTAAACGCGAAGCTCTCAACAAAGGTTTTGGTGAGCATAGCGTATTGCTCACTCTCATCTTGCATATATGAGGTCAAACCAACCCTCTCAATCAGTAGCAAGAAATTATCAAGAATCCCTGTAGCTTGTAAGAAGGTAAAATAAGGAAAAGTGGATGGGTGAGCATCCCCATCATCCCTTTTATTACCAATACGAGTTGCGATGAGATCTTCGTTGTATGATGGCCTAAACTGAGAGGCTGATCTTGAGGGCCTCGGCCTCCTAGGTACATCCCTCTGAAATATCACTCCAAAGGTATGGTTGTTCATGCTTGGTATTCTGAAATTTAAACACCTATTAAACAAGTGATTGCAGAGTGAACATAATGAAGGACACTACTCATAGGGACTTGTAAGAGGCCTAAACATGCATCAAAACTATATCTCTAAGCATCAAACAAGCTTACAAGCTCTCATAACCTGTCACCTATAGCAGCAAAATACTCAAGATATAATCCACTAAACACAAATCTACTTGGACAAGGGGAGGAGTCACATACCGGAGAACAAATGCTCCAAATTTCAGCAACAAAGATGGGTTGAGCAAGGAGATCGAAAAAACAAGAGCAAGCACAACAAGAACACAATTTTGAGCAATGCACTGGAGCTTACTCGGGAGAGAGAAGAAAGTGGCAGGTGAGAGAGTGAGTGGAGGGCCAGGGTGGCACACACCATGGCATGGCGCCACCCAGGGCAGGCCGCGCCACCAGGTGGTGAGCCTGCCTGGTGGGCCCCCCTAGTACCTTCCAGGTACTCCTCTGCCCATTTTTTCACGTAAAAATTTAATATGAATTTTCTGCAATTTTTCGAGACACTTTATTTTTGGGCATTTTTCAGGTATAGAAGAATGATTTTCTGACAGACAGATTTTTTTTAAATGATGCAAGGACAAAACAAGGCTAGAACTACCGAAGTTCTAAGACACTCTAACATGCAAGCAACTAACAACAAAGAAAACTAAACGAAAGCAAAACTAATATGGATAAAATAAAAGTAAACGGAGATAATCACGGTGAAAACATTGTTTTGTTCAATGAAATCCTTTTGTTAACAAGGTTGATCAGGTCTTGTTACCAAAACAATTCCAGATGAGACAAAACTTTGTATTCCACTAATGATTATGTTACCTCAACCTTGATAGCAATGGTCCTAATCATAATAGTTTCAAATTTTTCTCTTGGTATGGGACAATATATTTCTCCAACTTGAATGCCCTCAACATGTTCAACTGAATTCAAACCATAAGTCCTTTCAATCTTCTTGGGGAAATAGACAGTATGTTCCTTGTCGTTAACATTGAAAGTCACATTTCCTTGATTACAATTAATAACAGCTCCTGCAGTATTAAGAAAAGGTCTCCAAGAATAATAGACATATTATCATCTTCAGGCATTTCAAGCACAACAAAATCAGTTAATATCAAGAAATTATGAGCCATTTGAACAGGTACATCCTCACATATACCAACAGGAATAGTGGTAGATTTACCAGCCATTTACAAAGATATATCAGTTGGTATTAATTTTTCTAGTTGAAGCCTCTTATAGAGAGAAAAAGGCATAACACTAACTCCAGCTCCCAAATCACACAAAGAAGTTCTAACATAACTGTTCTTAATAGAGAAAGGGATAGTTGGAATCCCTGGGTCTCCAAGCTTCTTAGGAATAATTAGCAAACAAAGTAGAAATTTCTTCATTAGGGATCTTCCTTTTATTCGAGACAATATCCTTCATATATTTCGAGTAAGGAGGCAATTTAATAGCATTAGTCAAAGGAATTTGCAGGAATAAAGGTTTCATCCACTCACAAAACTTATTATAGTGTTCATCTTTCTTTGACTTGTGTTTCTTATCAGGGAAAGGCATAGGTTTTTGGACCCAAGGTTCTCTTTCACTACCATGTTTCTTAGCAATAAAATCTTCTTTAGTGTATTTAGTATTCTTAGTGTGCTTTTTAGGTTCTTCTTCAACTTTTTCTTCATTTCGAGCTTCATTTTCTTCATTACCACTTTCAGTTTTAGCATCAGAGACAGATATACTATTATGATCTATAGCAGGTTTAGAGGGTTCTACAATAGTTTTATGTTTCTTTTTCCTTTTCTTATGAGTAGAACCACTATTTTCAGCTTGTTGAGAATCCTGCTCAATTCTTTTGGGATGTCCCTTAGGATATAGAGGATCTTGGGTAGTAGCACCACTTCTAGTTCTAATTTCATAAGCATGTTTTTCTTTAGCAGCGTTAACTAGCAAGTCTTTTTGTACTTTAATGAGTTGATCTATTTGAGTTTGAACCATTTGAAAGTGTTTAACAATCATTTTAACATCATTAGAGCTTCTTTCCACAATATCTCTTAACTCAACAATAGCTCTAGTGTTTTCCATTAGATGATTTTGCACCCTTTTATTAAAATTATCTTACTTAACAATAAAGATATTGAATTCTTCTAAGCATTGATCAAGAGGTTTAGAGTAAGGGATATCACCTTCATCAAAGTGTTGGAGAGAGTGTACCTCAATAGTGGATGAGTAGGGGATAGGCTTACATAATTCTTCTATAGAAGGTAAATTCTTGACATCTGCAACTTTAATTCCCTTCTCCTTAAGACATTTCTTAGCTTCCTTCATCACTTCATCATTTAATTCAATAACTCCCCTCTTCTTTGATGTTGGAATAGGTACTGGTATAGTTGGTTCAGGTATAATTACTTCAGGTATAGCTGGTTCAGGAGGATTCTAATCCTCATAGTTCTTGCTTATTTTAGCCATTAATTCCTCATCTTCCTTGGGAGTCCTATTCCTGAAAACACAATCAACACAACTATCTAGGTATGTCCTAGATTCTTCGGTTAGTCCATTATAAAATATATCAAGAAGTTCATTCTTAGGTAATGGACTTCCAGCCTGTGCATAATCAAAGCACAAAACCTTGCCCAAGATTCAGGCAATATCTCCTTTTCTCCCTGTTTAAAATCAAAAAGTTCCTGCAAAATAGCATGGACAATATTTCTGCAGGAAAATACTAATCAAGCAATCAGGGCTATCAATAGATCCAGGAGGTAAATTACGAAACTAAGTTTTAGCTTCTCCTTTTAGTGAAAAGGGGAAAATCTTAGCAACAAAGTAAGTACGCATCTTAATATCATCAGAAAACAAGCCACTCATGGTAGAAAGCTCATTCATATGTGCTACCGCACTTTCATTCTTAGTCCCACAAAAAGGTTCTTTATCAACAATAGCTATGTAAGATAGATCGAGAGAGAAATCATAATCTCTATCTTTAATGTTTATGGGAGAAGCAACAAACTTAGCAATAGGAGAAATTTTGAGTCTAATAGTACGCCTCTCAAGGAGACTCTTAGCAGCGCTCCTATCATGGGTGTTTTTACATTCTTTAATAAATTCATCGGTCATCTCAACATAACCGTCTTCAATATCATAACTCTCACTAGACTCAGGTGAACTATCAGGTGTAGTAGTGTCTTCATTAGGAGTTTCGGTATTTCCAGCTATAGTTCTAGCAATCGTAGCATCTAGGAAAGGACCTAATGAACCACTTTTATCAAGCACAGTAGAAGCAGCATCATAAGTATCAGAAGTTTCAGATTCAGCAGTAGTAGCAGTGTGTAGCATCTGTATGTGGTGGCGTAACGAGCTGACTCATAACAGATGGTGAATCAAGAGCAACAGAGGTGTTCAGAACCGTACCTCTTCTTGTAGTGGATGGTAAAATAGGAACCTTGCCATCACGAGACATACCCATGATGAATGGATAGCAGCGAACAATAGAGAATCCAAGTGAACTTGATAAATAAAGCTATGCTCCCCGGCAACGGCGCCAGAAAATAGTCTTGATGACCCACAAGTATAGGGGGTGTATCGCAGTATTTTCGAGGGAAGTGAAACCCAATTTATTGATTCAACACAAGGGGAGCCAAAGAATATTTATAAGCCTTAACAACTAAGTTGTCAATTCAGCTGCACCTAGAAACAATCTTGCTCACAGCAGTTTATCAGTAGCAATAGTTTTGTAGTAGGAATAGTAAAGTAACAGCAGTAGTAAAAGTAAAGACAGCAGTAACAATGGCAGTAAACAGTAGGATTCGAGTGCGGTAGACATAGGGATGGATGGACGGGCGTTGCATGGACAAGACAATTCACATGGCAATCAGAACATAGGGCAATTGCAGATAAATAAGATAAAGCATCCAAGTACTAGATAATCCTTGGCATGTGTCCCATATATAGTCATACGTGCTCGCAATGAGAACTTACACACCATCTTTTATCCTGCCAGCCCGTTTACAGCGGGGCCTTAAGGGAACTACTGGCAATTAAGGTACTCCTTTTAATAGAGCACCGGAGCAAAGCATTAACACTCCGTGAACACATGCGATCCTCACATCAAAGCCATTCCCTCCGGTTATCCCGATTTCTTTCACTTCGGGGCCATTGGTTCCGGACAACAACGTGTGTATACAACTTGCAGGTAAGACCAAAAACAATACTATCATAATGAATCAATAACATGTTCAGATCTGAAATCATGGCACTCGGGCCCTAGTGACAAGCATTGAGCATAACAAGTCGCAACAAAGTCATAAAGCACTAATAGAAGATACTAGGCACCATGCCCTAACAATCTGATGCCATTACATGAACGATTTCATCCAATCCCTACCATCCCCATAGCCTATAGCGGGGGATTACTCACTCATAGATGTGGGAAACATGGATGGTCGATGGAGAAGCGATGGTGATGATGATGGCGATGATCTCCTCCAATTCCCCGTCTCGGCAGGGTGCCAGAACGGAGTTTCTGGTGATGTTTCGTGGAATCTGGTGGTGGTGGTGAAGCAGAACTCCTTCTGGAAAAACGTCGAACCCCCTTGAGTTTTTAGGTCAGAAGGCAACTTATAGGCAAAGAGGGAGACCGAGGGGGTGTCTGGGGTGGCCAGACCACCCCCTGGCACGGCCTGGGCTTGCCTGCACGGCCAGGTGGTGTGGCCTGGGCCCAACCCCCCTCCGTCTCGTATTCTGGCTCCGGGAGTCTTCTGGTGAAATAGGATTTTTGGCATATTTTCCGGGATTTTTCCTAATAGTTGATTTTCTAAACAAAAAGTAGACACCAAGGTAATTCTGCTGAAAACAGCGTCAGTCCGCGTTAGTTGCATCCAAATCACACAAGTTTAGAGGAGAAACAATAGCAAAAGTGTTCGGGAAAGTAGATACGTTTTGGACGTATCACTGGTTTGCGGCGCTAGGACTTCCACACGATCTTGAGATCGGCAAGCGAACGACTACATCATCCACGAGTTCCTACTCATTAACAAAACTTTGTTGTCTTCGAGGGTAAGTTCTCCATGGATGTATATCCACCCGTTGCTTGTATCTAGTAGATAGATCTTGGCGTATAGTTCTCATCATAGGATTTTTTTTTGTTTTCTATGTTGCGAACCCTTCATAAACTTTAGATTTACCGTACCAACACCATGAACAGAAGCACGTGAGCCGTTTCCCATCAGCACAGAGGAAGTCCTTGCGACCTAATAAGAAGAGAACATGGAAATATCAGAACATACATGTGTATTAACACCCGTATCAATCCACCATTCAGGAGAATGACATACTGAAAGGATAGTACGTAAACTACTGTACCCAGCGTCCTTCATCTCAGTATCGCTAATAACAACATTAGCGGTCTTGTCATTGTTGCCATGTTGCCGCTTGTCAAAGCGATTAGGACAACTAGGAGCCCAACGATCAGGATCACCACAGATGTGGCAAGAGCCTTTCTTCTTATCATTTTTCCTCTTAAAGTTGGTTGAGTGAGTGGCCTTATTCTTGCCATCAAACTTCCCTTTGCCATCAATTTGTTCTTATTCTTGAACTTGTGGGATTGGAAGTTTTTCTTCTGTACCAAATTGGCACTAGAAGCTCCCTCAACGCCTCGAGTACGTGTGTCCTTCGCTCTCGCCTTCTCTTCCACACGAAGAGATCCAATGAGATCCATAACGGAAAACTCTTATCTCTTATGTTTCAGAGAAGTAGCAAAGTTCCTCCATATGGGAGGAAGCTTGGCAATAATGCCTCCGGCCACAAACTTGTCCAGTAAGGTACACTTGAACTGCTCGAGTTCTTTGGCAAGTGATTGTATCTCATGAGCTTGCTCAATGATGGAGTGCTCATCAACCATCTTGTAGTTATAGAATTGCTCCATGATATACAACTCAGTGCCAACGTCCGAGACCCCAAACTTGGCCTCGAGCACATCCCACGCGTCTTTGCCATTATCAAATGACATATATGGGTCTATAATGTTGTCCCAAAGAATACTGAACAAAGCCGCTGTCGTGGTATTGACCACGGCAGATGCTATAGGGTAGCTTACGTAGAGGAAAGGGCAAGGAGACGTAGGAGAATCCGGGAGCGAGATTGGCACACGATGTACCTAGGTTCACGTCCCCTCGATGGAGGATCGCTAGGTCCTGCTGTCAATCCAGTATATGTTCATACATTGGATTACAATGGACCACTAGAGGCGGTGGGAGAGACTAGATCTCATATGACGTACCCTGTGGGGGTTCCCTTGGTGGCTTTATATATACAGCCAGTTAGGATTTACAAGTGCACTAATGGGATTTGTATTGGAGTCACTGTCTTGGGCCTCAGTCGGCGAGTCTTTCGGGTCCAATATGCGCTAGTCGCCGTATTCGGTGAGTCGACCCGCTATGGGCATGGCTTCAGTCGGCTTGATCCAGCTGGCGACTCCGCTTCATGGGTATACCCCGATTGGTATTCCCCCATCATTAGTCCCCGAGCGCGTTAGGGACTTGGCGATGACTTCAAGCCGTGGAATCGGCATAGTTGATTCCAGGATGGAGGCGATGGTGAGTCGTTGGCGAGCTCCTAAAATAGAGAAATAGCTCATGAAGTAGTTCATTCACCTGGGCGAGTCGATGCGTCGGGCGAATCGCCATTGGATGGAGTCGCCCCTTGGAGAAGTTTGACTAGCGCCTTGTCAACTTGATGTTGTAGAGGCTGATGAATAGCAGATGTGGAGGCTGCCAAGTCGTTGATGATGAAGTCGCTGAGTCGGCACGGGAGACTCTAGGATAGGTGAGCCCGTGACGGGCGAGTCCGCGAGGGAGAGTACGCGATGGCGAGTCCCCGAGTGTGGCGAGTACGCGACATGTGAGGTGAGTCCCCGGGCATGAAGACTCCACGAGGGCGGTGAGTCCCCGAGCTTGAAGACCCCGTGAGGGCGACGAGTCCTCGAGCGTGAAGACTCCGCGAGGGCGGCAAGTCCGTGAGTGTAAAGACTTCGCGAGTGGGCCTATGGGTAGTCCCCGAGTCTTGAGTTGGCTTGTAGAGGCGACTTGAGGCTCTTTAGAGATGCATAGTAGCGGTTGTTCTCGAGCACGGCGAGTGGCGCTTGACACTGTCTGGAGTGCGGCGAGTCCACGTGGAGTGAGTCTGTGAGGGGAGAGTCCACGAGGGCGAGTCCTCGAGCATGGCGAGTACACGTTGGTGAGTAAGCATGGGGCGATTCCGCGTTTGAGCGAGCCCACAAGGGGAGAGTCCTCGAGCGTGGCGAGTCGCTCATCCGATGTTGGCAGGGATTGATTGCGCTGTTTTTGTTAGCGAGTCTCTCGTCTTGGCCCGGGGGGCTAGTCGCGTGGCGACTCCAAAGATGGCTCTCGAGTGGGCATTCTTCCTGGACGATCCGAGGCTCGGTTTGTGAGTCCTCATCCGTAGTACTTGGCCATGCGAGTCGCACTGTCTAAGGTTGAGGAGGACATGGTGCTGTTTGTGTAGCACTGCCTTTTGTCTTGGCCCGGAAGGCCAGTCGAGGAAGGCGACTCCAATGATGGCTCTCGGTTAGCGTTATTCGTGGATGATCCGAGGCTCGGTTTGCGAGTCCTCGTCCGCACTACTTGGCCATTGTGAGTCGCTCTTTCAAAGATTGACAAAGGCGAGTTGATTTTTCCTGGGAGGAAGAGACGCCTAGTGGTGAGTCCATGCAGCGTGGCATGCGACCCTCTCTGGCGACTCGTACGATGGGGGACCCTTAGTAGGTGCGGTGTACGAATTTGATGTAGCGGAAGTATAGGCACGCTTTAGCGGAGTCGACGCGGTGGACCTAGAGTTGACACGGCGGATGGAGGTTGCGCTATAGCAAAGTCGACGCGGCGGGCACGGGGTCGGCGCGGCAGATGGAGGTTGCGCTATGGCGAAGTCGACGTGGCGGACACGGGGTCGACGCGACAGACAGAGGTCGCGCTATGGCGAAGTCGACGCGGCGGACACGGAATCGACGCGGCGGACACGGGGTCGACACGGCGGACGGAGGTCACGCTATGGCAAAGTTGAGGCCGCGGACACATGGTCGACGCGGTGGACGGAGGTCGTGTTATGGCGAAGTCGATGCGATGGACACGGGGTCGACGCGGCAGACGGAGGTCGCGTTATGGCGAAGGGAGGCCGCGCTTTGGCAGAGTCGACGCGGTGGACACAGGGTCGACGCGGCAGACGGGGATCGCGCTTTGGCGAAGGGAGGCCGCGCTTTGGCGGAGTCGACGCGGCGGACATATGGTCGCGCGGCGGACGGGGTCGCTATGGCAGAGTCGACACGGCGGACACGGGGTCGATGCACGGTGGTCACCAACTATCGTGGTATTGACCACGGCAGATGCTACATGGTAGCCTACGTAGAGAAAAGGGTAAGGCGACATAGGAGATTCCGGGAGCGAGATTGGCACACAATGTACCCAGGTTCACGTCCCCTCGATGGAGGATCGCTACGTCCTGCTGTCAATCCAGTAAATGTTCATAGATTGGATTACAATGGATCGCCGGAGGCTATGGGAGAGACTAGATCTCATATGACGTACCCCCTGGGGGTGCCCCTGGTGGCTTTATATATACAGTCAATTAGGGTTTACAAGTGCACTAATGGGCTTTGTATCAGTCGACGAGTCGTTCGGGTCCAGTATGCGCTAGTCGCCATATTCGGCGAGTCGACCCGCTCGGGGCTTGGCTTCAGTCGGCTTGATCCAGCTGGCAACTCCGCTTCATGGGTATACCACGATTGGTATTCCCCCATCAGCCGCCATAAACATGATATCGGCTTTCTTAAAGGTCGTTTCCTACTTAGCAGAAAGATCTCCTTCAGGTTTGCCAAGAGTGGCGCTATAGCAGTTTAGATTTTTAAAGCATAGAATTGCTCTTGCGCGTTATCTCTTATAGTGCATACCATCAAACGAAGGTGGCCTAGTAGCCGTGGCTACACCAGTAGAATTCAGTTGCCTATAATCAGGTTTTTGAATTGTTGAAAATATAAGCAATAATCCATATGATTTAATCCGAACAAATAATCGACAAAGTATGATCATACATATAGCAACTAAATAGATCATGCAAACTAACAGAGTAGATGAACAGATTATACCTAAACAAGATAAACCTATCACATCTACACCAATCACTAGAATAAAGAACTCTAGCATAAGAAAGTTCAGAATCACATACGGCATAGCGGCGGCAGCGGCAGCAGCAGTGGCAGCAACGTCGTCGCTCATGTTGAGGTTGTCGAAGAGGTCGATGATGTCCGGGAAGAAGGCGCCGTCCGGGAACTCGTCGTCAGAAGACGTGGTGGATGCCAGTAGTCGCGCTTGAGCGCTCCCCAAACACCTGATCGCCCCTCACCCGTACAGGTTCACAAGAGGCGGGGTTTCAGAGGCATACTATCCCGATCTGCGGTGCACGCCGCAAGCTGGGATGGGGAAGACGAAGGCGGCGGCGCAATAGACTGGAAGGAGACGCGTGTGGTAAGCGGTTCCGATTAGGTTTAGCGTAGACGCTTATATAGCGCAGGTCAGGAAGATCGTGGGACTCAGCCCACGTCCGAGTCGGTAACAGCCCACGTCCTATAAAGACTGGAAACGGCTTACTAACTAACATGTCCGTTAATGACTCGTAATTAATCCACGATTAATTTTGCCGACTAGCAAAAATAAAGCTCGGTTCGGCGAGATTCCCACGAGGCGAGGCGAGGCGGGCGGCATCGGAGGAGGAGTGCGCGAGAGCTGCTCTTCTTCTCACACCTTAGTGAGTGGTGGAACAGCCTAGTATATAAGGAGGTGTAACTCTCACTCAACTAGCAATGTGGGACTAAACTTTAGCACCACCAACACAACCATATGTTGTCATGCACACATAGGCCAAAGAGAATTTCAGAATTTGTCTAATGGGCCAATAGCCCAAAACTCACCAAATTCCAACATGACATCTATTTTAAGACGGAGGGAGTACTTTTTTTAATAGGTAGATATACTATTGTTGCTTATTCGTCTCAAAATAGATGTCAAAAATTTATCTAAATTTAGATGTACGAGTATTATTCTTGTAAAATGTTCTGGTCTTGTAAAATAGATGTCGCATATTATTTAACAAAATTGTGGCTGTGTTTAGGAGATATGACCTTCATTTTCAAAACAAACAAAAAAGACCTAAGGAGTGAACAAGAAGATAAGGTCTACGAAAGATTGTACTCCCTCCGTCCACTGTCAAGATACATGCGAATTTTGATAAGTATTCCCTTCGTCTTAAAATAGATGTCGCATTTTTATTAAATTTTGGATAAATCTAGCCACTATTTAGTATATAGATTTATTCAAATTTTGCAAATCTGAGACATCTATTTTGAGACGGAGGGAATACATGGAAATATGTTTTCAACCAACGCGGATTGTAAACCGTTAGATGAAGCAGCGTGGTCCATAGTTTTGGCACCTGCAATCCTTCCATCCACACGCTCGTGTACACATTTGTACATGCATGCATCATGCGTGATCCCTCCATGTGATGGACCAACATCATGCTGCAACTTGCAGCAAGAACCAACATCATGCTGCAACTTGCAGCAAGGTCTACCACAGAGCTAGATCTGATGGTAGTTTTGCAACCAAACTTAGGAGGATAAATGTATGCCCCGGCAAAAGAAGTACTCGATCTTCGCCAAAGTAAAAGTAATTAGCTAAAAATACTAGTAGAGCAGCACACTTACAAAAAGAGGATGGCGAGAAAAATTGTCGACGAAGTTCATACAGTTCCTTTTCCCATCTTCAGCAGTTTCTTTCAAAGAAGAGCATGTTTCAGAGTTGGTTGAACTCCTGAAGTAAGTGTTTATTTTTCATTACTACTGAGAAACATAAATGAACATGGCTAAACTATGACAAAGCAATGGACGACTCACTTTTTCTTTTTTAGAAAAATAGGGGCAAGAGAGCAATAATCAGAGAGAGTGCTGAACTTCACATGGCATACGCTGAACAGAATCTTAATCATGATTCTCGGAAACACAGAGAAAGGACACTGCTAATTATTTATAGCCGAGGGTGTATCATCAGACACCATCTGTTCAGCTCTCTGATTCATTATTCTGCTCTTCAAAAGCAACCATCTGTTGAGCTAAGAACAGAGAAGTAGAAAAACACGACGTCAAACTGCATTCACTTGACATTTTTAATTGACGCCTTTTCTCCCAGACTGAGATTGCTTAACAAGTGGAGAAGGAGGTTTCGACGCGTTCTTCGTATATTACATTTACAGACAGATTGAGCAGGTCAAGTCCTAGCTCAGAGTTTCTTCGAGGTAGAAGTGGACATGGCCAAAAGGTTTCAGTTAGGACGGTGATCGGCCCGCAGCCTTGGGAAAGCACAACGGTTATGTATGCTGCCTTATGCTGATTAGCTCGATGTCGAAGATGACGGTACCAAGAGTGGAACCCTCACCATTCGCGAGGCGTGTCGGGTTGAATATAGTAGTAAATAATCTCTGCCGATCAAAGAACTGCACATGAAACGACAGGGGCATTTAGTAACTCTATGGTGTCTTGCCAGTTACAGCATTCAGCAATTGAAGTGGGGATGTTTTTAATGTAAACATATCCATATGCATGAGTTCAATAAAACACTAATCAATGATAGACTTCTAGGAGAACACATTTCTGGAGAATGCATGGCACGTGCAACAGAAAGGATATAATTGGAAACTAGGAATTGACAGGATTGGAGAAACTCCAAATGAGCATGAGCAGAATAAGACAATAAAGGCGAAACTCAGGAATTCAGGTAGCGCGGAAGTTACATCAGGAGGAATTGGTTCTTGTGATGTGTTTTGATATCCCTGTGATGGTGGAATGACCACACGACGAAGGCCGCCGACTCTCATGGACTTCACTGCTGCTTCAATACCAGGTATAACCTGCAGGCTCATGTATTAAATTATTATGGCAAGTTATCAGCCTGAAAAATATTCAAGAGACAGACATCCCAACAAGAACTGTGTGGAATATCACATAAACGAGAGAAGCACATCAAGACCATTATTGATCAATAATTCCCAGCGAACATCCATAGCAATAACAGTAGGTACTTGTTTTAAGGTGAATTCAACAGTTCTGAAGCTAGTTTTCGGTTAGGGCCTGCTTGGTAGAGGGGTATTTCTTGATAAAACTCTGGTATTTAGTTGAAAATGGAATTAAATGACAAAACTTTACAAAGAAACACCATTGTTGGAGACAGCCCCTTCTAGGCTGTAATGCTTATGTCAATTATGCAACTGTGACTTGTACAGTCATAAAATCAGATGTGTGCATAGCATCGCACAATGTACTCGCTCCTCCTTGTTATTTAGCCACTGAAACTCTATGCATGTAATTCATTTCTTGGGCATGTTTGCAAGCAAGTATATTAGTTTTAAAAACTGATAGCCATAAATGTGGTATATTTCCTCACAAAAGGGAAATAGCAAAGCTCATTAGCCACAATATCTGAAAACCTCTGATATGCTGTAGCCTCAAGCTTTCGGAAAACAAACATAAATAACATGATTTAGTGTAGTACCAAAAACCAAGATGCCCTCACTTATTTCTGCAGAGAGTTCCAATGAAACTCTCATCTCACCTTTCCAGAACCGATGGTAAACACAAAAGGTACCGGATCCCCAGTCGCGTCCTTGTGATCGTAGGTTGAGTCGAAGCGCCATCCTTGCTTCGCAGCCAGTCTCCCATAATAGTGAATCGCAACCTTCACACATGCAGGGAACCATAAGATCATTTCTTTTAAACGGGTGAACCATAAGAACATATTTGCTACCTAATAAAAATTAACATCATTCTAGCAACAAAATTAGTACGTTACATGTAAGAAATCCTTGCACTTATATGTATCATGTTAGCTCAGTATGGACAGTGGAGTAGACTGAGCAATTTTTGGTTTAAAGGTATTAAGTTGGATAATGGCCAGTGGGAGGCACAAGCAAGAAAGGATGCTGGTAGAGTAAAGTGTGCAGAAGCGCGGCACCTATCGCCTTTACCTGGTCTCCGTCGGCCGGGACCTCGCCGGAACCCTCCCGGAGCTCTAGGGCCTTCACGCCGCCGGAGCTAGGGATCTCGGTGAATCGACCGGCGGCGGCGGATGCGGCTGCCGTGGGGAAGGCGGATGCGGCGGAGGCCAGGAGAAGGTGTCTTCTTGTGGCCGTGAGAGGTGGTGCAGTAGCCAGGGTTCCGGCTTTTGTTTTTGGGGCAGGCGGCGGCATGGCGCCGGCCAGCGCGGCGGCGGCAGTGACGACCATGAACGCACTGCTGCTATATTGCTTTTCTTTTCTTTCTTCCTTTCCTTTTGGATTAAGCTTTGATTTCCCACTTCCTTTTCATTTTTCCCAAATTGCCAAATTTTTGTTTCCTTGATTGATGGGGAAAGAGGATAAGAAAAGGACAAACAAATCAAAATGATAAGACTTGGGCTCTCCGTGCGGGCAACATTCAGTTCTTGTTTCTCAATATGATTTTAACGAATCTTGATCTTAGTTAACTTAGAATTCGAATCTTTCATTGGGCTGGAGCCATTTGGTCGACAAATATTTGGGTGTACCGCTCATGCTTTTTTAGCTTTGTTCACTCGAATGAATTGAACATAGCATTAACAAATGTATGTATGTACGATATGACAAGAACGACACGAATTATTAACAACGCTACAAAGAGTCTCAAAAGTAATAAATTTTACAAATAGATCACTGGACCACCTAGCGACGACTGCATACACTAGCACGAGCCAACGTCGTCGTCCTCGCCCCTCCATCACCGGAGTCAGGCAAACCTTGTCGTAATAGAGCTTGTTGTAGTAGACGGACGGAAAGTCGTCGTGCTAAGGCCCCTAAGGACCAGCACACTAGACTAGAGCAGCAACCATCACCGAAGATAACAACCGTAGATCAAAAGAGACTGACGTCACGAATACGAAAGACAAGTGGATCCCAAAAGATCCGCCGAACACATGACTCCACGCTCCCTCCATCTATGCTAGACGCACCAACGGAGTGTGGATAGGACGGAGATGACCTTATTCTAACTTCAGGATGTAGTCATCGCCTCAACATCCTGAAGGAGACACTAAAAACAAGCTAAGAAAAACACGAAGACCTCCCGTCGGCAAGGGGCCATGGTCCACCACGCATCCAAGGTCCTAAGGCCCTCGGAGACGGTATGGACCGGTAGCATCGCCGGCGGAGGGAAGGAAACTCTAGATGGGTCTTGAGCAGTCGTCGCCTCTCGCCTGGTGGACAGGCGAGATTGAGCAAGTGTTTAATGATATTTGAAGAGAATAATTGCCTCTATCATCCATAGGGCTTAGAGAGTTTATATATTACAAGCACCGAGTCGGCTCAGGTTTAGGGTTTAGCCTAAAAGAATCTCTAGCAGACCTCTTAAAAACTCACCCTTTAAAACATGTATAAGTGTCACGAAAAGCCTGCTTTATAGTGCGAAAAAGGCTTAGGTGGAACAACAACCGTAAGTTGGCCCCTTAAAAGAATAGGGCCCACCAGTATATTGTTTTGTTTTTTTCCTGCTGGGTCTTCTTCTCCAATGCCCAGCGCCGCTCCTACCGCGCACCACCGTTTCTCCACGGTCGTACCGTGCCGCTCTCTGACCGGTGTTGCCGCCCCCGCGCCTCCCCCGAGCACCTCCGGCCATGCACGCCGTTAGCCGGCAGGCACCTCCCACTCACTTGCGTCCGCCGAGCACCTCTAGGCCCCGCACCTCCCCCGAGCACCGCCAGGCCCTGTGGGCCGCCGACCACTGGCACGGGTCCTCCATGTCCGCCGCCCCACCCGGTAGCCAGCCAACCCACTCGCCCGTGTTCGCGCCATGGCCGTCGCCATCGTAGTCTTTCACAATTTGGCCTAAAATTGGTCCATTCCGAGATAAGTAGCGTGAAACTGACAGCAACATACACGGATTCCGAACACTCAGGCGGGATTTTGCCGGATTTCGGCGAGTCCGACGTTCACAAACCTTCTTCACGTTGATGGTTATGGCAGTTGGGGAGGTTTGCGGTGACCCAACATACCACTACATGATGTAGTACACTATAGTCGTTGACATAACACTAATGAAATACCATTCACTAGTATTACACCCCTCGGAGTGGTACAACAGAAACATCACGGGTCAAAAGTATGACTTTAGATTACATATAACACAGTACAAAAGATTCAAAGAACCTCCTCGGCACAATGAGGATTATAATTTACAAAAGAGAACCATAAATAGAAACTCGAAGTCTATTCTAGAAATATCACTACTATATATCTATGGCTTACTATTGCTACTAAAGCAATACTCTACAGAAGTAGGTTCTAGTACTAGGGATTTATTTATAAAGAACTCCTCTCGAGTCTTCAAAAGCTTCTAATGTAGACATCGACTCTGTGGATCTCCACTGAATATATTCAACTCTTCAAAGTAGTTCTCCTTCTCGGTTTTCCATCAAGTGCTCCAGAATCTAGAAAGGGTTAAGAACATACGGTTGAGTACGAGCATACTCAGAAAGTTCACTAAAAAGGAGTGTTTGATGCACTAGTTACAACCACAGACCAAAGGTCATAGGTTATGTAGGTTTTTGTAACCATTTCTTCAAAGGCTGCTTTTATTCTGAGAAGCTATGTCTGTCAGTCTTCACGGGTTAATTGGAACTTCGTGGAGTTCCTTTCCTGCAGCATTTGTGTTGGAGATCAGTGCGGAAAACAAAAAATTTCCTACGTTGAACCCCAAAAACTGCCTAGGATCTATCTATGTAGTAATGCGGTAACGGCCAATGCGTTTAGAATACATACCCTTGTAGATCGTACGCGGTTAACGTTCCGCAGGGAACGTGGTTGAAGTAGTCATACTCGTAGCCGACCTCAAGGTCGCGAAGCTCCTCACAGGTCACCCCTTGCTCCTTCTTGATCTTCATCATCTTCATCGCGCAATAGCTCCGGCTCACAACATTCAAGCGCCCCAAGTATTGCGCCTCGTGTCTTCATACACATCCGATGCACGATGAGACCTCCGGCTCCCCGATCCCGCCGGGAGTACGGAAGTTAATATCCGGCTAGGAATCCCTGCAGTGCAACGGCGTACTACAGGTGTGCCTCGATCGCACAGCCCAGACTTGGGGCCATGGCCACGAGGTATAGAGAGAGGGAGGAGGAGAAAGTCAACCAAAGGACTTCTCCAATTGTGTGTTTTTAGTCCTTCCATGGGCACCCCTTTATATAGGCGGAGGGGGGCGTGCCCTCTCCATTAGGTGCCTCATGTGGGACTAAAACTAGGGGGAAAAGGGGCAAAATAAAGGGGCAGCCGGCTGGGCCAAAAGGTGGCCGAATGGGCCACCTCGCCGGACCCAGCCAGCAGCCCATAGAGGCCAACAGCAGCCAGTAGCAGCTCCGCCCAGCGGGTGGGTCGGCGAGCCCACCACGCGGCCAAGCCTGCCAGCAAGCGGTGGCAGCTAGTGGCCCGGGTGGGCCTCTGCCCCGTCGGCCCAAGGCGGTGAGCAGCAGGGAGGGGGCGACCGGGGTGAGCCGGCGGTAGCCGCGGCCTGCCTGGCGGCCTGGTTCCCCTGCGCGCCCGAGTGGGCCGGGGTCGAGTCGGCCAGCCCGACGGCCGTCTGGCTACTGTCCGCCCCATGTGGTGCCCTTTATCCGCCTCCCATGAGCGAGTGTGGCCCAGCTGTGTGCCGTCCTGTGCGGCGGCAGTTATCTGCCGCCCACGTGGGCTGCTGCTTTTTCTTTTTCCTTTTATTTTTCTGCAGCTTTTATTCTAGGCTATTTCCCTCCGGGATTTGGCCTAGTATAAAAGTTGACTTTATAAATCTTAATCTAAATATTATTTAGAATATATTAATTCACAATTAACATATAATAAATATATATTTAAATTCCCATTTATCCGAAAACACTTTTCCGGTCTTTTCCTTTATCCTTTCTCCGAACAACTTCGGATCTCTCCACGGAACGATTCTGACTTTCTCTCTTTCTCTACTGTGATTCCGTCTTACGAATGATCGCTCTCATCATACCCTTAAGTGTATCCTCTCATGGCTCGGGAATGCTCTAGACATGATCTGTATCAATGATCAACAGAGGGACCAGGGATGTCCATGTGACCCCTATGCATTCCTGATGACAATGTCGTTTGAACCGTCTAAATGTAGCATCCTATTCCTTTTGTTTCTCGATACAACTTGTCCGAGATCCGATCATTGGTATTCCATACCTTGTTTAATATCGTTCACAACAAGTTCTGTTTTCTTGTTACCGTGATATTACATTCCTGTGACCTAGTCACATGTTGCAACATTTATGGATGTAATCTCACCAAGCCGGCCGTATGTATCTTTACCCGTCATGTGGGTAAACAAATCTCGGTCTTGCAGTCACATGTCATCTATTGTTCCTTCGGAATACCCAACGTACACCTTTATGGCCACCGTATTACCAAATGACGGTTGATGCAGTCTAAGCAGCCTAGGGAAACAGTGTGTAATATGAGCTCACGGTCTAAGGAGAAGGAGTCTAGGTATAGCTGTTGCAACAATGAACTATATGACTTGATCGTGTTGCAATCCTTCGAGGAATGTCCAACCACATCATTCTCCAATGATACGATCTCGTTGTCAGTCGGCATAAATGCCCATGATCTTGAAACCCAGATCATCTTCGTGACCAACGAACTAGTATGAATAGAGGCTACTAGGGACTTTTTTGTTTCATATCACACCTGTACCAATGTTTCTACTTGGCACAGTTCTAGCATAATATGAAACTAATTATGCCAATAAAAACCTGTTTCTTATTTGCCTCTAGGGCATATCTCCTTCAGTCTCCCACTTGCACTAGAGTACAAATAAACTAGCTTGCATTTTACTCATATAAACCATATACCACATGCGTTTACAGATCATGCATGCTCATGGGAAACGTCATGTCCATGTTCTGTTTTACCAGATCATTATGTCTTTTGCAAATCGTTAATGTCTTCCTAATTTTGACATTCATACCATTATCTTATAATGGGTCGAAGTATTTGTTTGGCAACAAAGTGAGACTTTTGTTTCTAGTGTTTATAATGACGGTCGTTTTCACCGTTGTCATCTAAACTTTGAAACACACTTTGCTATCCTTTGTGTATATACTATAGTCATGGCAGCAGAACGAGGATGAAGGAAATATGCCCAAGAGGCAATAATAAAGTGGTTATTATCTTATTTCATGTTTATGATAAATGTTTATTTTGCATGCTATAATTGTATTAATTGGAAACGTTAATACATGTGTGTTTAATAAACAAAATATAAAGTTCCTAGTGATGCCTCTCATATAAACTAGCTCGTTGATTAACAAGATGATCAAGGTTTCCTGATCATGGACATTGGATGTTGTTAATAACAAGGTCAAAACATTGGTGGAATGATGTGATGAACATTCATCCGAAGTATAGCATTATGATCAAAGTCATTATGTTTATATTGCTATAACATCATACGAAGTAATCTTAGTCCTTAGACCATGAGATCATGTTAATTGCTAACACCGGAAGAGTATCTTGATAACACCAAACGTCACACCGTAACAAGGTGACTATAAAGGTGGGTTCAATGTTACAAAGGTGTTATGTTGAGGCTCATGGATCAAGAGTGGGATTTGTCCATCCCGATGACGGATAGATATACTCTGGGCCCTCTCGGTGATATCACATTAAGATAGCTTGCAAGCAAGTGATGTGATCACTAGAATGTTATATCACGGGAACGAGAAAAGAGTGCATGTCGGTAACGAGATCAAACTAGGTATTTAGATACCGATGATCGAATCTCGGACATGTATTATATCATGAGACAAAGGGATTTAGTTACTAGCGTTAAAGGTTCTCACGATCACAAAAGTCGTCGTTGAATGTGTAGGAGTCAGTATGGATCTCCAGGTCCTGCTTCTGATTATTGATCTGAGAGGGGTCTCGATCATGTCTGCATTATTCGCGAACCATAGGCTGACACACTTAAGGGATACTGACACATTTAAGAAAGCGCCGGAATTATTTCAATAGACACCGAAACTGTTTCGGGTAAAATTGCTAAAATTGGTTCTGCATGTAATATTGAAATGTTGCAGGGGTTTTTATGTGAATGTTTGTTAATTAAAGTAATTAACAAAATTCTGAATAAAATTAATAAAAGAGTTTTATTAAATGAGAGAGCATTAAATTTGGAGAAATTTAATGCATTTAAAGTGAAGACTTTAAAAGAGAATGTGAAGGGGCATTTTAATGTGGAGGGGGTTACCACCACATGAATGGGGGAGGTGAAGTGTCGCGGTGGTGCCACGTCAGATGCCATGGATAGGCTAAAGGTGGGGACAATATGCACTAGAGGAATCCAGGGAGGGCTAGTGTGGTGATTCCACACACAGATGCTTTGTATTCACTAGGTTTCCATGGTTACAGATGCTCCTTGAGCTGTGTTGGGGAGAGGAGGAAGAAGGAACTCTCTTACTCTCACCACTAGCTATCTCCCAGGAAAAAACTACTCAAATGCCAACCCAACCGAGATCAACCCCTTCTACAGGAGCCCTAGCCCTCCTTATAGGAATATGCCTCTTCCTAAAATAGCAAACCAACCGAGTCACTTTTCACCATCGTAAGCCATGCAGAGGCTACGTGAGCCTCTGCGGCTCCTGCGTCATCCGACACAGGGCGCGTCACCCTTGTCGGTCACGCCTCGGTGGTCCTTCTCCCTGTCCGCTTCGCTCATGCTCTAGCGTACAGTGACCACTTTTTGACCAGCGAGATACCTTCCTTCTCTTGCAAGCCTGATATAACCCGGATCGTGCCTGGTTAATCCGGCCACACTGGTACCTACATACAAGTTACACAAATCCTGCCGGCATACGACATACGTCGGCCGGGACTCAGTTAGGTGGACATCCTCCGGTCCGGGTTACTCCGTGATTCGGCCTACCTTGAGGTGACTCGGCCAGCACTTGCTTTGACCTTGCCGTACCTCGGCTAACTCGGCCTTTATACCCCGGCGTGACCCTACCCGGGGGTATCCCCCCAACATTAGTCCCCGAAGCTGGTGCGGTCTTAGCAGCTCCAGCTGCTAAGGCCACAGCAGGTTCAATTTACCGAGCCTATTACTCCTCTTTCCGAGTTACCTCATATCCCGGATTTCTTTGGCTGACTGTCCCTTGGCACATTCCGAGTTTTCACTCGCTGGCCGGGTTTCTCCGGATTACGCTTCCTTCTCTCGTACGCTTCCCCACATCCCACGTGGAGGGTAATCATTATCTTGCCTCATTTTAAGGGCCTGTGCCAGTTACTGCTGCGGTTAATGTCAGGTGTTACTGCTGGACACGTCACGTCACGCCTGTCTCCTCGTTAACTGTATCATCACGTCACGTCGTGGGATCCCCTGCGCCCTGTGGCCCTTCTTGTGGCTCTCCTTTGATTGGCTGACTCGGCGGATACACGGCCACACCGTGTGGCCACGCCGCACCGCACGATCCTACTACCCCTGCTAGGGCGTGGTTAAATAGGGGAGGGGCGCACCCCTTAGTCTTTTTTCCCTTCTCGCGCCCCTCTGCCTCTTCTTCTTCTTCTTCCTCCTAGCGATAGCGCCGCCGCCGCACTGTGCTTTTTCGCACCTGCGTCGCTGCCGCTCCTGCGCAGCTCCACCGCCACGGGCCCGTGCCAGTCCAAGGTTCTACCCCCACCTCCGATTGGGCCGGTGAGGATAGCGATCTAGACATGACCGAAGAAGAGCTCGCCATCGCGGAAGCAGAGATGGAGGAGGGGGCGGAGAATGCCGAGTGCGGCGCTTGGGCTGGTTCCTGGGTGTGTCAGGACGACCTGGACTAGCTATACCGCACTCGCCGCATCCCGAAGGGCGTGACTGCCCGCCTCGCCTCCGAGGAGCTCGCACCCTCACCCAATCCGGGTGAGTTCGTAGTGTTCCTCTCCCATTTCCAGCGCGGGTTCAGCCTCCCCGTTAGCGATTTCTTCCATGATTTCCTCAACATCTATGAACTTCAACCACACCATCTCCCGACGAATGCCATCACATCCCTTTCTTCCTTCGCGTTCACCATAGAGGGATATGTCGGATTGTGGCCTACTAAGGAGCTTTGGATCCGGTTCTTCGGTCTATGAAGGAACGTGATTCCGAATAAGCAGCTTGACCCGGAGGACAAACACCTTACGCAGTTCGGTGCTGCTTCTATTTGTCCCCGGAAACAATCCGTCTTTCCCCGGGTCACGGGGCTAGATTCCTGCAAGGGCCGGGCCCGAACTTTCTTCTATGTCAGAAATGGCACGAATGAAGATATGATCCGGCTGCGCCCCTATGCTCCGGGTCCTCCTAATCTGGATCTGTGGGACCGGGTTTCCAAGAAACCCACTGTTTTGGTGAATCAAGTCAACAAGCGGTTCAAGGAGCTGAAGGATGCGGGGCTGCGTGACGAGGATGCGATGATCACATTCGTCCAGAGCCGGATCTCCCCTCGCTAGAAGCGCACACACAAGCTTTGCCACATGAGCTAACGACTTGACCCCAACCGGACTTCCTCATTTGAATTGAGTAACACCGAGATATTCCGCCGGGTCAAGGCCCTATTCACGACCGTCAAAGAGTTCTCCGCTGATTAGGTGTGGGGGATTGAGCATTTCTGCCGGGACAAGCTTCCTCCTACGGTAAATCTCGCGATTCAATCTTTTTTTGAGTTATACCATATGTCGGAATTTGTTGTTTGTTTGCTCCCTTTGCATTTTCTTCTTAGTTGTTTCTTCAGCAAACCCTCAAAGATGGCACCGAGCCTTCTCTCAAATGGGCGAAGGATCGAGATGCCCCGGACGAGGAGGATCCGGATCAGGAAATGTTCCTGCCATTCCCCGATGCGACCAAGCGCCCCACCGGTAACTTCTCTTCCTTAAGAGATTGGCCTGATGATGAAGATGATTCCGACGTTGAGGTGATGGAAGCATTTGACGTTGTACCCCTTTCTTACGCCTTTCCGGCTTCAGCTAACCCTGCTGGGCAGATCCACGAAGATCCTCCCCTTGCCACGAGTGAGCCAGTCCCAGCTGCGTCAAAGAAACGGGCGGCCGCTTCTGCTGCTTCTTCCGGACCTTCTAAACCAACCAAAAGGCAAAATAAGTCCGCAGACAAAGCCGCCACCAAGCCTACCACTAAGGCCATAACTCGGAGGGCTCGGAAGCCCAAGGAGCCATTGACTTCTGATGAGTAAGTCACTTTTCTCTTTGTCCAATCCTTTGCTTCGTGCTTTTCTTCTGTTGTAACTTATTATTCGTCGTTTGATTCGGTAGGGCTGCTGTGGAGGTTCCCCAGAGCGGATCTAGCATCACTTCGCCCCTCCGGCATACCCCATCTCCCCTTCGTGGCGATGATACATGCCCACTGAGCCCCATTCAGGAGGGTTCACCGGCTGCTCCGGGTTCTAGCCCACCTCGTCTAGAGGAGGGCAACCTCAGAGCAGGGGGAAGTGGCTCTGCTGAGGCAGCGGATGCTCCCAGCTCCTCTTCGGCTTAGCCGCAACCTGCCACCACCGAGGTACGAATAGCACCACCGCCAAAACCAGCACTGGCAGAAGCACCAGCGCCAGCGCCAACACCAATAGCAGCAACACAAGTGCCAGCAGCACCAACTCCTTCCGCCTCATCAGAGTCTTCCAAGACTCGGCAAGAAGGCCCAGTTAGCACCAAGGCTGCACCTAAGAGCAAATCCACAGCACAAACTTTAACCTCTCAGCAGCAGCCTAAGGCCAAGAAATCTTCTGATGCCGCCATGGCAACATCCATCGAGGCTGGACAGCGCACGCTCGCGTCCATGCTTCCGAAGAAGACCCCACCGAAGAAAGATGCCTCCGCCGGGTCAGTTAGCACGCAACTTGCATTGCGCACTAGCCCTGCTGCTGCCCAAATTGAAAGGAGGGAAGCCCATGCCAAGGGTTTGATTATGCCCCATATGCTTAGCGGAGAGAGCTATCCTCTGGCCCTGATTGAGTTCGTCAATAACTGGAACAAGGCGGAGTTCGTCCATAACGATGATCTCCCGGAGAAATTTGGGCCTGCCGAGTTTGCCGCACAAATGAACAAAGCCGCCAAGGCTATCAACCTTGTCGACCGGATGATGGAGGTACGCTACCTTGTCTTTTCTTTAACATGTACTAAATATTAGTGATATAACCATTAGTTCCGAGCCTCCGGGGGAGTAACTTGTTACTCGGTCGGATGCTCCTTAGAGAACTAGCGTAGCTCCTTATTAACTTCGGATATGCACACACCTAGAGCCGGGTTAAGTTCCACTTGGCCCAGATCTTGTAGACTTCGAATATGCACACACCTAGAGCCGGGTTAAGTTCCACTTGGCCCGGATTTTGTACACTTCGAATATGCACAAACCTAGAGCCGGGTTAAGTTCCACTTGGCCCGGATTTTGTACACTTCGAATATGCACACACCTAGAGCCAAGTTAAGTTCCGCTTGGCCCGGACCTTGTACACTTCAAATATGCACACACCTAGAGCCTGGTTAAGTTCCACTTGGCCCGGATTTTGTACACTTCGAATATGCACACACCTAGAGGCGGGTTAAGTTCCACTTGGCCTGAATCTTGTACACTTCGAATATGCACATGATCAAGTCAACTTTGCTTTTCTCAGGTTACCACCAATCGCCGGAGCGCTGAGTTTCAGCACCTCTTGGACACACATAAGGCGCTGCGCTCGAAACATTCTATGCTTCTCGCTGAGTTCGAGAAAAGGGGTAAGTTTTCTCCTTGGCTTTTTTCCCATCTTTCTTTGTATTTTCCCGCCGAACTAATCTGTTATTCGGATTGGGCAGCCGAAGTGGAAGCCGAAAACACCATCATGAGGAAGAACTTGGATCAAATAAAAGGTAAGTCAGTTTTGCTTAATCTTCTTCTATGCTCTCTCACCTTTTCTTCTTGGCTTGGCAGATATTCATACCTCGGCTTTGCCGGGTCAGCAAACTGTTTCAGCATCTCTTGAAGATAGTGTGCCCGTGCCTGATATGATGCTGCATTTTCTCGAACAAGCAGGGCAGCATCAGGTCGAACTTAAGAAGAAGGATGATGAGCTCGCCCTCCTCCGGACCAAAGATGATGAAATTGCCAAGCTCAAGGCAGAAATGAGAAAGCTCAAGGCGCTCAACAAAACTGAGATGGAGAAAGCTGGCCAAGACTTCACCGAGGAACGGGAACGTCTCAACCTCCAAATTGCCAAAGATCAAGAATTGCTGAAGGAGGCCGACATTAAGCTTGAGTCGGCAAATGCTGAACTTGTGCAACTTCAGGAGAGACATGATAACTGCACCAAGGAGCTGACCCGGATCTATAGCCATATTTCTCGTAAGTTCTTTTCCTTCAGCCGACATGAATCTTTCCGGGTCAACCTCCTTTACTTATTTCACTTGTCTTGTTTTCAGGAAAATTTCCAGAGGGCGATGCTATTGTGGCTGCTGCAGTTTCCAAGTTCCGCCAGTAGAGGGGTACCCCAACTGGTCCTGGCGCTGAAAATATTCCCTATGACATGGAGGACTTGCTAGTCAGCCTATCCTCTCGTGTCGAGATTGTGAAGAACTATGGTAAGGGTCTCCTAGATGCAGCAGTCCGGGTCTTCAATGCCCTTTGGCCTGGTGAAGATACTCTGGAGGGGTCCACGGCTCTGATTACCAAGTTAATGGAGTGCGAGACCCAGCTTGACCTCTAGAGGGAATCCGTCGGACGCGCCGGAGCTGAAACCGTCCTCCACTACGTGCTCACATGGTATGAGAAAATAAATCCGAATCTTCTCAAGCGCATGCGCACCGGATCAAGGTGGTCCAATGATCCGGATTGGATAGCTCGGTGCAAGGCTTGCGCCCATAGCCTCATTCAGTTTTCCCCCGTCCATCAATTTAATGAGGGACCAAGCTTTCTCGAAGCTGTTGACGACGAATATGTCGAAGATGGTTCGGATGAGGAGGAAGAGGATGAAGTCTCGGACGTCGAAGAAAATGAAGATGACGCTGAAGCTGAGGCTGGAGTTCCACCTGCTGGCACAGAGTTACCTCCTCCTGCTGCTCCTTAATCACCAACAAACACTTTGAAATTTATCAGATCCCCGGTATGTCGGGTGCAGATGTATTAAGTATACAGATCATATTTTGCTACTGAGTTGCTCGTGCCAGATTAACTTGGGCGTAGTCCCCGAGTTTCATTTTCTTGTTTCTCCAATTGCTTGGCTCGGCTCGTGTCTACCTTGGTTCGTTTTTGTGACTTACGAGTCCGAGTTTCAAAAATTGACTTAACAATACTTAGAAACTTTTAGGACTAGCTCAAAATAATTCAGCATAGTAAAAACAAGGCAAACATAAAGTTAGTCCAAATAACAAATGTCGGCTCGATTACGTTCTTTTCCTTAGTCGTTTTTTTGTGTGCTATGCAATTCCAAACTTGTTCTCTTGCTTGCCATGAAGCCAAATCTTGTTGGACAGCAGCAAGTCGAAGAGTTGAGTTTTTGGTGCTCACACACTACTAATCTGGCTTTGGCAGAAGCAACTTAAACCAGCCGACATAAAAATAAATAACAAGTACAGAAGACAATCAATATTATTAAGGCAGTCCCCGAGTTACTTCTCGAGGTGCCACGATTTCATTGATAAACTCATTGCCGGCATACATACCGATGTATGAGAGACTCGGATACACACACTTCTTTGCTAAGTGTAGAACAGACAAAGTAGAGCTACATTCCATGGATGCTTAGATTCCTCGCCAGACCTATCCGCCTTGTTCTTCTCCTGTGGTTTTGCATCGATGAGATAATAAGAGTCATTGTGCAATGCTTTGCTTGCAATGAATGGCCCTTCCCATGGGGGGATAACTTATGCATGCCCGCAGTATGTTGTACCAACCGGAGTACTAGATCACCTTCTCGGAAGACTCGGGGGTTTACTTTTTGGCTATGATAGCGTCGAAGATTTTGCTGATATATGGCGGATCTGGACAGTGCCAATTCTCTCGCTTCTTCCAGCAGATCAACATCATTTTGCCGGGCTTCTCGCACTTCGGCTTCTGTGTATTGGGTGACCCTAGGCGAATCATGCTCTATGTCGGCTAGTAATACAGCTTCTGCCCCATATACCATAAAGAATGGTGTATAGCCTGTTGATCGATTTGGAGTTGTTCTTAAACTCCACAGTACCGCTGGTAGTTCTTCTATCCAGCACCCCGCTGATCTTTGCAGCGGCTCAATGACCCGGGGTTTTATCCCGGATAATACTAATCTGTTGGATCTTTCAACTTGTCCATTCGATGCGGGGTGGGCTACCGAGGCAACGTCCAGCCGGATCTTCTTATCTCAGCAGAATCGCGCAAATGCTCCTTCAGCAAAATTTGTGCCATTATCCGTTATAATACTGTGAGGATAGCCATATCTTAGAATGATATCTTTGAGGAATGTCACGGCTATAGCTCCATCACATTTTCTTATTGGCTTCACTTCAATCCATTTGGTGAACTTGTCCACCATAACCAATATATGGGTCATATTTCCTCTCGCTGGTTTAAATGGGCCAACCATATCCAAACACCATACGGCAAATGGCCAGGTAATTGGTATGGTCTTGAGCTCCGACATTGGCATGTGTGTCTTGGTAGCATACCTCTGACAACCATTGCACTTTCTTACTAGATCGTCTGCTTGTTCCAAGGCACTTGGCCAGTAGAATCCATGCCAAAAAGCTTTCGCCACTAAAGCTCTGGATGAGGCATGATGCCCACATTCCCCTTGATGTATATCCCGGAGGATGTCAAGCCCTTCTTCCGGGTCAACACATCGTTGGAGGCCGTTAGTGATGCTCCTTTTGTATAGTTCGGCATTGATAATCGTGTATGCCTTTGCGCGCCTCTGAATTTGCCTGGAAATCACCTCTTCACTAGGCAAAGTTCCATCCTTCAGGAATTGAAATATGGGCAGTGCCCAAGCTGGTATAGCTCGTACCGGAAACACATCCTCATCAATTTCCATTTGACCCACCGGCATAACCTCGGCCGGATCGCGCTGCGCAGTCCCCGGGTTCTGCGATGCAGTCCCCGGTTTCTTGAACCACTTCCCACGTCAATGTCCATGGGTACAGCTCCGGACTCCGGATCTGCCGGGATGTAGATTGAGTCGGTTTGTAGGGATGGCCTGATAGATGGTTTTCTGAGGTGTTCTAGCGCTACACCCGGTAGAATTGCTTGTCGGGTTGATCCGAGCTTCGACAATACGTCGGCAGCCTCATTTTCTAGCCGGGGTACATGGTGAAACTCGCATCCCTCAAAGTAACCAGATATCTTTTGCACATGAAATCTGTACAATGCCATGTTTGGATCCAAAGAATCCCATTTCCCCGAGATTTGCTGAACTACCAAATCCGAGTCGCCAAAGCATTGGATCCGACGTATTCCAATTTCTTTTGCTACTTTGAGCCCATGCACAAGTGCTTCATACTTGGCGACATTGTTCGATGTTGCGAAATGGATTTGGAGTACATACTTCAATTGGTCCTTCTTAGGTGAGGTAAGTATAACTCCGGCACCTAACCCGGTTTTTGTCTTTGATGCATCAAAATGCATTCTCCAGTAGTTCGGATCTGGTAACGGTGGCTCATATTGCATTTCAGCCCAATCTACGAAAAAATCAGCCACAGCCCGTGACTTGATCGCATCTCTCCTATCGTATTGTGGAGCATAAGGGGCTAGCTCAATTGCCCATTTTGCAATCCGGCCGCTCGCATCCTTGTTACTCATTATCTCGGATATGGGGGCTTCACATATCACTTTGATTGGGTGTTCTTCAAAGTAGTGTTTCAGCTTCTTCGCTGCCATATATACACCATACACCATCTTCTGATAGTGAGGATAGTTTTGCTTCGATGCTGATAATACCTCACTCAGGTAATAAACTGGCCTTTGTACTGACTTACCCTCTTCGTTGCGCTCTACCACCACCACTGCACTTACAACTCGGTTGGTTGGGGCTATATAGAGCAACATTGGCTCTTTTGATAGTGGTGAGGCTAACACTGGTGTAGTGGCTAACATTTTCTTTAACTGGATGAAGGCTTCGTTGGCCTGCGGCATCCATACAAATTTGTCCGCTTTTTTCATTAGTTGATAGAGGGGCAGTGCCTTTTCTCCCATACGACATATAAACCGACTTAAAGATGCCAGACAACCAGTGAACTTCTGGACATTGTTAAGACACTTTGGCAGTTCCATTCGCTCTATGGCCCAGATTTTAGTTAGGTTAGCTTCGATACCTTGGCTGGAGACAAGAAATCCGAGTAATTTTCCAGCCAGGACACCGAAGGTACAATTGTCCGGGTTAAGCTTCATCCGGAACCTTCTTAGGTTCGCGAATGTTTGCCTGATATCATCAAGGAGCGTTTTGCTTTCCTTGGTTTTTATAACCACATCATCCACATATACTTGCACATTTCGGCCAATTTGGTCGTGTAAACATTTTTGCATACATCTTTGGTAAGTTGCCCCTGCATTACGTAAACCAAAAGGCATGGTGCGATAGCAATAAGCCCCATACGGGGTGATAAACGCAGTCTTTATTTGATCATTCGGGTTCAGAGGTATCTGGTGGAAACCAGAATATGCATCTACGAATGACAACAGTTCACACCCAGCAGTAGAATCTATGACTTGATCTATCCTTGGCAGTGGGAATGGATCTTTTGGGCACGCCTTATTCAGGTTCGTGTAATCGATGCACATACGCCAAACCACTGCCACATTCGGATCATCTTTCTTCTTTTCCACCAGCACTGGATTAGATAGCCAATCCGGGTAAAGCACTTCCATGATAAACCCAGCTGCTAGGAGCCGAGCTATCTCATCTCCAATGACTTTTCTCCTATCTTCGGCGAAGCGATGGAGAGGTTGCTTCACCGGCTTTGCTCCAGGTCTCACATTCAAAGAGTGCTCGGCCAACTCCCTCGGAACACCTTACAAGTCCTGTGTGGACCAAGCAAAGATATCCCGATTCTCACGGAGGAAGTTGACGAGCTCGCTTTCCTATTTGTCATTTAACCCGGCACCAATCGTTACAGTGCGCTCTAGGAACAGATCATCAACAGGCAGTTTCTTCGTATCTTTAGTTGCTTGAAACGAGACACTTCCATGCGGGTTACTCAGCGCCGACATATATTGCTGTGCGGACTGAGCCAATGCTGCCACTTCCTGTATTTCTTTTCTCTTGTGCGATCACAAGTGACTTGGCCAGGTTAGACCCGGCTGACGCACACTCAATGGAACGTCGGAAATCTCCTGCTATGGTGATCACTCCATTTGGCCCGGGCAACTTCATCTTCAGGTAACTAATGTGACAACTTGCCATGAATTTGTTCAGGGCCGACCTGCCGAGCAACGCGTGATATGCGCTTTCTAGGTTCACCACCTCAAACTCCAAATTTTCAGTTTGGCAGTTATCTCTTGTGCCAAATAACACGTCTACCCGGACCTTGCCAATGGGTTCATAGGAAATGCCTGGGACAATACCATGGAAAGTTGTTCTCGTGGGCTGGAGCATGTTCTCCGAGATAGCCAACTTGCGCATTGTATCCACGTACATAATATTGATGCTGCTGCCATTGTCAATCAGCACCTTAGAGAATCTTACATTGATATTTGGCCCGATGAACGTTGGGTCCAGCACCAGTGCATACGAACCAGGGCTAGGCATAAGCTTGGGATGGTCCTTGATACTCCACGTAATTTCATGATCTGACCAAGGCATATACCTCGTCACCGCCGGCATTACTGCATTCACGTCGGCGCTGCAAACTCTTTCTACCTGTCTCCTCCGTGGTAAACACACAATAACTCTGGTGATGCTCTCTGTATTCATTTCTCCCCTCATTGCCGGGATATCTTTGATCTGGATGATGCTGATTTTCCACTTGATGCACTGCATCCCTTCTCTCATGGTTTTCATACCTCGGCGGAGGTGGTGGCAACATTAACTGTTGCGTGTTTGCTCCGGAGAGTAATTGCTGCTAGGGTAACTCCTGCCGAGGTTGATCGTTCCGAGGTGCCTGAGCATTCCCCAAACCACTTTGTTCTATCTTCCTCATCCACTCACATTGTCGAGTCGTGTGACCCGCTAGGTTACTCGGATTTGGTGTGTGAAATTTGCACGGCTGATCCAGCATTGCCTCATATGTATACCTCAGACGGTCTTTCTTTTCTTGCCACTGTCTCTTTTGCTCGGGCGTCCAAGTTTTCTTGCCATCATTTCTTGGGGTCCATTGTTGCCCTCCAGTTTTCTGACGCTGATTGCTCCCTGCTCCGGGTTGATCTTGATTTATAGTAGCAACTTGTTGCGAATTGTATCTGTAATCCGGTCTATCATCTCTTCTCTTACCCCGGTAATCATTCCACCGGGATGACCCGGCTCCATCTCGTTGGTAGTACTCCTCATTTGACTCGTTTGACACAAGTCTAGGTTGGGTTGGATCACCCAAAGCATATGAATCAGCAATCCGGATCGTCTCTGCCAGTGTAGTTGGCATATCCCTCTGTAACCTTTGCCATAGCATGCTTTCATATCTACAGCCTTGCGCAAACCAGGCTATGGCATGTGACTCAATCACGCCCTCACATGAGTTTCGCACATTTCACCAACGGGTTAAGAACTCCCGTCTGTTTCATTTGGTCTCTGCTTGCACATTGCTAGGGTATGTGGCCTATTCGGCCTCTAATACGTGCTCGAGAAGTTACTGATGAACATTTCCTCAAAATCGATCCAACAGTTGATACTACCAGGTGGTAAATTGTTTAGCCATACCCTTGCTGGACCCTCCAGCATCTGAGGTACATATCTCACAGCCCATCTCAAGTTTCCTGTAGCAATTTTCACTGTTGTCGCATAGTTGATCAACCAATCCTCCGACTTGGTGCTACCGTCATATGTTTTCGTGCCTCTGGGCAACTGGAAGTTAGGTACTGGAGGTTCTTTCATGATCCGGGGCCCAAAGCACGCTGGTCCCGGAGGACCTTGCCCCTCAATTTGCTCCGACCTATAGAGCCGATCCAGTTTTAACCTGGCGTCATCAGGCATCAAGTTCCTGCTTCCCAACCTTGACCCTATCACGTGATAGTCCGGCCTAGGGTATCCTGCGTTCACCATTTCCGAATTACCATCATTGTATCTATCTTGCTCTTTTGGAGCGGCTCTTTGTTGCGTACCTTGGCCGACACTTCGCTCTTGCCGTGGTATATTCCGCTGCTGCGGTTGCCCTGCACCCGCCGAGTTGCGCTATCCGGCATTGCCGTTCATAGCGTTTCCCTGACCGGTATTGCCTTGGTCGCGGTTACACCGGCTAGCTTCACCTCGGCTGACACTTCATCGATCCTCATTTCCCTGCACAGCTTTTCCTTTCCCTGCCCTTGCTGGGTCATATGGCACTATCTATTTGTTCCTCCTCGCCGAGGTTACCACTTCCTCTCTTCTTGGGCCACCATGAGGGGATGATGCTGCTCCAACGGATTTCTCTGGATTACCTACCACTGAGTAAATGACTTTGGAAGCCCCAGCCCTTGCTGGATTAGCCTTGAGCAATTCTTCATTTTGTCTGTTAGCGATCCGAACTAACTCATTGACCCTATCCCGCTGTCTTTGTCGGGCTTCACCCGCCAAACCCTCTAACTCGGACGCGGCTGCATCTGCTGCTCTGAGGTTCTTTGCCGGGGTACTGTACTACGGCAGCCCCACGGACAGAATGTTCTCTGATTCCTCAACTCTAGTATCACCCTCTTTGTTCATTTCACTAATGAGGTTTCTCCCCTTCACTTTTACAACATCTACCTTATTTGCCTTTGCATACTCACGCAGTGTCATGTTCAACGACTGTTGAGCCGCGGCTATCTTTTTCGCACCCTCTAGTATTTTCTGCCTAGTCTCCTCTAACTCGGCCTGTGCCTGAGCCGGATCTACCACATGTGCTATGGGACTTGCCAAGCTATCTATCGCCTGTTGCAGCACGTTCTCTGGCCTCTCTAGTGGAGGACCTCTACTTTTCCTTGGTGCCCTGGGTGTTACCTCCGGATCTAGTGCCGGATCCTTGCTCGCGCCAGTGCCAGGCGCCATCATCATCACCTCGGCGCAGTCAGGGGAGCGAGTGATATGCGCCCCGCGAGCTACGCTAAGGGGTGGCTCGCCTCCATCGACGACGTGCTGCGGGTGAATGCACGACACATCGACACCGACGTAGATCTTGTGCATGCCAAGCTTGACGAAGAGGCCATTGCGTGGAAGAGGTCGCTTGCCGAAGCAGCCAGGATTGTCGCTGACGAATTCCAGCGCTCCAAAGCACTGAACGAGCCCGGAGACGATGCGCTCGCTGTTCGCGATGAGGTTTCCCGTCCGGATCTTCACTCCTGCTAGCGTCGCTAGCCCCACGGTGGGCGCCAACTGTCGTGGTGGTGTCACGGCAGATGCCATGGATAGGCTAAAGGTGGGGACAATATGCACTAGAGGAATCCAGGGAGGGATAGTGTGGTGATTCCACACACAGATGCTTTGTATTCACTAGGTTTCCACGGTTACATATGCTCCTTGAGCTGTGTTGGGGAGAGGAGTAAGAAGGAACTCTCTTACTCTCACCACTAGCTATCTCCCAGGAAAAAACTACTCAAATGCCAACCCAACCGAGACCAACCCCTTCTACAGGAGCCCTAGCCCTCCTTATAAAGGGGTGGCTAGGTCTCCAATTAGGGCATACGTGGAGGCATATTACAAGGAATATGCCTCTTCCTAAAATAGCAAACCGACCGGGTCACTTTTCACCATCGTAAGCCATGCAGAGGCTACGTGGGCCTCTGTGGCGCCTGCGTCATCCTACACAGGGCGCGTCACCCTTGTCAGTCACGCCTCGGTGGTCCTTCTCTCTGTCCGCTTTGCTCATGCTCTAGCATACAGTGACCACCTTTTGACCAGCGAGATACCTTCCTTCTCTTGCAAGCCTGATATAACCCGGATCGTGCCTGGTTAATCCGGCCACACTGGTACCTGCATACAAGTTACACAAATCCTGCCGGCATACGACATACGTCGGCCGGGACTCAGTTAGGTGGACATCCTCTGGTCCGGGTTACTCCGTGATTTGGCCTGCCTTGAGGTGACTCGGCTAGCACTTGCTTTGACCTTGCCGTACCTCAGCTAACTCGGCCTTTATACCCCGGCGTGACCCTACCCGGGGGTATCCCCCCAACATGAAGGGACACCCTCCATGGGCGCCGGCCATGGGAGGGGTACCCTCCCCTCCTCCTATAAAAGGCCCCCCTCTCACACCTTCATACTCACACCTCCTCGTGAAGGATCTCTCTCCCCCTCTAGTATTATTCCCCCATGGTCTCGGATTAGCGAGATACATGTTCCCGGTGGCTTTATCTGGAAAGGAGTTGCTGCTTCCGCTGCTTTGCTGGAGCGAGGGATGGAGGTTGTCGGGGTACCAGACGTGTGTGTGATCACGGATGCACCACTGCTTTGCGGTGCTGGACTTGCTGGAGCTGGATCTGGAGGACGTGCTGGAGCCGGACCTGCTGGACTTCATCACGATCTTGAGATCGACAAGTGTACGACTACATCATCCACGAGTTCCAACTCGTTAACAAAACTCGTTGTCTTCAAGGGTAAGTTCTCCATGGATGTATATCCACCCGTTGCTCTGTATCTAGTAGATAGATCTTGGCATATAGTTCTCATCGTAGGAATTTTTTTGTTTTCTATGCTGCAAACCCCAACAGTGGTATCAGAGCCTGATCTATGGGTCGGTGCTTTGCACGGGTAGTACACATATGTTTACATGTGGGCGATGATGATCATTTTATTGCTTCTTTCATGTATTTTGGATATTGGTGGCATAGTGGGATGAAGTGGCCTAGACCAACCTTACATGTCATCGTACATGAGACCAGTTCCACGACTAACATGCAACTAGTTTTGCATAAGTGGCTGGCGGGTTGTCTATCTCTCATACTATAGTCAATATCTGATTTACAACGAGTTGCTAATAACTTGGTTATCCTTGTTGTGGTTCCATGTTCGTAGGTAAGAACGGTTCTATCTCCAAAAGCCCTAAGCCAAGTAAAACTTGCAATGGATAAATTAGAGGCGTCTAGTTTATATCATTGCTAGGCTAGTGTCATGATATGGTAATATTGTAAGTAGATGTATGATAGATACTCATACAACACACCTAACATGTAAGTTCCATAGACCTTGGCCTTACACACAAAGGAATGATAGAGATCATACCATGATGCACATGATAGAGATCAAATGCATGGACCATATCATCTCACTTTACAAATTAGATGTTTGCATCTTATATTGCTAGTTTGGTGTTTTAGTAGCATTTTAAGATGATCCCTCATTTAGATATCAAGATAAAAATGTGTTCTTTCTTAAGTATGCACCGTTCTATGGATCGTGTTTCGACACATCACGTGATGATCGGGTGTACTGGACTCTACACTTTCATAAACGGGTGTAAGACAGTTTTACACACGCGAGTACTAAGGTTCTTACTTGGCGAGCCTAGCATGTACAGACATGGCCTCAGAACACGGACCGAAAGGTTAAGCATGATTCATATAGTTGATATGATGCCCATATTGATGCTCGCCTTTGAAGCTACACCATCTCACGTGATGATCGGACTTGGTGCAGTGGATTTGGTTCATGTAATCACCAAAAAGGCACGAGGGATGTCATTTTTGAGTGGGAGTTCATTTCTAATTTGGATTAGTCGAACTCAATTTGCCATAAACTAAATCGAAGTGAATTTGCATAACTTGTTGTAGTCATTGGTGTCTGTTCACTACCTTATGCTTAGTTTTAATTGAGATAATAGAACTATAGAATTCTGGATATTTACTTTACAAACTGGTATCGTATTGTTTTGAATGTCAATTTAAAGTTTATAAGTCCTATTGCAAACTTTCAGCAAACTCTATTTACTCCATGAAGTTTAATAAGTAGTATTAAATCAAGAGTAAGAATTCCAATGTTAGTATCTAAAGTATCATGTTTGCCTCCATGATTATTGATATTCAAAAGTTGTTTTAATATCAAGATTATATAGGAGCTGAAAATTGTTTCAGAAACCATCATGTGTGAAAGATATTGTGATATTTGAAACAATGTTTTTGGTTTCATTATGATAGAGTATAATTTAGCAAAATACATGTTCTCATATTGTATGAGAATTTGTGAAGGATGGAGATGCTAAGCATCCGTATCTCCCAAAAAGGTTTTGGGAACTAACATTATCCTCGCGGTTCTTCCTTACATGCTATAGTAGCTTGATCATGAAAGTTGTCATGATAAGGATGAATAGAAGATGTAAGTAAAATGTTTACTACACCAAAAGATTACTAAAGAATGGATTTTTGAAAGAACACCAAACATTTGATGATGGTGATCCACTTCAAAGTGCAAGATCAAAGGTATTAGTATTTGACTATATACACTTTATACTATGTGTCATGTGAATGACACCACTATTGATGTTGATAGATTCTTTTAAAATAAAAGGAATTGTTGAAAGAGAATCTATAAAATATTTGGCAGAAAAGAAAAGGTTGGAAATGTCCAACTTAGGTATATAGAAGATATACATGTTATGGCTGTATTCCTTGCTTGTTAAACAATGTGGTTCTGAGGTATTGGATACCGGTATTGGATATCGAATTGGTTGGTATGAAGTGTCATACAGGACAACACAATTCATGAATTGCAATGGCCTAAGTGACTAGCAAGAGAATAAGTGATGATGTCCATCGAAAACAAATAAAGTGTTGTTTTGTTTTTCGTTGTCGTCAAACCTAGCCTTCAAGATTTGTTTTAATAATTGTTATTTTGTTCTGGTATTACAAGAACAATGGTTGTTCAAATAATTACCGTGTTCCATAAAGGATGGATGAACTTTTACAAGTCTAGTGGGAGAAATCACATCCATAAACACTATTGCTAAAATGTCGCAAGTCAAATGATTGAAAGGTCACTTATGAAGTGGCATCGCTGTTTAAATTATATTGGAAAGAAAACATGAAGAAACTCCATGTTGATGGATTTTTGGAGTCTTTGATTTTGATTAATTGACGCTTGTGAGACTTTCCTCGAGATAATTGAAACTCCCTCCATAGGCCAAAGAGGAACGGATGACTAACTTATTGGATATTATACATATTGATGTATATAGTCCATTATATGTAGCCATATGCGATGGATCGTTTTGCTTTATATGCTTTCTCCAGAAATTTGAGTGAATATATCTATATATTTACTTAATAAGGAAGAAGTATGAAACATTTGAAAATTGTTCAAATACTTTCAAGATGAAGTGAAAAATCATTGTAACAAGAAAATAAAAGAGTTTATGATTTGATCATAAAGGAAGATATTTGAGTTACATGTTTAGCAAAACACCTAAGATTTGAGGAATTGTTCCATGATTTGTGTTTCCCGATAAACCATAGGAGTATGGCATATTCGAGAGATGAAATCAAACCATGTTTGACATGGTAAGATCAAAGGTGTCATTCATAAAACTGCCATTATGTTTTAAGGATTGAAGCTTTAGAGACTACCGCTTTTACACTGAAAAGAGCACCATCGTGATCCGTTGAAATGACACCATATAAGTTATGGTTTGGGATAAAACCCGAATTGTCTTTTCTTAAATTTTGGTATGCTGTGCATAAGTAAAATGTTTACAACCAAAGTCGGATAAGCACGTCTTTGTAGGTTATCCCAAAAAATTTGTTGGGAATTTCTCCATAACATCAAGGACAAAAGAGTTTGTTACTTGGAACGTCAAGTTTCTCGAGAAGGAATTTTTCGTGAAAAGTTAAGTGGGAGGACAATAGAACTTTGATAAGGTTATTGAACCTTAGCTATATGTGCTAAGTAGCGCAGCGCCGAAAAGTGTCCCGGTGGCGGCTACAATGCTCATGGCTCCCGTGATTACAAAGGGTGTGATCTCGGAGATTAGAGTTCCTATTGAACCGTGTGGGTCGGTAAGAATCAAATAGTATGATTTGATAAACAAGTCGTTATTGTTTTGACAATGATGAACCGACTACATTCAAATAAGCGATCATGGGCCCTGACTCCATAAAATGACTAGAAGTCATAGAATCCGTGATAGTATCCATACACAAGAAATCAAGTTTCTAAACTAGGAAGACCCTCTGGAAAGGCGTGAAGCCTATCGGTCGTGTTTGGATCTATAAATAAATAGACATGGATGTTTAACATATATGAAATAGTCGACATGTCAGAAAGAAGTTTACGACAATGTTCAAGGAGTTGACTATGACAAGATTTGATCTTTCATAGCGATATTTAGTCTTGACTGATTAATGTAGCAACCACTACATATAATTTGGTATATGGTAGTTGCATAAACAAAACAAGGTTCTTCTAATAGAATGGTTACCTAGGACGTGTACATGACATGGTCCGAAGGGTTTTTTTAATTCAAAGGGTGCTAAAAGGGCATGCAAACTTCAATAGTTGAAGTAAGCATAGCGGAGTTGGAATCTTCACCATGATGAAACTGTTAAAAGAGTTTAAATTCATCGGAGATGATGAAGATGCTTGCATTTGCAAGAAATTAAGTGGGAGCGCTGAGACATTGTTGCGACCTCGGATCGGTAAAGATCCTAAGTCCCTGTGATTAACATGCTAGTCCCTGGATCAATAGCTAGCACTTCACAGTCGATGAATATCATGTAAAACACAAGTCATTATTACACGAATAATCCAGAGTATAATTATTACAACTTGCATAGCTTATAGCTAGCTCAAATAAAACAGCGGAAACTAAATAAAACTTGAGTCCATCAACGCCTCAGGCTAGCTGCGTGAAGACCCGCGATCCCTACGCACCTTTCAATCTTCGGATTCTGCACATAAGACGTGCAGCCAACAAGTTGGGTTAATACTTTGAATGTATTGGCAAATTACACCAAGGAAGGAACAAGACTAACTCTACATGCAAGGCTAGAGTAGGCTTTGGGGTTTATTTGCGTAAAGCCAATTTTATCAAGGTAATGAGAAAAGAGGAAGAGAGTTTTCCCTAATTTGTAAACTTTGATAAAAGTATAGGGTCGAATGGAACACGAGGATATTACTCACCAAGTGCCCAATCAACCTAACACTTGGATATTACACACCAGGTGACACTTGGATATTACGCACCAAGTTACTTGGATATGACACACCAAGTTCCCAAATTCCCACCTATTAGCGATATTACGCATGCCATAGGGTTTGAAAAACTTTTGTTTGAAAAGAGAGAGGAAGATCTTTCAGAGGCTCCATCCTTCAGATGCTCAAAATGTTCTTTTCCGTGAACTCGGCTGATCGATCAGATTGCAATACTCTCGAGAGGTTGTGCACTTTCCCCACAATCCATGATCAAGTCCTTTTACAGACAAGACCATGGCGAAGCCTTCCCTTAGTAGCCCCTCTACCAGCTGGATCCAACCGTGCCAAGAACCTCCAAATGTTGGTACCCCGGTGAGGTTTCCCACTAAGTACTAAGCCAAGACAAAGCCCATATGTATTGTGGTTGCACGGGAAGCTTCTGAATTCTGAAACATGGCAGACTTCTTTGATTCCTGGGCGGCCGTCCTCCACCAAAATCTCACTCGTTGTCCCGACAACCATTCCGCCCAGAAGAAAACTTAGTTTTATTTTGAAGGGGTTTTGGAGAAGAAAAGTTCGCTCGAGAGAGCTACCATACTTAGAAAATTCTTGAGTCTTTCGAACCCTCCCAACGGTATTTGATATATATATAGCATAGCAAGCAATACTTAGCAAAACAGGGGGAACCTATTAGGATGGAAAATCCTCAGTATAAAGCTACTCATGGCATACTACAAAACCGCACTTGCAAAAATAGTAATAAGAAAGCTACTAAAAACCTACACATGCATACTACAAGATTTTGAAGAGTAAAACATGCATAGTCAAAAACTGGGACATAACATGAACAAGTGGTGTAACTTGCCTTGATCCGAGCAGCAATCTACACAACAATACTCCTCAGCGCACTCCGAGCAATCTAACGAAGCAAACAAGGATCCAATCACAATTTGCACAAAACAAGTCACGAAGTCAAATATGCATGCAACATGGTAATATGCAAGGGTGGGTTTGATTTCGGCCAAGGGTCTTAACCAGGGGTGTTGTTGAGTTGGGGATGTCATTAGAATCGATTTCCCACAGATTTTAGGTATTTTGGATAAAACCCTAATTAACCAGGCTTGAAACTAGATCTACAGCTCTAATCTATCTCGAAACAGATCTAAACACCCTAAGCAAGATATGATAATTTTCTACAGAAGGTATTGTCAAAACAAAGCCAACGCAACAAGAATCAACTAAAACGGAGTTACGGATAATTTTCTAGAATTAAAATACTCTAATCTAAACTTTTAACTCTACTGCAAGATTGCCGTGGCAAAATAGTAATATTATTGTAGATCTGTGTTATACTCGAAAATATGAATCCAACAGTATATTATACGCAATTTTTGGACTAATAATCTAATTTCTATGAATTTTACAAGATTACAGCTATAATCTGCAATTTTAAATTCGAACGGAATATTCCAGAGAATATTCCGCTGACTGGACAGGTTGACTGGGACTAGATGCTGACCTGACGACGACGTGGCGGTGACGAGGCAACTGATCGGGACGATTGAATCTCGACCGTCGGGATGAGATCCGGTGGCCAGAAGAGAAGTTGGCTCAAAATAGACCCGATTTTGTCTAACAAAGACTAGAAGTAGATCTGTGTTAGAGAGATAAAACCGTAGGTCAAAACGAAAAACTTTGAACATGAAAGTTGTGGAGGATGATTAGATCTACCTTTTCACCAAAGGGATTTGGATTCTAAGAAACGAGCGCGAGTAGATCTTGGAATTACGCCATCAGATCTGAAATATTGCGTTGCGAAATTATCCGACTGTGGTGGATGAAAAGAGGTGAGATTTGTCGGAATTGAAAGATTTCGACGAGATCTACAACTTTCGTGTTGAAGCCAAAGGCAGCCGACGAAGTTTAGATGGGTTTAGAAGCGAAATACGATGCGGTGGGGTGTAGATTCGGGATTTCGGGAAGGAGAAGTGTTATAGCTGTGGATCCGATGGATTACTTAGGCTTTTATGATGATGGGAAGATAGATCTTGGAGTAGGGAATAAGTAGAAACAAACGGAAGTCAATTCGGAGTTGTAGATAAAAAGTTATAAGTGTTTGAATAGAGATAGGTTTAGAGAACAGATTTTCGCACGCTTTTTAAAGCGGAGGTGGGATCGATCCCGTAGGATGGCTGGTTCGGTCGGCTGAGGTGGGCCGGCCGGCGGTCCATTTCGTTTTTTTTTCTTTTCTATTTTGGTATTTTCTTTATATCTTTTGCATACGAACTCCAAATTAGACGAAATTGGTCTCTAAAATTTTGTAAAAAGAAGAGGGTCATGATAGGATTATAAAATAACACTTTTGCAAAGGTTTTGGTGGTTAAAAAGGTTTTACCCTCCTTTTTTCTGTAAGTGACTATGGGGTTTGAGAATTGCCTGATGCAAATTTTTCGATAGGTGATGCCATGATGCAATGATATGATGCATGCTTACTAGTAACATCTGAAATTATAAAATTTGGGATGTTACAAACCTACCCCCCTTAAGAAGAATCTCGTCCCCGAGATTTAGGTTGGTTAGCAAATAGGTGTGGGTGTTCTTTCTTCAGATCTTCTTCACGTTCCCATGTGGCCTCTTCCTCGGAATGGTGATTCCATTGAACTTTGCAGAATCTGATAGTCTTGGTACGAGTAATTCTCTCGGCTGTTTCCAGGATCCTGGTGGGTCTTTCCTCATAGGTGAGGTCGTTATCCAATTGAACTTCTTCCAATGGAACTGTATCATTTAGTGAGGTTTCAGTCATTTCTGGGTGACACTTCTTTAGTTGCGACACATGGAAAACATTGTGAACTGTTAGCATTTCGGGTAATTCCAACTGATAGGCAACTTCCCCTCTGCGACCCAAGATTTTGTAGGGCCCTATGAATCGGGGTGCTAACTTACCCTTGATTCCGAATCTCTTAACTCCTCGTAGTGGTGAAACTCGGAGATACGCACGGTCTCCCACTTCGTAAGTCACATCCCTGCGCTTGGAGTTAGCATAACTCTTTTGTCTGGATTGGGCTATCTTTAACCTGTCTTGAATCTGTCTCACCTTTTCTTCGACATCCTTGATCAGTTCTGGTCCAAACAGACTACGTTCTCCAACCCCACTCCATAGCAGCGGAGTCCTACACTTTCTGCCATAGAGAACTTCAAATGGAGCCATCTTGATGCTAGTTTGGTAGCTGTTATTGTATGAGAATTCCGTATATGGCAAGTTATCGTCCCAACTAGACCCATAGTCTAGCGCACAGGCTCTTAACATGTCCTCCAAGACCTGATTAACTCTTTCCGTTTGTCCATCTGTTTGCGGGTGGAAGGCAATACTAAACTCTAGTCGCGTCCCTAGAGACTCGTGTAGCTGTCGCCAAAACTTAGAGGTGAATTGGGTACCTCTATCGGAAACAATCCCCTTGGGCACACCATGAAGACTTACGATCCTTGACATATAAATCTTAGCAAGTTTAGCACTCGTATAGGTGGTCTTTACGGGAATAAAGTGGGCCACTTTTGTGAAGTGGTCGACCACTACCCAGATGGAATCATACCCAGATCGAGTCCGAGGTAGTCCTGTGATAAAATCCATGCCTACCTTGTCCCACTTCCATTCGGGCACAGGTAATGGCTGCAGCAGTCCTGCTGGTTTTTGGTGTTCGGCCTTAACTCTGTTGCATACGTCACACAAGGAGATATATTCAGCAATTTCTCTTTTCATGTTGTTCCACCAGAATCTATCCTTCACATCCATGTACATCTTTGTATTACCGGGATGAATTGAGTAGGGCGAATTGTGAGCTTCCTGAAGGATTAACTTCCTGATATCAGGGTCATCAGGAACACACAGACGCTTCTCATACCAGAGCGTTCCTTGTTCATCCGTATGAAACCCTTTTGCTTTGCCTTTGCTTATATTAACTCTTATTTCTTCCAACTCTTTGTCCCCCTTCTGGGCCTCTTTGATTTGGTCCAGAAGTGTTGGCACTATCTCCATAGTGGCTAGGTATCCTTCCGGAACTATTTCCAATCTAAGGTCCTTGAATTGTTCACACAAATCATTTGGAAGCTCTCCCACAGTAAGTCCATTTACATAGACTTTTCGGCTTAAGGCGTTAGCCACAACGTTGGCCTTTCCAGGATGGTACTGCAGGTCCAAGTCATAGTCCTTGATGAGCTCAATCCATCTCCTTTGCCTCATATTTAATTCCTTTTGAGTGAAGATATACTTAAGACTCTTGTGATCCGTGAACACATCACAATGTTTGCCCATTAGGTAGTGTCTCCATACCTTGAGTGCATGCACAACTGATGCCAGTTCCAAATCGTGCGTGGGGTAGTTATTTTCATGGTTCTTAAGTTGCCGAGAGGCGTAAGACACTACTTGTCCTTCTTGCATCAGTACACTACCAAGTCCTTGCCGGGAAGCATCGCAATAGACGTGGAAGTCCTTTTGGATGTCAGGGAGACACAAAACTGGTGCTGTTACTAGACGCTTCTTTAATTCCTGAAAGCTTGCTTCACAGGCCTCGGTCCATTCGAACTTCTTCTCTTTCTTCAGCAACTCTGTCATAGGCTTTGCTATCTTGGAAAAGCTTTCGATGAATCTTCGGTAATACCCCGCAAGGCCCAAGAAACTCCTAATATCACCCACATTCTTAGGAGACTCCCATTCTGTCACAGAAGCTACCTTACTTGGGTCTACGGCAACACCTTTTGCTGATACAATATGACCAAGGAAACCCACTTCTTTCAACCAGAACTCACATTTGCTAAATTTAGCATATAACTTGTGTTCCCTTAACTTTTCCATGATTAGGCGCAGGTGCCTCTCATGTTCCTTCTTGTCCTTGGAGTATATGAGTATGTCATCAATGAATACTACAATAAACTTATCCAAGTACTCCATGAACACCTTGTTCATCATAGTCATGAAGTATGCTGGGGCATTGGTTAAGCCAAACGACATCACGGTGTACTCGTACAATCCGTATCTTGTGGTGAAGGCTGTCTTGGGTACATCCTGTTCCCGGATCTTTAGCTGGAAATATCCTGACCGGAGATCAATCTTAGAGAACACACTAGCTCCCTTTAATTGGTCAAACAGGTCATTTATATTGGGTAGGGGGTACTTGTTCTTGATTGTTACTTCGTTCAATGACCGGTAGTCCACGACTAGTCTCTTGGTTTTATCCTTCTTCTCCACGAATAAGACAGGTGCTCCCCGAGATGACGCACTTGGTTGAATGAAGCCTTTGTCCAACTGCTCTCTGAGCCGTTTCTTAAGTTCCTTCAACTCATCCACATCCATCTTGTACGGTCTCTTTGCTATTGGCCCAGTACCTGGCATCAAGTCAATGAGAAACTCGATGTCACGGTCGGGCGGCATCCCTGGCAATTCTTCCGGAAACACATCTGGATACTCCTTCACAATTGGCACATCCTCCAAACTAACCCCCTTAAGAGAGTTCACCAAACTTTCTTTGAGCGCGAAGGCTGACTTAAAGCGGATCCTTTTCTTTTCCGGAGTCGTGAGTGCGATAGTCCTTTTGGCACAATCTATGACTCCCTCATACTCGGTCATCCAATTCATGCCCAAGATTATGTCTAGGCCTTGTGATTCCAGAATGACTAGGCTGGTGGGAAAGGTGTGCGCCCCAATTCTTAGTTCTATCCCACGGCATCCAGAGCTTGCCACTATTTCTCCTCCAGGAGAACTTACCCTTAGAGGAGTACTAATAGTCTCCGTAGGTATCTTGCCTCTATCCACAAATACCCTTGATATGAATGAATGCGATGCACCAGTGTCAAAAAGAACAACTGCAGGTGTGGAGTTAAGCTTGAACTTACCGATCACGGAGTCAGGTGCCTCACGAGCATCCTCCACGGAGACATGATTCACCGTGGCTAGCTGCGTGAAATAAAACAGCGGAAACTAAATAAAACTTGAGTCCATCAACGCCTCAGGCTAGCTGCGTGAAGACCCGCGATCCCTACGCACCTTTCAATCTTCGGATTCTGCACATAAGACGTGCAGCCAACAAGTTGGGTTAATACTTTGAATGTATTGGCAAATTACACCAAGGAAGGAACAAGACTAACTCTACATGCAAGGCTAGAGTAGGCTTTGGGGTTTATTTGCGTAAAGCCAATTTTATCAAGGTAATGAGAAAAGAGGAAGAGAGTTTTCCCTAATTTGTAAACTTTGATAAAAGTATAGGGTCGAATGGAACACGAGGATATTACTCACCAAGTGCCCAATCAACCTAAAACTTGGATATTACACACCAGGTGATTCTTGTTGCGTTGGCTTTGTTTTGACAATACCTTCTGTAGAAAATTATCATATCTTGCTTAGGGTGTTTAGATCTGTTTCGAGATAGATTAGAGCTGTAGATCTAGTTTACAAGTGTAGATCTAAGTGTCACCTGGTGTGTAATATCCAAGTGTTAGGTTGATTGGGCACTTGGTGAGTAATATCCTCGTGTTCCATTCGACCCTATACTTTTATCAAAGTTTACAAATTAGGGAAAACTCTCTTCCTCTTTTCTCATTACCTTGATAAAATTGGCTTTACGCAAATAAACCCCAAAGCCTACTCTAGCCTTGCATGTAGAGTTAGTCTTGTTCCTTCCTTGGTGTAATTTGCCAATACGTTCAAAGTATTAACCCAACTTGTTGGCTGCACGTCTTATGTGCAGAATCCGAAGATTGAAAGGTGCGTAGGGATCGCGGGTCTTCACGCAGCTAGCCTGAGGCGTTGATGGACTCAAGTTTTATTTAGTTTCCGCTGTTTTATTTGAGCTAGCTAGCCACGGTGTAGATTCGGGATTTCGGGAAGGAGAAGTGTTATAGCTGTGGATCCGATGGATTACTTAGGCTTTTATGATGATGGGAAGATAGATCTTGGAGTAGGGAACAAGTAGAAACAAACGGAAGTCAATTCGGAGTTGTAGATAAAAAGTTATAAGTGTTTGAATAGAGATAGGTTTAGAGAACAGATTTTCGCACGCTTTTAAAGCAGAGGTGGGATCGATCCCGTACGATGGCTGGTTCGGTCGGCTGAGGTGGGCCGGCCGGCGGTCCATTTCGTTTTTTTTCTTTTCTATTTTGGTATTTTCTTTATATCTTTTGCATACGAACTCCAAATTAGACGAAATTGGTCTCTAAAATTTTGTAAAAAGAAGAGGGTTAGGATAGGATTATAAAATAACACTTTTGCAAAGGTTTTGGTGGTTAAAAAGGTTTTACCCTCCTTTTGTCTGTAAGTGACTATGGGGTTTGAGAATTGCCTGATGCAAATTTTTCGATAGGTGATGCCATGATGCAATGATATGATGCATGCTTACTAGTAACATCTGAAATTATAAAATTTGGGATGTTACAGACATATTTCTAATACATTATGTAGAGGACATATTTTTGATTGGAAATGATGTATCTTGTATTGACACAAGTTAAGAATTTCATTAAAATAAGATTTCGATGAAATACTTGGGCAAAACCGGAATATTAGGCATCAACATCTATATGGATAGATTGAGGCGCTAATATGGTTGTGCCAGACATACATATATGAGATATTGAAAGGGTTCAATATGGAAACAACAAGAAAGGTTCTTGCTGCATGGAAAGGATTGTATCAAGATTCAAGTGTTTCAACACTTGGTGAGTAAAATCACATGAAGATTTTGATCGATTATACCATGATATGTATATATCCAGAATGTCCTATGCTCTAAATGTTATGAGCACATACCAGAATGATTCATAAGATGATCATTGGATAATAGTAAGGATATTCTTACGAGCTTTGGAAGAACTAAGAATATATCATGTATAAGTGACAAATAGTTAAAAGGAGTTCATTGTAAAGTGTTACATTGATACTAGTTTTTGTCACAAGATACAAAATTAAAAATTTATCTCAATTTAGACTATGGGTGGCACAATGTAATGGAAAGGATGTTCCATGATGGATTGCGATGAGTTCCAAAGTTGAAACATTGTGACGGATACTACAACAAAAGGGTAAGTATATGACTGCTATAGTAGCAGCAAAGGAGGGCATTTGTGTTATGTAGTTTGTTATCAAACTAGGTGTGGTTCAAAGTGGGCTAATACTATGAAGATATATTGTATGACAATAATATCAACATATTTTAACCCGAACGAACTAAAGGTCTCACCAAAGGACTAAATTTATACAATGCCATCTCATTTGAGAATGAGTGATGCGTAGAGACGCAAAGACATGCAAATACACACGAACCTGAAACTGTCAGATCCGGAGATTATGTTAACCACTAGCAATCGCGCATATGCAACACCAAAAAGCCATAGGTGATCAATATGCAAAGTTTTTCAAACTAGATTATTGACTCTAGTGCAAGTGGGAGACTGAAGGAAATATGCCCGAGAGGCAATAATAAAGTGGTTATTATCTTATTCCATGTTTATGATAAATGTTTATTTTGCATGCTATAATTGTATTAATTGGAAACATTAATACATGTGTGTTTAATAAACAAAATATAATGTTCCTAGTAATGCCTCTCATATAAACTAGCTCGTTGATTAACAAGATGATCAAGGTTTCCTGACCATGGACATTGGATGTTGTTAATAACGAGGTCACAACATTGGTGGAATGATGTGATGAACATTCATCCGAAGTATAGCATTACGATCAAAGTCATTATGTTTATATTGCTATAACATCATACAAAGTAATCTTAGTCCTTAGACCATGAGATCATGTTAATTGTTAACACCGGAAGAGTATCTTGATAACACCAAACGTCACACCGTAATAGGGTGACTATAAAGGTGGGTTCAGTGCTACAAAGGTGTTATGTTGAGGCTCATGGATCAAGAGTGGGATTTGTCCACCCCGATGACGGATAGATATACTCTGGGCCCTCTCGGCGATATCACATTAAGATAGCTTGCAAGCAAGTGATGTGATCACTAGAATGTTATATCACGGGAACGAGAAAAGAGTGCATGTCGGTAATGAGATCAAACTAGGTATTGAGATACCGATGATCGAATCTCGGACATGTATTATATCATGAGACAAAGGGATTTAGTTACTAGCGTTAAAGGTTCTCACGATCACAGAAGTCATCGTTGAATGTGTAGGAGTCAGTATGGATCTCCAGGTCCCGCTTCTGATTATTGATCTGAGAGGGGTCTCGATCATGTCTGCATTATTCGCGAACCGTAGGGTGACACACTTAAGGGATACCGACACCATTTGGAGCAAATATGTTTCGGATAAAGATTTAAGAAAGCGTTGGAATTATTTCAATAGACACCAAAACTGTTTTGGGTAAAATTGCTGAAATTGGTTCTGCATGTAATATTGAAATGTTGCAGGGGGTTTTATGTGAATGTTTGTTAATTGACGTAATTAACAAAATTCTGAATAAAATTAATAAAAGAGTTTTATTAAATGAGAGAGCATTAAATTTGGAGAAATTTAATGCATTTAAAGTGAAGACTTTAAAAGAGAATGTGAAGGGGCATTTTAATGTGGAGGGGGTTACCACCACATGAATGGGGGAGGTGAAGGGACACCCTCCATGGGCGCCGGCCATGGGAGGGGTACCCTCCCCTCCTCCTATAAAAGTCCCCCCCTCTCACACCTTCACACTCACACCTCCTCGTGAAGGATCTCTCTCCCTCTCTAGTATTATTCCCCCATGGTCTCGGATTAGCCAGATACATGTTCCCGATGGCTTTATCTGGAATGGAGTTGTTGCTTCTGCTGCTTTGCTAGAGCGAGGGACGGAGGTTGTCGGGGTACCGGACGTGTGTGCGATCACGGATGCATGGCTGCTTTGCGGTGCTGGACTTGGTGGTGCTGGACTTGCTGGAGCTGGATCTGGAGGACGTGCTGGAGCCGGACCTGCTGGACTTCATCACGATCTTGAGATTGGTAAGTGTACGACTACATCATCCACGAGTTCCAAATCATTAAAAAAACTCGTTGTCTTCGAGGGTAAGTTCTCCATGGATGTATATCCACCCGTTGCTCTGTATCTAGTAGATAGATCTTGGCGTATAGTTCTCATCGTAGGATTTTTTTGTTTTCTATCCTGTGAACCCCAACAGAGGCCGGATTCCAGGAGCTTACAGTGACGTTAGATCAACCTTGAGGGCTTTCTCATGGGCACTAGACCCTGGGACACATCATTCTACGTTAAAAGTGAACTAGCCCCGCCATAACATTATACATCACATCAGATGCAGCCTTTATACTTCTATATCTATGTAGATCCTAGTGCATGAAATGCATCTATGCCACTTACATTGCTTCTTGCTACTTAAGTACAAACTTAATTCTGGTTCAGTGATCAACTCAGGAATCAATTAAGGACATGTTCTTACAGTTAAGAGCTAGTCTTTCCAACCAGAACCTTGGGTCACATTATGTCGAGTATGCAACATGGTTATATGGAAGAACCTATGACTGAGGCATAGGAGATGCAACGCATCCCTTTCTTTCAACCACAGTTGCAATACTAACTCAATGCTTCATATAGTAAGAACTTCTTTCTTACCTTGTTCTATTCTGAGCTACTTCAGAATCTTGTTTAGGACATTCTGAACATCTTTCAGAATCAAGTCCAGGAAGCATTCGACATTCAGTGTTTATTAAACTCATCAATCTATCTCGATAGATGTTATTGTTTAATAACTTCAACTTCATCCTTATTTACCTATTTAAATGTTATTAACATCAAACACATCATTCATATATGTTGTCCACATATCCTAGAATGATTTCACGCTCCCACTCAAATATGACATTCATGTTTGAGATCCAGGGATTTCACTTAGCTCCCACTCAGAATATGTCAGCTACATATTATGAATTAGCCAAGCTGATTTGCCCCCACTCAAATCTAGGTCCTCTCGATAATCTTGGACATTCCAAAATTCCTTGATTATCATCAAACCGAGAATTCTACTAACGAGATTTCAATGACCATTGATTTCTCGTACTTAGGTCCATCACGCTTCTTTGTAATTCGTAGGTATGTCTTGTTCAAAACATGACAAGTGAATTAACAATATAATTCTATAAAATTGTAGAATATATAGTTGAATCCTACTTTCTTTAGTTAAAGGATTCCCTGAAACTTTATGATCATTATCAATAGTTTCTCCTCTATTTGTAGAGTTTGGATTCACGAAACAAATTCCGCTGCGCCACTCAACAATCCGGAGGTAAGATCAGATACCTTGTTTTGATCTTTTACTTTCTTCCACCTGTATCTTCATCAAGACACGTCAGCATTGGAAAACAATAGGTTTGCCCCTTTGTGGAAGATGCATTCATAGTTTCCTAAGAATGCTCTACAAACTTGTTTATTCGTCATGATTTCGACTTATCAAAATCTCCAGAAACTCGAACGTGCCATAACACTTATGGTGTTGTTTCCACGAATCTTTAGATGTTCCTTTGTATTTCAAATGAGTGTTTGCTTAGTTTGATCTCTAAGTCTAAAGGACAACTATAACCCTGATGAGAGATAATATGCATCTAATACAAAATGATTATGATGTTCAGATATTTCAACAAAGTTTGAATTCATCCAATTATCATAATTTGTGAAACATTTTTCACAAGTCCCTTTTATGCTAAACTTAACTTGAATACTTTAGTCATGTCGATCAAATCGAAGAGACTTGTTAATTCAATATCCCATTTAGTTATGAACTCATTTGAACAATTCAAATCATTTCAAACTTCATGTTTCATTAAGTAAATACACTTATTCACTTAAGTCCACAATAAATGATTTCCACTACTTGTTGAAAATATGATACATCATTATGTATAAGATTCAACATTTCTTCGCATATCACCGTTTTACCAGAATGCGGAGTTTTAGTCATTCTGCCCAAGAGACATGGTTTTGCAAAGTCTCTAGATTAAGCATCTAGGACCCCGATCTTTCATAAAGAACCTGCAATAACCAAAATGACTTAAACTGTAGTGTCATTTCATTATTAAACTTTGGATATCTTTTAGCATTCCAATCCTTTATAAATGTTTAGACCATTATCATTAACATAGAGATGAGAATAACTTATTTATAATCCTGATGTGACCATAAGGTATTGTTCATAAGAATAGTACAAACTAGTTTGTAACTTGTTCATATGAATAATCGTCTCGCCAAAAGCAAGACACACAAACTAGGATTACAACTTATATTCAAGTCCACTAATCCAAATGATAAACTTTGAGGGAAGAAGTGATGTCGGCATCAAGTGTTTTGCTTGCCGTCATCAAGTCACATTGCCTCAAATCCAGCAATTCTCAAGCAGATCATCCTCCGTTTTGTTCAAACAAAAGCGCTTTGTTTAGCCTTTGTTTCCTCTGTGCTGCATCTTTTTTAAAGATTCATCCAATGGAATCCCGACTCCCTTTCTTTTTGATTTCCATTCTATTTAGATATGGTGTAGATCTAATTCTTAGATAAAGAAAACTCTATTCTTTCACTTTGTCTCGCTTTCTCTGGAATCTCTAGAAAAAAGGAATTGCTCTATCCTTTATTTAATATTTAATAATATTATAATAAGAGACTATTAAATAAAAATGAGAATACTACTAATTAGAACCTAATAATTAGAACCTAATTAAGATAGAAGGACTAATCTATGCAGTATAATGAGAAATAATACTATAAAATAAAAAAATAAAAAAAGAACTCTATTTCAGAACTATGAGACAGAATATTCTGTTTTCTTATTTACTCTTTACTTTATTTTTTCTAAAGTGGATCAATTTAGATCATGTATATATAAGCAAAGTACCACAAAACGGGACAAGTATCAAATACTTTGCAATTTGCAACGAGTTTTGCAAGAACCACATTTATAATTTGTATATCTAACATATACCTTTTCATCTAAGACTCCGTTTGCAATCAAGCCCTTCTAAGAGTTCTCAACTCTAATGCAAGATTGCTAAGTGTTTTTCCAAACATTATGGAGTCGTCGGATTATCTCCTAATGGTTATTATGTCAAGAAGAGAAGATCACCTTTTACGAGGATATCCCTCAGGCGTGGGTATTAATCTATGAAGTTGGACCCTTTTGCTAAGTTCCACATTAAGCAATATATTCCCATAGTCGCAAAGGACCTCAATGGGATAGGCTAAGATCTAATAAGATATTTGCAAACAGACATCTAGACTAAGTTTATAACAAGAGATCAATTTATAATTGGTCTCCACTAAAATTGTCATCCCCTGGACGATTTTAGTGATCGCATGATCCCCATCCTCTGCACCTCCCCCGATTGTCACGACCATCAGTGCAGTATCAAAAGTAGACATTCAACAATGCCAATCACATCATCCATGTGACTCATGCTCGATCTTTCGATCTCTTGGGTTCTGAGGCCACGCTTCTCTAACGTGCTAGGCTCGCCAAATCTAACTTGTGTGTATTCGATGTACAACATGGCTTACACCCACTGTATGCAAACGTAGATATGTCTGACACCCAGGCCTGTAACCCTGGATCGCCTCATACCGAAGAACTTTCTTGGTGGTGCACACACAAGGGGAACACGGAATGTTGGAATTAAATAGGGATTATCTTATTTGCTACCGTTTAGTATCTAAATACTAGCACACAATAAGATGTAAAAACTGGTATCAACATTATATGTATAATGTGATATGATATGGTCTTTCTTGCGCCTTGATCTCCATCGAGCGCTCCGGCATGACCTCCATCGTGCCCTTGGTTTGCCGCCAAGTCCACGACGCCTCCACCAGGTCGTCCATCGGAACAATGACTATTACTATACTACTTAGTAACAGAAAAGTAAACTACTTTACCTTCGCAATGACCATTGCCATATCATAATCACATGCCCCCTGCAAAATAAAGTTAGACGCCTCTACTTTATCTATTGCAAGTTTTACGTGGTTGTTAGGGCTTTCGCACTAGAACCGTTTCTAAACTACAAACTTTCCAACCACAACATGGATCCGACAGTTGTCTCTATTACACCCCTTTCGGGGCCCTCTGTTGTAAATGCTATATCAACTATCGAATGAGAGACAGACACCCGCTAGCCACTTATACGGTACAAGCCGTATGTTGAGCGTGGAACCAGTCTCGCGTACGAATACACGTAAGGTCGGTCCGGGCCGCTTCATCAAACAATACCGCGATACAAACAAGTACACGTTAGAGGGTAACAACTAAGGGATCAATGTCCGCACAATACTTGTGCATATTGGCCGTACAACACTCCTACGCATAGATCGACTCTGATACCACTGTTGGGGATGGGTGCGGAAAACAAAAAATTTCCTACGTTGAACCCCAGAAACTGCCTAGGATCTATCTATGTAGTAATGCGGTAATGACCAATGCGTATAGAATACATACCCTTGTAGACCGTATGCGATTAACGTTCCAGGGGGAACGTGGTTGAAGTAGTCATACTTATAGCCAACCTCAAGGTCACAAGGCTCCTCGCGGGTCACCCCTTGCTCCTTCTTGATCTTCATCATCTTCATCGTGCAACAGCTCCGGCTCACGACATTCAAGCGCCCCAAGTGTTGTGCCTCGTGTCTTCGTACACATCCGGTGCATGATGAGACCTCCGACTGCCCGATCCCGCCAGGAGTGCGGAAGTTAATATCCGGCTAGGAATCCCTACAGTGCAACGACGTACTGCAGGTGTGCCTTGATCGCACATCCCAGACTTGGGGCCATGGTCACGAGGTATAGAGAGAGGGAGGAGGCGAAAGTCAACCAAAGGACTTCTCCAATTGTGTGTTTTTAGTCCTCCCATGGGCACCCCTTTATATAGGCGGAGGGGGCATGCCCTCTCCATTAGGTGCCCCATATGGGACTAAAACTAGGGGAAAAGGGGGCAAAATAAAGGGGCAGCCGGCTGGGCCAAAAGGTGGCCGAATGGGCCACCTCGCCGGACCCAGCCAGCAACCCATAGAGGCCAACAACAGCCAGCAGCAGCTTAGCCCAGCAGGTGGGCCGGCGAGCCCACCACGCGGCTAAGCCAGCCAGCAGGCGGCAGCAGCTAGTTGCTCGGGTGGGCCTCTGCCCAGGCATCCCAAGGCGGTGAGCAGCAGGGAGGGGGCGACTGGGGTGGGCCGGCGGTAGCCGCGGCCTGCCTGGCGGCTTGGCTCCCCTGCGCGCCCGAGTGGGCCGGGGTCGAGCCGGCCGGCCCGGCGGCCGTCTGGCTATTGTCCGGCCCGTGTGGTGCCCTTTATCCGCCGCCCACGAGCGAGCGCGGCCCAGCTGTGTGCCGCCCTGTGCGGCGGCAGTTATCTGCCGACCACATGGGCTGCTGCTTTTTCTTTTTCCTTTTATTTTTCTGCAGCTTTTATTCTAGGCTATTTCCCTTCGGAATTTGGCCTAATATAAAAGTTGCCTTTATAAATCTTAATCTAAATATTATTTAGAATATATTAATTCATAATTAACATATGGTAAATATATATTTAAATTCCCACTTATCCGAAAACACTTTTCCGGTATTTTCCTTTATCCTTTCTCCGAACAACTTCGGATCTCTCCGCGGAACGATTCCGGCTTTCTCTCTTTCTCTACTGTGATTTCGTCTTACGAATGATCGCTCTCATCGTACCCTTAAGTGTATCCTCTCACGGCTCAGGAATGCTCTAGACATGATCTGTATCAATGATCAACAGAGGGACCAGGGATGTCCATGTAACCCCTATGCATTCCTGATGACAATGTCGTTTGAACCGTCTAAATGTAGCATCCTCTTTCTTTTGTTTCTCGATACAACTTGTCTGAGATCCGATCATTGGTAACCCATACCTTGTTCAATCTCGTTCACAATAAGTTCTGTTTTCTTGTTACCGTGATATTACATCCCTGTGACCTAGTCACATGTTGCAACATTTATGGATGTAATCTCACCAAGCCGGCCGTATGTATCTTTACCCATCATGTGGGTGAACAAATCCCGGTCTTGCAGTCACATGGCATCTACTGTTCCTTTGAAATACCCAACGTACACCTTTATGGCCACCGTATTACCAGATGACGGTTGATGCAGTCTAAGCAGCCTAGGGAAACAGTGAGTAATATGAGCTCACGGTCTAAGGAGAAGGAGTCTAGGTATAGTTGTTGCAACAATGAACTATATGACTTGATCGTGTTGTAATCCTTCGAGGAATGTCCAACCACATCATTCTCCAATGATATGATCTCATTGTCAGTCGGCATAAATGCCCATGATCTTGAAACCCAGATCATCTTCGTGACCAACGAACTAGTATGAATAGAGGCTACTAGGGACTTTGTTGTTTCATATCACACATGTACCAATGTTTCTACTTGGCACAGTTCTAGCATAATATGAAACTATTATAAACTAATTGAGATATGACAATAAAAACCTATTTCTTATTTGCCTCTAGGGCATATCTCCTTCAGTTTGCAACTCCTTCTCGTAACAGTGAGTAATATGTCACACTTTTTTACACTCTATAGAGGTGTGTTGCTTTATCCATGAGAGATTCTTATCCATGTTGCACATCTGGGCGTACTTTCCCGTTCACACTTCCATTGGTGTGAGGCCCAATATAAGAACCCAAGACGATCACTGCCCTTCTCTGTGACACCACATGACAACACGACCGTCCAAGCAGGAATACCTCTATTAACCCTCTTGTAGGCAGATATAACTCTAGTAACCCCTTTAAGACATTGTAAGCAGATCATGTCCCTGGTAGCCTCCACTAAAGTGGCTGACCGACCTCCGACAGCTCCTCATAGATAATCTAGACACCAATATCGCTGGGCACTAAGGGGTCCCACCCTTGTACTAGATCCTCGGCGAGGAATCTACAATCTCACGATAAGGTCGTCTGTTGGCACACAAAAGGAAGAAGATCCATCTGACTTCACCAGAGCCCATATATATCTCATGGTTAACATGACTATAAGGCGCAATAATCACTGGTGACATTTGTTGTTAAATCCTAGATGATACATTTCAGAACAATGGTGCTTCCATTGCTAGTCATATTAGATTAGTTGATCAACCTAAATTAGTAACCATTAGTTCATGTTAATCATGAAAATAGTGCTTGCGGGTGTTAATAGTTACCGTTTGCAAATATTTGATTGACAATAATCAAAGTATATGAGCAAGCATGAACTTGCCTTTTTTACTACAAGATTACTTAGCCAAGGCCTTCTAGTCGATTTAATTCCAATATCTGAAAACAACATCATTGGTCCGGTAAGGACTAATGTTTAAAGAAGCAACATGCTATTATGCATAGATAATGATATGCATTTTGTATAAATCCCAAAGTAAATCCCCATGTTTATGTATGGATTGAGTTTGGTGATTTATCAAAGATTTTTGTTGCAATCAAGTTTTCTTTACAAATAAATTCATACTAAGATTCTAAAAGTAATTGGTAAGTGATGAAATTAAAGCACAACAACCGTTGATGGTAGATGTTGATTAGTAATTACTCTTAAGTATAATCACATTTCAAGTTGGTGGGATTTAGTAGAATGGCTAAAGCTTTTGTTTGTAGTGGCAAGAAGAATAACTTTCGAAGAAAGTACTTATCACATTAATTTTAACAAGTTATATTGTTCTCAGAACATATTCGATGGTTATTTGAATTGCTCTAACGATTTTAAGTTAATGCACTCCTCGCTGGTTGAGTGACAGACCAAAGTTAGTTATAAAATATAACTAGGACTAAGATAAAGTAACTTTAGATTGTGGTCAAGTTCAAAAGTTTTCCTCCATACGATCAATGATGGAATCGTATAGGTATTGGGTATGGATCTACGAACCTATACCTAGCAAGTTGAGGTTAGGTGAGTTATAGAGTTAAAGCTAACTATGAGATATGGTAATCTCATAATATGATTTGTTGAATTCCTATTAAGCTTGAAAGTGATGTTAAGTATGGTTAAAGAAACGATATCATTCATCCCCAATATAGGTTAATAATGTTAAAGGTTAGATTGAAGTTATTGGTTATAGTTGATTTAAGACTCTAAAGGAGTATTAAATAATTATCAATTTACACTTACGTTATAAACCATAATCATGGTTTTAGGTTTAGTATTTAGACTTCAAGGATTCTTTTTAGAAATACAATATTTTATAAGATCGTATGTTTATTCTTACTTAGGAAATAATTTTGAAGAGTTAACTTATGATAAAACAAGTATTTTATTTGAATAAAATAGATAACTAAGGATTGATTACTTTCGAAATCTTAAAACCTTTTGAAATAACATGATTACCATTTTTCTAGTAAAATATACTTTTTCAAGATCTTGAAAGTGATTGTTATTTATTTTTCCAGTCTTACTTTTATTTTATTGAAATTCCATAAAGGAATAAGTATCTTTAATTACACATTTTAATTTTATCAAATTAAAATACAAACTAGTATTTTCTTACATAAATATATATTTAGGATCTTAAATATGAATTTTATTTATTTTTAAGTATTATCCCTATTTTTAGAAAATTCCATAAAGAATTATTGCTTTAAAATAATCAAATTAAGTTTTATCATCTTAAAATACAAGTTAGTATTTTTATTGGATAGTTTATGTTTTAATGAACATTTAGAGATATTATTTATATTTTTTTGATATTTATTTATTTTTTTAGAGCTAAAATACTCTTAGGGGTATATTTGTAATCTCTCATTTTGTGATTATTTTTTTCCCTTTTTAAACTTGGGCATGGACCGTGGGCCGGCCTTGTGGGTCTGGGCTAACCCACACCACACTCCATTGGGTTGGTTAACCAACCCATTCACCTCTCTCGAGTGCATGTCCTTCTCCTCTATGGCGACCTCGTGTCGCCGCTGTTGTCGCCTGACAATTCCGGCCAGCTCGGGTCGTTCCGACCACTGCCGCTGTGCGTGTTGACTTAGTTGAGGATGCTGCGTTGGCTGGTCTTGCTTGATTTATCACGTGAGCTCTCGTTTGTTCATGCCATCCCCTCTCCGGTGGCTAGGGTTTCACCTCCCCTTGCGGTGTTATGCTCTGGCGCCCTCCTGGTGGTTCCCTTGTGGTCTGGGTTGCTGCTCACCTGTGGTGCTCTTCCCAGGATGCTGCAGCTGCTGGTGTGGCTCGGTGCGATGCAGATACTCACTGTGTCGTCGTGTCGTGGCTTGCTGCCGGCTCTGCTTCCTCTTCCAAACGTAGCGAGGACTACATGTGAGTTCTCCCCCTCATCTCTTCTCTCTGCCTCTCTCTGTATTCCTTAATGTATGAATGTTGTAAACCTAATTAGAGTTTGCACCTAGTTCTAGGGCTCTACTCTGCCTAGATTGTATGCTCCTGGTACTTAGGTGAACTTGGCCTTAAGAATTTCCTATGGTTACATCCCTGCATTTATTCTGTAGTTTGATCAGTGGCTTGTGTTTATATTTGTCCAAAGGACAATATTTGAATATCATCTGGTATAAGCTATGAGTCATATGCTTATTTGTTGTTTAAGTGATGACAGATAGATAGCTTATTATAATTCCTGACTCAAGAGTTAGGAATATGATTAGTATTTCTTGCTTTGAGAATAAATGATTGTTGTTCATAGTAGATGGCTTGATCTGAAAATGATCTCCTAGATATATTAGTGATCGTTTAGCCTTCACTAGAAAGATGCTTCTGATCAGACTATCCTAAGGTTACTATCTTATGATAGACTAGTAATTATTGATGACTCCTAGTATCCTAGGAAGATGATTTCTTAAGTTGTATTTATTTGATCTTGGGTTGGATGCCACTACGATGCCTCCTTTTGGATGGTTGATGGCTCTAAAAATAGCCATCTTTCTCCATGTTTAAAGTTTGTTTTTAGTCAAGCAATTGACCAAGAATAACTCTAGCCTTGCCACTAATGACTAATTATTTCAAATATATGCAATACTTTATTTTGAATTGTGTTGTGCATGAAATCATGCTTTTAATGCAAAATCAGGAGCCAATAATGAAGATTTTGAGGAAGTCCACAAGGCCAAGCAATCTTGGGTCAAAACCCAGGCTACCGCGAGCTTAACAACCACTGATACGGGCAAGATCTGCCCATAATATCCATCCGTACCAGGTGGCGTTGGCTTAGTCTCATTAAACCCTATGACTTTCATGAAGGCGCCTATATATTTTGAGGTCCCAGTTGCCACGCAGAGGTCCGCCATTCTCAGATTGTATCACAACACCAGCAAAGAAGATCCACCACCATAGTTCATCCTCTCCACCATCCATCCTCCACATAGCCATAGCCATTAGCTTGTACTTGAGATCTCCTTATGATCCGATGACCATTGTAAGAATATTTGATTTCAATGTAAGTATTTTGCAAATGTTTTCTATCCTTGATCTTATTGTTATGAGTGAGTAGTCCTCATGGGTTGCGGGCATAGTTTAAAAAACTGGACCGGCGACCAAACTGGTGATGTCCTCGGTTCACGGTTTACTGCTTAGATCGCCGGTTCAAAACGGTTCAATACTAGTTTATTGAGGAGAAAATATGGAGGGGAAAGTACTAATCTGTTAGAAAAGAGAAACATATTTAGAGTATACGTGAAGTACTTTGACATAAACACTGGTTGGCCCAGTTGGCTAGCCTATCGAAGCCTCTATTGGCACGAGCTGGGAGGTCTTGGGATCGAGTCCATATTTTCTTCTGTGGATGGTTTTCCACTAGTCAAACCACCGACCGGTTTTCCATTAAACCGCTTGTTCGACCGCTTTTTGTCTGGTTTTTCCTGGTTCGTTAGATGGACGGTCAAATGCGCTTAAAACCAATGAGGCTAATGGTTCTAGTTTTTTCTGGTTTAACCAGTGAACCGCTCTGGTTTTTAAAACTATGGCTGCGGGTTGGGGTGAAACCTCACAACAATTATGTGCATGATCCATGGGACTACTGTGTATTGATTGAATAGAGATTTGTATCTTTGTTTCTTTGTCTCTTGTCTCGATCTATGGGCTTGTAGGTACCAAAGATCCCAGAGATTGGTAAAGGATTGAGGTGAGATACTTGGTTAGCGGTGATCTCGTAGGAAACCCAATGATGGAAAGGGGAGTATGGTCTTTGCTTAGCGATCCATTTGGGAACTATAGCAACATCACTTCTTAAGGCTTTGATTTGTGTCTTTCACTTAATAATTGTTGTAAACCTGGTATTTCGCGGTTACAATGGTTGGATCAAAAGACTATTGCAATGCCCGTGATTCGTAGGGGCTCTAGTATATCGGGATGTGTTTCCCACAAACTTTATCTTTGTTAAATCATTACACATGAATATGTGTATTACTATCTGACGAGGGGTGACCTCGGCAATGCCCATGATTATGGACTTGGTGTTTCACGGAAAAGAGAATGTTGGGGATTTCATCGGATGTCAGGAAAAAAATGAAGAGAAAGTAGCCTGAATATTGGGAAAACACTCTATTACAAGTTGTACTCTAGATTTCGATACCGTCGCTTGGGCTTCTCCCACCCTATATATAATAGGTCGGGTCTCAAAGCTGTATGCGGATAGGTTTTATACACGCGTGATTACAATACCAACATAATGTCGGTTCGTGGTTTCTTTCCTAATACAATAAAAAGTCTCAGTCGGTTGCTTCCTTGGGCCGTTATCTGAAATCTTTATGGGCCGTAAGCCTTTTACCCAATGTAGGGTAGTGAATAATGGGCAGCCGAGTAATCATACCCATGTTAGTAGCCGCCGAGACTCTATCTGAATCTGCAGTTTTTAGGTTGAGTCTCAAAATTTTCTTTCTTCTTTCTCTTATTCTGTTTGATTTTAGTTTTTGTAGGGATTTTGGTACAACGAGTCTGATGCTTCCGACGGATTAGGAATCAGTGAATTGCTCCTAGGAAAAAACAAGGTTGACCTACATCAAACTCAAGTCCCCAGGCTTGAATCCGGAATTTGTTGCTGGCGTACTTCAGTTCGAGCCGCTGAGGTCTTACCGAATACTGAATTCTAGTTTTCTATTTTTTATCGGGTACCCAACGCATCCGTCGGGATTTTTCATCATATCGTTGATACGGATTTTTACTGGCAGAGCGCATTCTTGTGCGATTACCAGGCCACACAGGACGAATCATGGGGTCTTACCATCATGTTTCTGAACACGGCATTCGGATTTTTTCTACGTCTGAGCGTGATCCGAGATTTTTTGGCTTGATTGGTGGTTGGCCTGCTGGGACACCAATTTATCTGATTATATGAGATAATTTCATTATTTTACATTGTCTCCCGATGGGAGTAACACCTTTTCGAGGATACGCTAGTGTAAAAGTCAAAAAAGGTTTTGTTTTTTGCAATTTGTCAATGTACTTCATACACAATGGATTTCCTATTAGGTGCGCTCTAGTGCTCCCGATGGGAGTAGCCCCCGAGGCTATGTTCGGATGCCTGTATCTGGACATAGGCTCATAGTTGATGCTAGCTCGATAGAAAGTATTGATCTTTTTGAACATAATAAAAAGATTAAGGTACAAATAACTTATCTCTTTATATACAAGGCAAAAATCAACGATACATTATTCTTTTAGCGGGTGGCTATTCTTAGCCTTTTCTCCTTGACATCTTGGCTGATAAGCCAAACTTTGACTCTTATCATATTGCAAATAATCTTATGCATAAAAGCATCATAGCTGTGCTACGTTCCATGGATTTGAGTAATTTACTCCTGTCTTCTTATCTTGTAGTCGATATGCTCCTCTGGGAATAACTTCTGTGACAATGTATGGTCCTTCCCATGGCGATTCTAACTTTTTGTGGCCATCTTGCTTGAGGCGAAGAACTAGGTCCCCTACTGCGAAGGACCTAGGCCGCAATCTTCTACTATGGTAATTGCGCAAGTTTTGCTGGTACATAGTTGATCTTTGAAGGGCTTCATCTCGAGCTTCATCAAGTGCATCTACATCATGTTCAAGTGCTTCTCGTGTTTCCTCCTCTTTATATGCAGCTACTCTTGGTGATTCATGTGACACTTCAACTGGAAGCACGACTTCCGCATCATGGACCAAAAACAAAGGTGTCTCCTGCGTTGAGTTATTTGGAGTTATACGTAAACTCCATAACACAGATGGTAATTCATCCACCCATGCCCCTTTTGATCTGTCAAGTGGTGCCAGTAGTCTCTTTTTGAGTCCAATACTAACTAGTCCATTTGCTTTTTTGACATGTCCATTGGTTTGCGGGTGAGCTACCGAAGCGTAGCTTATTTTCATGCCCATCTCTTGGTAGTACTCCTTGAATTCATTTGAGGTGAAGTTGGTCCCATTGTTCGTGATGATGTTGTTTGGTACGCCAAACCGGAAAACTATGGATTTGATAAAATTCACAGCCGAAGTTCCATCTTGGGTGGTGACAGGCATTGCTTCAATCCATTTAGTGAATTTGTCGACTGCTACTAGCAGAAAGACGTGTCCTCCTGGTGATGATTTGTGAAGTTTTCCCACCATGTCAAATCCCACCAACGGTATGGGTTTCAGCTCAGCGGCGGGTGCTCCAGGCTTTGTTGCGAATCATTGACATGCTTCACATGTTCTCACAATGTCCTTTGCATCTTGTATTGCAGTGAGCCAATAAAATCCTGCCCTGAATGCTTTTGCAGCGATTGCTCGGCTACTAGCATGGTGACCACAGACTCCTTCATGTATATATTTCAGTATAATTTTTCCTTCTTCGGGTGTTACGCAACGTTGCAACACACCCGAAATACTTCTTTTGTATAATTCTCCTTTGATTATCCTGAAAGCCTTTGATCGTTGGGTGAGTCGCTGGGCTTCTGTTACTTCCTCTGGTAGCTCTCCTTTAGTCATATATGCTATATACGGCTATGTCCATGTTGGCTCAATTATCATAACCTCTTTGATTTCTTGTTCTTGTTCTTTGATGGCCTCTTCTATGTTCTTGGTTTCCGAAGGAGCCCCTGATTCTATTTGTGGGTGCTTCTTTTTTCCTGTTTTTGGTGCTACAACCTCAGACAATATTTTTGCTTTGACTGATCGCTCCACTATCTCCTCCCAAAAAACACCTGGTGGTATTGGTAAACACAATGATCCGATGTTTGCTAGGTTGTCAACTTCCTCATTGCTTGCTCTTCCTATATGTGATACTTCACACCCATCAAATTGAGCCTCCATAATGCTATATAAGTCGCGATAAGTGATCATATTTTTGCTGATAGCATCACATTTGTTCATTGCCTGTTGTGCCACGAGATTGGAATCACCGAAGATTTTAAGGCGAGTTGCACTGCAAGCTTTGGCCATCCGCATGCCGTGCAATAAGGCCTCTCATATTTCGCTTCATTATTGGATGCGTTTGTAAAGCTCATCCGAAAAATATAGCGCATTTGTCGCCTTGAGGTGATATCAGTACGATTCCTGCTCCTGCTCCCTCCGTTATTTTTGATCCATCAAAGTACATTGTCTAGGTGGTAGAAAGGTCTGGTGGACCCGCACATTGCAATTCCATCCACTCTGTGATTAAATCCGGCAGAACTTGTGACTTAATTGCTTTACGTTTCTCATAAGTGATATCCTGAGGGGATAATTCGATGCCCATAGAGAAACACGTCCAATTGCTTCTGGATTATTGAGGATGCTTGACAAAGGTGCCTCATTGACCACTACAATCGGATGCTCCGAGAAATAGTGGTGTAGTTTTCGTGCTATCATAAATACCCCATATGCTAATTTCTAGTAGTGTGGGTACCTTTGTTTGGATGGCGATAAAACCTCACTCAGGAAGTAAACTGGTCTATGCACGCCGTGGGTGTTTACTTCTTCGGGTCGCTCTATGACTAGGACCGTCTGACCACCTGATGTGTAGCAGCAATATAAAGGAGCAGAGGTTCCTTTTCTTTTGGTGATACGACTACAGGAGATGTCGAAAGTGTTCTTTTGAGATCTTCGAAAGCACGCTGAGCTTCTTCCGTCTATTCGAATTTTTCTGGTTTCCTCATGAGGGCGTAGAATGACATCTCTTTTTCTCCTAATCTTGCGATAAAGCGACTTAGAGCCGCCACTCGTCCCGCCAGTTGTTGTACACCATGTAGATTTATTGGCTTCTTCATTGTGAGGATTGATTATATTTTGTCAGGATTAGCCTCGATTCCTCTAGATGATACCAAATATCCGAGGAGTTGCCCTGCTGGGACTCCAAAGGAACATTTCTTTAGATTCAGTTTGATGCTAAACCTGTCGAGATTTCTGAATGTTTCTTCTAGGTCCTTTATCAACGCAGATCCTTCACCTGTGGTAAGTATGATGTCATCAACATATACTTGCACGTTTGTGCCTATTTGACTTTCCATGCACTTCTGCATCATCCGCTGATATGTTGCTCCAGCGTTCTTGAGGCCAAACGACATTGTTGTGTAGCAGAATCCGCCATAAGGCGTGATAAACGCCGTTTTCTCCTGATCCTCTTCCTTCATCCTGATCTGGTGGTAACCTGAGTAAGCGTCCAAGAAAGAAAGACGTTCACATCCCACGGTTGCATCAATGATTTGGTCGATTCGCGGCAATGCGAAGTGATCTTTTGGACAATTTTGTTCAACGTAGTAAAGTCGATGCACATCCGAAGTTCCGCAGTGTTTTTCTTCGGAACATAGATTTTGTTAATTCTTTTATAAAATTGGCATCGGTTAGGCGATGGACCTCCTTTCCAATGACCTTGCGTTTTGGTTCTGCGAAGCATCGAAGCGGTTGTTTTACTGGCTTCGCCTTTGGATCTAAATTTAGTGCGTGCTCAGCGAGTTCCCTGGGGATTCCCGGCATGTCAGAAGGTAGCCATGCGTAAATCTCCTAGTGCTCACGGAGGAACTCGATGAGTTCGCTTTCCTATGATGGATCAAGGTTAGAAGCCACAAATGTTGTTTTCATCGGGTCAGCGGGGTGGATCTGTACTTCTTTTGTGTCCTTTGCCGTGTCAAAAGCCTGATCGGGATTGACACGTGCTACCTCTAGAGGTTGTTCGTTTGCCGAACTTTTGAGTTGCTCGAACTCTGTTTCCATCCCGAAGGATTCAAACTTTTTGTTGAACTCTCGATCACAGCTATCCGCACGTGTGAAGCTTCCTTGTACCGTGATAATTCCCTTTGATGCTTGCATTTTCATTACTAAGTATGCGTAATGTGGTACTGCCATGAATCGTGCAAAGGCTGGTCGGCCCAGGATTGCATGGTACTGTGATGGCCAATCCATGACTTTGAATTCTAGTTTTTCTCTCCTAAAAATTATTTTGGAACCAAAAACAACATCAAGAAAAACTTTGCCTAATGGAATTTTGGCTTTACCTTCCGTGGAAAGAGGTTTCTGTTGGAGCGAGATTATCCAGGGGATAGCCTATTGTTCGCAACGTTTTTGCATAGATTAGATTTATACTACTCCCTGCATCCATGAAGACCTTGCTCATATCAAATCCGCCAATTTGTGCTTCGATAATCAGGGCTGAATGACCTGGTCGTGGGACCCGGAGTGGGTGATCTGCTCCGCTGAATTTGATTTCTTGCTCTGACCAATGGAGGTATTCAGGTGTAGCTGATGTTGATGTTTCCGCCATATTGATTTGTCTTGTGATGAGCTTCTGAATTATGTTGGGTGGACGCCCTTTCGGAATCATAGACACTGCTCCTTTTGATCTGGGGTACTCATTGTTTTGATCGTTTGAATTTTGTGGTGGTGCAGCTGGTGGTGGTGCACCGATAGCGAGTGCACCAGGCGTGGATGTGTACCCTCGGTTTGCTGCTTCGACTACCTTTGCATTGCATAACTCTTGCATCTTCAAGCATGTTCGACAATCTTTCATCAAGTGATTGGATTGTTGCTTGCCTACTGAGTCGACGTAAAAATGCATATTACAGGGTCCTTCCAGCATTTGTATTGCGGACATAGGTGGGTCTCGTGCTCTTGACTAATATCGTTGTGCGGACTGGCTTCCTCCGACGTCGTCTCTATTCTGACAGTATCCGCCATTATTGTTGTTGCTTCTGTTGTTACCTTCACCCGAAAAAACTGTTGTGACGTAACTTGGTCCCGTTTTCCCATCGTTGTTCCTTCGTCTTCTGTCATTGTCGCGTTTATCCCTATCTTCCTCGGGTGACCGCGCGCGCTTATTATGTAGCGCGTCCTCTCCATCAGCATAGTGGTTTTCTATTTTCCATCAACTATGATACTGTATTTGGTTTCACCCGACCCAGCTCTTCTATGAATTCTTGGCGACGGAGGCCGTCGTTGAAGGCGTCAATGGCCCTTTCGTCGGATATGGATTCAACTGAGTTTTTCATAATATTCCATCTCTGTATGAACGCTCTTATTGACTCTCCAGATTTTTGTTTGCATGCTCGCAACTGTTCCAAGGACGCTGGTCGCTTGAATTAGAATGAAAGTGTCAGATGAACTTATCTTCCAGATCGTTTCAGCTACCAATTGAATCTTTGGGTAACTGCCTTAACCATGACCTTGCGGCATCGGTGAGGTGTAGTTGTAGACTTTGCATCACAGTAGTTGTGGATCCGCCCTGTAATTTGATGGTGGCTAGATAATCTGCTAACCAAGCTTCGGGTTCTTGGAGCCCATCGTATTTTTGTCGGTCATATGGAAGTTTAAAATCTTTCGGTATTGAGGCTTTGCGAATCCTCTCCGTGAAATAGTTGACCCCGCATAATTCATGGTCGTCTTCGTCATCTCCATCTTGATATCGTCGGGTGCGGCTTTCGTCTTTGGGTCCACTGCTCCTATGCTGGGTGTTGTCGTTCCTTGTGCCTGGTGTGGTGATCGAGATCACCGGGTGTGTCCTACTTGCCGAGGACTGTTGTGACGCGTGTACCTTTGTGTGAGTCCTTGTTCTGCGTCCGCGAGTAAGGCTCCTACCATGCCGAGGTTCGTCAAAGCTGAGCGGTGGAGGGCCGCACGCAGATCGTCGGGTGCGAGTTGGGTGGTGATCAGATATGTTTGCACGGCCACAATGGCTATCTGAGCTGTTTTTGCTTTGATGTTTCCTTCTTGATTGATTGACATGAATGATAGGTCGAGATCTCGGATGATTCCACTTCTTTCTGCTTCGGGGATATTCTGTAATCGAGATGTCGCCCTTCTTGGTGGTGGTGCTCCTGTCACACTCCTTGACCCTCGGGTAGAGCTTATCTGGTCCCGTCGTAAAATCGATTCATCGGCTAGCATTTTCTTTCATCGAGCTGTCTTTGCATCCGGAGTAGGTCTCTCTTCTTGTGGTGGAGAAAATATTGGTACACCAGTAGATCCTCATGTGAAGCATCTGCCATCATCGGGACTGCTCCCGAAAATATTGTTAACAAAAGTCCTGTTCTCTCTTCTGTGCGTGGTTCTCCGCCTCCTCCTTGAACTATGCGATTATCTGATGTTTCTCCTCCGTTTCCGTGTTCTCCTCCGTTGTTGTGTTCTCCTTCGTTGTCGTGGTTTCCTGCATGGTCATCTAACAAAATATCATCGGGGTTTATGATAGGATTACCGTTTTCGTCGCGTGGCGTTGAAGTATCTCCATTGATCATGTACACTTGGTGGCGTGTTATATGTGGCCTGGCGGCCTCGTCTTTTGCTTCTACGGGTATGCTTGCAGTACTCCGAGATCATAGTTCTGTATAAATTTTCGCCATCCTCTCTTCAAAGTCGACATTTTCGCAGCTTTCTTCGGGTTCTGAGTTTGTTAGGTTTGCTCCATGTGGTGAGATTGATTGGTGACCTTCTTTTCCTGTTTTGATCTGAGTTGTGATGTCTGTGGAGGATCCAGCGGGCGATGCTGGTGCTTCTATGGGCGTGGCCTTTTCCACCGACGTTTCTGATGCGATCATGGCCGAAGGTTGTGATTCCTGCATGTTGTCTGCTTGGAAGTGGAGGCTTCCGATGATTAGATCGGATCCGCCGTTGAAATCAGTGGGTACCAATACAAGGGTGGGCGGGTGCGGATTTGCTTTCGTCGAGTTGATGCTTGGTGGAGAGCGTTTTGCCGAATCCATGATTCCAGCGTTCAGGTTTCCCACAGACGGTGCCAATTGACGGGGGGTGACCTCGGCAATGCCCATGATTATGGACTTGGGGTTTCAGGAAAAGAGAACGCTGGAGATTTCGTCGGATGTCAGGAAAACAATGAAGATAAAGTCGCCTGAATATTGGGAAAACACTCTATTACAAGTTGTCCTCTAGATTTCGCTACCCTCGCTTGGGCTTCTCCCGCCCTATATATAATAGGCCGGGTCTCAAAGTTGTATGCGGATAGGTTTCGTACACGCGTGATTACAATACCAACATAATGTCGGTTCGTGGTTTCTTTCCTAATACAATTAAAAGTCTTTGTCGGTTGCTTCCTTGGGCCGTTATCTGAAATCTTTATGGGTCGTAAGCCTTTTACCCAATGTAGGGTAGTGAATAATGGGCAGCCGAGTAATCATTCCCATGTCACTATCTGTATCCCATATGATGTGCAGCTGCAGGTCAATCTTCAACCCTGGCCTATCTCCATCCATTGAAACAACCCACGATCCAAAGTAAACTAGAAAGGTCTGGTAAATGAAGGTAAAACGAAGAAACAAGTCTTGTAGATGTGCCTTATTGATTTCCTTTTAACATTGTTTCCCAAGCTTAGATTAAACCTAGGTCTACTAGGGAAAAAGCTACAATACTGCATCCATAAATCCGGATCAAATGTATCAATCCTTTTTAGCGCCGTTGCCGGGGAAGCAATTATCTATCTTGGTGAGGTCACTAGAGACCTTGCTTTTAGTTTTATTTTTGTTTGTAGTTTATTTTTTGTTATTATTTTACTTTTCGTTATCGATTGAAAATCTTAAAAAATTCGTTACTTGTTTATTTGCTTCCCTTATTCAAAAACACCAAAAAGAAAAGAGTCATGTCTCAAAAGATACTTGGGGATTATGCTACTCCCACTAATGAATTTATTCATGCACCTATTACTCGGCCCGCTTTTGCTGCATAAACTTATGAAATTAAGCCTAATCTTTTGAGTTTGGTTCAACAGAATCAATTTGGAGCCTCATCTACCGAGGACTCAAGTTTGCACTTAAATACTTTTACTGAAATTTGCAACATGATGCGCATAAAATATGTTGACTCAAATGCGGTAAAATTACGTTTATTCCCTTTCTCTCTTAAAGGGAATGCAAAGGAATAGTTGCTAGCTTGGCCTAAAGGTACTATTAAATCTTGGGAGGAATATACTAATCATTTTATGAAAATTTTTCCCTCCAACTAAGACTATGCAGCTAAGGTCCAACACTACAAGTTTAGAGAAGAAGACCGCGAGCCACTAGCACTTTCTTGGGAAAGGATGAAAGAAGTCGTAATGAACTATCCTAGTCATGGGATGGAAGAATGGCTTATATTACATTTATTTTATAATGGTCTTAACCCAATGTCTAAGTCCATTATAGATACCTCCGCATGTGGAACCATCATGGGAAACCAAATGAGTGTCGCAAAGAAATTACTTGATGATATGCAAGACAACCGTACCCAATGACATGTAGAAAGATCCTCAAAAAGGGTGAATTCTATCAACAAGGAACATAATGAAGAGCTTACGACAAAGGTAGATGAGTTACTAAATATTATGAAGGGTAAGGAAGATACCTAAATTAATGCTATCACTATTGATGCTATTGATATTAATTTTGTAGCTCATAATCTTTATAATCCCGCTTGGAAGAGTCAAAACTTTAGCTCAAACTTTCAAAAATAATATTCTAATCCTGAAGGATCTCCTTATAATAATAAGGGATTTCTATTTTCGTGCCCTCGGTTCGTTAGTTGTACTCAATTTTCCCTAGCCGCTTAACTTTTCCTCCTTTTTGCCCATCTCCTTCTACGAAACTCTCACACGGTCTGAAAAGTCGCTATTCGTCAGTCTTGCCGTTACGTGCTGACAAGTGGGGCCGCATTCAGTCGGGTACCGTAGTGGACCCTTGCCGTTACATGCTGACAAGTAGGGCCGTGTTCTGTCTGGTCCCGTAGTGGAATCTTGCCGTTACATACTGACAAGTGGGGCCGCGTTCAGTTGGTTCCCGACTTATCTAGATCAGCATCGGACCCACAGCTTATCTATGTGAGCGCCGGAACCACAACTTACCCAGGTTGGCATTGCAAGATGGAACCCCGAGCCAGCCCCGCGCCCGCACCCGTGTCGTTGCCTCCCCTTTATTCTTCTTCCGCAGTAATGGCGACCCTTCTCTGGCGACGACGGCCCTTTGTCTAGCTTTACTTTGGCCTCCCGTTCGTCCTAGCTGCAGTATGGTGTTGTCCCATTGACCTGCATGAAGGATGACAATGGCAACTGTGCGCAGGGAAGGTTAGATCTTGCACCAAAATGTTCTGATTAGACGGGGGCGCTTGCTATGGACAATCAATTGGCGCAACTCGGGAGCTCAATTGGGCACGCACTTGCTGTGGAGAATGCGGTCGGCGAGACGTTCCGATGATTTAATTGGTTTATCGATTTAATGTCTCGGCTGCAATCAAGTGAATCTATGAGGTGAAAGTCAAACTTTGAGATCTAGGGAGATGGATGTATAAGAAATAAGAAAATGACACAACTCTTGAACATTTTCAAATTAAAAAAATTATACAACTCTTAATGTAAAAGAGTGTTTATAATTGACACAACTCTTGAACACTTGCAAATTACAATTTGGATATGATAATGTTGTCGTAAGAAAATCTTGAGAGTTTACCATTTTTAGAGCATGAAAAGTGATCCCTAAACTGAAATCTTTATGTCTCGTGCATATAGGAAAATTATACATGTTTGAACACTGTAAAATCGCACTAGGACATGATAATGTTGTGCTAAGAAAATCTTGAGAGTTTATCATTTTTATACAGTGAAATATTATGCATAAACTTGGATTTACAAAAATTATACATCTTTGAACACTGTGAAATCGCACTTAATACGTGATAATGACGTGCTAACAAAATTTTGAGAGATTATCATTTTCGTATAGTGAAATGTAATGCATAAACTTCCATATACAAAAATTATACACCTTTAAACTCTTTGAATTCGCACTTAGGACATGATAATGTTCTGCTAATAAAATCCTGATCATTTATTAGTTTCATGGAGTGAAATATAATGCATAAACTTGCGTATACAAAAATTATAAACTTTTGAAAACTGTGAAATCGCACTTAATACGTGATAATGATGTGCTAACAAAATTTTGAGAGATTATCATTTTCTCCCCATTTTCATAGACTGGAATTTAATGCATAAACTTGCATATACGAAAATTATACACCTATGAACTCTTTGAAATCGCACTTAATACATGATAATATTGTGCTAAGAAAATCATGAGAGATTATCATTTTCACAGAGTGGAATGTAGTGCATAAAGTTGCATATACGAAAATTATACACCTTTGAACACTTTCCTTTCAAATTATATTCAAAATCATTTTGTTTATGGAGTTAAAGTACCAGTGGCAAACTTATTATTTTGCATGGATAGAGTGGTGCCCTCGACAGATATAGGGGTTATCCTGTCCGCTAGATCAGAGAGGATTAACAGTTTATGGGCACGATCTGCATGACAACTGTCTCAACCAATAGCAGCCAATATGAGCACAGGTGTGAGAGTTTGTTACTAAGAGAGAGGGAAAAACTGAGTAGTACTTAAAAACCAAGGGCAAAACTGTGTGAACTTAAAAACCAAGGGAAAAAATGACAAAGGGATTCAAATAGAAAATAGAAAGAGATTAAAAATGGAAAATGTATCTTTTATACAATAAAATACATCTTGGCATACATCAAACTATTTGCAATTCAAATATACACCAGTTTGACAATTATTGCCTCATTCAGACAAACTATGTTTTGGGGAGGGATGTTTTGAGAAGAGGCTTGAGTAGAAAGCCATGAACCTTCATAGATAGTAGGTGATTTGAGAAGTGGTGATTCAGGTTAAAACTTGATTTCTATACGTTTCTTATGGTGGAAAGTCACATAATAAGACTCCCTGGGTAGATGCCACTATGTTTTGATCTTTTTGAATTTCTTGTGCATAAAATGACTCAGTTAGCTACCTAAAACCCATTTGTTGACTCTCTGTGGACCAGCCACCAGAGGGTAAAACTGAGTATATTGCACACGGTAGTGTTAGTACTGGAGAGCAAAACTGAGCACAACTAAGTCGCGAGGGTTAGACACGAGGGAAAAATGTGACGCATGGTAAGCTTGTCGTGGTGCACGGGGCGGTAGCGGACGCGTGTGGCCGTGCACGGTGCAATAGCGTATGCGGTTACGCGGTGCACGGTGGTGCAACGAAACGCCCCTTACCTTCACCTTTATAGAGGCTTCCTCACTCTCACTCATCACTCACTCACGCAATCGTCTCCAATGTCCTATCACCTTCGGCAAACCCCCAAGAAAACCCCAACCACGCCAGCGATGGAGAAGAACAGTGCGGTGGCCATCGTCACCTCCAAGGCCACCGGCGAGGAGGCCCCTGTCCCCGTACAGGCCCCCGTCAAGACATCGAAGGCGGCCGCCGTCCCTGTTCCCGCTTCCGCCGTAGCTACCAGCAAGGAGGCCCCCGGTCTCGGGAAGACCCCGCTCGGCTGGGACCCTTACGAGGAGGAGGATTACATTAGGCCAGAGAACCCGTATGACACCAGCATCATTGAGCCATGGTCGGAGGTAACTAGGGTTTTCTCCCCTTCCCTTGTTCTTCCCCCATTTCCATCGTTGTATGCTAGATCGTATGTTATTAGGGGTCGGCTGTTCGTATTTTCAATCATTGGATGCTAGCTATTTTTACAGTAGCTAATCCTCTTGTGTTAAATCCCATATTTCAATGAATCCCTCTATTTGTATTTCAATTCTATTTTATTTGTCCTCCGAGTTGAAGTTAAGGGATTCCCTAGTTAGTACTAGCGTCGATCTGTAGTTGTGATCAGTATTCGATTTGGTTTGAGATATGGGGATTGGGGAATAATTAGGGGATCTCAATCAGTTATTTTATGCAAATAATAAATCCCGATAATCAAGGTATCTTAATCATGTCCTTATTTCACTCTACTATTTTTTCCAACAGGAGGATAGAAGTGACGTCTGCAGCGATGACGAGTCCAAGGACACCAAGACTCGTCAGGTGCTGAGAAGGCTGAAGTCCAGCCAGTGCGACAACTTTTTTGCCGACGACGTCTATAGGTGCCCCTTCTGCACCAAGAGGCTCCTCGCCACTGACTTCAACTCCCTCGTGAAGCATGCCGAGGACGTGAAGACCTGCGACCTATCCGTGAATGTCCACAGCTTCAGAGCCAAGCACCAGGCGCTCGGTTTTCACCTCCGCAACCTCCAGAAGGTGGCCATCGAGGAGGGTTGGATGCTACCGATCAAGACCAAGGCGCCTAAGGTCAAGGGACTAAGCAACAAGAAGTGGAGGAGGTGCCAGAGGGAGTAGGCAGTGGCCCTCCTAGCGGAGGCCATGAGGGGCACTAATCTTGTGTTGATGTTGCTATAAAGCAGCTTGTTTTGTATTGTCTATCTTGAACTTGTCTGCTCCTACTGCTGAGCAGCCTAATTGTCGAACCTTGTTAAGTACCGTACTATATATCCTATATTGGCTGCTTTATCTACATATGCTCTGTTTGCTGAATGTATTTATGGTGCTGGTTAGGTTTGCTGCTCTAGATGTGCTACCAGATTGGGAAAAATGAGGGCCAAAAGGAACAATGAATGAAGAGAGAAGCTGCTCTAGATTCGCTACCTTTTTGGATAAAAAAACACAACTATTAGCGAGAGAGAGGGGAAAAGGCGCTCTTAAAAAGTCCAATCATAAAAATAACAAAAAAATAAAACTTCCAATTTCGACGACAGGTCGCACGTAACCACCATACGCGCCCCACATGGTCCCACACCACGTCCCCCATAACGCGTTCCCAACAAACCGGCCCCACGCAGTCCCACATGGCACGATCCCACACGTCAGCATAATGCGTTCCTGACCAACGGCCCCACGTGGTCCCACACCATACGGCCCCACACGTTAGCCAACGGTCAACCTGATGGCAGTTGCCTTTTGAGATCTTTGATGAGTTTCCGAGAAGGAGATGGGCAAAAGTGAGGAAACAGCTAGGAAAATTGACTATAACTAACAAACCAGGGGCACGAAAATAGAAATCCCTAATAATATTATAATAACCATAGTGGAGCAAATCATGGTAATATCTCTTTTGAAAATAATCTTAAAACTTTCATGCAAGCTCAAACCGAGCAAAATAAAATGCTTATCAAAATTATGGAGAACCATGAGACTAGTATTGAAAAATTATCTAACCAAATCATTGAATTTATAAATGACGTGCAGGTTCTACAGGAAACAACCAAGACCGTGGAGGCACAGTTGGGCAAAGTAGCTGAGAGCCAAGCTCTCATACTTGAAAATTTTGTTGGAAAAGCCAAGCAAAACCCGGTGGAGGACATCAAAATGATGAGGGGAGAAAATAAAGATGAGAAGCCTGATGAGCTGGATTGTAGCAATACGCCATCACCGAATTATACAGTGGAAGATTTTTAAAGATGATCACCGTGAAGAATCCCGGTATAGAACAAGGTAACGATACTACATACCAACAATTTATAAAAGAAGTAGCATCTAAAGTTCGTGAACTAGAAATAGAGTATAGGAAACTAGTTGATAAGCTTCCAGCTAAGCTAGATGATATATTTGACCCCACTATTAAAATTAAGATTGGGATTAATAAGATAGATGCTCTTTGTGATCTTAGAGCAAGCGTCTCAACAATTTCCAAGAGTTTATTTGATAAGATAAACTTAGGGCCATTTACAATCACTGAAATGAGACTCCATATTTCTGATTCAACATATAAACAAGCTGTTGGGATAAAATAAAATATAAATTTTGAAATTAAAGGATGTCCCGCTGACATGGGTATGCCCAACAGGCACCCGACTACAGCCTACCTGGTGGGGCTCAACGGAAGGACCACTTGACGACCTTCCAAGGTCCACGAGCCCATGGCGATTCGGGTGGTGCGAAGCCTACAAGAACACATATTGCTGGCGGAATAAGACAAGGAAAGCCGAAGACTAGACTACATAGAAACTCCAACTTGTAACCAACTCGTATTGGTACCTAAGACCTGGCCTCCTCATATATAAAGACTAGAAGGGTCCAACGAGAAGGAGAGACCACGATACACAACAGATCTTGACAACACCCGTAGCATACACACACGCCAGATCCAATCTGCATATCCATCACCATCTCGGCGATATTGTAATCCTTCAGATCTCCATCAATCAAGTACAGACAAGCAGGAGTAGGGATTTCCCTCCGGAAGCCTGGACCTGGGTAAACCTCGTGTTCCCGTGTTACTTGTTTGTTAGCCGATCGAGATCTTCAGTGCACTCCTCTTTCTTAAACTCAAGTCCATAATAATGGGCATTAATGAGTTAATCCCTCATCAATTGACACCGTCTGTGGGAATTTCGCGCTCTAATGTAGCGACTTTGTGGACTCCATTATCGACAATCTACAACTCAACGTCTACTAGAAAACAGATCTACTTTGGCTCTCATGCATCGTCACCCAGAGTGGATCCCTCATCATCAATGGCAGCCAGATTACATTTGATCGGCTCATCTACTTCGTCCTCACCATGGCTGATGGCGCGAAATCAGGAATCACTTGCAACACCAGATGAGATCAGCTGCGCGGAGTAGGTGGCCCTCTTGTACGAGCACGCGGTAACCAATACCAAGGCTATTCAATGGTGTCGACACAACCAGACAATGCGAGCGCGCCCTTGCGTGGCGTGCCTGAAAAGTTTTCAATCTAGTGGTGGTCAATCCGATGAATCGTGCTGTTGATCCAAAAGGCAAACAAAGAAAAGGATTATGTCCAGCACTACGTCCAACACTAGCAAGTCAAATGAAAAACAAAAAAAGAACAAGTCCCAAGGAAAAGTAGTCGTGCTCTCAAAGGAAAAATAAGGCATCATCGTATTCGATCTGGATCCGTGCGAAACTTCAATCAATTCGGCTTCCATATAGAAACGGCCAAAAATTTCCAGACTGCTAAAAGGATCAATCGGAAGCAGCTTGTGGGTCTAATTCCCACGTGTATACGTGCACATCATCATACGTGTGGCAACAATGGTGACGCAAATTCTGGTTAAGTTGGACTGATTGTATGCAAGCTGCTATAGTTCAAGTGCATGGAGAGCTCCAGTCAATTCGGATTGCTTGCGAACCGGTGAAAATCCTTCCAAATATATGTCAATCATTATCACGCGAAGATCTAGTCATAACCACCTTTTATGTACGGATTTTGCGGAAACAATTTCCAACTCCATCACGATTGACAAGCTTTTCCACGTCAATTTTATCTAGCATGTCGAGTCCGACCGATAAAAAGTCTGATAACTCCATCAACCTCAACTACATATTCTCCGTGTTAACAGCCGCAACCGCCATTGGTTCTGACGACCTGCTGTAGTCTATGATTTTCTGTTGCGGCTTGATGACCCGCTGCCGCGTCAACTCCAGTCCATTGCATCGGTTCTCAAACACCGCCTCCACTACATTGAGTCTACATGCAGGGGCCCTTTCAACTCCGGGGACCCGCTGTGGTCTTTGGCTCCGGGGACCCGGGGCTCCTTCGACTTTGCGGCGCAACCCATTGCAGTCTTCGACTGCGGTGACCCTTTGCGGTCTTCGGCTGCGGCAACCCACAACCACATCTTCTCCAACCTCACCGATCCATCAATCACATCGGCTCCCGCGAACATGACCTGCCGGTGCATCGGCTTCGACGATCCGCTGCAGTCTTTGACTGCGGTTACCCACTGCGGTCTTTGGATGCGGCGACCTGCTGCGGTGACTTGTTATGGACTTCGGATGCGGAAACTCGTCATCACCACGCGACTCCGGTCCACCGCGTCGACTACGTCCACCGCATGACTCGCTGCCACATCGACTCTGTCTGCCACGCGACTCACTGCTGTGTCGACTCTGTTTGCTGGATGACTCCACATCCGTTGTGTCGACTCCACCCACCGTGTGACTCCATTGACCTCAACTGCTACCCGTTGGTCGTGTCGTCTCCCGCGACCACGGCATCCCGATTGCATTGTCTCCCACGACCAGTTCACCTCGTCGACTACAAGTCTGTTGCGCCACTCTTGACCGCCACGTTGACTACTCGTTTGATGTTGATTCCACGTCCATCGCGTCGACTACCAATAAAGCTAAGTTTCTCTATACTTAGAGTTGATTCTTTTTTAACTCGCACTCGATACACTCGGGGGCTGCGCCCTCTTCGAGTAACCTAATGTGCAATCGACTCCATGCACTCGAGAACCTCATACGCGATAGCATGAGTAGCTGATTCTGCCTGATCATCAAATCCTTGAACTCTGAGTACCTCAGAAAGGTACTGAGACTAAGGGTAATCAGACTAATGAAAAGACCTAGCAAACAAGGCAAAAGTGTTGACTCGATTGGCACCAGAATTTCACTTCACGAGTGAACATGCAAATATATTCACAAGATACAAGTATTTTACAATTCTTCATGTTTTCTGTAGCTTACAAGGACGTCGACTGCGTCGAGCTGTTCTATCGGCTCCTCCAACAGGAGTCGACAAAACAAGTAGCTACGCCATAAAATCAAGACCTGAGTAGGGTCCCTCCTTAGATGGTTGCATCGCTTGATGCTACAAAGATGCGACGCCAGCCGCGCACCCGACAAAAGCTACTATGTTGACTCCATCCACAACGTCGAGTCCTTCCAACTAAGCACCACAAGACTTTGTTGTGTTGACTTCGACTATAGCGTCGACTCTTGGCTCCTTACACGTGAGACACTGACTCGATGCACTTCTGGGTTAGTGGTTCTCCTCGCATGATTTTCAATCGTTTCTACAAGATACAAGCCTCGAGTCTCTGCCCGAGTCTACGACTTTGCCAGACACTCGGGGGCTAACCAAACTGGAGCGCCGGATGCAGACATGCAAGATCTTCGAGTGGCACGCTCGGAATCCTCACTCGAATCTACGATTCGACTAAGGACTCGGGAGGCTACTCCCATAGGGCATGCTGGTGGCGCATTCGAAAAAGTGTCTGCATTGATGGCATTAGCAAGATCATCGGAAGTACTTCCAGATCGTTTTGTCTACGTGACCGATGATGTCTACGCACTTCTATTCTTGTAGACAGTTGTTGGGCCTCCAAGTGTAGAGGTTTGTAGAACAACAGCAAGTTTTCCCTTAAGTGGATCACCCAAGGTTTATCAAACTCAGGGAGGAAGTGGTCAGGTATCCCCTCTCAAGCAACCCTGCAATCAAGATACAAGAAGTCTCTTGTGTCCCCAACACACCCAATACACTTGTCAGGTGTATAGGTGCACTAGTTTGGCGAAGAGATAGTGAAATACATGTGGTATGGATAATTATAAGTGGTAACGGTGATAGAAGATAGCTTGATGGTGTGGAAGAGACTAAAAGCAAACTAAAATATAGATGGAAGTAAGCAAACATGTAACAGATCTAGTAGAAAACGGTGTATCAATGCTAAGAAACAAGGCCTAGGGATCATACTTTCACTAGTGAACACTCTCATATAAATATATTCTTCTTTATGATACTACTCTGAACTACTCTCCGGTTGAACACTCTAATCGATGGTAGGGCTATAACAACACACCTCAAAGTAAGCCTTTCCCATCTAGAAAACCCCACACTATCACCTTGAGTACTAGATGAGTCAAACAAACACCACAATTTCATAGAGACATCCAACTCCAAATATAACTCATAACAAGTATTTGTAATCTCTAGCCTAAGTGCCACCATGGTGAGCACGCTGTCACTTTCACACACATGAGGAGAGTAGAGATTCATTAAAGCACTTGAGTAGCAAGATAGATCTACTTGATTACAAAGCTCATGACCACAACAAGATCATGCATAGATAGAGAAATGAACACATAGCTACCGGTAGAACCCTTAGCCTCGAGAGAGAACTACTCCCTCCTCATCATGGGAATCAGCAACGGTGATAGAGATGGCGGTGGAGATCGATGGAGATGGCTCCGGGGGCACTTCCTCGTCCCGGCAGGGTGCCGGAACAGAGACTTTTTGTCCCCCGAATCTCCCCTTCGGTGGCGGCGGCGCTGCGGAACTTTTTGTGGCTAGAGGCTTGACGATCTAGGGTTTATGCCTCGGGAGGCTTCTTATAGGCCAGAGGGCAAGGTCGGTGGGCGGCCAGGGGGCCCACACCATGCCCTGGCGCGGCCTAGGTGGACCTGCGCCTAGGGGTGGTGTGGCCACCCTATGGCCCCTCTCCGACTCTCCTTCTGGCTCCGTGAGTCTTCCGGGAAAATAGTAACTTTGGCTTTTGTCCTGTCCAATTCCGAGAATATTCATTTTCTGACTTCCTGGAACCAAAATCAGCAGAAAACAGGCAACTGGCACTATGGCATCTTGTTAATAGGTTAGTCCAAGAAATCATATGAAAAGTACTCCAAAGTTGGAACAAAACACAAGAAAGTGGATAAAACCAAGCATGGAACATCAAAAATTATAGATACATTTGCAATGTATGAACCGACGACTATAAATCTCTGCTCCAGTCTACAACTCAAACAGACACTCGGGGCTACTCCTATAGGGAGTTGCTGGTCGTGCACCCTATAGTCCATTGTGTCTACTGCATCCACAATATCGACTCGCTTACAACAATCAGACCTATTGGAGACTCCGCCCCACTTACGTTGCAATGTCAAGTTCAGAGACAATGTCTCCTTGGCCACCCGAAACACCTCCACGGTGATAAACATTCAGATGATGTGTCTACAATGCAAAGATAATACCTACAAATTTAATCTGGGCAATCGCATCTGCTGTGCTCTACCAGATTAATACCGTGTCTATGACATGAAGAAAATCTCAATGGACACATTGGGTACATATGCAATAATACTAGAGTTTGGCTCACTAAGGCCTCTATCGCATGAGTCGAACTACGCCAACAATTTCTGAATGAGTCCAAGGACTCGAGTTTGAGTAGGTGACGTTGTTTTTCTTGCCCTAGAGCAATTAGCTGGTCCCGATCCGTCGAGCGCACCAGCCACGTTTACCAACATTCCTATGGACTACTATGAATCCAGCTGACCCGATGAACTTCTGGGTGAAGTGCTTCGCACTCGATACAACTTTCGGCTCTGACCTCTAAATGCAGGATTCAAGACAACTAAGTCTCCACCTGAATCTATGATTGGGCTGGACACTCGGGGGCTACAGACATGGGTATACCCAATAGGCACCCGATTACAGCCAACCTGGTGCATCTCAACGGAAGGCGCACTTGACGACCTGCCAAGGTCCGTGAAGCCCATGGCGATTCGGATGGTGTGAAGCCTACAAAAATCAGACTTCTGACAGAATAAGACAAGGAAAGTCCAAAACTAGACTACATACAAACTCCAACCTGTAACCAACTCGTATTGGTACCTAATACCTAGCCTCCCCATATATAAAGGCTAGGAGGGTACAATGAGAAGGAGAGACCATGATACACAACAGATCTAGAAAACACCCGTAGCATACACATACGCTAGATCCATCACCACATCTACGACATTGTAATCCTTTGGATCTCCATCAATCAAGAACAGACAAGCAGGAGTAGGGTTTTCCCTCCAGGGGCCTGAACATGGGAAACCTTGTGTCCCTGTGTTGCTTGTTTGTTAGCCGATCGAGATCTCCAGTGCACCCGTCTTCCTCAAATCCAAGTCCATAAAAATGAGCATTGATGAGTTGACCCCTCGTCACCCGCTCTTATTAATCTTGTTATAGTGGACATGCCTGAAGATCCCATAGCACCTATAATTTTAGGTAGGCCTTTCCTAAAAACGATCAAGCCTTTAATTAATTTACATGAGGAGAATGTGAGAATAGGACTACGTACCTTCTATAGATCCTTTTATAGTCCAATTCGCAAGAAATAAGAAGGCCAAACCTAATGATGATGATGGTATAATTATTTTAAAAGCTAATTACTTTGGAGTGGGTGTTCCACTTGCAAAGCCTAAATAATCACCATCTTGGTCAAGGTAATTGACCTTAACTAGAAGCGCTTCATGGGAGGCAACCCATGTTGAATATTTTTTTATCTTGTGTTAGTTTTCTTTTTCTTTTGTTTTGTTTTCAATAATGAGTGTTCAAAAAGATCCTTTGAAAAGGGGAGAATAAATCAAGGTAATCCCTTGATCTATTTTCTAACACATGGCTATAAGGTACTACTATTTTATGAAGTTTATTTGCTATCATTTTGTTGTTGCTAAGATGTGCAAAGGGATGCAAAGCTACTAACTTAATTCCTAAGTTTTTGATGCCTACTGCAAGCTTAACAAGCACTGATACGACCAGAATCAACCATACCACGCGCCCGTAGCGTTTCGTGGCACAAGAAAATACAAACTTTGATTTTTGCTTATGGACATAGAGGTTTTAATGACCACTAGTACGACCAGAGCTGACCGTACCATCCGCCCGTACCGTATATACGAGCAAAACATCAAGTTTGAGGTAAACATACTGAGCTATTAACGACCAGTAGTACGGGTACGGGCACCCGCGACCGTACTGCGCGCCCATACCAAGTGCGTCGTCGGAAGGGTCCTTCGACCCCAAGGTTGGACACTTGGTACGGGCGGGCTCCGGCCATACCACCCGCTTGTATCGAGTACACGACCACAATTTTAACCCCGGGAGAGGTAAACCTAATTCCCAATGCACAAATTCTCTCTTTCTTCTTCCTCCAAACTCTAATCTACCTCAACTGGATCTTCAATTTTCTCCGTTATTTCTTCAATTCCTCACACCCAATCGATCTAAGGTATGTTTCTCACCTGATCCGCAACTATATGCATCAAAACTCTGCTCAATATTTTACCATTACCAATCTAGACTTAGCTCTTATTCTTGGGCTAATCTTTATTATGAGCATGCTTAGTTTTTTTCTTTAAAGGAGTTTCTTTTGTAAAATGTGTAGAGGATCATTTATGCTATGTTTCTATTGGATAATTTTTTAATTAGCTTTAATTTTTAGATAAATGCGAGGATCCGTACACATGTAGTGGCTGCGGAACAGGCCGTACCACCTGTTGATACGCTAACCCCTGAGTCATTCGGCATCGAGTTCACCAAGGAGTTTCAGCTCACTCATTTCAACCGCCTCAAACACCGAGAAATAAGTCCACCAAGTGGGCGTGTCCTTAGGGTTGTATAATGGTGGGTATATTCTTGCCTTTGCCTATTGATAACCAATAAGCAGAGCTTCAGATATCTTGTACTTTACTTGGTCACAGTTGGTCAAGTATTGATTTTTGATCTTCGATGGTGTTGATCTCGATTTCGATATTGTACTCTATGAGGAAGAACCAAACACTGAAAAGAAAGACAAACAATAAACACATGGTATTGATGTAATGCTCAAAAAAGGATGATGATATGACAAGTTAATTGTATTGAAATGTAACCCTAAGGCATGCTTGGCCATTTTAAACAGGGTCCGAGGGTTGCAAACCCTAATTCAGGGGGAACCTCAGAATCACCTGCGGGGGATCATTTTGTTCTTCTATTTAAAATTGGAATTAAAGTTGTTGAATAATGCATGATTTTGATGCTAAAGTGTAGATCTCATTTTTTTGAACATTTTGATATATTATTCATATTCTCTGACTTAAAATGAATTAGTTATGATTTTCCAAATTTGAATCCATTTTAAATCATTTTTAAAACAATTAAACAATTTTGGAATATTTATACACCTGGACCCACTTGTCATATTTTTATTCATTTCCAGAAATGAATTATGGAAATTCTTAAAATGCTGACAGATAGGGACCACAAGGTATTTATTATTTCTAGAAAACAATTTTAAAACCATTTAAATAAATAAAGGGGGATCACTGCATCACTGTGATGTCAGTTTGATGTCATCAATGGGTAGAGCTCTAGGTCGAGCTCCTACTTGACGTAGGAGGCGATGTGGGGGTTGTGGAAGCGGGAGCGTTCGACACGAGCCGAATGGTGGTGGATCTACTATGAAATGGCCGCCGGAGCGACATCCACGGAGACAGACAACAACGACGCTCGTAGGACAATGGAGAACGGTGACTACAACGTGTGAGAGAGAGGGTGAAGGGCACCAGGAGGTGCAGGAGCTCACCATGGCCATGGTGAGGTCGAGGGCGAGGGGAGAAGATGCCGGGATCGATGGCACGCACGGTGGCTGAAGCTCGGGATGGAGCTATCGATTGGGCCAATTGGAGGAACTCGGGCTTGCTCGGCCAGGCGGAGAAGAATGAGGATGAAGAGACGAAGCAAACGGTAGCTCCGGCTTGGCTTGGGGTGGTCGGGGACGGTGGGAACTGGTAGTTGCCATCGAGCTAGGGTTTGTACAGAGGAAGAAATTCGAGGGAGAGAGAGATCTAGGGTTTGTCTAGCGGTAGTAGGGGTTCATATAGATGACCAGGATGTCAATAGCGTTCATCTCTTCGTGGCAGGCATCTCTTCGACTCGCCTTCTGGCTCCGTGAGTCTTCCGGGAAAATAGTAACTTTGGCTTTTGTCCCATCCAATTCCGAGAATATTCATTTTCTGACTTCCTGGAACCAAAAACAGCAGAAAACAGGCAACTGGCACTATGGCATCTTTTTAATAGGTTAGTCCAAGAAATCATATGAAAAGTACTCCAAAGTTGGAACAAAACACAAGAAAGTGGATAAAACCAAGCATGGAACATCAAAAATTATAGATACATTTGCAATTTATCAACCGACGACTATAAATCTCTGCTCCAGTCTACAACTCAAACACACACTCGGGGCTACTCCCATAGGGAGTGCTGGTCGTGCACTCTATAGTCCATTGTGTCTACTGCATCCACAATGTCGACTCGCTTACAACAATCGGACCTATTGGAGACTCCGCCCCACTTACGTTGCAATGTCAAGTTCAGAGACAATGTCTCCTTGGCCACCCGAAACACCTCCACGGTGATAAACATTCGGATGATGTGTCTACGATGCAAAGATAATACCTACAAATTTAATCTGGGCAATCGCATCTGCTGCGCTCTACCAGATTAATACCGTGTCTATGACATGAAGAAAATCTCAATGGACACATTGGGTACATATGCAATAATACTAGAGTTTGGCTCAGTAAGGCCTCTATCGCATGAGTCGAACTACGCCAACAATTTCTGAATGAGTCCAGGGACTCGAGTTTGAGTAGGTGACGTTGTTTTTCTTGCCCTAGAGCAATTAGCTGGTCCTAATCCGTCGAGCGCACCAGCCACGTTTACCAACATTCCTATGGACTACTATGAATCCAGCTGACCCGATGAACTTCTGGGTGAAGTGCTTCGCACTCGATACAACTTTTGGCTCTAACCTCTAAATGCAGGATTCAAGACAACTAAGTCTCCACCTGAATCTATGATTGGGCTGGACACTCGGGGGCTACAGACATGGGTATACCCAACAGGCACCCGATTACAGCCAACCTGGTGCATCTCAACGGAAGGCCCACTTGACGACCTGCCAAGGTCCATGCAGCCCATGGCGATTCGGGTGGTGTGAAGCCTACAAAAATCAGACTTCTGACAGAATAAGACAAGGAAAGTCCAAAACTAGACTACATACAAACTCCAACCTGTAACTAACTCGTATTGGTACCTAATACCTAGCCTCCCCATATATAAAGGCTAGGAGGGTACAATGAGAAGGAGAGACCATGATACACAACAGATCTAGAAAACACCCGTAGCATACACATACGCTAGATCCATCACCACATCTACGACATTGTAATCCTTTGGATCTCCATCTATCAAGAACAGACAAGCAGGAGTAGGGTTTTCCCTCCAGGGGCCTGAACCTGGGAAACCTCGTGTCCCTGTGTTGCTTGTTTGTTAGCCGATCGAGATCTCCAGTGCACCCCTCTTCCTCAAATCCAAGTCCATAAAAATGAGCATTGATGAGTTGACCCCTCGTCACCCGCTCTTATTAATCTTGTTATAGTGGACATGCCTGAAGATCCCATAGCACCTATAATTTTAGGTAGGCCTTTCCTAAGAACGATCAAGCCTTTAATCAATTTACATGAGGGGAATGTGAGAATAGGACTACGTACCTTCTATAGATCCTTTTATAGTCCAATTCCCAAGAAATAAGAAGGCCAAACCTAATGATGATGATGGTATAATTATTTTAAAAGCCAATTACTTTGGAGTGGGTGTTCCACTTGCAAAGCCTAAATAATCACCATCTTGGTCAAGGTAATTGACCTTAACTAGAAGCGCTTCATGGGAGGCAACCCATGTTGAATATTTTTTTTATCTTGTGTTAGTTTTCTTTTTCTTTTGTTTTGTTTTCAATAATGAGTGTTCAAAAAGATCCTTTGAAAAGGGGAGAAGAAATCAAGGTAATCCCTTGAACTATTTTCTAACACATGGCTATAAGGTACTACTATTTTATGAAGTTTATTTGCTATCATTTTGTTGTTGCTAAGATGTGCAAAGGGATGCAAAGCTACTAACTTAATTCCTAAGTTTTTGATGCCTACTGCAAGCTTAACAAGCACTGATACGACCAGAATCGACCATACCACGCGCCCGTACCGTTTCGTGGCACAAGAAAATACAAACTTTGATTTTTGCTTATGGACATAGAAGTTTTAATGACCACTAGTACGACCAGAGCTGACCGTACCATCCGCCCGTACCGTATATACGAGCAAAACATCAAGTTTGAGGTAAACATACTGAGCTACTAACGACCAGTAGTACGGGTACGGGCACCCGCGACCGTACTCTGCGTCCATACCAAGTGCGTCGTCGGAAGGGTCCTTCAACCCCAAGGTTGGACACTTGGTACGGGCGGGCTCCGGCCATACCACCCCGCTTGTATCGAGTACACGACCACAATTTTAACCCCGGGAGAGGTAAACCTAATTCCCAATGCACAAATTCTCTCTTTCTTCTTCCTCCAAACTCTAATCTACCTCAACTGGATCTTCAATTTTCTCCGTTATTTCTTCAATTCCTCACACCCAATCGATCTAAGGTATGTTTCTCACCTGATTCGCAACTATATGCATCAAAACTCTGCTCAATATTTTACCATTACCAATCTAGACTTAGCTCTTATTCTTGGGCTAATCTTTATTATGAGCATGCTTAGTTTTTTTCTTTAAAGGAGTTTCTTTTGTAAAATGTGTAGAGGATCATTTATGCTATGTTTCTATTGGATAATTTTTTAATTAGCTTTAATTTTTAGATAAATGCGAGGATCCGTACACATGTAGTGGCTGCGGAACAGGCCGTACCACCTGTTGATACGCTAACCCCTGAGTCATTCGGCATCGAGTTCACCAAGGAGTTTCAGCTCACTCATTTCAACCGCCTCAAACACCGAGAAATAAGTCCACCAAGTGGGCGTGTCCTTAGGGTTGTATAATGGTGGGTATATTCTTGCCTTTGCCTATTGATAACCAATAAGCAGAGCTTCAGATATCTTGTACTTTACTTGGTCACAGTTGGTCAAGTATTGATTTTCGATCTTCGATGGTGTTGATCTCGATTTCGATATTGTACTCTATGAGGAAGAACCAAACACCGAAAAGAAAGACAAACAATAAACACATGGTATTGATGTAATGCTCAAAAAAGGATGATGATATGACAAGTTAATTGTATTGAAATGTAACCCTAAGGCATGCTTGGCCATTTTAAACAGGGTCCGAGGGTTGCAAACCCTAATTCAGGGGGAACCTCAGAATCACCTGCGGGGGTTCATTTTGTTCTTCTATTTAAAATTGGAATTAAAGTTGTTGAATAATGCATGATTTTGATGCTAAAGTGTAGATCTCATTTTTTTGAACATTTTGATATATTATTCATATTCTCTGACTTAAAATGAATTAGTTATGATTTTCCAAATTTGAATCCATTTTAAATCATTTTATAACAATTAAACAATTTTAGAATATTTATACACCTGGACCCACTTGTCATATTTTTATTCATTTCCAGAAATGAATTATGGAAATTCTTAAAATGCTGACAGATAGGGACCACAAGGTATTTATTATTTCTAGAAAACAATTTTAAAACCATTTAAATAAATAAAGGGGGATCACTGCATCACTGTGATGTCAGTTTGATGTCATCAATGGGTAGAGCTCTAGGTCGAGCTCCTACTTGACGTAGGAGGCGATGTGGGGGTTGTGGAAGCGGGAGCGTTTGACACGAGCCGAATGGTGGTGGATCTACTATGAAATGGCCGCCGGAGCGACATCCACGGAGACAGACAACAACGACGCTCGTAGGACAATGGAGAACGGTGACTACAACGTGTGAGAGAGAGAGGGTGAAGGGCACCAGGAGGTGCAGGAGCTCACCATGGCCATGGTGAGGTCGAGGGCGAGGGGAGAAGATGCCGGGATCGATGGCACGCACGGTGGCTGAAGCTCGGGATGGAGCTATCGATTGGGCCAATTGGAGGAACTCGGGCTTGCTCGGCCAGGCGGAGAAGAATGAGGATGAAGAGACGAAGCAAACGGTAGCTCCGGCTTGGCTTGGGGTGGTCGGGGACGGTGGGAACTGGTAGTTGCCATCGAGCTAGGGTTTGTACAGAGGAAGAAATTCGAGGGAGAGAGAGATCTAGGGTGTCTAGCGGTAGTAGGGGTTCATATAGATGACCAGGATGTCAATAGCGTTCATCTCTTCGTGGCAGGCATCTCTTCGACTCACCTTCTGGCTCCGTGAGTCTTCCGGGAAAATAGTAACTTTGGCTTTTGTCCCATCCAATTCCGAGAATATTCATTTTCTGACTTCCTGGAACCAAAAACAGCAGAAAACAGGCAACTGGCACTATGGCATCTTTTTAATAGGTTAGTCCAAGAAATCATATGAAAAGTACTCCAAAGTTGGAACAAAACACAAGAAAGTGGATAAAACCAAGCATGGAACATCAAAAATTATAGATACATTTGCAATTTATCAACCGACGACTATAAATCTCTGCTCCAGTCTACAACTCAAACACACACTCGGGGCTACTCCCATAGGGAGTGCTGGTCGTGCACTCTATAGTCCATTGTGTCTACTGCATCCACAATGTCGACTCGCTTACAACAATCGGACCTATTGGAGACTCCGCCCCACTTACGTTGCAATGTCAAGTTCAGAGACAATGTCTCCTTGGCCACCCGAAACACCTCCACGGTGATAAACATTCAGATGATGTGTCTACGATGCAAAGATAATACCTACAAATTTAATCTGGGCAATCGCATCTGCTGCGCTCTACCAGATTAATACCGTGTCTATGACATGAAGAAAATCTCAATGGACACATTGGGTACATATGCAATAATACTAGAGTTTGGCTCAGTAAGGCCTCTATCGCATGAGTCGAACTACGCCAACAATTTCTGAATGAGTCCAGGGACTCGAGTTTGAGTAGGTGACGTTGTTTTTCTTGCCCTAGAGCAATTAGCTGGTCCTAATCCGTCGAGCGCACCAGCCACGTTTACCAACATTCCTATGGACTACTATGAATCCAGCTGACCCGATGAACTTCTGGGTGAAGTGCTTCGCACTCGATACAACTTTTGGCTCTAACCTCTAAATGCAGGATTCAAGACAACTAAGTCTCCACCTGAATCTATGATTGGGCTGGACACTCGGGGGCTACAGACATGGGTATACCCAACAGGCACCCGATTACAGCCAACCTGGTGCATCTCAACGGAAGGCCCACTTGACGACCTGCCAAGGTCCATGCAGCCCATGGCGATTCGGGTGGTGTGAAGCCTACAAAAATCAGACTTCTGACAGAATAAGACAAGGAAAGTCCAAAACTAGACTACATACAAACTCCAACCTGTAACTAACTCGTATTGGTACCTAATACCTAGCCTCCCCATATATAAAGGCTAGGAGGGTACAATGAGAAGGAGAGACCATGATACACAACAGATCTAGAAAACACCCGTAGCATACACATACGCTAGATCCATCACCACATCTACGACATTGTAATCCTTTGGATCTCCATCTATCAAGAACAGACAAGCAGGAGTAGGGTTTTCCCTCCAGGGGCCTGAACCTGGGAAACCTCGTGTCCCTGTGTTGCTTGTTTGTTAGCCGATCGAGATCTCCAGTGCACCCCTCTTCCTCAAATCCAAGTCCATAAAAATGAGCATTGATGAGTTGACCCCTCGTCACCCGCTCTTATTAATCTTGTTATAGTGGACATGCCTGAAGATCCCATAGCACCTATAATTTTAGGTAGGCCTTTCCTAAGAACGATCAAGCCTTTAATCAATTTACATGAGGGGAATGTGAGAATAGGACTACGTACCTTCTATAGATCCTTTTATAGTCCAATTCCCAAGAAATAAGAAGGTCAAACCTAATGATGATGATGGTATAATTATTTTAAAAGCCAATTACTTTGGAGTGGGTGTTCCACTTGCAAAGCCTAAATAATCACCATCTTGGTCAAGGTAATTGACCTTAACTAGAAGCGCTTCATGGGAGGCAACCCATGTTGAATATTTTTTTTATCTTGTGTTAGTTTTCTTTTTCTTTTGTTTTGTTTTCAATAATGAGTGTTCAAAAAGATCCTTTGAAAAGGGGAGAAGAAATCAAGGTAATCCCTTGAACTATTTTCTAACACATGGCTATAAGGTACTACTATTTTATGAAGTTTATTTGCTATCATTTTGTTGTTGCTAAGATGTGCAAAGGGATGCAAAGCTACTAACTTAATTCCTAAGTTTTTGATGCCTACTGCAAGCTTAACAAGCACTGATACGACCAGAATCGACCATACCACGCGCCCGTACCGTTTCGTGGCACAAGAAAATACAAACTTTGATTTTTGCTTATGGACATAGAAGTTTTAATGACCACTAGTACGACCAGAGCTGACCGTACCATCCGCCCGTACCGTATATACGAGCAAAACATCAAGTTTGAGGTAAACATACTGAGCTACTAACGACCAGTAGTACGGGTACGGGCACCCGCGACCGTACTGCGCGTCCATACCAAGTGCGTCGTCGGAAGGGTCCTTCAACCCCAAGGTTGGACACTTGGTATGGGCGGGCTCCGGCCATACCACCCGCCTGTATCGAGTACACGACCACAATTTTAACCCCGGGAGAGGTAAACCTAATTCCCAATGCACAAATTCTCTCTTTCTTCTTCCTCCAAACTCTAATCTACCTCAACTGGATCTTCAATTTTCTCCGTTATTTCTTCAATTCCTCGCACCCAATCGATCTAAGGTATGTTTCTCACCTGATCCGCAACTATATGCATCAAAACTCTGCTCAATATTTTACCATTACCAATCTAGACTTAGCTCTTATTCTTGGGCTAATATTTATTATGAGCATGCTTAGTTTTTTTCTTTAAAGGAGTTTCTTTTGTAAAATGTGTAGAGGACCATTTATGCTATGTTTCTATTGGATAATTTTTTAATTAGCTTTAATTTTTAGATAAATGCGAGGATCCGTACACATGTAGTGGCTGCGGAACAGGCCGTACCCCCTGTTGATACGCTAACCCCCGAGTCATTCGGCATCGAGTTCACCAAGGAGTTTCAGCTCACTCATTTCAACCGCCTCAAACACCGAGAAATAAGTCCACCAAGTGGGCGTGTCCTTAGGGTTGTATAATGGTGGGTATATTCTTGCCTTTGCCTATTGATAACCAATAAGCAGAGCTTCAGATATCTTGTACTTTACTTGGTCACAGTTGGTCAAGTATTGATTTTCGATCTTCGATGGTGTTGATCTCGATTTCGATATTGTACTCTACGAGGAAGAACCAAACACCGAAAAGAAAGACAAACACTAAACACATGGTATTGATGTAATGCTCAAAAAAGGATGATGATATGACAAGTTAATTGTATTGAAATGTAACCCTAAGGCATGCTTGGCCATTTTAAACAGGGTCCAAGGGGTGCAAACCCTAATTCAGGGGGAACCTCAGAATCACCTGCGGGGGTTCATTTTGTTCTTCTATTTAAAATTGGAATTAAAGTTGTTGAATAATGCATGATTTTGATGCTAAAGTGTAGATCTCATTTTTTGAACATTTTGTTATATTATTCATATTCTCTGACTTAAAATGAATTAGTTATGATTTTCCAAATTTGAATCCATTTTAAATCATTTTTAAAACAATTAAACAATTTTGGAATATTTATACACCTGGACCCACTTGTCATATTTTTATTCATTTCCAGAAATGAATTATGGAAATTCTTAAAATGCTGACAGATAGGGACCACAAGGTATTTATTATTTCTAGAAAACAATTTACAAACCATTTAAATAAATAAAGGGGGATCACTGCATCACTTTGATGTCAGTTTGATGTCATCAATGGGTAGAGCTCTAGGTCGAGCTCGTACTTGACGTAGGAGGCGATGTGGGGGCTGCGGAAGCGGGAGCGTTCGACACGAGCCGAATGGTGGTGGATCTAGTATGAAATGGCCGCCGAAGCGACATCCACGGAGACGGACAACAACGACGCTCGTAGGACAATGGAGAACGGTGACTACAACGTGAGAGAGAGAGAGGGTAAAGGGCACCAGGAGTTGCAGGAGCTCACCATGGCCATGGTGAGGTCGAGGGCGAGGGGAGAAGATGCCGGGATCGATGGCACGCACGGCGGATGAAGCTCGGGATGGAGCTATCGATTGGGCCAATTGGAGGAACTCGGGCTTGCTCGGCCAGGCGGAGAAGAATGAGGATGAAGAGGCGAAGCAAACGGTAGCTCCGGCTTGGCTTGGGGTGGTCGGGGACGGTGGGAACTAGTAGTTGCCATCGAGCTAGGGTTTGTACAGAGGAAGAAATTCGAGGGAGAGAGAGATCTAGGGTTTGTCTAGCGGTAGTAGGGGTTCATATAGATGACCAGGATGTCAATAGCGTTCATCTCTTCGTGGTAGGCATCTCTTCGACTCTCCTTCTGGCTCCGTGAGTCTTCCGGGAAAATAGTAACTTTGGCTTTTGTCCCATCCAATTCCGAGAATATTCATTTTCTGACTTCCTGGAACCAAAAACAGCAGAAAACAGGCAACTGGCACTATGGCATCTTGTTAATAGGTTAGTCCAAGAAATCATATGAAAAGTACTCCAAAGTTGGAACAAAACACAAGAAAGTGGATAAAACCAAGCATGGAACATCAAAAAATTATAGATACATTTGCAATGTATCAACCGACGACTATAAATCTCTGCTCCAGTCTACAACTCAAACAGACACTCGGGGCTACTCCCATAGGGAGTGCTGGTCATGCACCCTATAGTCCATTGTGTCTACTGCATCCACAATGTCGACTCGCTGACAACAATCGGACCTATTGGAGACTCCGCCCCACTTACGTTGCAATATCAAGTTCAGAGACAATGTCTCCTTGGCCACCCGAAACACCTCCACGGTGATAAACATTCGGATGATGTGTCTACGATGCAAATATAATACCTACAAATTTAATCTGGGCAATCGCATCTGCTGCGCTCTACCAGACTAATACCGTGTCTATGACATGAAGAAAATCTCAATGGACACATTGGGTACATATGCAATAATACTAGAGTTTGGCTCAGTAAGGCCTCCATCGCATGAGTCGAACTACGCCAACAATTTCTGAATGAGTCCAGGGACTCGAGTTTGAGTAGGTGACGTTGTTTTTCTTGCCCTAGAGCAATTAGCTGGTCCCGATCCGTCGAGCGCACCAGCCACGTTTACCAACATTCCTATGGACTACTATGAATCCAGCTGACCCGATGAACTTCTGGGTGAAGTGCTTCGCACTCGATACAACTTTCGGCTCTGACCTCTAAATGCAGGATTCAAGACAACTAAGTCTCCACCTGAATCTATGATTGGGCGGGACACTCGAGGGCTACCGACATGGGTATACCCAATAGGCACCCGATTACAGCCAACCTGGTGCATCTCAACGGAAGGCGCACTTGACGACCTGCCAAGGTCCGTGAAGCCCATGGCGATTCGGATGGTGTGAAGCCTACAAAAATCAGACTTCTGACAGAATAAGACAAGGAAAGTCCAAAACTAGACTACATACAAACTCCAACCTGTAACCAACTCGTATTGGTACCTAATACCTAGCCTCCCCATATATAAAGGCTAGGAGGGTACAATGAGAAGGAGAGACCATGATACACAACAGATCTAGAAAATACCCGTAGCATACACATACGCTAGATCCATCACCACATCTACGACATTGTAATCCTTTGGATCTCCATCAATCAAGAACAGACAAGCAGGAGTAGGGTTTTCCCTCCAGGGGCCTGAACATGGGAAACCTTGTGTCCCTGTGTTGCTTGTTTGTTAGCCGATCGAGATCTCCAGTGCACCCGTCTTCCTCAAATCCAAGTCCATAAAAATGAGCATTGATGAGTTGACCCCTCGTCACCCGCTCTTATTAATCTTGTTATAGTGGACATGCCTGAAGATCCCATAGCACCTATAATATTAGGTAGGCCTTTCCTAAAAACGATCAAGCCTTTAATTAATTTACATGAGGAGAATGTGAGAATAGGACTACGTACCTTCTATAGATCCTTTTATAGTCCAATTCGCAAGAAATAAGAAGGCCAAACCTAATGATGATGATGGTATAATTATTTTAAAAGCTAATTACTTTGGAGTGGGTGTTCCACTTGCAAAGCCTAAATAATCACCATCTTGGTCAAGGTAATTGACCTTAACTAGAAGCGCTTCATGGGAGGCAACCCATGTTGAATATTTTTTTATCTTGTGTTAGTTTTCTTTTTCTTTTGTTTTGTTTTCAATAATGAGTGTTCAAAAAGATCCTTTGAAAAGGGGAGAATAAATCAAGGTAATCCCTTGATCTATTTTCTAACACATGGCTATAAGGTACTACTATTTTATGAAGTTTATTTGCTATCATTTTGTTGTTGCTAAGATGTGCAAAGGGATGCAAAGCTACTAACTTAATTCCTAAGTTTTTGATGCCTACTGCAAGCTTAACAAGCACTGATACGACCAGAATCAACCATACCACGCGCCCGTAGCGTTTCGTGGCACAAGAAAATACAAACTTTGATTTTTGCTTATGGACATAGAAGTTTTAATGACCACTAGTACGACCAGAGCTGACCGTACCATCCGCCCGTACCGTATATACGAGCAAAACATCAAGTATGAGGTAAACATACTGAGCTACTAACGACCAGTAGTACGGGTACGGGCACCCGCGACCGTACTGCGCGCCCATACCAAGTGCGTCGTCGGAAGGGTCCTTTGACCCCAAGGTTGGACACTTGGTACGGGCGGGCTCCGGCCATACCACCCGCTTGTATCGAGTACACGACCACAATTTTAACCCCGGGAGAGGTAAACCTAATTCCCAATGCACAAATTCTCTCTTTCTTCTTCCTCCAAACTCTAATCTACCTCAACTGGATCTTCAATTTTCTCCGTTATTTCTTCAGTTCCTCGCACCCAATCGATCTAAGGTAAATTTCTCACCTGATCCGCAACTATATGCATCAAAACTCTGCTCAATATTTTACCATTACCAATCTAGACTTAGCTCTTATTCTTGGGCTAATCTTTATTATGAGCATGCTTAGTTTTTTTCTTTAAAGGAGTTTCTTTTGTAAAATGTGTAGAGGATCATTTATGCTATGTTTCTATTGGATAATTTTTTAATTAGCTTTAATTTTTAGATAAATGCGAGGATCCGTACACATGTAGTGGCTGCAGAACAGGGCGTACCACCTGTTGATACGCTAACCCCCGAGTCATTCGGCATCGATTTCACCAAGGAGTTTCAGCTCACTCATTTCAACCGCCTCAAACACCGAGAAATAAGTCCACCAAGTGGGCGTGTCCTTAGGGTTGTATAATGGTGGGTATATTCTTGCCTTTGCCTATTGATAACCAATAAGCAGAGCTTCAGATATCTTGTACTTTACTTGGTCACAGTTGGTCAAGTATTGATTTTCGATCTTCGATGGTGTTGATCTCGATTTCGATATTGTACTCTACGAGGAAGAACCAAACACCGAAAAGAAAGACAAACACTAAACACATGGTATTGATGTAATGCTCAAAAAAGGATGATGATATGACAAGTTAATTGTATTGAAATGTAACCCTAAGGCATGCTTGGCCATTTTAAACAGGGTCCGAGGGGTGCAAACCCTAATTCAGGGGGAACCTCAGAATCACCTGCGGGGGTTCATTTTGTTCTTCTATTTAAAATTGGAATTAAAGTTGTTGAATAATGCATGATTTTGATGCTAAAGTGTAGATCTCATTTTCTTGAACATTTTGATATATTATTCATATTCTTTGACTGGGTCGAAGAGGTACGGGCCGGGTGGGCTCTGGCTGGGCCGGCCTGCTAGGCTGAGCACCACGTGCGAGCGGCACGAAATAGAGATAGGGAGCTAGGCTAGCTAGGCTGCAAGCTAGAATAGATTAGGTGTAGATTTCTTTTGAAATTCATTTTATTGTTATATTTTTCTCCTTTTTTCTTTGCATTTCAAATCCTTCTTCTATTTTGAAGTATTTCAAAATACTAGAGAGTTTTGTAGAATGAATGAAATATTGTAGGGGGCCTTTATACTATTTGGGCTCCATACTTTTGATCTTTTCAAAATATATAAAACCATTAAAAATATTTTCAAAGAGGGAGGGGAATTAGGGTTTAAGGATTTTTGCATTATTTTCTTGTTTGTATTTTATCTTAGCAAGATACACCATGCTCATGAATGCACAAACAACCCTAATTACTATTTAACCAAAACTGGGGTGTTACAGATATATCCGCCTTACGAGAATCTCGACCCGAGATTCCAAAGGTAGGAAGAAGGAAGAGAAACAGGGTCACTCTAACGATAAGAGGGATACACACTAAACAAAACACCGAATATCTCATGGCCAACTCGTGAAAGGAGGGTTCAGAAACAACTCTGAGATGACAAACATGAAACACGTCAATGTAACAGATGAAACAAAAGGAGAAGGGTTTCAAATTGACAGATAGCTAGTATCCATAAGGATTGAGACCATGGAGTTTTAGAAGAGTTTAAGCTGCTAAAAAGGAAAGCTTACAACCGAAAGAATATAACCATGGACTTCGAGAGATGAAACTACACTAGACGGCTTAATTAGAGCTTCCAGGGATACAGAGATACGGATAACCAAGCCATTGAACTTCTTTTGAAACAGAAGGGCCACTCTTTCATTCAATAGAAGGCCAATACAAAAAAGATAATTTGTGGAGAGGGCTCATAAGAGTCACACTAAACATGTAACAAGAGGAACTAATGATTACCAGAATCATAGTCGCTCTTCGAACATGTTAGAGGAACCGAAGGAACTCTTTATTCATCCAAGTCTATCAAAATCTTTGCCAAAGATCGTGATATCACTTTACACCATCGGGATGAATGAATAACAAGATTTCTGATGACACGAGAAAAAGAAACTTCATTCTCAGACTTTACTTACTCGGCACAACATAATGCTTGCTAATATAAAAGGGTCTAGAGGACCGACCGAGAGACATTTAGCAACACTAATTTAAATGTTCTCCTTGATGTTCGAGACACCAAACATCAAGTAATGGTATGACTTTGGTTACAAAGGAAACCATGAGCACAACTCCTATAATAAATCATAGAAAAAGCCTCATGTAGAGTGGTTGTTATTGCTAATTCAACAAAATATTATAGTAGGCCTTCCGACTTATTGTGTCAACCATTACAACAATCTTATCCGATGTTCAAAGAAACCTATGTCAAAACCTTGAGGAACACCAACCATCATATCTGCTTCAGATTCAGATTCGGTTCAGTGTAGTGATACTTCAAACTCTGCATGTCCGAATAGAAATATTGCAACATTACTAGAGAGTTAAAGTCACCAGATTCTCAAGACATGGACTATAGTGTCAAGCTCCAATAGACTGAGCTACATTGCTAGACCCATGTATTAGCAACTTGTCAAAGGACAACTTCTCATACATCAAGTACTTGCAATGAAACACACCTATGTTCCTTATGAACTCATGGATAACTCTACTCAAATCAATGGTGACATCTTTCAGCATTTGCACGTGAACTAGAGAATATTACTTCTAACATCCAGAACACATACTTTGCAATGACTCGAAGATGGTTATCAAAAGTTTCCAAAAGTAGTGCCATAGGTTCCATATGAATCTATTCCAACATGGTGAAGATAAGGATATTGTCGATGGGCTCAACAACAAACTTATCGAGACACTCCAAGAAGATGGACTCATATGTCATATGAACAAGTCAGATGTATTGGTCAGACCAACGAACATGAGGACGTACTCAAGTAAAACATCACAGGTAGAAACATCATCAGGATAGTCCTAGGAACTAAGTTTGATTTGACGATAACCCAAATCAAATCAAATGCGAGGGAGATAACATATCCACAAAGGAAATACTATCTTTCTTCAGCACGAATGAAACTATACATCCCTTTAAGATGGACTAAGTTGGATAGAACTTTGTCTTACAACTCTCCAAGTTGTTGTTTAAGCTCAACCAACCAGTTCAGGGGCATCCAGTATGGATCCTTGGAGAAAGGAGCAGTTCAAAGATCTTGCTTGCTCTAGAACTTGACAAACACGGTCATGTGGTGGAAACATGGCGATACTTCTAGAAAGATGTCTAGACTATCACGAACCACCAATACGTCACTTAGTTATAGAGGAAACTTTCTTGGTAAGGCAAGAAGACATAATCTCAGAGTTTCGACACGAGCATAACTCTTTGACCGAGGAGAGTTGTAGCATCCCAATTGTCTAACAATTGTAATGCTACTTGTCCTAGTAAGATATTGGCTACTTCATATATATTATTGTTGCATCATAATTATATCATGCTCATGTCATCATGCCACCTTGCATTTGAGCATCATATAAAACTCCTTTTCTTTTGGTTCTTCTCTCACATGCATTATTAATTGTATTTGCCTCTTGATATTGTATTTGGTATTGACATATTGTCTAAATGCCCAAGTGGAGTTGGGGGCATATCTTTTATTCACCTCCATTATCTTTCTTCCACCACTTTATAATTCCACCATCCTACTAGTTCATGAGCTTGTTGTCTTTATTTTGGTTTTATCTAGCTCATGGGCAATAGGGTGGATCTAGTCCTTTAATTTCCTTTGCTTGGCTTTATTTCACCTCTTGGAAATGCATGAGAATAATGCCATAATATTATTATTGTTTTCACAAAATAAATCATGGCATTATTATTTTTGCATGGGCCATGCACAATTCTTCACCACATTTTTACTCCATTGGTTTTTCTTTGGATTTAAGGGATCCTATCTTGGGAAACCATCTACCACCATTACACCATCCTCATAGTCTCATCCATCTCATTTTACTCTTATTTTTATTTCTCCATGCATGAACCATATGAGGCCTATTCCATCATTCCTTTCTTTTTCTTTTCTTGGAATTCTCTTTCCCTTTCATCTCATGATAATTCAAGCACTCATCATGTTCCACTTGGGTTAACCTTTTGCACAAGTTTTAACAATCTAAAAACCTAATAAAATCTAACCTAGCTACTCTCTTTATTTTTTCTCCTCATAACCCTATTTTCTCCTAAACCCTAAGCCCCTCTCTCCACCCCCTCTCTCTCTAACATGAGCACCACCTGACCCTCTCTCTCCCTGGCCCCACCCCAGCCCTAACCTAACCCGAGCTCACCCGAGCCCCTCCCTTCTTCCTCTCTTTCTCTCTGTCGTGCGGGCCTAGCTGCACCACCACGCCGTCCCTACCTGGCGGCCTCCACCACCTCACCCTGCCCTGTCTACCTGCCCCGGCCGAGCACGTGCTCGAGAAGAAAAGAGAGAAGAGGCCGAGACCACCTTTATCTACCCTGCCACGGCTCCCTCTCCTCTCTCTCCCTCTCACTTTTCCCTCCTCCCCACGGCTCTCCTGGCTCGCCAGATCTGCCCCGAGCTGCCCCTCCTCTTCTCCTTCTTCCTCCCCGACAACAGCTCCTGCCGCCGGTCGCCGCCAGCACCACCTCACCCCCGTCGTTCCAGCCGAGCAGCTCGACCTGGAGGTGGCCTGGAAGCTCGAGGAGGTTCCTCTACGATGCCCTGCCCATGCCAATGCGAAGGAGAAACTCCCAGGGCCGCCAGATCCTCGCCGACCTGACAAAACCCTAGCCACCGGAGCGCCAGCGATCTCGCCGCTCCGCCGCTCCTCGCCACGATCCGCGCCCGCCGTCGAGCCCGCGGTGAGCCCCTCTTTTCCCCTGACACGATCCGCCTCGCCATACCGCCCTAGCCCCGCCGTTCGTTTCGTCGAACGCCCACCGCGCGCCAGAGCTCGCCGTCGTCTGCAGCCTCCCCGCGCCGCGCAACACCCTATCTAGGCCCCAGCCCCTCACCTGTCAACTCCCCTCGCCCTACCGCACTGGTTAGCCACCTCAGCGCGCACGCCCGCGTCCCGGGATCGATCCCCCGCCCCGCGCCGCGCGCCGAATTCGCGTCAGACAGAGAAGAAGAGAAACAGTACCGGGCCCGTGGAAATTTACATTAAGCCCCCCACCTTTTTGACTCCTGCAACCCGTGCTCCTCGAGGACCCACCTGCCAGCCGCCCTAGCCATCTTGCAGAAAGCCCCTCAGCTTTTCTTAGGCGTAACCCGCGCTCCAGCCCCAGCCCCACCTATCAGCCTCTGCCGTCTTCACCGCTGTCACGTGGGCCAGCGCTAGTTGGTCAACCTCGCAGACGCATAGGCTAGCCCAGCCCGCGGTGGAAAAAGGTTTTTCCACGCGCGTGGCCTAGTCAGCGCAAGGCCCACCCGTCAGTGACTAGGGCTGAGTTCGCCTGGGTATGAAAAGTATTATCCAGTGTCTGTTTTTATTTAAACCTTTTCCAAATTGATTTAAATTCAAATTCAAATCAGATTTAAATAATTTTAAAAATACAAATCCAAATAATACAAATAATATATGTTTTGGAATCAGAAAAATGTGAGGAATTCAAATATGCCCTTCAAAATATGTTTTGCACACTTTAAATTTTCGAGATGATTTAAATTACATTAAAATGCCCTTTTCCTTAATTAATTAATAACTTTTGTTTTATAACTCCAAATTTGACAAATAATATGTCTAAATCGATCAGCGCGACGAGCCCGTTCTATTTATGCAGTCCTTGTTCTGAATTGAAGCATGCATCATGTTGTTATTAAAAATCTGCACTGTTTATGACAATAAAACTTGGCTAACTAAATAATAAAATGCTTTATTTCTTGCATCCACACCTCACCTTGCCATGCTACTTTAATGCCATGCAAATTGTGCATCATGCATCATGGCATGCTTGTTTGCTTGTCGCATTTTAATTCATATGCATGTGCACTTTATTTATGCTGGCCCTTGTTTGTTTGGTTCTTCTTCGAATAGACGCCCAGCAGGAGAATTACCAAGAATCACAGGAGTACTACCCAGATTCATCTCTCGCTTCAACTGAGCTGCCAGGCAAGCACTACCACATGCTTGCATACATACAGTACCTATTGCCTCTATCTTATTCTTGCATCATTGAGTCGCGATTGCATTAAATTGAATCCCAAGTACTGCATGGCCTTTACTTTTAAACCCCACCGAAGCTGGTTCCTCCATCCCATGAGCCATTACTATAGGAGTTGTTTGAGCCATGCGAGTCGTAGAAAAGCATGTGTAGGGTATGTGAGTGTCTGATGAACAACGAGGTACCTAAACAACTTAACCTGAGTAGTAATGGGATAACTAATGCAAGAGGCACCGGTGAGCAATATCTGCTATTTGGTATTTCATGCTCACTTGTGTCCTGTAGGACCCCGAGTACTTGATTCCTGTTCCTTGACTATTTGCACTATCCACATCCGGGAGGCCTTATGGACCCCCCCTGAGCCAGAGCTTGATTCATTCTTATTTCTTGGGGCCACAATTAGTTTGGGGCTTTATTACTATCCTGTACTTATGCCATGTTACCGTTTTATTTAAGATTGCGCGAGGAGCACCTGTACTGTTTAAGAATTGCGGAGTGTTTTTGCGGTATCGGCAAGCCCAGTCACATTTTCGGGTTCCTAGTCGTTTACAGCCATTGGCGCAAACCTTGGGTCCGTCTCGGAGCCGGCCAGCTTCGTCGCGGGTAGCTTAATGGGGTGGCCCCCTGAAATATTTCTGAATCCTGTGATTGCTTTGTCGTGAATGCCTCGTTGGGTTTTGATTTGGTTTTTCCGAGGTTGATCGATTATGTGTTGCTATTCGTGCACCCCTGTAGGGTAAATCTTTCTGAAAGCCGTGTCCACGGTTATGGACGACTTGGAGCACAGTTTCTCGATCATAGACAAGTATAACTAAAGTACCGCTTTTAATTTGACTAAGTACTTGACTAGTAAATAGTGCAATAATCATGGAATGGTTAATAAACTGCCAACGGATGATGGGGGTTGTTCGTCCGCTTCCTCGTTGGTTAGCGAGGAGGAGGATGGATCTGTTAATTATACTGGTATAACTGTTGTTCTTAATTCACGGACATCCGTCTATCATTGGTTAGGCGGATGGTTAGCGAGTATCTGTAGAATTGTTAGGTATTCTCTTTTGCTGCAATTGCGTCACCCCAGGTTGTGTCCCCTTTAGCGGCATAAAGACTTACTGAGTACCCCTAGGGTCTCACACGATAAATTGTTTGATTCAGATGAACAGGTGTACCCGCAAGATGAATACTGGGTGGAAGAGACATATGATGTTGGCAACGATCACTCGGTGTAGAGATTCCGGGAACGGGGATCCGTGAGATCTGTGGGCGGGATGTGTTTATTTATGGGGCATCTTATGCCAATTTGCTTCTTATCCGTACTCGGATCTTGTTTTCCGCTTCCGCCTGATACTCTGATGTGTGATGTATGAGGAGCTATCCTAAATTATTATATCTATCTAGGACATTTGGATCTTGCCGTATGGCGTTGCTATATTTCTATTTCTTTTAGATGGAATGGCTCTGAGGACTGTTGTATGTGGCTTGCATACATACTCATTTGTGTATGTAGTTGATCCCTTCGCGTGCCGATTACGCCGCTCGTTCTTGTCCCGTTGTCTGAAAGTGGTTAGGATGGTCGAAAGGTCTACCGTGAGTGGCCCTGGGCCCCACCGTACTAGTTTAACCACTTTCGTTCATCCAGGCATTAACTAAGAGCGTAATTCACCGAGGTAGTTACAAGAGTGTACCAGGATAGCGGACTTGGTAGCACTATCATCGTTCGCTTAGTGATGCTACAAAGATGCGACGCCAGCCGCGCACCCGACAAAAGCTACTATGTTGACTCCATCCACAATGTCGAGTCCTTCCGGCTAAGCACCACATGACTTTGTCGTGTTGACTTCGACTATAGCGTCGACTCTTGGCTCCTTACACGTGAGACGCTGACTCGATGCACTTCTAGGTTAGTGGTTCTCCTCGCATGATTTTCAATCGTTTCTACAAGATACAAGACTCGAGTCTCTGCCCGAGTCTACGACTTTGCCAGACACTCAGGGGCTAACCAAACTGGAGCGCTGGATGCGGACATGCAAGATCTTCGAGTGGCACGCTCGGAATCCTCACTCGAATCTATGATTCGACTAAGGACTCGAGAGGCTACTCCCATAGGGCATGCTGGTGGCGCATTCGAAAAAGTGTCCGCATTGATGGCATTAGCAAGATCATCGGAAGTACTTCCAGATCGTTTTGTCTACGTGACCGATGATGTCTACGCACTTCTATTCTTGTAGACAGTTGTTGGGCCTCCAAGTGCAGAGGTTTGTAGAACAACAACAAGTTTTCCCTTAAATGGATCACCCAAGGTTTACCGAACTCAGGGAGGAAGTGGTCAGGTATCCCCTCTCAAGCAACCCTGCAATCAAGATACAAGAAGTCTCTTGTGTCCCCAACACACCCAATACACTTGTCAGGTGTATAGGTGCACTAGTTCGGCGAAGAGATAGTGAAATACAAGTGGTATGGATAATTATAAGTGGTAACGGTGATAGAAGATAGCTTGATGGCGTGGAAGAGACTAAAAGCAAACTGAAATAAAGATGGAAGTAAGCAAACATGTAACAGATCTAGTAGAAAATGGTGTATCAATGCTAAGAAACAAGGCCTAGGGATCATCTTTTCACTAGTGAACACTCTCATATAAATATATTCTTCTTTATGATACTACTCTGAACTACTCTCCGGTTGAACACTCTAATCGATGGTAGGGCTATAACAGCACACCTCAAAGTAAGCCTTTTCCATCTAGAAAACCCCACACTGTCACCTTGAGTACTAGATGAGTCCAACAAACACCACAATTTCATAGAGACATCCAACTCCAAATATAACTCATAACAAGTATTTGTAATATCTAGCCTAAGTGCCACCATGGTGAGCACGCTGTCACTTTCACACACATGGGGAGAGCAGAGATTCATTAAAGCACTTGAGTAGCAAGATAGATCTACTTGATTACAAAGCTCATGACCACAACAAGATCATGCATAGATAGAGAGATGAACACATAGCTACCGGTAGAACCCTTAGCCTCGAGAGAGAACTACTCCATCCTCATCATGGGAATCAGCAACGGTGATGGAGATGGCGGTGGAGATCGATGGGGATGGCTCCGGGGGCACTTCCTCGTCCCGGCAGGGTGCCAGAACAGAGACTTTCTGTCCCCCGAATCTCCCCTTCGGTGGCGGCGGCGCTGCGGAACTTTTTGTGGCTAGAGGCTTGACGATCTAGGGTTTATGCCTCGGGAGGCTTCTTATAGGCCAGAGGGCAAGGTCGGTGGGGGGCCAGGGGGCCCACACCATGCCCTGGCGCGGCCTAGGTGGACCTGCGCCTAGGGGTGGTGTGGCCACCCTATGGCCCCTCTCCGACTCTCCTTCTGGCTCCGTGAGTCTTCCGGGAAAATAGTAACTTTGGCTTTTGTCCCATCCAATTCCGAGAATATTCATTTTCTGACTTCCTGGAACCAAAAACAGCAGAAAACAGGCAACTGGCACTGTGGCATCTTGTTAATAGGTTAGTCCAAGAAATCATATGAAAAGTACTCCAAAGTTGGAACAAAACACAAGAAAGTGGATAAAACCAAGCATGGAACATCAAAAATTATAGATACATTTGCAATGTATCAACCGACAACTATAAATCTCTGCTCCAGTCTACAACTCAAACAAACACTCAGGGCTACTTCCATAGGGAGTGTTGGTCGTGCACCCTATAGTCCATTGTGTCTACTGCATCCACAATGTTGACTCGCTTACAACAATCGAACCTATTGGAGACTTCGCCCCACTTACGTTGCAATGTCAAGTTCAGAGACAATGTCTCCTTGGCCACCTGAAACACCTCCATGGTGATAAACATTCATATAATGTGTCTACGATGCAAAGATAATACCTACAAATTTTATCTAGGCAATCGCATCTGCTGCGCTCTACTAGATTAATACCGTGTCTACGACATGAAGAAAATCTCAATGGACACATTGGGTACATATGCAATAATACTAGAGTTTGGTTCAGTAAGGCCTCTGTCGCATGAGTCGAACTACGCCAACAATTTCTGAATGAGTCCAGGGACTCGAGTTTGAGTAGGTGACGTTGTTTTTCTTGCCCTAGAGCAATTAGCTGGTCCCGATCCGTCGAGCACACCAGCCACGTTTACCAACATCCCTATGGACTACTATGAATCTAGCTGACCCGATGAACTTCTGGGTGAAGTGCTTCGCACTCAATACAACTTTCGGCTCTGACCTCTAAATGCAGGATTCAAGACAACTAAGTCTCCACCTAAATCTATGATTGGGCTGGACACTCGGGGGCTACAGACATGGGTATACCCAACAGGCACCCGATTACCGCCAACCTGGTGCAGCTCAACGGAAGGCCCACTCGACGACCTGCCAAGGTCCATGAAGCCCATGGCGATTTAGGTGGTGCGAAGCCTACAAAAATCAGACTTCTGACAGAATAAGACAAGGAAAGTTCAAAACTAGACTACATACAAACTCCAACCTGTAACCAACTCGTATTGGTACCTAATACCTAGCCTCCCCATATATAAAGGCTAGGAGGGTACAATGAGAAGGAGAGACCATGATACACAACAGATCTAGAAAACACCCGTAGCATACACATACGCTAGATCCATCACCACATATACGACATTGTAATCCTTTGGATCTTCATCAATCAAGAACAGACAAGCAGGAGTAGGGTTTTCCCTCCAGGGGCCTGAACCTGGGAAACCTCGTGTCCCTGTGTTGCTTGTTTGTTAGCCGATCGAGATCTCTAGTGCACCCCTCCTCCTCAAATCCAAGTCCATAAAAATGAGCATTGATGAGTTGACCCCTCGTCACCCGCTCTTATTAATCTTGTTATAGTGGACATGCCTGATGATCCCATAGCACCTATAATTTTAGGTAGGCCTTTCCTAAGAACGATCAAGCCTTTAATCAATTTACATGAGGAGAATATGAGAATAGGACTACGTACCTTCTATAGATCCTTTTATAGTCCAATTCCCAAGAAATAAGAAGGCCAAACCTAATGATGATGATGGTATAATTATTTTAAAAGCCAATTACTTTGGAGTGGGTGTTCCACTTGCAAAGCCTAAATAATTACCATCTTGGTCAAGGTAATTGACCTTGACTAGAAGCGCTTCATGGGAGGCAACCCATGTTGAATATTTTTTTATCTTGTGTTAGTTTTATTTTTCTTTTGTTTTGTTTTCAATAATGAGCGTTCAAAAAGATCCTTTGAAAAGGGGAGAAGAAATCAAGGTAATCCCTTGATCTATTTTCTAACACATGGCTATAAGGTACTACTATTTTATGAAGTTTATTTGCTATCATTTTGTTGTTGCTAAGATGTGCAAAGGGATGCAAAGCTACTAACTTAATTCCTAAGTTTTTGATGTCTACTTCAAGCTTAACAAGCACTGATACGACCAGAATCGACCATACCACGCGCCCGTACCGTTTCGTGGCACAAGAAAATACAAACTTTTATTTTTGCTTATGGACACAGAGGTTTTAATGACCACTAGTACGACCAGAGCTGACCGTACCATCCACCCGTACCGTATACACGAGCAAAACATCAAGTTTGAGGTAAATATACTGAGCTATTAACGACCAGTAGTATGGGTACGGGCACCCGCGACCGTACTGCGCACCCATACCAAGTGCGTCGTCGGAAGGGTCCTTCGACCCCAAGGTTGGACACTTGGTACGGGCGGGCTCCGGCCATACCACCCGCCTGTATCGAGTACACGACCACAATTTTAACCCCGGGAGAGGTAAACCTAATTCCCAATTCACAAATTCTCTCTTTCTTCTTCCTCCAAACTCTAATCGACCTCAACTGGATCTTCATTTTTCTCCATTATTTCTTCAATTCCTCGCACCCAATCGATCTAAGGTATGTTTCTCACCTGATCCGCAACTATATGCATCAAAACTCTGCTCAATATTTTACCATTACCAATCTAGACTTAGCTCTTATTCTTGGGCTAATCTTTATTATGAGCATGCTTAGTTTTTTTCTTTAAAGGAGTTTCTTTTGTAAAAAGTGTAGAGGATCATTTATGCTATGTTTCTATTGGATAATTTTTGAATTAGCTTTAATTTTTAGATAAATGCGAGGGTCCGTACACACGTAGTGGTTGCGAAACAGGCCGTACCACCTGTTGATACGCTAACCCCCGAGTCATTCGGCATCGAGTTCACCAAGGAGTTTCAGCTCACTCATTTCAACCGCCTCAAACACCGAGAAATCAAGTCCACCAAGTGGGCGTGTCCTTAGGGTTGTATAATGGTGGGTATATTCTTGCCTTTGCCTATTGATAACCAATAAGCAGAGCTTCAGATATCTTGTACTTTACTTGGTCACAGTTGGTCAAGTATTGATTTTCGATCTTCGATGGTGTTGATCTCGATTTCGATATTGTACTCTACGAGGAAGAACCAAACACCGAAAAGAAAGACAAACAATAAACACATGGTATTGATGTAATGCTCAAACAATGATGATGATATGACAAGTTAATTGTATTGAAATGTAACCCTAAGGCATGCTTGGCCATTTTAAACAGGGTCCGAGGGGTGCAAACCCTAATTCAGGGGGGACCTCAGAATCACCCGCGGGGGTTCATTTTGTTCTTCTATTTAAAATTGGAATTAAAGTTGTTGAATAATGCATGATTTTGATGCTAAAGTGTAGATCTCATTTTTCTGAACATTTTGATATATTATTCATATTTTCTGACTTAAAATGAATTAGTTATGATTTTCCAAATTTGAATCCATTTTAAATCATTTTTAAAAAAATTAAACAATTTTGGAATATTTATACACCTGGACCCACTTGTCATATTTTTATTCATTTCCAGAAATGAATTATGGAAATTCTTAAAATGCTGACAGATAGGGACCACAAGGTATTTATTATTTCTAGAAAACAATTTACAAACCATTTAAATAAATAAAGGGGGATCACTGCATCACTGTGATGTCAGTTTGATGTCATCAATGGGTAGAGCTCTAGGTCAAGCTCGTACTTGACGTAGGAGGCGATGTGGGGGCTGCGGAAGCGGGAGCGTTTGACACGAGCCGAATGGTGGTGGATCTACTATGAAATGGCCGCCGGAGCGACATCCACGGAGACGGACAACAGTGACGCTCGTAGGACAATGGAGAGCGGCGACTACATCGTGTGAGAGAGAGAGGGTGAAGGGCACCAGGAGGTGCAGGAGCTCACCATGGCCATGGTGAGGTCGAGGGCGAGGCGAGAAGATGCCGGGATCGATGGCACGCACGGCGGCTGAAGCTCGGGATGGAGCTATTGATTGGGCCAATTGGAGGAACTCGGGCTTGCTCGGCCAGGTGGAGAAGAATGAGGATGAAGAGGCGAAGCAAACGGTAGCTCCGGCTTGGCTTGGGGTGGTCGGGGACGGTGGGAACTGATAGTTGCCATCGAGCTAGGGTTTGTCTAGAGGAAGAAATTCGAGGGAGAGAGAGATCTAGGGTTTGTCTGGCGGTAGTAGGGGTTCATATAGATGACCAGGATGTCAATAGCGTTCATCTCTTCGTGGCAGGCATCTCTGCGAGGCAGGGACAACACCGGCCGCGACACGCAACAGCTCCTTGACGGCGTCCTTCTAGCACAAGGTAGAAGAAAAGAGAGAGACGGCCGAAGAGGTACAGGCCGGGTGGGCTCTGGCTGGGCCGGCCTGCTAGGCTGAGCACCACGTGCGAGCGGCACGAAATAGAGATAGGGAGCTAGGCTAGCTAGGCTGCAAGCTAGAATAGATTAGGTGTAGTTTTCTTTTGAAATTCATTTTATTGTTATATTTTTCTCCTTTTTTCTTTGCATTTCAAATCCTTCTTCTATTTTGAAGTATTTCAAAATACAAGAGAGTTTTGTAGAATGAATGAAATATTGTAGGGGGCCTTTATACTATTTGGGCTCCATACTTTTGATCTTTTCAAAATATATAAAACCATTAAAAATATTTTCAAAGAGGGAGGGGAATTAGGGTTTAAGGATTTTTGCATTATTTTCTTGTTTGTATTTTATCTTAGCAAGATACATGATGCTCATGAATGCACAAACAACCCTAATTACTATTTAACCAAAACTGGGGTGTTACAGATATATCCTCCTTACGAGAATCTCGACCCGAGATTCCAAAGGTAGGAAGAAGGAAGAGAAACAGGGTCACTCTAACTATAAGAGGGATACACACTAAACAAAACACCGAGTATCTGATGGCCAATTCATGAAAGGAGGGTTCAGAAACAACTCTGAGATGACAAACATGAAACACGTCAATGTAGATGAAACAAAAGGAGAAGGGTTTCAAATTGACAGATAGCTAGTATCCATAAGGATTGAGACCATGGAGTTTTAGAAGAGTTTAAGCTTCTAAAAAGGAAAGCTTACAACAGAAAGAATATACCCATGGACTTTGAGAGATGAAACTCCACTAGACGGCTTAAGTAAAGCTTCCAGGGATACAGAGATACGGATAACCAAGCCATTGAACTTCTTTTGAAACAGAAGGGTCACTCTTTCATTCAATAGAAGGCCAATACAAAAAAGATTATTTGTGGAGAGGGCTCATAAGAGTCACACTAAACATGTAACAAGAGGAACTGATGATTACCAGAATCATAGTCGCTCTTCGAACATGTTAGAGGAACTGAAGGAACTCTTTATTCATCCAAGTCTATCAAAATCTTTGCCAAAGATCGTGATATCACTTTACACCATCGGGCTGAACGAATAACAAGATTCCTGATGACACGAGAAAAAGAAACTTCATTCTCAGACTTTAATTACTCGGCAAAACACAATGCTTGCTAATATAAAAGGGTCTGGAGGACCGACCGAGAGACATTTAGCAACACTAATTTAAATGTTCTCCTTGATGTTCGAGACACCAAACATCAAGTAATGGTATGACTTTGGTTACAAAGGAAACCATGAGCACAACTCCTATAATAAATCATAGAAAAAGCCTCATGTAGAGTGGTTGTTATTGCTAATTCAACAGAATATTATAGTAGGCCTTCCGACTTGTTGTGTCAAGCATTACAACAATATTATCCGATGTTCAAAGAAACCTATGTCAAAACCTTGAGGAACACCAACCATCATATCTGCTTCAGATTCAGATTCGGTTCAGTGTAGTGATACTTCAAACTCTGCATGTCCGAATAGAAATATTGCAACATTACTAGAGAGTTAAAGTCACCAGATTCTCAAGACATGGACTATAGTGTCAAGCTCCAATAGACTGAGCTACATTGCTAGACCCATGTATTAGCAACTTGTCAAAGGACAACTTCTCATACATCAAGTACTTGCAATGAAACACACCTATGTTCCTTACGAACTCATGGATAACTCTACTCAAATCAATGGTGACATCTTTCAGCATTTGCACGTGAACTAGAGAAGATTACTTCTAACATCCAGAACACATACTTCGCAACGACTCGAAGATGGTTATCAAAAGTTTCCAAAAGTAGTGCCATAGGTTCCATATGAATCTATTCCAACATGGTGAAGATAAGGATATTGTCGATGGGCTCAACAACAAACTTATCGAGACACTCCAAGAAGATGGACTCATATGTCATATGAACAAGTCAGATGTATTGGTCAGACCAACGAACATGAGGACATACTCAAGTAAAACATCACAGGTAGAAACATCATCAGGATAGTCCTAGGAACTAAGTTTGATTTGACGATAACCCAAATCAAATCAAATGCGAGGGAGATAACATATCCACAAAGGAAATACTATCTTTCTTCAGCACGAATGAAACTATACATCCCTTTAAGATGGACTAAGTTGGATAGAACTTTGTCTTACAACTCTCCAAGTTGTTGTTTAAGCTCAACCAACCAGTTCAGGGGCATCCAGTATGGATCCTTGGAGAAAGGAGCAGTTCAAAGATCTTGCTTGCTCTAGAACTTGACAAACACGGTCATGTGGTGGAAACATGGCGATACTTCTAGAAAGATGTCTAGACTATCACGAACCACCAATACGTCACTTAGTTATAGAGGAAACTTTCTTGGTAAGGCAAGAAGACATAATCTCGGAGTTTCGACACGAACATAACTCTTTGACCGAGGAGAGTGTACCAGGATAGCGGACTTGGTAGCACTATCATCGTTCGCTTAGTGATGCTACAAAGATGCGACGCCAGCCGCGCACCCGACAAAAGCTACTATGTTGACTCCATCCACAAGTTAGTAACATGAGGTAGCTTCCAAAAGAAGAAATGACTTCTCAAGTACATAGACAAATAAAAAGGAGGCACACGAGGCGAAAGTAAACCTCGAAGCCTAGAGCAGAATACTATAGCACATTATATTAGGTGACATAAGATAGAGAGATCATGATAGAAAGGAATCTCTGAGATGAATCAGAGCAAAGGGTAACAAGGAACACACAACACACACAACTCTAGAGAACTCAACACTAGGTCAACTGGTTGAGAAACGACATGCCTAGAAGGCACCTAGGTTTTGAAAAACTAGAAGAGATAACAAAACCTTTCAAATCAACACAAGGTAAGGTGACCCAGAGTTAGAGCGATATCAGATAAGAAGTAAAGGAAGCATACTAGAGTTTTGCAAATACTTTTTATATTTAAAATAGTTTTCACAAGCACTAGACTCAACATCGACCAATAGCAAGGTTTTCCTATGGTCAGTACTGCCCTGATACCAAAAACCGTGACACCCCCGGGATCAGGGTTAAACAAATCCAGACCTTAGCCTGACATAAGCTTAACCTAGAGCTCGAGGATATCCAGTGAAGAATCGGTAAAACAACAGTGACCCCGCGACATAAAAGTTAATACAACAAGATCATAACTAAGTAGAGAACCAAAGTATTACAAGTAGAGGTCATTGACCACAAACATCAAACAACACAAGGCAAATTATGCAATTAAGTATAGCAAACTTAACAAATGGCTTAAGAGGCCTGAAGCATAACGATGAAGTCCCAACCCATAGATTCCAGGCTACTGTCCAGGAACCCCAAGCTACTCATCGGTGTCTATGTCGTACCAAACTTGCATTCAGGGGAACACTTACTCTGCTACAAAAGTATTAACAAAGAAAGGGTGAGTACATGGTGTACTCCGCAAGACTTATGGCTGGTGGGGTTGTTTTGAAAAAATCCATCTTTGTTTATAAAACAAGAGGGAGTAGAAGCTCGTCTAATCAGAATATTTTAAAAGGGGATAAGAGAGTGATAACTCCAAAGTATTGATCATCATATCCTTGATATCCACCAAATCATCATCATCTCCTCAACTAGGATCACCCCCTCGTAGCCATGAGGAAGCATCCTTAAGCACACGTTGATCTGCCAAGTTTTACAATTAGGTTAAAGTTCTGTATGATCTTAAAATTCGGTCACCAAGCATTCATAACCATGAACACGGATTTTTGAAAAGATTTAACCCTGCAGGGGTGTACAACTTTACCTACACGTACCAACCTTCTCTTAATGCCACAATGATTAACCCTCTTCCTTGGAAGGCCGACAGAGGGCGGTTGGCCATGACCTTTACCTTGCTTTCACCGAAACCATGACTCACGCACTAAGGAGGGTTCTGCCATAACGGGTCAAGTAACGAAGCTGGTCCCTAGAGATGTGAGTCAGGGTTGGTTTATCAGGGGCTCTATCGACCCCAAGCAACCCAGGCCACGCTTACCTACCTGTTATGATGCACCTCCCTTCACCCCTCTTTCGAAAATGTTTTCAATGCGTATGCCAAATGGAAAGCCCGAACTATGTGACTCATGGAATCTACTAGGAAAGTTAGTTAGTCGAGAGGTTCCCAAGCCCCATGTGGTTGTACGCTCATCTCGGTTCCAAAGGAAAGAAATCGGTTCCTAGTGGTGGCGAGCATGGGACTACAAAAACCACATCCCACCGTGGCCTCCCATACCAGCCTTAGCATGTTTAACCTGTTCCACTAATCATACCTCATCAGCCTATCATACTATATTCTCCGCATCTGATACATCATATGGATGAATTAGCACTAACAACTAAGCATGTCTAAGCAAGACACAGATATAAGCTCTAGTAGTGCACACAAGACAAACCTAGTTCTGCTAGGAGCAGTGGATCAGGAAATATAAGCTCAAAGGGAGTAATGCAATATACATGATACTCTATCTATCGATAAAAGACCATAGTAGAACCGTGATGAACAACAAGTATAGGGGGTGTATCGCAGTATTTTCGAGGGAAGTGAAACCTAATTTATTGATTCGACACAAGGGGAGCCAAAGAATATTTATAAGCTATAACAACTGAGTTGTCAATTCAGCTGCACCTGGAAACAATCTTACTCACAACAACATATTAGTAGCAATAGTTTTGTAGTAGCAATAGCGAAGTAATATAAGAAGTAAAAGTAAAGACAGTAGTAACAATTACAGTAAGCAGTAGGATTAAAGCGCGGTAGGCATAGGGATGGATGGACGGTCGTTGCATGGACAAGACAATTCATATGGCAATCAAAACATAGGGCATTTGCAGATATATAAGATAAAGCATCCAAGTACTAAATAATCATAGGCATGTGTTCCATATATAGTCATACGTGCTCGCAATGAGAACTTGCACAACATGTTTTGTCCTGCTAGCCCATTTGCAGTGGGGCCTCAAGGGAACTACTGGCAATTAAGGTGCTCCTTTTAATAGAGCACCAGAGCAAAGCATTAACACTCGGTGAACACATGCGATCCTCACATCAAAGACATTCCCTCCGGTAATCTCGATTGCTGTCACTTCGGGGCCTTTGGTTCCGGAGAACAACGTGTGTATACAACTTGCAGGTAAGACCATAAACAATACTATCATAATGAATCAATAACATGTTCAGATCTGAAATCATGGCACTCGGGCCCTAGTGACAAGCATTAAGCATAACAAGTTGCAACAAAGTCAAAAAGCACTAATAATAGATACTAGGCACCATGCCCTAACAATCTGATGCCATTACATGAACGATCTCATCCAATCCCTACCATCCCCATAGCCTGCAGCGGGGGATTACTCACTCATAGATGGGGAAACATGGATGGTCAATGGAGAAGCGATGGTGATGATGATGGCGATGATCTCCTCCAATTCCTCATCCCGGTAGAGTGCCAGAATGGAGTTTCTGGTTCCGAATAGTGGAATCTGGTGGTGGCGGCGCAGTGGAACTCTTTCTAGAAAAACATCAAACCCCCCTTGGTTTTTAGGTCAAGAGGTAACTTATAGGCAAAGAGGGAGGCCGAGGGGGTGACCGAGGCGTCCTGACCACCCCCAGGCGCGGCCTGGCCTGGCCCGCGTGGCCAGGTGGTGTGGGCCCCTCGTGGCCCTCCTCCGTCTCGTCTTCTGGCTCTGTGAATCTTCTGGCGAAATAGGATTTTTGGCATATTTTCCGAGATTTTTCCTGATAGTTGATTTTCTGCACAAAAACTAGACACCAAGGTAATTCTGCTGAAAACAGCGTCAGTCCGTGTTAGTTGTATCCAAATCACACAAGTTTAGAGGAAAAACAATTGCAAAAGTGTTCAGAAAAGTATATACGTTTTGGACGTATCAACTCCCCCCAAGCTTAGCTTATTGCTTGTCCTCAAGCAATTCAGTTGAAAACTGAGTGCGATAAAAGAAACTTTCACGAACACATTTGCTTCATAAGATGTATATATTCTCAGCATATGATCAACTACTCAGGAAATTCATAATAAAGAGTATGCAACTAAGTTTACTTAATAGTCATTGCAAGCTATGAAGAGATTCCAACTCAAAAATAATAAGTAGCATGAAACATAAACATAAGCAATATTGCAATGCTCATAAAAAGGTATGATAGAGTGGTATCTCGCTTGCCTTTGATTGTAGAGAAAACATAAATGCCAAGGCACCTCTGAAGTTCAAGTGAAGACGAGAAGTAAAGATGTCAAAGATACAAGCATCAAAGTCATAACACAATTAATCAAGTTTTGAGACAAGCACATTACACTAAGAATGACAACTATGCTATGAAGAAAGTGCTCATAGAACGTGTGGAGACTCAACAAGGAAATGAAAAGGTTTTGAAAAGTTTGGAAGGCTTCCAAATGCTGAAAGTATGGTACTCATTAGCTTTGAGCTCTCATTGCCCCTATCATAAGCATCTTTAAATGGTTAAGGTGAAAGTGAGGTCCAATCTGAGTTATATGCTTGACAGACTATAAACTAGAAATCTCATGTCCCTTGAGTACGAGGGCCTCTCCTCATGCTACTCAACTTTAGTTACCGATAAGTTCTTGTCATAGTAAATACATGCGTATCATAGAGAACCGCCAACGGGGTACCCCTTGCCCGATGATACGGAAGAATCCCCATATCAAAATGACAAGGCAAGCAGACAATGAGTATCTCAGCATTCTCCTTATTTACCATGGGAAAATGGTGCTTTTTTCTCTCTTTCCTCTTTTTTCAAATCTCTCTCTCTTTTTTTCTTTTTCTCACTAGCTATCTCTCTTTTTTTCTTTTTCTCACTAGCTATCTCTCTTTTTTTATAAGAAGAATGCTTCATAGATACTCATTATGGTTACGCTGCAGGTTTCCACCATGATTAGGCATAGATTAGACCGGTGGCCCAAACATTTCTCTAACACACATACATAACTCCATGGACTTACATGCTCCCCTTTTATTTCACACCGATGACATCCGCAAACAAAAGAGCATGATATCAACTGGGTATATATTTACAGGTGTTAAAAGCGTTCCTCGTGATAGCACGGTTCTGCTAATCCCTAGTCTATAATTTGCAAGCATATAACTTTCATGGACAGTCACAATGGTTCAGATTTATTAAGTGCAAGAAATAAAGTGTGCCATCAAGTTCGTGAGAGCTTTACTAACTAACTTTTTCATAACAAGCAAACATTTTATTCGGAAGAAAACAAGGCATACTAAATATGCATGGAATAGAAAATGATGCTAATAGATGGGTATGGTGGACACTTTTGGCAATATTGGTTTTGGGGAATTGGAAACACGAGTAGAGCTCATACTCAGTGCAAGTGAAGGCTAGCAATAGTAAGGGACCGACAAACGAGAGAGCAATAACTATCATAATCATGCTTGCAACAAAACAGGACTAATCATGGCATGAAAGTGATTCAAGACCCATGAGGCAAAATAATTCATCGAGGCTTAACTGATTATTGTTTCAGTCATATGCATGCATGAGCATGTACCAAGTTAATTCAAGTGAAACATTCAGAGGAGGATACCACAGTGTCATACCAAGTTATGAATAGAGCAATGCAAGCAAACATTCTTATGACATGCTACAAACTATTAGCAAGCTGGAGCTAATCATAAGAAAGCAAGAACTACTAAGCATCCATAAACAACATACACCCTACATGAACAGACTAAGCATGCCCACAATGATGAGTATATGTACAAAAATGAAAACAAATAGAGTTCATTACCAGCCTCTTACCACACCTCAAGTTGTCATTAATCCTCATTATTGCCCTTCACTTGTGTGGCCTGAATAATAACATGAAACCAAATTCCACTGAGGACTGTTGAGCCCTACAACAAACTTCACAAAACCAAAGAATAACAACAAATATTTTTGGTGTTTTTGATTTTTAAAGGCAAGAACAAAAAGGAAAAACAAGGAAAATCTTTTTGGGTTTTTCGAATAGTTCAAACAAAGCAAAAAGGAAAAAGCAAACCAAATCAAAAAGAAGAAGAAGCAAACAAAGAGAAACAACGGAAATATTTTTGGTCTTTTGTGTTTTAGAAAGCAAAAGTAAAGAAAGAATGAAAACTAAAAAGAGAATGAAGCATGGATATATAGAGTACCAACTAAACATGATATGGAGATGAGTGTGATGTCGGTGTACCTCCCCCCAAGCTTAGGCTTTTGTCCTAAGTGGGTATCTATCCCAACCTGGCCAAGATCGAGCGCCTCCGTAGTACAGCGAGGAGGTACCCTCGTCTTGGTACAAGCTCGAGGACGCCCCACCGTAGTGTGCAGAGTAGTCATAAGAAGGCACATCCTCCTGGTGCTGCCTATGGAAACCAAGCAAGCAGAGCTGCTCGTCCACTTCCTCCTTGGAACGTGACCATGGACTCCTGTGAATACTGAACAAAGTAGATTGCGGCAAAGGAATCTCCCTCTCGTCCCCGTCAGTAAACAACATCATGTATACTAAACCCTCTGTACTAGAGTCAGTAGTGACGAAGTGATGTGTTTTCATAGCAGTAAGATCAAGCCTTTGTGGTGCCAGCACAGTGTCATTAGGATCCACAGAAAGTTCTAATGCAACAACCATACGTGAAGCAATAATGCCCCCATAAATAAATCCCCTAGCAGCTAGGCGGCGAGCAATGAGAGAGCCAAGATTGTACCGGGTATCATTATTAAGTGCAGCAACGAGGAAGGCTAAATGATAATTAGAGATATTACTTGTGTTCTCCCTACCAAGAATGCTAGTGGCAAGATAATAAGCAAAGTATCTAAGAGTTAGGAGGTGGATATTTCTTATCTTCCCGCACTAAGCTACGCGGTCATCGTCATTTGTCACACTTCGATAGAGCTCCAGCAAGTCAGTGGGTCGACCTTGGATCTTCTTCATTGTCCCTGTCATGCCTATACCTATAATGCTGCAAAATCTTTCCAATGACATGGTAATAGGCTGATTATAAATTCTGAAAGAAACAGTTGACTGATAAGGGGTGTTAGTGAAAACAAAACTCTCAACAAAAGTTTTGGTGAGCACGGCATATTGCTCACTCTCATCCTGCATGTAAGTGGTCAAACCGACCCTTTGAACCAGTAGTAAGAAATCATCGAGGATCCCTGCATCTTGCAAAAAGGTAAAACAAGGGAAAGTAGATGGGTGAGCATCCCCCTCATCTCCTTCATTGCCAAAGCATGGTGCAATAAGATCTTCATTGTATGAAGGCCTAAACTGAGATGCCGATCTTGAGGGCCTTGACCTTCTAGGTGTGTCCCTCTCAAATATTTCTCCAAATGTGTGGTTGTTCATCTTTGATATTCTGAAATTTAAACATCCATGATACAAGTGATTGCAAAGTGAATACATAATGAAGGTAACTACTTAGGGACTTGTAAGAGGCCTAAACATGCATCAAAACAATATCTCTAAGCATTGAACAAGCTTACAAGCTCTCATAACCTGTCACCTACAGTAGAAAAATACTCAAGATATAAACCACTAAACACAAATCTACTTGGACAAGCGGAGGAGTCACATACCGGAGAACAAATGGTCCAAATTTCAATAGCAAAGATGGGCTGAGCAAGGAGATCAAAAAATCATGGACAAGAACAGCAAGAACGCAATTTCGAGCAATGAACTGGTGTTTTCTCCGGAGAGAGAGCAGTGGGAAGTGAGAGAGTGAGTGGAGGGCCAGGGGTGGCCCACAACATGGCTAGGCGCGCCCCTGAGCTGGCCACGCCACCAGGAGGTGTGTCTGCCTGGTGGGCCCCCTTGGTACTCTCCAGGCACTTTACTGCCCCTTTTTTCACGTAAAAATTTAATATGAATTTTCTGGAAATTTTCGAAATTTTTTATTTTTGAGCAATTTTCAGGTATAGATGAATGATATTCCGACAGAAAAAAGTTTCTAGAAAGATGCAATGACAAAACAAAGCTAAAACTTTAGAAGTTCTAAGACACTCTAATACGCAAGCAACTAACAACAGAAAAGCAAACTAAGAAAAAGCAAAAACTAGAATGGATAAAATAAAAGTAAACAAAGATAATCATGGTGAAAACATTGTTTTGTTCATTAAAATCCCTTTGTTAACAAGGTTGATCAGGTCTTGTTACCAAAACAATTTTATATGAAACAAAACTTTGAATTCCACTAATGATTATGTTACCTCAACCTTGATAGCAATGGTCCCAATCATAATAGTTTCATATTTTTGTCTTGGTATGGGACAATATATTTCTCCAACTTGAATGCCCTCAACATGTTCAATTGAATTCAAACCATAAGTCCTATTAATCTTCTTGGGGAAATAGACAGTATGCTCCTTGTCATTAACATTAAAAGTCACCTTTCCTTGATTACAACTAATAACAACTCCTGCAGTATTAAGAAAAGGTCTCCCAAGAATAATAGACATATTATCATCTTCAGGCATTTCAAGCACAACAAAATCAGTTAGTATCAAGCAATTATGAGCCACTTGAACAGGTACATCCTCACATATACCAACAGGAATAGTAGTAGATTTATCAACCATTTGCAAAGATATATCAGTTGGTATTAGTTTTTCCAGTTGAAGTCTCTTATAGAGAGAAAAAGGCATAACACTAACTCCTGCTCCCAAATCACACAAAGCAGTTCTAGCATAACTATTTTTAATAGAGCAAGGAATAGTTGGAATCCATGGGTCTCCAAGTTTCTTAGGAACCTTACCATTAAAGGAATAATTTGCAAGCAAAGTAGAAATTTCTTCATTAGGGATCTTCCTTTTATTCGAAACAATATCCTTCATATACTTTGAATAAGGAGGCAATTTAATAGCATCAGTCAAAGGAATTTGCAAGAATAAAGGTTTCATCCACTCACAAAACTTGTTATAGTGTTCATCTTCCTTTGACTTGTGTTTCTTATCAGGGAAAGGCATAGGTTTTTGGACCCAAGGCTCTCTTTCACTACCATGTTTCTTAGCAATAAAATCTTCTTTAGTGTATTTTGTATTTTTAGTGTGCCTTTCAGGTTGTTCTTCAACTTTTTCTTTATCAGGAGCATCATTTTCTTCATTACCACTTTCGGTTTCAGTATCAGAGACAGATATCCTATTAGGGTCTTTAGCAGGTCCAGAAGTTTCTACAATGGTTTTATGTTTCCTTTTTCTTTTCTTAGGAGTAGTACCAATATTTTTAGCTTGTTGAGCATCCTGCTCAATTCTTTTAGGATGCCCCTCAGGATATATAGGTCCTGGGTAGCAGCACCACTTCTAGTTCTAATTTCATAAGCATGTTTTTGTTTAGCAACATTAACTAGCAAGTCTTTTTGTACTGATCAATTTGAGTTTAAACCATTTCAAAATGTTTAACAAGCATTTTAACATCATTAGAGGTTCTTTCCACAATATCTTTTAACTCAACAATAGCTCTAGAGTTTTCCATTAAATGATTTTGCACCCTTTTATTAAAATTATCTTGCTTAACAATAAAAACATCAAATTATTCTAAGCATTGATCAGGAGGTTTAGAGAAAGGGATATCACTGTTGGGGGATACCCCCGGGTAGGGTCACACCGGGGTATAAAGGCCGAGTTAGCCGAGGTTCGGCAAGGCCAAAGCGGATGCTGACCGAGTCACCTCAAGGCAGGCCGAATCACGGGGTAACCCGGACCAGGGGACGTCCACCTAACTTGGTCTCAACCGACTTAAGCCGTGAGTCGGTAAGATGTATCTAACTTATATGCAAGAACAGGTGTGGCCGGATCAACTATGTAGGATCCGGGTTATATCAAGCTTGTAAGAGAAGGAAGGTATCTCGCTGGTCAAAGGAGGCAACTGTACGTAGAGAGTGAGCGAAGCGGACAGAGGCTGGACCACCGAGGCATGGCCGACGAAGGTGATGAAGCCAATGTCGGGTGACGCAGGCGCCACAGAGGCTCACGTAGCCTCTGCATGGGGGAAAAGTGACCCGGTCTGCTTACTATTTTGGGAGGAGGCATATTCCCTGGAATATGCCTCCACGTATGCCCTAAGTGGAGACCTAGCCACCCCTATATAAGGAGGGCTAGGGCCTCTGTAGAAGGGGTTGATTTCTGGTGGGTCTCGAACGGGTTAACTAGTGGCGAGAGTAAGAGAGTTCCTTCTTCCTCCTCTCCCCAACACAGCTCTAGGAGCACTTGTAATCTATGAAGGTGAATCAAATATAAAACTTCCGTGTGTGGAATCACCACACTATCCCTCCTGGATTCCCCTAGTGCATTTAGTCCCCACCTTTAGCCTATCCATGGCATCTGCCGTGACACCACCACGACAGTTGGCGCCCACCGTGGGGCTAGCGGCACTAGCAGGGGTCAAGATCCAGACGGGAAACCTCATCGGCACCGCGAACGCATCGTCTCCGGGCTCATTCAGCGCTTTGGAGCGCTAGATTTCGTCAGCGACAACACTGGCTGCTTCGGCACGCGCCCTCTTCCGCGCAACAGCCTCTTCGTCAAGCTCGGCGCACAAGGTCTACGTTGATGTGGATGTCTCATGCGTTCATCCGCGGCACGTCGTCGAGGCAGGCGAGCCACCCCTTAGCGTGGTTCACGGGGCGCGTACCACTCGCTCCCCGGACCGTGCAGAGATGATGATGACTGAACCTGGCGCTGGCACAAGCAAAGATCCGGCACCAGATCTAGAAGCAACGCCCAAGCCGCCGAGGAAAGGTAGAGGTCCTCCACTAGAGAGGCCAGAGAATGTGTTGCAGGAAGCGATGGATAGCTTGGGAAACCCTGTAGCGGCAGCAGTAGATCCGGCTCAGGCACATGGCGAGCTAGAGGAAACTAGGCAAAAAATACTAGAGGGTGCGAAAAAGATAGCCGTGGCTCAGCAGTCATTGAACATGACGCTGCGTGAGTACACAAAGGCAAACAAAGTTGATGCTGAAAAGTAAAGGGGAGAAACCTCATGAGTGAAATGAACAAAGAGGGAGACACTAGGATTGAGGAGTCAGAGAACTGTTTGTCCATGGGGCTGCCGAGGTATAGTACCCCGGCAAAGAACCTTAGAGCAGCGGATGCAGCTGCATCTGAGTTAGAGGGTCTAACGGGTGAAGCCCGTCAGAGACAGCAAGATAGGGTTAATGAGTTGGTTCGGATCGTGAACAGGCAAAACGAGGAATTGCTCAGGGCAAACCCGGAAAGAGCTGGGGCCTCCAAGATCGTTCATTCGACGGTAGGCAACCCGGAGAAATCTGCTGGAGCCGCATCGTCTCCTCATGGTGGTCCTAGGAGAGAAGAGGTAGTAACCTCGTCCAGGAGGAATAAACAAATCGTCCCATATGACCCGACAAGGGCAGGGAAAGGAAAAGAAGTACAGAGAAATGACGATCGACGAAGTGTGAGCCGAAGAGAAGCTGGCCGAGGTAACCATGACAAAGGCAATGCCGGTCAAGGAAATGTTGTAAATGGCAATGCCGGACAGCAAAACTCGGCAGGAGCAGGACAACCGCAGCAGCGGAATATACCAAGGCAAGAGCAAAGTGCCGGCCAAGGTATGCAACAGAGAGGTGCTCCACGAGAGCAGGACCGGTATAACGATGGAGATTCGGAAATGGTGAACGCAGGATACCCAAGGCCAGACTATCATGTGATAGGGTCAAGATTGGGAAACAGAGATTTGATGTTGGATGATGCCAGATTAAAACTGGATCGGCTCTATAGATCAGAACTGATTGAATGTCAAGGTCCACCGGGTCCTGCGTGTTTTGGGCCCCGTATCATGAAGGAGCCGCCGGTACCGAACTTCCAGTTACCCTGAGGCACAAAGACGTATGGCGGCAGTACAAAGCCGGAGGATTGGTTGATAAACTATGCTACAGCTGTGAAAATTGCTACAGGCAACTTGAGATGGGCTGTGAGATACGTACCCCAGATGTTGGAGGGGCTAGCGAGGGTATGGTTAAACAATTTTCCGCCCGGAAGTATTAACTGCTGGATCGATTTTGAGGAAATGTTTATCAGCAATTTCTCAAGCACGTATCAGAGGCCAAATAGGCCACATACCCTAGCTATGTGTAAGCAGAGACCGAACAAAACGGACCGGGAGTTTTTAACCCGGTGGTGTACCGTGAGAAACTCGTGTGAGGGTGTGATAGAGTCACATGCCATAGCATGGTTTGCGCAAGGGTGCAGATATGCAAGCGAGCCGTGGCATAAGTTGCAAAGAAAAATGCCAACTACATTGGCTGAGATGATCCGGATTGCTGATTCGTATGCTTTGGGTGATCCGACTCAATCCAGGCTCGTGTCAAACGAGTCAAATGAGGAGTACTACCAGAGAGATGGAGCCGGATCATCCCGGAGGAATGATTACAGAGGTAAAAGAAGAGATGACAGACCAGATCACCGGTACAGTTTGCAATAAGTTGCTGCTATGAATCAAGATCAGCCCGGAGCAGGGCAGTCTACGTCAGAAAACTGGAGGGCAACAATGGACACCGAGAAATGATGGCAAGAAAACTTGGACGCCAGAGCAAAAGAAACAGTGGCAAGAAAAGAAGGACCGTCCGAGGTATACTTATGAGTCCATGTTGGATCAGCCGTGTAAATTTCACACACCAAATCCAAGTAACCCAGCTGGTCATACAACAAGGCAATGTGAGTGGATGCGTAAAATAGAACAAGGTGGTTCAGGGAATGCTCAGGCACCCCGGAATGATCAACCTCGGCAGGAGTTACCCCGGCAGCAATTGCTCTCTGGAGCGAACACGCAACAACTAATGTTGCCTCCCCCTCCGCTGAGGTATGATAACCATGAGAGAAGGGATGCAGTGCATCAAGTAGAAAACCAGCATCAGCCAGATCAGAGGTACCCCGGAAATGATGGGAGGAATGAGTACAGAGAGCATCATCAGAGTTACTTTGTGTTTACCATTGAGGAAACAGACAGAAAGAGCTTGCAGCGCCGACATATGGAAGTGAATGCGGTAATGCCAGCAGTGATGAGGTATATGCCTTGGTCGGACCAGGAAATCACCTAGAGCATCAAGGATCATCCCAAGCTTATGCCGAGTCCTGGTTCGTATGCGTTAGTGCTGGATCCGACATTTATTGGGCCAATCATCAATGTGAGGTTCTCCAAGGTATTGATTGACAATGGCAGTAGCATTAACATCATGTATGCGGATACAATGCGCAAGTTAGGTATCTCGGAGAACATGCTTCAGGCTACAAGGACAACTTTCCATGGTATTGTGCTAGGCATTTCTTGTGAGCCCATAGGCAAGGTCCGGGTTGACGTATTGTTCGGCATGAGAGATAATTGCTGGACTGAGAATTTGGAGTTTGAAGTGGTGAACTTAGAAAGTGCGTATCACGCGTTACTCGGAAGACCAGCACTGAACAAGTTCAATGCAAGTTGTCACATCAGTTACTTGAAGATGAAGTTGCCCAGGACAAACGGAGTGATTACCATTGCTAGAGATTTCCGACGTTCCATTGAGTGTGCGTCAGCCGGGTCTAACCTAGCCGAGTCACTTGTGATCGCGCAAGAGAAAAGAAAAATCTAAGAGGTGGTGGCATTGGCTCAGTCCGCGCAGCAGTATATGCCGGCGCTGAGTAACCCACATGGAAGTGTCTCATTCCAAGCCACGAAAGATACCAAGAAGGTGCCTGTTGATGATATGTTCCCAGAGCGCACCGTAACAATTGGTGCCGGGTTAAATGACAAATAGGAAAGCGAGCTCGTCAACTTCCTCCGTGAGAATCGTTCTTGGTCCACACAGGACTTGCAAGGTGTTCCGAGGGAGTTGGCCGAGCACTCTTTGAATGTGAGACCCGGAGCAAAGCCGGTGAAACAACCTCTCCGCTGCTTCGTCGAAGATAGGAGGAAAGTCATCGGAGATGAGATAGCTCGGTTGTTGGCTGCAGGATTTATCATGGAAGTTCTTTACCCGGATTGGCTGTCTAATCCGGTGCTGGTGGAGAAGAAGAAAGATGATCCGAATGTGGCAGTGGTTTGGCGTATGTGTATCGATTACACGAACCTGAATAAGGCGTGTCCAAAAGATCCATTTCCACTGCCCAGGATAGATCAGGTCATAGACTCAACTGCTGGATGTGAACTATTGTCATTGATTGATGCATATTCTGGTTTCCATCAGATACCTCTGAATCCAGATGATCAAATAAAGACTGCATTTATCACCCCGTAGGGGGCTTATTGCTATCGTACCATGCCTTTTGGTTTACGTAATGCAGGGGCAACGTACCAAAGATGTATGCAAAAATGTTTGCACGACCAAATTGGTCAAAATGTACAAGTGTATGTGGATGTTGTGGTTATCAAGACCAAGGAAAGCAAAACGCTCCTTGACGATATCAGGCAGACATTCGTGAACCTGAGAAGGTTCCGGATGAAGCTTAATCCGAAAAAATGTACCTTCGGCGTCCCGGCTGAAAAGTTACTCGGTTTTCTTGTCTCCAGCCAAGGTATCGAAGTCAATCCAACTAAAATTCGGGCCATTGAGCGAATGGACCTGCCGAAGTGTCTTAACGATGTCCAGAAGTTCACTGGTTGCCTGGCATCGTTAAGCCGGTTTGTGTGTCGGTTGGGAGAAAAGGCATTGCCTCTCTATCAACTCATGAAAAAGTCGGATAAGTTCGTTTGGACGCCACAGGCCAATGAAGCCTTTGCCCACTTAAAGAAGATGTTAGCCACTGCACCAGTGTTAGCCTCTCCACTATCAAAGGAGCCAATGTTGCTCTACATAGCCGCAACCAACCGAGTTGTAAGTGCAGTGATTGTGGTAGAGCGTGACGAAGAGGGTAAGTCGGTGCAAAGGCCAGTGTATTATCTGAGCAAGGTATTATTTGCCTCAAAGCAGAACTACCCACACTATCAAAAGGTGGCGTATGGTGTCTATATGGCAGCTAAGAAGTTGAAGCATTACTTTGAGGAGCATCCCATCAGGGTAATATGTGGGGCTCCCATATCCGAGATAATGAGTAACAAGGATGCAAGTGGTAGGATTGCAAAATGGGCAATTGAACTAGCTCCCTATGCGCCACAATATGATAGAAGAGAAGCAATCAAGTCTCAAGCTGTGGCGGACTTTTTTGTGGACTGGGCCGAGGTGCAATATGAACTGCCGCTACCAGATCCGAACTATTGGAGAATGCACTTTGACGGGTCAAAAACAAAAACCGGGCTAGGTGCCGGAGTTGTACTTACCTCGCCAAAGAATGACCAGTTGAAATATGTGCTGCAGATCCATTTCGCGGCATCAAACAATGTCGCTGAATATGAAGCACTTGTGCATGGGCTCAAAGTGGCAAAAGAAATTGGGATACGTTGGATCCTATGCTTTGGCGACTCGGATTTGGTAGTACAGCAAGTGTCAGGACTGTGGTACGCCCTTGATCCAAACATGGCGCTGTACAGATTTCATGTGCAGAAGATATCTGGTTATTTTGAGGGTTGTGAATTTCACCATGTACCCCGGGTGGAAAATGAGGCCGCAGACATACTGTCAAAGCTCGGATCAACCCGACAGGCAATTCTGCCGGGTGTGGTGTAGCATTGGAACACCTCAGAAAACCGTCTATCAGGCCGTCCCCAGAAACTGACTCAATTTACGTCCCGGAGGATACAGAATCCGGAGCCGTGCCCATGGACATTGACATGGGAGGTGGTGCGTGAAACCCGGGGACTGCCTCGGCAAACCCGGGGACTGCTTCGCAAGACCCAGGGACTGCTCAGCATGATCCGGTTGAAGTTATGCCGGTGGATCAGATGGAAATTGATGAGGATGTGTTCCCTGTGCGAGCAATACCAGCTTGGGCACTACCTATATTTCAATTCCTGAAAGATGTAACTTTACCCACTGAGGAGGTGCTATCTAGGCAAACTCAGAGGAGAGCAAAGGCATACAAGATTATCAATTCCGAGCTATACAAAAGGAGTGTGACTAATGTCCTTCAACGATGTGTTGACCCGGAAGAAGGGCTTGACATCCTCCGAGATATACATCAAGGGGAGTGCGGGCATCTTGCCTCGTCCCGAGCCTTGGTGGCAAAAGCTTTCCGGCATGGATTCTACTGGCCAAGTGCCTTAGAACAAGCAGAAGATCTGGTGAGAAAGTGCAATGGTTGTCAGAGGTATGCTACCAAGACACATATGCCAATGTCGGAGCTAAAGACCATACCAATCACCTGGCCATTTGCCGTGTGGTGTTTGGACATGGTTGGCCCGTTTAAACCAGCAAGGGGAAATATGACTCACATCTTGGTCATGGTGAACAAATTTACAAAGTGGATCTAAGTGAAGCCAATAAGAAAATGTGATGGAGCTACGGCCGTGGCATTTCTCAAAGACATCATTCTGAGATACAGTTACCCTCACAGCATCATAACTGATAATGGCACGAACTTTGCGGAAGGAGCATTTGCGCGTTTCTGCCGGGATAAGAAGATCCGGCTAGACATTGCCTCGGTAGCCCACCCCGCTTCGAACGGACAGGTGTAAAGATCCAACGGATTGGTATTATCTGGGATAAAACCCCGATTCATTGAGCCGCTGCAAAGATCAGCGGGGTGCTGGATAGAGGAACTACCAACAGTACTATGGAGTTTAAGAACAACTCCGAATCGATCAACAGGCTATACGCCATTCTTACTGGTATATGCGGCAGAAGCTGTATTACCAGCCGACATAGAGCATGACTCGCCTACGGTCACCCAATACACAAAAGCCGAAATGCAAGAGGCCCGGCAAAATGATGTTGATCTGCTGGAAGAAGCGAGAGAATTGGCATTGTCCAGATCCGCCATATATCAGCAAAATCTCCGACGCTATCATAGCCGAAAAGTAAGCCCCCCGAGTTTTCCGGGAACGCGATCTGGTACTTCGGTTGGTACAACGTACTGCTGGAATGCACAAGTTATCCCCCCATGGGAAGGGCCATTCATTGTGAGCAAAGCATTGCACAATGATTCTTATTATCTTATAGATGCAAAGCCACAGGAAAAGAACAAGGCGGACAGGTCCGGCGAGGAATCTAAGCGTCCATGGAATGTAGCCCTACTACGTCCTTTCTACACTTAGCAAAGAACTGTATGTATCCGAATCTTCTCATATGTCGGTATGCATGCCGGCAATGAGCTTATCAATGAAGTGTTGGCACCTCGAGCAATAACTCGGGGACTGCCTTAATAATGAGTATTGTCTTCTGTATTTATTATTTATACGTTGGCTGGCATAAGTTGTTCTACTTAGGCCGGATTAGTAGTGTGTGAGCACCAAGAACCCAACTCTTCGACTTGCTGCTGTCCAACAAGAATTGGCTTCATGGCAAGCAAGAGAACAAGTTTGGAATTGCGTAGCACATGAAAAACGACCAAGGAAAAGAACTTAATCGAGCCGACGTTTGTTTTTTCGAACTAACCTTGTGTACTTTAAATTTACTATGCTGAGTTGTTTTGAGCTAATCCTAAAGTTTCCAAGTATTGTTTAGACAATTTTTGAAACTCGGTCTCGTAAGTCATAAAACCGAACCAAGGTAGACGCGAGCCGAGCCAAAAGATTGGAAGAACGAGAAAACGAAACTCGGGGACTACGCCCAAGTCAATCCAGCATAGAAACTTAGTAGCAAAATATTACTTGTGCACTTGATACAACTGCACCCGGCATACCGGGGATCTGATGAAATTTAAAAGTTTTTTCGATCAAGGGGCAGCAGGAGGAAGTTCGGTGTCATCTTTGCCCTCCTCAATGTCCAAAGCCTCATCATCTTCGTCTTCATCCGAGCCATCTTCGACATTTTCAACATTCTCATCATCGGCAGCATCTAGAAAGCTCGGTCCTTCGTTCCACTAGTGAATGGGGGCGTATTGGATGAAGCTGTGAGCGCAAGCCTTGCGCCGAGCCACCCAATCTGGGTTAGTAGACCACTTTGCTCCAGTCTGCATGCGTGTGAGGAGGTTCAGGTCGATCTTCTCATACCACGTGAGCACATAGTGAATAACTATCTCAGCCCCGGCGCGCCCAACAGATTTTCTCCAGAGATCGAGCTGAGTCTCGCAGTCCATAAGCCGGGCAAAGAGAACAGGCAGATTCTCCAGAGTATCTTCTTCAGGCCAAAATGCATTGAAGATCCAGATTACCACATCCATAACATCCTTGCCATAGTTCCTCATAGTCTCAATTCGGGAAGACAAGCTGGCTATCAGATCTTCGAGGTCAAGGGGGATGGAGCCAGGCCCAGACGGAGTACCCCTCTGCTGCCGAAACTTGGTAACAGCCTTGGAGGCAATAGCATCGCTCTCTGGGAACTTATCTGAAAAAAATAACACAGGTGGAATAAGTAGAGGAAGCAGACCCAGAAAGATTAATGTCGGTTGAAGGAAAGGAACTTACTTGCGATATGGCTGTGAACCCGGGATAGCTCCTTGATGCAGTTATCGCATCTCTCCCGAAGTTGCTCAAGTTCAGCATTTGCCGACTCAAGTTTGATGTCAGCCTCCTTGAGTAAGTCCTGGTCCTTGGCAATCTGAAGATTGAGGCCCTCGCGCTCTTTGGTATAGTTCTGGCCAGCCTTTTGGAGCTTGGATTGGTGATGTGCTTTCAATTTCTTCATCTCGGCCTTAAGCTTGGCGATCTCATCATCCTTGGTCCGGAGGAGGGCAAGCTCATCATCTTTCTTTTTGAGCTCGGCCTGATGTTGTCCTGCTTGTTCGAGAAAATGCAACATCATATCAGGCACGGGCACACTATCTTCAAGAGATGCTGAAATAGTTTTTTGACCCGGCAAAGCCGAGGTATGAATGTTTGCCGAGCCAAGGAGGAAAAGAGATGGAAAGCATAGCAAGGTTGAGCAGATATAACTTACCCTTGATCTGATCTAGATTCTTCCTCATAAGCGTGTTCTCAACCTCCACCCCAGCTGCGAAAACCGAATGATGGATTAGTTCGGCAGAAGAGGATGAAGGAAATGGGAAAAATGCTGAGGAAGAAACTTACCCCTTTTATCATGATCAGCCAGAAGTGCATTATGCTTGGCGTGCAGCATCTTGTGAGTATCCAGGAGACGCTGAAACTCAGCGCTCCGGCGGTTGGTGGTCACCTGAAAAGAGTACAAAAATACAACTTAGCCTTGTATATATTCGAAGTGTACAAAATCCGGGCCAAGTGGAACTTAACCCGGCTCTAGGTGTGTGCATATTCGAAGTGTACAAAATCCGGGCCAAGTGGAACTTAACCCGTCTCTAGGTGTGTGCATATTCAAAGTGTACAAAATCTGGGCCAAGTGGAACTTAACCCGGCTCTAGGTGTGTGCATATTCGAAGTGTACAAAATCCGGGCCAAGTGGAACTTAACCCGGCTCTAGGTGTGTGCATATTCGAAGTGTACAAAATCCAGGCCAAGTGGAACTTAACCCGGCTCTAGGTGTGTGCATATTCGAAGTGTACAAAATCCGGGCCAAGTGGAACTTAACCCGACTCTAGGTGTGTGCATATTCGAAATTATCAAGGAGCTACGTTAGTTTTCTAAGGAGCATCCGGCCGAGTAACAAGTTACTCCCCCGGAGGCTCGGGGACTAATGGTTATATCACTGATATCTACAACATGCTAAGGAAAAGGGGAAGTAACGTACCTCCATCATCCGACCCGCGAGGTTGATTGCCTTAGCGGCTGTGTTCATTTGAGAAGAAAATTCAGCAGGGCCAAACTTCTCCGGAAGATCGTCGTTGTGGACGAACTCCGCCTTGTTCCAATTCATGACAAATTCAATCAGGGTCGGAGGGTATCGCTCGCCGCTGGGCATATGGGGCGCCACCAAGCCCTTCGCGTGCGCCTCCCTCCTCTCAACCAGGGCAAGGGCCGGCCTGGTGTGCAAAACAAGTTGTTGTGCATCAGCTGGCTCGGCAAGGGTGTCCTTCGGTGCTGGAGGTTTCTTGGAAAGCATGGACGCGAGAGTGCGCTGTCCGGCCTCGATGGACGCTGCCCTGGTGACGTCAGGGGCCTTTTTTCCCTTGGGCTATTGAGAGGAGGAAGTGGTCGCAACAGATTTACCCTTGGGGGCTGCCTGGATACTTTCTTGCTGAGACTGGGAAGTCTCGGACGAAGCGCAGGGGCTTGGCGCTGCTGCTGCTGCTCTTGGTGTGTTGCTGTTGCTCTTGTTGCTGGAGTTGGTGCTGGTGCTGGTGCTGGTTTCTTCTTTGGTGGAGGTGCTGAGGTAGCCTCGGTAGTAGCTGGTTGCGGCGAAGCCGAAGTGGTGGATGCCGCTACCTCGGCTGGGCCTGTCTCCCTCGCTCCAAGGTTGCCCCCTCTTGACGAGGTGGTGTGGAACCCGGAGCAGCCGCTGAACCGTCCGGAATAGGGCTCAGCTGGCGTGAATCGTCTCCACGAGGGGGAGAAGGGTTATGTCGGAGCAGCGAAGCAATGCTAGATCCACTCTGGGGGACCTCCACCACGGCCCTGCCGAATCAAACAGTGTCAGATGAGAAACTATAACAATGCAAGAACAAGTGGCAAAGGGAAAAGTGGCTTACTCATCCGAGGTCAGGGGCTCCTTGGGTTTCTGAGCCCTTCGTGCTGGGGCCTTGGTTGCGGGCTTGGAGGCAGTTTTGTCCCCGGACTTCTTTCGCCTTTTGGCAGGCTGAGAAGGTCCGGAGGAAGAAGTTGATGCAACTCCCCGCTTCTTCTTCGGTGCAACCGGAACATGGTCACCCACGGCAAGGGGAGGGTCCTCATGAATCTGCCCACCAGGGTTAGCTGATGCCGGAAAAGCATAAGAAAGGGGGACAGCGTCAAATGCTTCCATCACCTCGACATCCGAGTCATCTTCATCATCGGGCCAATCTCTAATGGAAGAGAGTTTACAGGTGGGTCGCTTCGTCGCATCGGTCATTGGAAGGAACATCTCCTGATCCGGCTCCTCCTCGTCCGAGGTCTCCCGGTCAGGCGCCCACTTAAGGGTGGGATTGGTGCCATCTTCGATGGTTTGCTGAAGGAATTGCTAAAGGAGAGAAAAGACGACAGGGTTAAATATACAACAGCAACCGACATAAGATTTAATTCGGAGAAAGTTGGTCGCACGAAGCTTACCACGGGAGGAAGCCTGTCTCCGCAATAGTGCTCGATCCCCCACGTCCACTCAGAGGAGAATTCCTTGTGGGCGGTGAAGAGGGCCTTGACCCGGCGGTAAATCTCTGTGTTGCTCAGCTCAAAAGACGAGGTACAGTTGGGGTCGCGGCCCCAGCTCATGTGACACACCTTGTGAGTGCGCTTCTGGAGGGGGGAGATCCGGTTGCGGACGAATGTGATCATGGCATCCTCGTTGTGCAACCCGAGCTCCTTCAGCTCTACGAACCTTTTGTTGACCTGGTTGGCCAAGACTGTGGGCTTCTTGGGGATAATGTCCCACACCTCCGGGTTAGGAGGACCCAGAGCATAGGGGAGCAGCCGGATCAAGTCTTCGGTGTCGTCAGTCCGAACATAAAAGAAAGTCCAGGCCCATCCCTTGCAGGAGTCCAGCCCGGTAACTCGGGGGAAGACGGATAGCCTCCGGGGAGAGATTGACACAGCCCCGAACTGCGTAAGCTGCTTGTCCTCCGGATCAAGCTGGATGTTCGGAATCACGTTATGACGGAGGCCAAAGAACCGGATTCATAGCTCCTTTGTGGGCCATAATCCGGCATAGCCTTTGATCGTGGAGGCGAAAGCAGAGAGAGAGGTGATAGCATTGGCAGGAAGGTGGTGCGGCTGGAGTTCGTAGGTGCTCAACCAGTCGTGGAAAAAATCGCTAACTGGCAAGCCAAATCCCCGCTAGAAATGTGACAGGAACACCACATACTCACCCGGATTGGGTGAGGGGGCGAGTTCGTCGGAGGCAAGGCGTGCGCTGACGCCTGCAGGGATGCGCCTGGTGCGGTAGAGCCAGTCCAGGTCATCCTGGCAGACCCAGGATCCGGCCCACGCACCGCGGTCCGCCGTCACAGCATCTTCTTCCATCTCCTGCTCGACGATGATGAGTTCTTCTTCAGTCATCTCGAGGTCGCTGCCCTCACTGGCACTAGCGGCGGAGGGTGGCAGCAGCCTAGACAGACGAGGACCCGTGGCGGAGGAGGTGCGCACCGGCGGCGGCAATGCAGATGTGTGTGGAAGCTGTGCGGCGGCGGTGCTGCTACTCAAACGCGGTGGCGGCGGTGCTGTCGCGGGGGAAGACAAGGAAGAAGAAAGGGCAGAGGGGCGCGGAACCGGGGAAAAGACCCAAGGGGCGCAACCCTCCCCTATTTAACCGCTCCCTCAGGGAGGTAGTGGGATCGCGTTTGCGGGCAGGCCACATCGGGTGGCCGTGTACACACCGGATTGACCAATAAGAATCGAGCCACACGGAAGGCCACATGGCGCAGCGGATCCCATGACGTGACGTTATGATGCAGTTAACGAGGAGGCAGGCACGATGTGACGTGTGCTATAGTGATAACTGACAATTAATGTGGCGGTTACTGTGGTTGGCCCTTAAAATGAGGCACTATGATGATTAGCCTCCACGTGGGGAAGCGTTCGAGAGAAGGAAGAACAACCCGGATGAGAATGTGGTAACCCGTCCATCAAGTGAAAACTTGGAATGTGCCAAGGGAAAGTAAATCCATAAAATCCGAGATAAGGAGGTAACTCGGAAATAAAACCCAGAGCTCAGTGAAATTGAAGCTACTGTGGCCTTAGCGGCCAAGGCATCTAAGACCGCACCAGCTTCGGGGACTAATGTTGGGGGATACCCCCGGGTAGGTTCACGCCGGGGTATAAAGGCCGAGTTAGCCGAGGTTCGGCAAGGCCAAAGCGGATGCTCGCCAAGTCACCTAAGGCAGGCCGAATCACGGGGTAACCCGGACCAGGGGACGTCCACCTAACTTGGTCTCAACCAACTTAAGCCGTGAGTCGGTAAGATGTATCTAACTTATATGCAGGAACAGGTGTGGCCGGATCAACTATGTAGGATCCGGGTTATATCAAGCTTGTAAGAGAAGGAAGGTATCTCGCTGGTCAAAGGAGGCAATTCTACGTAGAGAGTGAGCGAAGCGGATAGAGGCCGGACCACCGAGGCATGGCCGACGAAGGTGACGAAGCCAATGTCGGGTGACGCAGGCGCCGCAGAGGCTCACGTAGCCTCTGCATGGGGGAAAAGTGACTCGGTCTGCTTACTATTTTGGGAGGAGGCATATTCCCTGGAATATGCCTCCACGTATGCCCTAAGTGGAGACCTAGCCACCCCTATATAAGGAGGGATAGGGCCTCTCTAGAAGGGGTTGATTTCTGGTGGGTCTCGAACGGGTTAACTAGTGGCGAGAGTAAGAGAGTTCCTTCTTCCTCCTCTCCCCAACACAGCTCTAGGAGCACTTGTAATCTGTGAAAGGTGAATCAAATATAAAACTTCCGTGTGTGGAATCACCACACTATCCCTCCCTAGATTCCCCTAGTGCATTTAGTCCCCACCTTTAGCCTATCCATGGCATCTGCCGTGACACCACCACGACAATCACCTTTGTCAAAATGTTGGAGAGAGTGTACCTCAATAGTGGATGAGTGGGGGATTGGCTTACATAATTCTTCTATAGGAGGTAAATTATTAACATCTGCAGCTTTAATTCCCTTCTCCTTAAGACATTTCTTAGCTTCCTTCATCACTTCATCATTTAGTTCAATAACTCCCCTCTTCTTTGATGTTGGCATAGGCACAGGTATAGCTGGTTCAGGTATAATTGTCTCAGGTATAGCTGGTTCTGGAGGAGTCTAATCTTCATAATTCTTGCTTATTTTTTCCATTAATTCCTCAGCTTCCTTGGGAGTCCTATTCATGAAAACACAATCAGCTCAACCATCCAGGTATGTCCTAGATTCTTCAGTTAGTGCATTATAAAATATATCAAGAAGCTCATTCTTAGGTAATGGACATCCAGCATGTGCATGAATCAAAGCACAAAACCTTACCCATGATTCAGGCAATATCTCTTTTTCTCCCTATTTAAAATCAAAAAATTCCTACAAAATAGCATGTCTAGCACTAGGAGGAAAATATTTCTGAATGAAGGTACTAATCAAGCAATCAGGGCTATCAATAGATCCAGGAGGTAAATTATTAAACCAAGTTTTAGCTTCTCCTTTCAGTGAAAAAGGGAAAATGTTACCAACAACGTAGGTGCGCATCTTAATATCATCAGAAAATAAGCCACTCATGGTAGAAAGCTCAGTCATATGTGCTACCGCACTTTCATTCTTAGTCCCACAAAAAGGTTCTTTCTCAACAATAGCTATGTAAGATAGATCAAGAGAGAAATCATAATCCTTATCTTTAATGTTTATGGGAGATGCAGCAAACTTAGCATTAGGAGACAATTTGGTTTTTATAGTACGCCTCTTAAGGAGACTCTTAATAGCACTCCTATCATGAGTGTTTTGACATTCTTTAATAAATTCATCGGTCATCTCTATATAATCGTCCTCAATATCATAGCTCTCTCTAGACTCAAGTGAACTGACAGGTGTAGTAGTGTCTTCATTAGGAGTTTTAGTATTTCCAGCTATAGTTCTAGCAATCATAGCATCTAGGAAAGGACCTAATGAACCACTTTTATCAAGCACGGTAGAAGCAGCATCATAAGTATTAGAAGTTTCAGTTTCAGCAGTAGTAGCAGTGTGTGTAGCATGTGTATGTGGTGGTGTAAGGAGCTTACTCATAACAGATGATGAATCAAGAGCAACAGAGGTGTTTAGAACCATACCTCTCCTTGTAGTGAATAGTAGAATAGGAACCTTGCCATCACGAGACTTACCCATGATGGATGGATGGCAGCGAACAATAGTGATTCCAAGTGAACTTGATAAATAGAGCTATGCTCCCCGGCAACAGCGCTAGAAAATAGTCTTGATGACCCACAAGTATAGGGGGTGTATCGCAGTATTTTCGAGGGAAGTGAAACCCAATTTATTGATTCGACACAAGGGGAGCCAAAGAATATTTATAAGCCTTAACAACTGAGTTGTCAATTCAGCTGCACCTGAAAACAATCTTTCTCACATCAGTTTATCAGTAGCAACAGTTTTGTAGTAGAATAGCAAAGTAATAGCAGTAGTAAAAGTAAAGGCAGTAGTAACAATTACAGTAAATAGTAGGATTAAAGCGCGATAGGCATAGGGATGGATGGACGGTCGTTGCATGAACAAGACAATTCATATGGCAATCAAAACATAGGGCATTTGTAGATAAATAAGGTAAAGCATTGAAGTACTAAATAATCATAGGCATGTGTTCCATATATAGTCATACGTGCTCGCAATGAGAACTTGCACAACATCTTTTGTCCTGTCAGCCCGTTTGTAGTGGGGCCTCAAGGGAACTACTAACAATTAAGGTGCTCCTTTTAATAGAGCACCGGAGCAAAGCATTAACACTCCGTGAACACATGTGATCCTCACATCAAAGCCATTCCCTCCGGTTATCCTGATTGTTGTCACTTCGGGGCCTTTGGTTTCGGACAACAACGTGTGTATACAACTTGCAGGTAAGACCATAAATAATACTATCATAATGAATCAATAACATGTTCAGATCTGAAATCATGGCACTCGGGCCCTAGTGACAAGCATTAAGCATAACAAGTTGCAACAAAATCAAAACGCACTAATAATAGATACTACGCACCATGCCCTAACAATATGATGCCATTACATGAACGATCTCATCCAATCCCTACCATCCCCATAGCCTACAACGGGGGATTACTCACTCATAGATGGGGGAAACATGGATGGTCGATGGAGAAGCGATGGTGATGATGATGGCGATGATCTAATCCAATTCCCCGTCCCAATGGAGTGCCAGAACGGAGTTTCTTGTTCCGAATCACGAAATATGGTGGTGGCGGCGTAGCGAAACTCTTTCTGGAAAAACGTCAAACCCCCTTGGTTTTTAGGTCAAGAGGCCACTTATAGGCGAAGAGGGAGGCCGAGGGGGTGACCGAGGCAGACAGACCACCCCCAGGCGCAGCCTGGCCTGTCCCGCGCAACTAGGTGGTGTGGGCCCCGCGTGGCCCTCCTCCGTCTCGTCTTCTGGCTCTGTGAATCTTCTGGTGAAATAGGATTTTTGGCATATTTTCCGGGATTTTTCCTGATTGTTGATTTTCTGCACAAAAACTAGACACCAAGGTAATTCTGCTGAAAACAGCGTCAGTCCGTGTTAGTTGTATCCAAATCACACAAGTTTAGAAGAAAAACAATAGCAAAAGTGTTCGGGAAAGTAGATACGTTTTGGACGTATCAAACCTTATGCATCATGGTAGGAATTGAAATGCTTTCGAAACCATAGGATTGTATAATGGTGGGGCTATGCTTTCCTTTGCCTGTTGATAACCAATAAGCAGAGCTTCATTTATCTTCTACTTGACATGGTCATAGTTGGTCAAGTATTGATCTTTGATCTTTGATGGTGTTGATCTTGGTCTTCGATCTCGATCTCGATATCGTACTCTACCGAGGAACAACCAAACATCGGAAAGAAAGATAAACAATCAAAACATGGAATCCATGCAATGCTCAAGAAAGGAAGATGATATGTGAAGTTAAATTGTATTCAAATGTAACCCTAAGGCATTCTTGGCCATTTTAAATAGGGTCCGAGGGGTGCAAACCCTAATTTAGGGGCAACCTCGGAATCACCTACGGGGGGTTCATTTTGTTCTTATAATTAAACTTGCAATTAAAATTGTTGAACAATGCATGATTTTGACGTTAAAGTGTAGATCTAATTTTTTTGAACATTTTGATATATTATTCATATTTTTCTGACTTAAAATGAATTAGTTATGATTTTTCCAATTTTAATCCATTTTAAAACAATTAAACAATTTTGGAATATGTGAAATATTTATACACCTGGACCCACTTGTCATATTTTTATTCAATTCCATAAATAAATTATGGAAATTCTTAAAATCCTGATATATAGGGCCCATAAGGTATTTATTATTTCTAGGAAAAAAATTAGAAAACATTTAAAAAAGGAAAATGATACCGATCCCCCGGATGATGCCATCATCCGGGTCAAACCGCTCGCTACTATCCAAGGAGTAGGGCCCACCCACGTGTCCTTATCCTCTCCATGACCTCAGTTCTTCCTCATTTTTATCTTTCCTCCCCACGCGAGCACGTCGTCCATGGAGGAGCTCGCATCCTCGGCCCACCACGATGTCGGCCACCCAGCTCTACAGCTCGCTGGCCGCCAGCAACCCCACGACCCACCCCCTATCATTCTCCCTAGTTGACCCTATATTCCTGTGCCTCTAGTCGAGCCGCCACGTGGAATCCTAGCGACTTCTAAACGAGGCCACCACCTGAGCGCCGCCGCCGGTTCATCCTCCTCGATGGCCGCAGCAACGGTCTGGCACTCGTAGCCGGCAACGAATGCGGGGCACGGCGGGAGCACATGGCCAGCAAGGAGGCAATGGATTGATTCATGGAGGTGCTACCATGGGGGAGATGAGGGATGTTGTGCTGCTACTAATGATGATGCTACAGCGGGGCGGGTGGAGTTTCTACAGAAGGCGGATGACGTTGCTAAGTCGGGTGACGTTTTGCCACCGAAGGTGCCTGGTGATGCTATTGACGATGGGCGGCTCTGCTATTGATGGCTGATAGTGTTGCTACCAAAGGCAAACATAGTTGCTACAGGTAGTCCTAACCGTGCGGGTCGCGTTTGTGGATTTCTTGGATACCTATATTGTTTTGCTTTTTTGTTGTTCTTCAAATGCTAAAATAGTGCAAAGTTTTTGCTGCAACGTCTCCGATGAGGTCTAAGGCGATGTCTTCGACGAAGTCAAATTTTTGCAACATTAGCACAACTCTTTTGCTATAAACATTTTTTAAGTTTGCTACAACAGTGGCAATTGTTTGCTACATGTCTGAGGCGAAAGTTTTTCTGGCAATGTCTCTGGCCAAGTCCATTTTGCTACATTAGCACAATTTTTTTGCTACATGGTCTCTGGCGAGGCCGGCCCTCTTTTTGCTTCGAAAGCAAAGCGGGAATATTTGTAGCAAAAATTAGACGGTTGCAGCAAAAGCGGGAATTTGGGCAAAAAAAGAGACACGTGTTAGCAGGGGAAGGAGGATGATGAAATTTTCTCATCGTCCGGGGGACGCTGAGTGCTGTCCAAAATCAATAAAAGTGGATTACTGCATTACCGTGACATCACTTTGATGTCATCAATGGGGAGAGCTCCAGGTCAAGCTTGGACTTGACGCGGGAGGTGATGCGGGGCTGCGGAAGTGGGGGCATTTGACGTGGCAGGCTAAGGTGAGCCAAACGGTGTTGGCGCCACCATGAAATGGTCGCCGGAACGACATCCGCGGTGATGGCCAGCGGCGGCGCTCGTAGGACAATAGAGAGTGGTGGCTACAACACGCAAGAGAGAGGGTGAAGGGCACCATGAGGTGCAGGAGCTCACCATGGACACGGTGAGGTCGAGGGCGAGGCGAGAAGATGCCGAGATCGATGGCATGCACAGCGGCCGGTGCTCAGGATGGAGCTTTCAATTGGGCCGATTAGAGGCACTCTGGCTTGCGCAGCTAGGTGGAGAAGAATGAGGATGGAGAGGCAAAGCAAACGGTGGCTCCATCTTGGCTTGGGGTGGCTGGGGACGGTGGGAACTAGTGGTTGCTATCAATCTAGGGTTCGGCCAGAGGAAGAAATTTAGGGGAGAGAGATCTAGGGTTCATCCGGTGGTGTTAGGGGTTCATATAGATGACGAGGACATCGGTAGCTTTCATCTCTTCGCGGTGGGAATCTCGGCGAGGCAAGGCCGACACCAGCGGCGACATGCAATAACTCCTCGAGGGCATCCTTCTCGAGCAAGGTAGAAGAAAAGAGAGAGAGACGGACGAAGAGGTACGGGCTAGGTGGGCTCTGGCTGGGCCAGCCTTCTAGGCTGAGCACTACGCGTGAGCGGCAGGAAACGGAGATAGGGAGCTAGGCTAGCTGGGTTGCGGGCCAGAATAGATTAGCTGTAGTTTTCTTTTGAAATTCATTTTCTTTTTAATTTTTTCTCCTTTTCTCTTTGCATTTCAAATCCTTTTTCTGTTTTTAAGTATTTCAAAATACTAGGGAGTTTTGTAGAATTAATTAATTATTACAGGGGCCCTTTATACTATTTGGGATCCACACTTTTGGTCTTTTTCAAAATATATAAAACTATTTGAAAGATTTTAAAAGAGGGAGGGGAATTAGAGTTTTAGGGTTTTTGCATTATTTTCTTGTTTGCATTTTATCTTAGCAAGCATGATGCTCATGAATGCACAAACAACCCTAATTACTATTTAACCAAAACTAGGGTGTTACAATTGTTTTGGTTAGAAAACATGTTTAATTGTAAGAACATGTCTTGAAGTGATTCCTAAGTTAATCACTGAACCCAAGTTAAGTTTATCCTCCAATTGTAAGGAGTAGGCATCAGAGTTGCAATTAATGCACTATCAATTAGGATATACATAGATATATAAGTATGTGGCTATTTTGAAGTGGCTACTATAGTTGGTTTGGCTAAAGAAGTTTGACTTTTGCTAAGTCTGTTCCTGAGTTTACATGACAACATTGAAAGTTCACTTGACTGATCGACCGTCATTGTAAACACAAGATACAAAGTCTCACTCTATCGCCAAACGAATACTTCGACACATTATGTGATGATGGTAATGTCAAATAGGAGACATTAATGATTTGCAAAAGACATATGGATCTGGTAATATAGATCAAGGAAATGATGTTTCCCATGATTAAGCATGATTAATAAACACATATGTCATATGGTTTATGATCAGTTACAAATGCAAGCTAGATTATTTGTACTCTAGTGCAAGTGGGAGACTGAAGGAGATATGCCCTAGAGGCAAAAAATAAATGGATTTTATTATCATATCTCATAAGTTTATAATAGTTTTATACTTTGCTATAACTTTATCAAGCAGAAACATTGATACATGTGTGGTATATAAACAAACCATAGTCCCTAGTAGGCTCTATTTATAGTAGTTTATTGGGCAACCGATGATCAAGGTTTCCTGATCATGAACCATTTATGCTAGTTGACAATGAAGTCATATCATTAGTAAATTATGTGATGGACATTACCCATATAAGTATTGCAACACGATCAAGTCAAATAATTCATGTTGCAATAGTTAGAAACAAAGTATCCTAATCCTTAGATCGTGAAATCTTGTTTAATCACTGTCACCCACGACTGCTTTGACTTCATCAACCATCACACCGTAGCAGGGTGATCATAAATGTGTATGTTGGGTATTCCAGAGGGGCACGTCGAGGCGCATGCATCAAGATTGGTATTTGTTCGCCCGCATGATGGTAAGATACACCGGTCCCACTTGGTGAGATTACATCCATAAACCCTTGAAACATGTGACTAGGTCACTGATGGCTCAGTATTGATGTAGAGCTCGTTGGGGAACCCCAAGAGGAAGGTATGATGATCACAGCAGCAAGTTTCCCTCAATTATGAAACCAAGGTTTAATCGAACTAGTAGGAGCAAGGAAACACCCCAAAGGTGTTGCTAGCTGAGCCTTGGCAGGGCACACTACCGGTGCTAGTAGCAACGTGGAGACCTGCACAACACAACCACAGAACTTTGTCCCCAACTTGCGATGAGGTTGTCAATCTCACCGGTTTTGCTGAAAACAAAGGATTAAACGTATCGAATGGAAGGAAGTAATAGTGTGCAGAAAGTAAACACAAAGCAGTAAACAGTTTGTAGATTGTATGTAAAAGAAAGGACCCGAATCCATAGTTCACTAGAGGTGGCTCTCCTTAAGATAGATAACATGCTGGGTGAACAAATTACAGCGGGGCAATTGACAAATATCGAGAAAGCAATACATGCATATACTAATCATCTTGACTCCTTTGGAACTTGATTGGGCATTACAACATTATACATAGACCGCCATCCAACTACATCTATGACTAATAATCCACCTTTAGGTTATCATCTGAACCCCCTCCAGTATTAAGTTGCAAGCAACAGATTATTGCTTTACGAATTGTGTGTAAAGTAAACAATACGATTGTTCTATGAACAAAGGATTGTTATTTTCTCCCTAGTAGAAACATCACATCTAGTACCTTAGAGATTTCTGTCACTTCCCCAGATTACCAGAGGCATGAACCCACTATTGAGCATAAATACTAACTCTTGGAGTTGCTAGCATCTACTTGGCCAAGATATCTACTAACAACGGAAAGCATGCAAGATCACAAATAACAAAGACATGATACAATCAATAATCAATCTGAAATAGCATCTCAATATCCATCGGATCCCCACAAACACAACATGTAGAATTACAAATAGATGATCTTGATCATGAACGGAGCTCACAAGATCTAGACATGAAAGCACAAAGGAGGAGAACCAGCCATCTAGCTACTACATGGACCCGAAGTCTAGAGATGAACTACTCACGCATCACACCGGAGGCTTGCATGATGATGAAGAAGGCCTCCAGGGTGAAATCCCCTCTCCGGCAGGGTGCCAGGAAGAGCTTCAGATCCCTCCCGATCTAGGGATGGAGACGACGGCGGCTACAGACTCTTTCGTGGATTTTTGATCGGACACTTAGGGTTTTCGTCCCGAGGGCAATATATAGGTGGAAGGAGAGGCATAGGGGGTGCTTGGGTCGGCTCGAACACCCCCTAGCGCAGGCCAAGCCTGGCCGCGCGACCAGGTGGTGTGACCGGCCCCCAGCCCTTCTTCGTCTCGTATTCTGGCATCTAATGTCTTCTGGAAAAATAGGCACTTTGGCTTTTGTCCCATCCAATTCCGAGAATATTCATTTTCTGACTTTCCTGGAACCAAAAACAGCAGAAAACAGGCAGCTGGTACTTTGGCTCTTGTTAATAGGTTAGTCCAAGAAATCATATGAAAAGTACTCCAAAGTGTGGACAAAACACAAGAAAGTAGATAAAACCAAGCATGGAACATCAAAAATTATAGATACATTTGCAATGTATCAACATCCCCAAGCTTAACTCATGCTCATCCTCGAGTAGGTAAGTGATAAAAAGAAAGAATAATTTTTGAGGTGACATGCACCATCAAAGACTTGATCAAAGTATTTGTAAAACATTCAAGGCTGGGGTCATAGTACTTCAATCATAACATGAAAGACAAAGTTCTAGCAATAAGACAAAGAAACTATGATGCAACATGAAAAGGCACAAACAAAAGATTCATGAATAACAATGCTTTGCAAGACGTTTGTTTGTTTCGCATAAAGAAAACATAGCATAATAGTATTCAGCTTGTCCCTCATAGATTAGCAAATATAATTGCATAGGACACCTTCAAAGTTCATAAGAGTGACTAGATACAAATAGTTTAAAACAAGCAATATCAAGTTATGTATTAATCAAATAGTCTTGGGACAATGCACATAGAACTAAGAATGGCCACTATGCTCTCAAAGTAGGTGCATAAAGATAGAAGGTGGAGACTCAATATAATGGTGGAAGAAAGGCCTTCATAGAAGGAAGTAGGGATTCAAGTCTCATAAAGAGCTTCCAAAAATTATGGTACTTGTAGCTTTAAGCTCTCATTGCCCCTATCATAAGATCTTTAAGGTGATTAAGGTTAAAGTGACACAACTAAGAGGATATGCTTGACAAGTTATAAACCGAAATCTCATGCCCCTTACTTATGAAGACCGAACCTCATGCTACTCAACTTTAGTCACGAGTAAGCTCTTGTCATTGTAAGTACATATGTATCATTAAGAACCACCAACGGGGTACCCCTTGCACATGACATAGGAGCTATCCCATAATCAAAATGACAAGGCAAGCAGACAATGAGCATCTCAGCGATCTTTTTATTTGCTATTTGTATAGGTTTTTATTGAGGATGCTTCATAGAGTGCTCATTATGGTGATGCTGCAAGTTTCCACCATGATTAGGCATGGCTTAGGATAGCGGCCCAGGTGTTTCTCTAACACACAAACAAACTCCATGATCTTACAAGTTCCACTTTTATTTCACACCGCCGGGATCCATAAGCAAAAGAACATGATATCAACGGGGTACAAAGTACAAGTGCAATGTTGAAAGCGTTCCCCATGATACATGGTTATGCTAACTTCAACTTATAAAGCGCAAGCATATACGCAACAAAGAAGAACCCAATGGTTCAAGTTTATTTAATACAAAAAGTAAAGTGTGCCATCAAGTTCGTGAGAGCTTTAATCACTAGTTTTCTCATAACAAGTTTAATTTGGAAGGTAAACAAAAGCATGAATGTACTTGGAATAGCATATGCTAGTAGGTAGGTATGGTGGACTCTTTGGAATAACTTGCTTTAGGGAGTTGGATGCATGAGTGGAACTCATACTTGGTTGTGGAGGCTAGCAAAAGACTGGGAGCGACAAACTAAGAGAGCAATAATGGCCATAATCATGTAGAGCGACAAAACATCATTGATCAAAGCATAAAGTGATACTACAAGTTGAAAACTAAAGGATCAGAAAGGCTATGGTGGCTTTGGATAGTCATAACATGGTGTGAGCATGCGCCAAGTCAACCCAAATAAAGCATCAAAGGAGAATACCACTATACTATGCTTTAATATGCTAAAACAACGCATGATTCATCCAAGGCACATTAAGAAATCTCAATTGTTTTTAAAAAGTAATGCTACATCAAAGAATACTAAGCATAAAGCTAAAACAATATCAAGCATGGCATGACAAAGCATAGGTCACAGTCAAAGACAAGCTCTTTTTACCACTTAAGCATGAGCTTTCCTACTCTTTTCCAAACCAAACCAAACTATTTGAAAACCAATGTATGAAAGACGGGGTCCAACCAATTTATTCAAAAAAATAAGCAAACAAAGAAAATGAAAACAAAAACAAAAACAAAAGCAAAAACGAAAAAGAAGACGCTCCAAGAACAACACAACTGTGCATGAAACAATAAAAATGAAGCGTTTGGAAGAAACCTGGGATTTTTATTGATGAAGAAGGGGATGCCATGGGCATCCCCAAGCTTTGACGCTTGTACTCCTTGGATATTTCTTGGGATGACACGCGTGGCATCCCCAAGCTTGAGCTTTAGTCCATCCTTCATCTCATTACTCATTCCTTCCATACACCTGAAATTTTTCCTTCATACAAATCTTCACACAATCTTTATTAGGAACATTAGTGCACTCAAGATAATAGGTCTTAAGGTTCAGTTCCAACACCAATAAACTTCCATTAGAACACTAGCTACTGAAACACTTCCCTCAAAAAGCTCAATTCCCCAAAAGAACTCAAGAAGGAACCAACAAGAAGCAAATGCAGAAAATGGCAGAAATCTGTTAAAACAGACCAGCACCTAAAGATGAATTTTTTCGAAGACCTTTTATTGATCAAATAAAAAAGTGTTGAACTAACGAAAGTTATATAAGAACCTGGGGAAGAAGTAAAAAAATTCACGCCTCAAGAAGACGTACATAGATTTTACATGAATTTTTACGAAGTACAGAAATCTGTTTCGGGACAGCAACTTTCCCAATCATTACTTCTCTCTCATTAGAGGTTACTCTTGGCACAAAAGGCAAATAAAAAGGATAAGGAGCGGCTATTACTGAAGTAATAACTTCCAATACTCATCTAAAACTTTTGGGTTATCTCCCAATAAGTACTTTTGTTTAACGCCTTTAAGTTAGGCATAAGAAGCAAGAAAAAGAATAAGGTGTTCTCAAATGAAGAAGCATTAAGACCAAATTTTGTTTTCGTAGGAGAAGCAAAAGAAATCTTCTCTCTATTCTTAGGGAAGTGTTCTATACCTTTCTTGAGTGGGAGTTGATATTTAATGCTGCCTTCTTTCATATCAATAATGGCACCAACAATTCTAAGAAAAGGTCTTCCCAAAGTAATAGGACAAGAAGCATTACATTCAACATCCAAAACATAGAAATCAACAGGGACATAGGCATTGTTAACCATAATAAGAACATCATTAATACTCCCCATGAGTTTCTTTTTAGCATTATCATCAAGTGGGACATTCAAATAACAATCTTCAAGTGGAGGCAAATCAAGCATATCATAAATCCTTCTAAGCATAATAGAAACACTACTATCAAGATCACATAAAGCTTTGAAATCAAAGTCATTCACTTTCATATTAATGATGTGTTCCTAACCATCTTCTTGTTTTATAGGAATAGAAGCTTTATGTCTCATATTTTCTTCTTTAATCTTTATGAGAGCATCAGTAATGTCTTTTGTAAAGGCCATGTTCATAGCACTAGCATTAGGACTTTTAGCAAGCTTTTGTAGGAACTTAATAACTTCAGAGATATTGCAACCATCAAGATCAAAATCAAAATTATCATTTAAAGTAGTAGAACTATTACTAGCATCAACACTAGTGGTAGTGATAGTAGAAACACTAATGTTTCTAGCAATTTCATCTTCTCTTTCCCACTTAGCATGTAATTCAGCTAATAGTCTAACATTTTTATCAATTCTAACTTGTATAGCATTAGTAGCTGCAAAGGGATTATTATTAGTTTCAGGTTTAGCAGCCATTTTATTGATCAAAGAGGATTGAGCTTCAGACAAAGATGATATATTTCTTTCAGCATTAGAGAGTTTCAATTGTAAACTAGCAATTTCCCTATTTAGACCCTCAAGTTGATGGCTAATGTTCTTCAAAATGGTAGATTGTTCCTCCATATAGTGAATAGTTTATTTTGCTCATATTGCATTTGCATGAAGTTTTTAGTGGCTCTTTCAACTTCTAAAATTCTTCCTTCACTAGGTAATCCAGGTTTACCATTATAACCATAAGTATTATTAGGAGGATAGGGCCATAATTGTTATTACCATAAGCATTGTTGCCAAAATTGTTATTTCTTATGAAGTTCACATCAACTTGCTCTTCTTTAGCAACCAAAGAAGCTAAAGGAACATTATTTGGATCAATATGGGCTTTCCCATTCACAAGCATAGGCATAATAATATCAATCTTATCACTCAAGGAGGAGGTTTCCTCAACAGAATTTACCTTCTTACCTTGTGGAGCTCTTTCAGTATGCCATTCAGAATAGTTAACCATCATATTACCTAGAAGCTTTGTTGCAGCCCCCAAAGTAATGGTCATAAAGGTACCTCTAGCAGCAGAATCCAATAGGTTCCTTGAAGAATAGTTCAATCCTACATAAAAAGTTTGGATGATCATCCAAGCAGTCAGTCCATGAGTGGGACAATTCTTTACCAAAGATTTCATTCTTCCCAAGCTTGAGCAACATGTTCATTATTAGATTGTTTAAACTTCATTATTTCACTTCGCATAGATATGATCTTAGCAGGAGGATAGTATTTTCCAATGAAAGCATCTTTGCACTTAGTCCAAGAATCAATACTATTCCTAGTTAAGGAATTCAACCATTCTTTAGCTTTACCTCTCAAAGAGAAAGGAAACAATTTCAGCTTAATAATATCACCATCTACATCCCTATGCTTTTGCATCTCACAAAGTTCAACAAAGTTATTTAGATGGGCAGCAGCATCTTCATTACCAATACCAGAAAATTGTTCTCTCATAACAAGATTGAGTAAAGCAGGTTTTATCTCAAAGAAAGTAGCTTTAGGTACAGGTGGAGCAATAGGTGTGCTCATAAAATCATTGTTGTTGGTGCTAGTGAAGTCACACAACTTAGTGTTTTTAAGAGTAGTCATTTTTGTGTGTTTTCAATAAAGAAAGCAAACTTGTAGAACTAATTTTTTGTGTTTTCGATAACAAAACAAGCAAACAAAACAAAAAGAAACTAAGCAAAACAAAAATAACAAAGTAAAGAGATTGGTTATGAGGGACTCCCCTTGTGAAAATGTCCTTGACTCCCTGGCAACGGCGCCAGAAGAGTGCTAGATGGCTCAGTATTGATGTAGAGATCGTTGGGGAACCCCAAGAGGAAGGTATGATGAGCATAGCAGCAAGTTTCCCTCAGTTATGAAACCAAGGTTTAATCGAACCAGTAGGAGCAAGGAAACACCCCAAAGGTGTTGCTAGCTGAGCCTTGGCAGGGCGCACTACCGGTGCTAGTAGCAACGTGGAGACCTGCACAACACAACCACAGAACTTTGTCCCAACTTGCGATGAGGTTGTCAATCTCACCGGTTTTGCTGAAAACAAAGGATTAAACGTATCGAATGGAAGGAAGTAATAGTTTGCAGAAAGTAAACACAAAGCAGTAAACAGTTTGTAGATTGTATGTAAAAGAAAGGACCGAGATCCATAGTTCACTGGAGGTGGCTTTCCTTAAGATAGATAACATGCTGGGTGAACAAATTATAGCGGGGCAATTGACAAACATCGAGAAAGCAATACATGCATATACTAATCATCTTGACTCCTTTGGAACTTGATTGGGCATTACAACATTATACATAGACCGCCATCCAACTGCATCTATGACTAATAATCCACCTTCAGGTTATCATCCGAACCCCGTCCAGTATTAAGTTGCAAGCAACAGATTATTGCTTTACGAATTGTGTGTAAATTAAACAATACGATTGTTCTATGAACAAAGGATTGTTGTTTTCTCCCTAGTAGCAACAACACATCTAGTACCTTAGAGATTTCTGTCACTTCCCTAGATTACAAGAGGCATGAACCCATTATCGAGCATAAATACTAACTCTTGGAGTTGCTAGCATCTACTTGGCCAAGATAGCTACTAACAACGGAAAGCATGCAAGATCACAAATAACAAAGACATGATAGAATCAATAATCAATCTGAAATAGCATCTCAATATCCATCGGATTCCCGCAAACACAACATGTAGAATTACAAATAGATGATCTTGATCATGAACGGAGCTCACAAGATCTAGACATGAAAGCACAAAGGAGGAGAACCAGCCATCTAGCTACTACATGGACCCGTAGTACAGAGATGAACTACTCACGCATCACACCGGAGGCTTGCATGATGATGAAGAAGGCCTCCAGGGTGAAATCCCCTCTCCGGCAAGGTGCCGGGAAGAGCTTCAGATCCCTCCCGGTCTAGGGATGGAGACGACGGCGGCTACAGACTCTTTCGTAGATTTTTGATTGGGCACTTAGGGTTTTCGTCCCGAGGGCAATATATAGGCGGAAGGAGAGGCCGAGGGGGTGCTGGGGTCGGCCAGACCACCCCCTGGCACGGGCCAGGCCTGGCCTCGTGGCCAGGTGGTGTGGCCATCCCCTAGCCCTTCTCCATCTCGTATTCTGGCATCTGATGTCTTCCGGAAAAATAGGCACTTTGGCTTTTGTCCCGTCCAATTCTGAGAATATTCATTTTCTGACTTTCCTAGAACCAAGAACAGCAGAAAACAGGCAGCTGGCACTGTGGCTCTTGTTAATTGGTTAGTCCAAGAAATCATATGAAAAGTACTCCAAAGTGTGGACAAAACACAAGAAAGTAGATAAAACCAAGCATGAAACATCAAAAATTATAGATACATTTGCAATGTATCAGTCACGGCGATGGGATATCACAGGAAACTTGTGAGTAACGAGATTGAACACGGTATAGTGATACCGATGATCAGATCTTGGACAAATCAAATATCAAAGTTATAAAGGGAATTGGACTCGATGTTTGTGGTTCAAACGGCATTAAACATCATGGAATGCACATGGATCATTATGGGGCCTGTTCGTTTGCGGTACCAAAGTTCCCAGGCGAGTGCACAACGGTACCTAAGTTGCATGAAATTGCCGCGTTTCGAAATGTTGGGCCGCCAACTACCGAGAGGGGCCATTTCGAGGCAAACTCATCTCACCCTACCAAATCTAAACATTCCGTGAAACTGCCCCATGAAGTAGACTGTCAGGACCCCCATGTCAGTAATATTTCCGTGACGCAAGCGCCAACGTGGCGACCACGTAGGCAAAACGAGGGACTAAAAGGAGCATGGTGTGTTGACCAAATTCACAAATCCACTCCATCCCTCCTTTCGCATGAACCCTAGCACCGGCGGCGTCGAAATCCCCTCTCAAACCAGAATGATCTCTTAGGGCATTTGAATTCCAACGCCAAGTTGCTGCGCCTACTCGCTGGTACCGAGCTCTAATGTCGAATGTTGTGCCAGCCGTTGTGATGATCTGGCCCGCCTCTACCATCGACGAGCTGAGCAGCACGAAGGATGGCAGATCCTATTGCCGAGGAAGAAGTACTTCTGGCTAATTGCGGGTGAGAATTGTTTTCTAGCACGACGCTGACAAAAAAATTCTTATCTTTTGTCCCCAATTTTCTGTCAAGTAGGATCTCCGCTGAACCCAAACACATAGTTATGCTCACCCTCTGCGGTTACCACACTAAATTAGCAGATGGGAAGAGCAAGTGGAATCAAGCTTGATGTCTGAAGATGGAAGTAGGGCATGTACAGTTATGCACTATCCTTGGTATGGTTGCTGTTGTGTGTGAACTTGCTGAAATGGGGCCGGAGCAGACTACATGGTTCAGCTTCATTGATGAACGAGGCTTCATGGTTCCTATAGCGTGTGATAGTCAGCTAATTGGGTTGATGAAACAGTTTGCTGGGCTTCACGTGGTTATGCTGATTTGTAACATACTGGATGTGATAGCTCCTGCTACTAGGAGTTGCCCAGCTATTATTGGACAGGGTGGTCTAACTCGAACCCCTGTTGTTTTGAGCAAAATGTGGTTCCTCATCCGCGACATGCTTCTGTCAGGCAACCTCCTTGTAGGAGTCCCCATATTGCCGTTGTGGAAAACTCTGCTCAGGAATCTGTTGGTACTGGTCATCCCCATGGTGTTGTTGCTCTGGCTGCTACTGACCCAATCTATGCCGCTGTTGAGCAAACTAAGGCTTCTGGAGGCTGCCCCACTGTTGTTGCGAAGACCTCTGCCTTGTGCGCTGCTCCTCCTCGACACCGTGCTCAAGTTTTGTGAACACGTGCTCTGGAATCTGCTGGTACTGGTCGTACCCGTGTTCTTGTTGATCTGGCCACTGTTGACCCAATCCCTGTCGCTGTTGAGCAAACTAAGGCTTCTAGAGGCTACCCCACTATTGTTGCAAAGACTGCTGCCTTGTGTCCTCCTCAAACCCGTGCTTAGGTTCAGCGAGCTGCTGGTCTGGAGCTAGCTCATGGTCTGGACTCTGCTAGCACTTGAAACACTGTTGTTGTGGGAACTGCTCCTGATCGTTGATGTGGCATGGCAACAGCTGATCATATTGTCGTTGCCGTTAGCCGGGGCCTTGCCTGTCCACCATGTATTGTAGCTCCCGCTGCTAAGGGCCCTCACCTTGCTCCTGGTCCTGGTACTTCCACCGAGGTTGATCCAGCTAACGATGACGCTGGTGATGGCGACGGTGGCATTGTGGCTGGGTCTGATGGTGCCGCTCCACCTCTTGAACCTCTCGGAGGTTTCTATCCTGCAGAACCTGATGATGGCAAAGTAATCATTTGTATCGGTGTCGCGGATTATACTGCAAAGTTAGATGATGGTACAGAAAAATTCTATGACGAGTTTGATGTAATCCTTGGCAGATACAATCCTAAAGTGGAAGAGTTATCTGACCTGATGGCATCATTACGTGTGAAGGTGCGGTGGGGGTCCTCCTAGGAAGCACGTTTGTCATATTTTGGTTATAGGAGCAAAAAGGCTATCAAAGTGAAAGATACCAGGGATTTAGTCGTACCGTTTACAAGGAAACATTATAGAGGTGAAGTGTACTTCCACTTGATAGTGCAAATGGTTGGAGAGGAATTGGATCTCGACAATAGAGATGATGGACTTTTAGAAGGCATGCGTGACCTGATCCATGGCATCACTGGGGATGGTGCGACTGAGGGTAGCTTCGAACAGAGGAGAGTCTTACAGAGGAGCGTCATAAAGAGGAGCAAGAAGAGCCTCCCCAAAAAGGGCACCCCGAAGAAGAACGTCACCAAGGAGACCACGCTAGAGAAGAGGACGCCCAAGAGTCGCACGAAAAAAGGCACAACGCCGCAGAGTACACCTCTGAGATCTAGTCAAAATGCCACACTGAAAGGTAGCAGCAAAAACGCTAAGAGGGCTAGCAAGGTGGTGAACACTCCCAGGAGTGGTAGCAAAGAGGCAAAGATGCCCAGCACGGAGGCTACCACACCCAGTGGGAGCAGAAAAAAAATACTAATTTGGAGCAGAACACACCGCTGAGGTCAGGCAATAATGCCAGCATGAAGGAGAACACTCCCAACAGTAGCAGCAAAAGGGCTAATTTGGAGCGGAACACGCCGCTGAGGTCAGGAAATAATGTCAGCACGAAGGAGAACACGCCCAATAGTAGCAGCAAAAGGGCTAATTCAAAGAAGAACACACCGCAGAGGTCAGGAAATAATGCTAGCACCCTGGAGCCAACACCCGTGAGGGGAGGCAGGAAGGAGATCACACCCAAGAGCGGCAGCAAAAAGCCTAGTTTGATGGGGAATGGAACGCAGATGTCAAGCCCTACTGATACCATTAGGAAATATTACATCAGGAAGGAGGATGTACACAGGAAGAGCAAGAGGGTTCTGTATAGTCAAGATGAAATTGATTCTGACTGCTATTTGTCTACTGAATTACCTGGGATGTGTGCAAACATAAGACCACCCCATGTGGTTGCAGCAGAACTAACCGAGTGTCCTGGAGAAAACAAAGTTGCCGGTGAGGTGGATTGGGGCAATGTTCTTGTCCATCCGGGTGGAGACAATGGTGCAGGCCCACCCATGGGAGTCAATATGATGTGTGTAGTACTAGGCATTAGAGACGATGGCCAGGATTCTAAATCAGATGAAGAAGAAGGCACTGTAGAGGATCAAGAATCCGGTGATGATGAAATAGACGAGGAACTTAACGATGAGGCTGGTATTCCAGTCGATGAATTGGGTGTTGAAGTAGAAGAAATGAAACATGACCACGAGTATCCTATAATTTCGGTCGGCACCAAGTTCAGGAGCATGCATTAGTTCAGGATGTCGTTCCGACATTTTTGTATCAAGGGGGAGTTCGACGTTTATCGACTGAAGAACATTGCCCAGAGGTATGAGGCCGTTTTCAAGTTAACATGGATGAATGGACGGGCCGAGGTACATTGTCCATGGAGGATCACAGCAAGAGCCTTACCTACGTCGAAGGCAATTAGGGTACTGGGGCAATGAATGCAGCAAACCATTAGAACTTTCTCTCTTTTCACTTTATAACTACAATTGTTGTGCGATATCTTTTTGGCAACTAGTCGACTCTGCTTATATTTTAAATGAATATGTGTTGCAGGTGAACAAAATGGGCCCTCCACACATGTGTCCGACAGGCAAAAAACTGAAATCCTCAATGGCTGATACGGAGTGGGTGGCTATACAATATATGTCCATACTAAAGGATAATCCTAAGGAGACCGCGAACAATATTCAGACTAGCCTCAGTTCTAAATACAACATTGTCCTACCATATTACACGGTTTGGAAAGGTAAAGAGAAAGCGCTAGGGGACTTGTACGGGGATTGGACCAATAGCTTTAGGCTGCTGTACAACTTCAAGGCGGGGGTAGAAGCTAGGTGTTCGGGGAGTGTTGTGGGGATTGACACCGAATCAGTACATGGTAAAATATATTTCAAAAGATTTTTCATGGCGCTTAAACCTTGCATCCAGGGATTCAAGGACGACCGTAGGCCGTATCTGAGTGTAGATAGCACTGTCCTAACTGGCAAATGGAAAGAATGCCTGCCATCTTCCATAGCACTTGATGGTCACAACTGGATGTTCCTAGTGGCATTCGGGCTGTTTGAAATAGAAATGGAGGAAAACTGGGTATGGTTTATGAGGCAGCTCAGGAGATCAATAGGCCACATGGATCCATTGGGTATATCCACGGATGCATGCAAAGGGCTGACGAATGCAGTCAAGGAGGTTTTCCCGTGAGCTAAAGGTAGATAATGCCATGCCCATATGATGCTCAACTTGTACTCACACTACGCAAGCAGTGTATCGTTACATGTTTCCTGCTGCTAGAGTTTACAAACCTAGTAGCAGCGAATATTTCATGAGTAAGATTTTTGTGGAAGCCCCTGAACTTCTAGAGTACTTAGCCATCCATCATTCGTTTCTATGGAAGAGGAGTCAATTCAACCCTGACATCAAAGTTGATTACATAAACAACTACCTTGCAGAATGCCTGAATAACTGGGTGAAGGACATAAAAGTGCGTCCTATTCATATCTTGATGGATAGCATATGTGGTATGATCATGAAGCTATTAAATATAAGGAGAGAGATCGGTAGGAGACTTAGAGTACATATGCTACCGCCAGTTGTACAACAACTGCACAAGAGAAGCCGAGGACTTGCTCATCTTAAGGTTCTCCCGTCAACCAGCAGCAGATGTGAGGTGGTCGATATGTCCAAGAGTGGCAAAAGGGATGTTGTGAACATCCAGCTGCGAGAATGCACCTGCTTAGAGTGCCAGCTGATGACCCACAAGTATAGGGGGTGTATCGCAGTATTTTCGAGGGAAGTGAAACCCAATTTATTGATTCGACACAAGGGGAGCCAAAGAATATTTATAAGCCTTAACAACTGAGTTGTCAATTTAGCTGCACCTGGAAACAATCTTGCTCACAGCAGTTTATCAGTAGCAACAATTTTGTAGTAGGAATAGTAAAGTAATAGTAGCAGCAAAACAAAGACAGTAGTAACAAAAGTAGTAAACAGTGGGATTTGAGTGCGGTAGGCATAGGGATGGATGGACGGGCGTTGCATGGGCAAGACAATTCACATAGCAATCAGAACATAGGCCAATTGCAGATAAATAAGATAAAGCACCCAAGTACTAGACAATCCTAGGCATGTGTTCCATATATAGTCATACGTGCTCGCAATGAGAACTTGCACAACATCTTTTGTCCTGCCAGCCCGTTTGCAGCGGGGCCTCTAGGGAACTACTGGCAATTAAGGGGCTCCTTTTAATAGAGCACCGGAGCAAAGCATTAACACTCCGTGAACACATGTGATCCTCACATCAAAGCCTTTCCCTTCCGGCTACCCCGATTTCAGTCACTTCGGGACCATAGGTTCCAGACAACGACGTGTGTATACAACTTGTAGATAAGACCAGAAACAATACTATCATAATGAATCAATAATAAGTTCAGATCTGAAATCATGGCACTCGGGCCCTAGTGACAAGCATTAAGCACAACAAGTCGCAACAAAGTCATAAGCACTAATAAAAGATACTAGGCACTATGCCCTAACAATCTGATGCCATTACATGAACGATCTCATCCAATCCCTACCATCCCCATAGCCTACAGCGGGGGATTACTCACTCATAGATGGAAGGAACATGGATGGTCGATGAAGATGATGGTGGGGATCGATGGAGATGGCTCCGGGGGCACTTCCCCGTCCCGGCAGGATGCCGGAACAGAGACTTTCTATCCCCCGAATCTCCCCTTCGGTGGCGGCGGCGCAGCGGAACTTTTCGTGGAAAAACGTCGAACCCCCTCAAAAATTTTAGGTCAGAAGGCTTCTTATAGGCGAAGAGAGAGGTCGAGGGGGTGCCTGGGGCCACCACACCAGGCCCTGGCGCGGCCAGGCCTAGCCCGCGCCTGGGGGGTGTGGCCAGCCCCTGGCCCACCTCCGTCTCGTATTCTGGCTCCGTGAGTCTTCTGGAAAAATAGGCACTTTGGCTTTTGTCCCGTCCAATTCCAAGAATATTCATTTTATGACTTTCCTGGAACCAAAAACAGCAGAAAACAGGCAGCTAGCACTGTGGCTCTTGTTAATAGGTTAGTCCAAGAAATCATATGAAAAGTACTCCGAAGTGTGGACAAAACACAAGAAAGTGGATAAAAACAAGCATGGAGCATCAAAAATAGATACATTTGCAATGTATCAACATCCCCAAGCTTAACTCCTGCTTGTCCTCGAGTAGGTAAGTGATCAAAAGAAAGAATAATTTTTGAGGTGACATGCACCGTCAAAGACTTGATCAAAATATTTGTAAAACATGCAAATCTGGGATCAAAGTACTTCAATCATAACATGAAAGACAAAGTTCTAGCAATAAGCAAAGAGACTATGATGCAACATGAAAAGGCACAAACAAAAGATTCATGAATAACAATGCTTTGCAAGATGTTTGTTTGTTTCACATAAAGAAAACATAGCATAAAAGTATTCAGCTTGTCCCTCAATAGAGTAGCAAATATAAATGCATAGGACACCTTCAAAGTTCATAAGAGTGACTAGATAGAATAGTTTAAAACAAGCAATAACAAGGTATGCATCAATCAACTAGTCTTGGGACAATGCACATAGAACTAAGAATGGCCACTATGCTCTCAAAATAGTGCATAAAGATAGAAGGTGGAGACTCAATATAATGGTGGAAGAAAAGCCTTTGTAAAAGGAAGTAGGGATTCAAGTCTCATAAAGAGCTTCCAAAAATTATGGTACTTATAGCTTTCAGCTCTCATTGCCCCTATCATAAGCATCTTGAAGGTGATTAAGGTTAAAGTGACACAACGAAGAGAATATGCTTGACAAGTTATAAACCGAAATCTCACGCCCCTTACTTACGAAGACCGATCCTCATGCTACTCAACTTCAGTCACGAGTAAGCTCTTGTCATTGTAAGTATATGTGTATCATTAAGAACTGCCAACGGGGTACCCCTCGCACATGATACGGGAGCTTTCCCAAAATCAAAATGACAAGGCAAGCAGACAATGAGCATCTCAGCGATCTTTTTATTTGCTATTTGCATAGGTTTTTATTGAGGATGCTTCATAGAGTGCTCACTATGGTGATGCTGCAAGATTCCATCATGATTAGGCATGGCTTAGGCTAGCGGCCCAGGCGTTTCTCTAACACACATACAAACTCCATGATCTTACAAGTTCCACTTTTATTTCACACCGCCGGGATCCGTAAGCAAAAGAACACGATATCAACGGGGTACAAAGTACAAGTGCAATGTTGAAAGCATTCCCCATGAAACACGGTTCTGCTAATTTCAACTTATAAACCGCAAAAATATACGCAACGAAGAAGGACCCGATGGTTCAAGTTTATTAGGGGCAAAAAGTAAAGTGTGCCATCAAGTTCGTGAGAGCTTTAATCACTAGTTTTATCATAACAAGTGGAAGGTAAACAAAAGCATGAATATACTTGGAATAGCATAAGCTAGTAGTTAGGTATGGTGGACTCTTTGGAAAAACTTGGTTTTGGGAGTTGGATGCATGAGTGGAACTCATACTTTGTCATGGAGGCTAGCAAAAGACTGGGCGCGACAAACTAAGAGAGCAATAATGGCCATACTCATGCAGAGCGACAAAACATCATTGATCAAAACATAAAGTGATACTACAAGTTGAAAACTAAAGTATCATACAGGCTATGGTGACTTGAGATAGTCATAACATGGTGTGAGCATGCGCCAAGTCAACCCAAATAAAGCATCAAAGGAGAATACCACTATACTATGCTTTAATATGCTAAAACAACGCATGATTCATCCAAGGCACATTAAGCAATCTCAATTGTTTATAAGAAGCCATGCTACAGCAAAGAATACTAAACATAAAGACAAAACAATATCAAGCATGGCATGATAGAGCATAGGCCACAGTCAAAAACAAGCTCTCTTTACCACTTAAGCATGAGCTTTCCTACTTTTTTCCAAACCAAACCAAACCATTTGAACACTAATGTATAAAAGGGGAGGTCCAACCAGTTTATTCAGCAAACTAAGCAAACCATGCAAACGAAAAACCAAAACGAAAACGAAAAAGAAGACGCTCCAAGAAAAACACAACTGTGCATTAAACAATAAAAATGAATTGTTTGAAAGAAACCTGAGATTTTTATTGATGAAGAAGGGGATGCCTCGGGCATCCCCAAGCTTTGACGCTTGTACTTCTTGGATATTTCTTGGGGTGACACGCGTGGCATCCCCAAGCTTGAGCTTTAGGCCATCCTTCATCTCATTACTCATTCCTTTCATATACCTGAAAATTTTCCTTCATACAAAACTTCACACAATCTTTATTAGCAACATTAGTGCACTTAAGAAAAATAAGTCTTAAGGTTCAGTTCTAACACCAATAAACTTCCATTATAACACTAGCTACTGTAGCACTTCCCTCAAAAATCTCAATTCCCCAAAAGAACACAAAAAGGAACCAACAAGAAGCAAATGCAGAAAATGGCAGAAATCTGTCAAAACAAACCAGCAGGTAAAGACGAATTTTTTCGAAGACCTTCTGTTGCTCAAATCAAAAAGTGTTGCACTAACGAAAGTTAGATAACTACCTGGGGCAGAATCACAAACAATTACAGCTCAATCCGACATACAGAGATCTCTCACGAATTTTTACGGTGAAGCACAAAAATCTGTTTCGGGACAGCAACTTTCCCAATCATTACTTCACTCTCAATAGAGGTTACTCTTGAAAAGCAAAAAAAAGGATAAGGAGCGGTTATTACAGAGGTAATAACTTCCAAGACTTATCTAAAACTCTTGGGTTATCTCCCAACAAGTACTTTTCTTTAACGCCTTTAAGTTAGGGCATAAGAAGCAAAAACTAAAATGGATAGAATAGAAGTAAGCGGAGATAATCATGGTGAAAACATTGTTTTGTTCAATGAAATCTTTTTGTTAACAAGGTTGATCAGGTCTTGTTACCAAAACTATTCCATATGAGACAAAACTTTGTATCCCACTAATGATTATGTTACCTCAACCTTGGTAGCAATGGTCCCAATCATAATAGTTCCATTTTTTTCTCTTCGTACGGGACAATATATTTCTCCAACTTGAATGCCCTCAACATATTCAATTGAATTCAAACTATAAGTCCTTTCAATCTTCTTGGGGAAATAGACAATGTGTTCATTGAAGGTCACCTTCCCTTGATTACGATTAATAACGGCTCCTGCAGTATTTAAGAAAAGGTCTCCCAAGAATAATAGACATATTATCATCTTTAGGCATAAAAGTTTGAGAGGATGCTCTCATAAGAAATATGAGTTGAAGTAAAAGAGAGCATCAAGAAGCAAATTCAAAACACATTTAAGTCTAACCCACTTCCTATGCATAGGAATAATGTATGCAAATAAATTCATAAAGAACAAAGTGGCAAGCATAGGAAGATAAAACAAGAGTAACTTCAAAACTTTCAGCACATAGAGAGGTGTTTCTACACCATGAAAACTTCTACAACCATATTTTCCTCTCTCATAATAATTTTCAGTAGCCTCATGAATAAACTCAACAATATAACTATCACATAAAACATGCTCTTCATGATCTACAAGCACTAGAGCTTTGTTATAAACACTATCAAGAGAAACCTCAGGAACATAACATTCATTCTCCTTTAGTAAGCAAGGGGGTAGGCATGGGTAGCTAATCCATTCTTCCTCCTTTTGTTCATCACTCTCCTCCTCTTTTTCATCTAATGAGATTTCAGGTTCATCAATTTCTTCTTCCATAGGATCCTGCAAGGCATTAGTCTCTTCCAGTTGTGGAAAGCATCTATTAAAATATTCAAGAATATAGTCATTTTCATCCTTGTAATTATCAAAGCAAAATTTAAGCATACCATACACCTCATATTTGTAAGGTGAATCATCAATATTTTCAAGCAAACTAGCAAGTTCAAAAGCACCCTTCCAAGCAATAAATTCTTCAATTTGTTCCGCATCATAAAAGTCATAAATTCCTTTAGCATAGGAAGATATGGTATCATTATCACTATACTCACATTGAAAAGGGAGGTGTTTATACCTCTTTCTGCAACAAGACTCATCACAGCAATAAGTAACATTATAAGTAGAGCACACATTTCTAGCAATGGTATACAATCTATCAATTTGTTCCCATAAGTGTTTCCCTTTTTGTGACAAGCGGTGTTCCTTATAATAATATTTTTGATCTTCCGTGAACCCACCTTGCCAATAAGATTCAGTTTCAAAGAAACCAACCATTGACATCAAGCATGATAAAACAAGACAATAACAGACCAACGAAAGCAACAACTAGAGTAGGAACTAATTTTTTTTTGTAAGTTTGATCAAGAAACAAGCAAACAAGGAGAAATATAAACTTAGCTTGAACAATAGAGAATCCAAGTGGACTTGATAAATAAAGCTATGCTCCCCGGCAACGGCGCCAGAAAATACTCTTGATGACCCACAAGTATAGGGGGTGTATCGCAGTATTTTCGAGGGAAGTGAAACCCAATTTATTGATTCGACACAAGGGGAGCCAAAGAATATTTTATAAGCCTTAACAACTGAGTTGTCAATTCAGCTGCACCTGGAAACAATCTTGCTCACAGCAGTTTATCAGTAGCAATAGTTTTGTAGTAGGAATAGTAAAGTAGCAGTAGCAGCAAAACAAAGACAGTAGTAACAAAAGTAGTAAACAGTGGGATTCGAGTGCGGTAGGCATAGGGATGGATGGACGGGCGTTGCATGGACAAGACAATTCACATAGCAATCAGAACATAGGGCAATTGTAGATAAATAAGAAAAAGCACCCAAGTACTAGACAACCCTAGGCATGTGTTCCATATATAGTCATACGTGCTCGCAATGAGAACTTGCACAACATCCTTTGTCCTGCCAGCCCGTTTGCAGCTGGGCCTCTAGGGAACTACTGGCAATTAAGGTGCTCCTTTTAATAGAGCACCGGAGCAAAGCATTAACACTCCGTGAACACATGTGATCCTAACATCAAAGCCTTTCCCTTCCGGCTACCCCGATTTCTGTCACTTCGGGACCATAGGTTCCGGACAACGACGTGTGTATACAACTTGTAGATAAGACCAGAAACAATACTATCATAATGAATCAATAATAAGTTCAGATCTGAAATCATGGCACTCGTACCCTAGTGACAAGCATTAAGCACAACAAGTCGCAACAAAGTCATAAGCACTAATAAAAGATACTAGGCACTATGCCCTAACAATCAATCCCTACCATCCCCATAGCCTACAACGGGGGATTACTCACTCATAGATGGAAGAAACATGGATGGTCGATGAAGATGATGGTGGGGATCGATGGAGATGGCTCCAGGGGCACTTCCTCGTCCCGGCAGGCTGCCGGAACAGAGACTTTCTGTCCCCCAAATCTCCCCTTCGGTGGCGGCGGCGCAGCGGAACTTTTCATGGAAAAACGTCGACGCCCCTCAAAGTTTTTAGGTCAGAAGGCTTCTTATAGGCGAAGAGAGAGGTCGAGGGGGTGCCTGGGGCCACCACACCAGGCCCTGGCGCGGCCAAGCCTAGCCCGCGCCTGGGGGGCGTGTGGCAAGCCCCTGGCCCTCCTCTGTCTCGTATTCTGGCTCCGTGAGTCTTTTGGAAAAATAGGCACTTTGGCTTTTGTCCCGTCCAATTCCGAGAATATTCATTTTCTGACTTTCCTAGAACCAAAAACAGCAGAAAACAGGCAGCTGGCACTGTGGCTCTTGTTAGTAGGTTAGTCCAAGAAATCATATGAAAAGTACTCCAAAGTGTGGACAAAACACAAGAAAGTGGATAAAAACAAGCATGGAGCATCAAAAATTATAGATACATTTGCAATGTATCACCAGCATACCGGGAAACATTGTGACCACGCCTTGGCCTTCTTGGTGAAGAAAAGAACTCTACCACATTTGGATCAGTATTTGTCATACTACTACTCTATGGAATATTCAGAGCTGCATACGCTGGATCCGTCGAGCCATGTACAGACCCATCTCAGTGGCCTAAAGTCCAATGTCTTTTGAGCTTTGCCAGCCAGTTACAAAAAGGGGCAGAGGAAGACCTCAGGTGAATAGGTTTAAGAATTTTCTCGAGAAGAAGGGTTTGGCTTTCTATGCTACCAAGAAGGGTAAAAATAGATGCAAGATCTGCCATCTTATAGGCCATAGAGCAGCGGGTTGTCCCCTTAATGCTCTGAAACCTAGGTATGAGATGGTACATTCACAAAAAAATTGTTTATAGTCTGTAGATATAAGGTAGTAATCCATGTACTGTTTTTTATAGGAAGCACAAGGTAAGAAACAAGACAACCGACTCAGTGATTTTGCTGCGGGAAGAAAACCAAAACGAGTGGAGTGATGATGCTGGACAAGATTCTGGTGTTGATTGGCCTGACTTCCCTCGATCCGGAGAGGCGTGGTACGTGAAGGTAAGAAAACTGGCACCCAGGAAGGGGAAGAAGGCAGGAGATGAAGAAGCCAGTGGACGTGAAGGCAAGAGGAAGAAAGTTGGCACCCAAGCAGAGAAAGAAGGCTAGCAGTGTAGAAGCCTAATGATGTATTGAACTTGAACCTATATATGTAGTTCGGTTAAACTCTGGAGCTGTGTGCGTGGAACTTGTTAGGCGAAACAATCTGCCTCCCGTACTCGGAGTAAAATGTATCACGACTTTAGGATTGGATACGGCCGAGGCCACTAGTTGAATCCGAAATTGTGACTGTGCCACTACTATCTGAATAATCACGATAGCTAAGCGGTTAAGGGGGTCTCCAAAATCGATTGGTGTTAGTGGCATAGACATTAATTATTTATAGGCGCTTAATAAATCCATGCTATTGGCATTACACTTATGATAAGTTTCTGGGCTTAAAAACAAGTTCTAAGCTGTCTGCTACACTCCATGAAGCAGCAACTTATTTTAGCTGCTGGACAACGACATGGCAACATAAACTGCAAATGCAACAGATAATGCCCAGATAATGAGGAAATTGTTTCCACTATCTGGCCTAATCTTGAGCCCATCTGTCTCACCACCTCCCTGCCCCTACCTCCCCTACACCTGGCGAAGCTCCCAGATCTCTCGCTCCATCGCACGAATCTCCTCTTTCTTGTACCACACAACATCACGCAGATCCTAAACAAGCTCTTTGTGAAAACCTGTCAGTGGCTTTTCGATCCAGACAAACTTGTCACAGCCAGTCCCCCTCCCTTCCTGCGAAGTAGATCGAAGGAAATAAAAAAAAGAATTACATTACGCTTTCCGGATCCGGGTTACCACTGTACCTATAGTAGGAACTTACCGCTCTGATGCTGCGGTTGCTGAATTTTCCTGCAGTATTTTCATCGGTCCATGAAATCCATCTCAGCATCTTCTCACCGTACAAACATAGCATATCGGGGTAGTAATCGTAGGGCGCCCTCCGGTACCTGACGGGGGCACCCGCCTGACGGCGTTGAGCCGACCCTGATTCTGCCCGAGACGAACTGCATGAGCTGCGAGCCATGAGCGAGGGGAGCAAGGGCAGAGGAAAGAGGAGCCTTTGGATGTCAGGGTAGTGGTGAAGCGTGATTTGTCCCCACTTAATAACTCGGGCAGAATCCTGATACGTCCATAATGTATCTATAATTTTTGATGGTTTTATGCTAATAATATGCTTTTTACACTGCTTTTTGTATAAAGTTTATGATTTATTTGGACTAACCTACTAGTAGTTGCAAAAGTGCACAATGTTCTTGTTTTACACTTTGATGTGTAGGAATTACCAAGAATACAAGTGGAAACCTTGTTGGAGTCAAATTGGGATTTTTCCAGAAATCTGTCTCAGAACTCTTTTTGAAGATGGTCACGTTTCGAGTTGAAGACAACGTCAAACGGAAAACTCTTCAACACCAAAGTTGTTGCAAAATTTCGCGACAAATGTTCTGGACATAAAATTTAGCTGATTTCGATACCGGACGGGCCTGCTAGGCCTAACTTACTGCAGCCCAAGATGGGGTAACGGGAATCCGAGAAGCTATATAAAGCAGGAAACCTAATTCGCCCAGGGCATCTCCACCCATGAATTTGCAGCTACCAAAGCCCTGTTTTTGCCTCCCCCATGGATCCCATTTCCATGGGGGAGGGCTCCCAAGAAGCCATGAAGGAAGGAGGCTAAGGGGCAGTGCTCCCCCATGATACCGGCGGCGGGGAAGGAGTCCCCCATGCCACCACCGCCGCCGCCGGCGGCCTCTTCACCATCTTCACCGCCATATCCATCACCTAATCCTCCTAGTATACAGTGGTTCATCCTCCCACACACATATGTACCGTCCTATGTAAACATGGTGTTTGATGCTATAAGTTATAATCCTATGATCTATGTCATGTTTGCGTAGTTTCTTTGTTCTTAGATTGAATGGTTGAACGTCTTTGGTTCATTAGAGTTGTATGTTGATATGGTATAGTCCTTTGGTATCCATTATATTTGTGCATGGATGGATTAAACATCATAGGGTTTGTAGTATGTATAAAAGGAAGGGGGAGTTATGTCGGAGTGACAGAAACCCGAGGACGCAAACCGAAACATTGCACGTATGGGAGTAAGAGGACCATTAAACTTAAGGCTATGGTTGGGGAAACCTTAACGCGTTGTTAGTACTTACGGATGTTTGCTAACAATCCAATCATATAGTACATGTAATTCCAAGTAGTGAAGCGCATGTATATTTAGCCTCTCCCACATAGAAAATTGCATCGAAGACAATGAACCTGATCTATTTGCTATTTAAACTTGGATAAAGCCACCACAATTACCACCACTATTCCACACTCATGGTTATGTTAGTTTAGTGTATTTTATTGCTGCAACAACTAGCTTTACTTTCTTGTTATTTATTATCATGCAAAGCTATCTCTAGTACTCGTATTGTTGCTCTAGTTTTATTTACTAGATAATGCAAACGTTTAGTGTGCATAGAGTTGTATCAGTGGTTGATAGAACTTGAGAGAACATTTATCCTACCTTTAGCTCCTCGTTGGGTTCGACACTCTTACTTATCGAAAAGGCTACACATGCCCCCTATACTTGTGGGTTATCAAGATATTTTCTGGCACCGTTGCCGGGGAGCAATAGCGTGTGGGTGAATATTCTTGTGTGCACTTGTTTGTTTTATCTCTAAGTAGTTTTTACTTTCAATTTTAAGTTGTTCTCTATCTTAGTATGGATAGGGAATGCGAATTACAAAAAAATAGTTGTACTTGTTACCTAAAAACATTTTCAAAAAGGAAAGTGATTGGAAAGATGAGTAATGGTTAAGTGGGGGTCGACCTTGAACACTTGTGTCCATGCCTATGAAACCAAAAGAAATCTTCCCATGGAAGTTTTTCAATTAAAAACCGCGTGAAAGAATGGGAAAGTTTTTGTGTTGAAGTTTTTTCACAGAGAATAAGGAACACCAAACAGAGAAATTGAAGAATGGCCAAAAGTTTCTTCAACAACCCCTCGGTTTGCAAACCTTTAAACTTTGTTTTTTGAGCAGCATAGAAACTTGAATAAATTTGGAGCATTTGTATCTTTTTATTTATTTGTCTTAGCATCAAACACTAGTTACATTTGTTTTCTTTGAGTCTTGGAAGTTGTTACCTCTGTAGCAACCGCTCCTTATCCTTTTTATTTGATTTTTGTTCCAAGAGTAACCTCTAATGAGAGAGAAGTAATGCTTGGAAAAGTTGCTGTCCCGAAATAGATTTTTGTGCTTCTCTGTAAAAATTCGTGTAAAATTTCTGTACATCGGTTTAGCTGTAATTTTTTGTCCTTCTGCCCCAGGTTGTTATCCAACTTTCGTTACTTCAACACTTTTCGATTTGAGAAATAGAAGGTCTTCGAAAAAATTGTTTCTATTAGCTAGTCTGTTTTCATAGATTTCTGCCATTATTTGCATTTGCTTCTTGTTGATTCCTTTTTCGGTTCTCTTTGGGGAACTGAGCTTTTTAAGGGAAGTGCTACAGTAGTTTATGTTTTAATGGAAGTTTTATTGGTGTTGAAACTGAACCCAAAGATTTATTATCTTGAGTACACTAATGTTGGTAATGAAGATTATGTGAAGTTTTGTATGAAGGAAAAATTTCAGGTGTTAAGGAAAGAATGATGTAATGAGATGAAGAATGGACTAAAGCTCAAGCTTGGGGATGCCACCCCGTGTCACCCCAAGAAATATCCAAGAAGTACAAGCGTCAAAGCTTGGGGATGCCCAAGGCATCCCCTTCTTCATCAATAAAAATCTCAGGTTCTTCCAAACACTTCATTTTTATTATTTCATGCACAGTTGTGTTGTTCTTGGAGCATCTTTGTTTTTTTTGGTTTTTGTTTGCTTGGTTTGCTTGAATAAATTGGTTGGACCCCCTCATTCATACATTAGTTTTCAAATAAGATTGGTTTGGATTGGAAAAGAGTAGGAAAAGTTCATTCTTAAGTGGTAAAAGGAGCTTGTTCTTGAATGTGGCATATGCTTTGTCATGTCATGCTTGGTATTGTTTTGGATTTGTGCTTAGAGATTTTTGTTGTAGTATGACATGTTACAAACAATTGAGATTGCTTAATGTGCCTTGAAAGAATCATGCGTTGTTTTAGCATGTTAAAGCATAATATTGCCGTATTCTCCTTTGATGCTTTATTTGGGTTGACTTGGCGCATGCTCACACCATGTTAAGATTATCCCATGTCACCATAGCCTCTATGATACTTTAGTTTTCGACTTGTAATATAGCTTTATGCTTTAATTTATGATGTTTTGTCGCTTTGCATGATTATGGCCATTATTGGTCTCTTAGTTGGTCGCTCCCAGTCTTTTGCTAGCCTCCATAACCAAGTATGAGTTCCACTCATGCATCCAACTCCAAATAAAACCAAGTTATTTCAAAGCGTCCACCATACCTACCTATTAGCATTTGCTATTCCAAGTATATTCATGTTTTTATCTACCTTCCGAATTAAACTTGTTATGAGAAAACTAGTGATTAAAGCTCTCACAAACTTGATGGCACACTTTACTTTTCGTGCCCCTAATGAACTTGAACCATTGTGACGTCTATGTTGTATATGCTTGCACTTATATGTTGGGGATTAGCAGAACCATGCTGTCATGGGGAACGCTTTCAACATTGCACTTGTACATTGTACCCAGTTGATATCATGCTCTTTTGTCTATGGATGTCGTCGGTGTGAAATGAAAGGGGAGCTTGTAAGTCCATGGAGTTATGTATGTGTGTTAGATAAATGCCTAGGCTGCTGGTCTAATCCATGCCCAATCATGGTGGAAACCTATAGCGTAACCATAATGAGAAATCTATGAAGCATTCTTCTTATAAAAAAAGAGATAGAGATTGAGAAAAAGAGAAACAGAAAAAAGGAGATGAGAAAAGAGGAAAGAGAGAAAAAAGCACCATTTTCCCATGGTAAATAAGAAGATTGTTGAGATGTTGTTTGTCTGCTTGCCTTGTCATTTTGATATGAGGATTCTTCCGTATCATCGGGCAAGGGGTACCCTGTTGGCGGTTCTCTATGATACACAAGTACTTACTATGACAAGAACTTACTGGTAACTAAACTTGAGTAGCATGAGGAGCGGCCCTCGTATTCAAGGGACATGAGATTGCCAACTTATACTTTGTCAAGCATATACTCCATAGTTTGTTCACTTTAACCTTAATCACTTCAAGATGCTTATGATAGGGGCAATGAGAGCTGAAAGCTAATAAGTACCATAATTTTTGGAGCTCTTTATGAGACTTGAATCCCTGCTTCCTTCTATGAAGGCCTTTCTTTTACTTTTATGTTGAGTCTCCATCTTCTATCTTTATGCACCTATTGAGAGAGCATAGTGGCCATTCTTAGTTTAATGTGCACTGTCCCAAGACTTGTTGATTAATTCATAACTTTGATATTGCTTGTTCTTAAACTATTTGTATCTAATCACCCTTATGAACTTTGAACGTGTCTTATGCATTTATGTTTTGCTATACCATGAGGGACAATCTTAATACCACTCTTATTATGTTTTCTGTAAGTGAAAGAAACAAACATCTTTGAATGCATTGTTATTCATGATCTTTTGTCTGTACCTTTTCATGTTACAACATAGTTGTTGGGCCTCCAAGTGGAGAGGTTTGTAGAATAGCAGGAAGTTTCCCTTAAGTGGATTACCCAAGGTTTATCGAACTTAGGGAGGAAGTGGTCAAAGGTATCCCTCTCAAGCAACCCTGCAATCAAGATACAAGAAGTCTCTTGTGTCCCCAACACACCCAATACACTTGTCAGGTGTACAGGTTCACTAGTTTGGTGAAGAGATAGTGAAATACAAGTGGTATGGATATAAGACAACGCTGCCAGAAAATAGCTTGATGGCGTGGAAGAGACTAAAGGCAAACCGAAATAAATATGGAAGCAAGCAAACATGTAACAGATCTAGTTGCAAACGGTGTTTCAATGCTTAGAAACAAGGCCTAGGGATCATACTTTCACTAGTGAACACTCTCTCATATAAATATCTTCTCTTTATGATACTACTCTGAACTACTCTCCGGTTGGACACTCTAATCCATGGTAGGGCTATAACAGCACACCTCAAAGTAAGCCTTTCCCATCTAGATAACCCCACACTATCACCTTGAGCACTAGATGGTTCCAACAAACACCACAATTTCATAAAGACATCCAACTCCAAATATAACTCATAACAAGTATTTGTAATCTCTAGCCTAAGTGCCACCACGGTGTGCACGCTGTCACTTTTACATACATGGGGAGAGCAGATATCTATTAAAGCACTTGAGTAGCAAGGTAGATCTACTTGATTACAAAGCTCATGATCAAAATACGATCATGCATAGAGAGAGAGATGAACACATAGCTAGCGGTAGAACCCTTAGCCTCGAGAGAGAACTAATCCCTCCTCATCATGGGGATCCGCAACGGTGATGGAGATGGTGGTGGAGATCGATGGAGATGGCTCCGGGGGCACTTCCCCATCCCGGAAGGGTGCCGGAATAGAGACTTTCTATCTCGCGAATCTTCCCTTTGGTGGTGGCGGCGTTGCAGAACTTTTCGTGGCTCGAGGCTGGAGGATTTAGGGTTTTTGCATCGAGAGGCATCTTATAGGCGAAGAGGCAAGGTCGGTGCATGGCCAAGGGGCCCACACCACCTGGTGGCGCGCCCAGGGCTAGACCGCATCACCATATGGTGTGCCCACCCTGGTGCCCTACTCTGTCTCTGCTTCGTGTTTCTGTGTTGCTCCGAGAAAAATAGGCATATTGGCTTTTGTCACGTCCAATTCCAAGAATATTGATTTTCTGCCTTTTCTGGAACCAAAAACAGAAGAAAACAGGCAACTGGCACTGTGGCATCTTGTTAATAGGTTAGTCCCAGAAAACATATAAAAATACCTCAAAGTGTGGACAAAACATCAGAAAGTAGATATAAAACCAAGTATGGAACATCAAAAATTATGGATACGTTAGCAACGTATCAACATCTCCAAGCTTAACTCCTGCTCGTCTTCGAGTAGGTAAGTGATAAAAAGAAAGAATAATTTTTTAGGTGACATGCACCATCATAAACTTGATCAAAGTATTTGTAAAACATGGATAGCTGGGATCATAGTACTTCAACATAGCATGAAAGATAAAGTTCTAACAATAAGACATAGCAACTATGTTGCAACATGAAAAGGAACAAACAAAAGATTCATGAATAACAATGTTGTGCAAGGTATTTGTTTGTTTCATATAAAGAAAACATAGCATAATGGCATTCAGCTTGTCCCTCATAGATTAGCAAACATAAATACATAGGACACCTTCAAAGTTTATAAGGGTAACTAGATACAAGTAGTTTAAGAACAAGCAATATCAAAGTTATGCATCAATCAACAAGTCTTGAGACAATGCACATTAAACTAAGAATGGCCACTATGCTCTCTCAATGGGTGCATAAAGATAAAAGATGGAGACTCAACATAAAAGTAAAAGAAAGGCCTTCATAGAAGGAAGCAGGGATTCAATTCTCATAAAGAGCTTCCAAAAATTATGGTACTTATTAGCTTTCAGCTCTCATTGCACCTATCATAAGCATCTTGAAGTGATTAACGTTAAAGTGAACAAACTATGGAGTATATGCTTGACAAAGTATAAGTTGAAAATATCATGTCCCTTGAATACGAGGGTCGCTCCTCATGCTACTCAAGTTTAGTTACCGGTAAGTTCTTGTCATAGTAAGTACATGTGTAACATAGAGAACCGCAAACGGGGTACCCCTTGCCCGATGATACAGAAGAATCCCCCTATCAAAATGACAAGGCAAGCATACAACGAGTATCTTAGCAATCTTCTTATTTACCATGGGAAAATGGTGCTTTTTTCTCTCTTTCCTCTTTTCTCATATCTCTTTTTTTCCTTTTTCTCCTTTTCTCAATATCTATCTCTTTTTTTATGAAGAATGCTTCATAGACAGTTCATTATGGTTACGCTGCAGGTTTCCACCATGATTAGGCATGGATTAGACCGGCGGCCTAGGCGTTTCTCTAACACACATACATAACTCCATGGAGTTACAAGCTCCCCTTTCATTTCACACCGACGACATCCATTGACAAAAGAGCATGATATCAACTAGGTACAATGTACAAGTGCAATGTTGAAAGCGTTCCCCATGACAACATGGTTCTGCTAATGCCCAACATATAAGTGCAAGCATATACAACATAGATGACACAATGGTTCAAGTTTATTAGGGGCAAGAAAAGTAAAGTGTGCCATCAAGTTCGTGAGAGCTTTAATCACTAGTTTTCTCATAACAAGTTTAATTCGGAAGGTAGATAAAAACATGAATATACTTGGAATAGCAAATGATAATAGGTAGGTATGGTGGACTCTTTCGAATAACTTGGTATTATTTGGAGTTGGATGCATGAGTGGAACTCGTACTTGGTTATGGAGGCTAGCAAAAGACTGGGAGCGACCAACTAAGGGAGCAATAATGGCCATAATCATGCAAAGCGACAAAACATCATTAATTAAAGCATAAAGTGATATTACAAGTAGAAAACTAAAGGATCATAAAGGCTATGGTGAGTTGGGATAGTCATAACATGGTGTGAGCATGCGCCAAGTCAACCCAAATAAAGCATCAAAGGAGAATACCACAATACTATGTTTTAATATGCTAAAACAACGCATGATTCTTTTAAGGAACATTAAGCAATCTCAATTGTTTATAACATGTCATGCTACAGAAAAAATCACTAAGCATAAAGCCAAAACAATATCAAGCATGACATGAAAAAGCATGGGCACAGTCAAAAACAAGCTCTCTTTACCACTTAAGCATGAACTTTCCTACTCTTTTTCCGATCCAAACCAAACTATTTGAAAACCAATGTATGAAAGAGGGGGTCCAACAAATTTATTGCAGCAAACCAAGAAAAATAAAACTAAAAACAAAAATAAAGACGCTCCAAAAACAACACCATAGTGCATGAAACAATAAAAACGAAGTTTCTAGAAAGATCTGAGCTTTTTATTGATGAAGAAGGAGATTCCTTGGGCATCCCCAAGCTTTGACGCTTGTACCTCTTAAATATTTATTGGGGTGACACTGGCTGTCATCCCCAAGCTTGAGATTTAGTCCATTCTTCATCTTATTACATCATTCTTTTCTTACACCTGAAATTTTTCCTTCATGCAAAACTTCACACAATCTTTATTAGCAACATTAGTGTACTCAAGTTAATAAGTCTTTGGGGTTCAGTTCCAACACCAATAAAACTTCCATTATAACAAAATCTACTGTAGAACTTCCTCAAAATGCTCAATTCCCCAAAAAGAACTCAAAAATGAATCAACAAGAAGCAAATGCAAATAATGGCAGAAATCTGTCAAAACAGACCAGCAGGTAAAAACCAATTTTTTCGAAGATCTTCTGTTATTCAAATCGAAAAGTGTTGAACTAACGAAAGTTAGATAACAGCCTGGGGCAGAAGCACAAATATTCACGCCTCAAAACAACATACAGAGATTTTACACGAATTTTTACGGTGAAGCACAACAATCTGTTTCGGGACAGCAACTTTCCCAATCATTACTGCTCTCTAATTAGAGGTTACTCTTGGCACAAAAAGAAAATAAAAAGGATAAGGAGCGATTATTACTGAAGCAATAACTTCCAAGACCCATCTAAAACTTTTGGGTTATCTTCCAATAAGTACTTTTCTGTAACGCCTTTAAGTTAGGCATGATAGTTTGAGAAGATGCTCACATAAGAAATATGAATTGAAATAAAAGAGAGCATCAAGAAGAAAATTCAAAGCACATTTTAGTCTAACCCACTTCCTATGCATAGGAATCTTGTAAAGAAACAAGTCATGAAAGCACAAAGCAACAAGCATAGGAAAGCAAAACAAGTGCAACTTCAAAAATTTCAACATAAAGATGGGAAACTTAATAATGTTGACATACATAAGGCCATGTTTCCCTCTCTCATAATAACTTTCAGTAGCATCATGAATACAATTAACAATATAACTTTCACATAAAACATTCCTATCATGAGCCACATGCATAAAAGAATTAATACTCTCCACATAAACATAGTCATTCTTATTAATTATAGTGGAGGCAAATTCAACAAAATAGTTGTCATTATTATTCTCATCACCATAATCATCAAATATATGAGGCATATTGTAATCATAATTAATTTTCTCCTTAATAGTAGGTGGACTGGTAATATCATATTCATCATTGTAATCATTATATATTGGAGGTTTGGTATCATCATAAGCAATAGAATAGCTATCTTCCAAAGTTGGGGAACTAAAAAGTTCATTTTCATAAAAACTAGTTTCCCCAAGCTTAGACTTTTCCATAGCATTAGCAATAATGGTGTCCAAAGAATTCTTACTATCAACATTGTTATTAGCATGCAAATAAAGTTCCATAGGTTTTTTAATTTTCTCTTCAAACACTTCATGTCCTAACTCAAGATAAATACTATAAAGCTCTCTAATTTTGTTGTTGTTTTCCATTAAGCCTAACTAGTGAAAATAAAAACAAGAAACAAAAAGACAGAATTGCAGAATCTAAAGGAAATAACTTCGAGCACTCACACCGGAGGATGTGAGTACCTTTTACCTTACCTCCCCGGCAACGGCGCCAGAAAATAGCTTGATGTATATGCACTTCTATTCTTGTAGATAGTTTGGGCCTCCAAGTGCAGAGGTTTGTAGAACAGCAGCAAGTTTCCCTTAAGTGGATTACCCAAGGTTTATCGAACTCAGGGAGGAAGTGGTCAAAGGTATCCCTCTCAAGCAACCCTGCAATCAAGATACAAGAAGTCTCTTGTGTCCTCAACACACCCAATACACTTATCAGGTGTATAGGTGCACTAGTTTGGCGAAGAGATAGTGAAATACAAGTGGTATGGATATAAGACAACGGTACCAGAAAATAGCTTGATGGCGTGGAAGAGACTAAAGGAAAACTGAAATAAAGATGGAAGCAAGCAAACATGTAACAGATCTAGTTGCAAACGGTGTTTCAATGCTTAGAAACAAGGCCTAGGGATCATACTTTCACTACCGAACACTCTCTCATATAAATATCTTCTCTTTATGATACTACTCTGAACTACTCTCTGGTTGGACACTCTAATCCATGGTAGGGCTATAACAACACACCTCAAAGTAAGCCTTTCCCATCTAGATAGCTCCACACTGTCACCTTCAGCACTAGATGGTTCCAACAAACACCACAATTTCATAAACCCATCCAACTCCAAATATAACTCATAACAAGTATTTGTAATCTCTAGCCTAAGTGCCACCACGGTGTGCATGCTGTCACTATCACATACTTGGGGAGAGCAGAGATCTATTAAAGCAATTGGGTAGCAACGTAGATCTACTTGATTACAAAGCTCGTGATCACAATATGATAATGTATAGATAGAGAGATGAACACATAGCTACCGATAGAACCCTTAGCCTCAAGAGAGAACTACTCCCTCCTCATCATGGGGATCAACAACGGCGATGGAGATGGTGGTGGAGATCGATGGAGATGGCTCCGGGGGCACTTCCCCGTCCCGGTAGGGTGCCGGAACAGAGACTTTCTATCCCCCCGAATCTCCCCTTCGGTGGCAGCATCGCTGCGGAACTTTTCATGGCTAGAGGCCGGACGATTTAGGGTTTTTGCATCGGGGGACATCTTATAGGCGAAGAGGCAAGGTCGGTGGGCAGCCAGGGGGCCCACACCACCTGGTGGCGCGGCCAGGGCTAGCCCATGTCACCATATGGTGTGCCCACCCTGGTGCCCTACTCCGTCTCTACTTCATGTTTCCGTGTTGCTCCGGGAAAAATACGCATATTGGCTTTTGTCTCGTCCAATTTCGAGAATATTGATTTTCTGCCTTTTCTGGAACCAAAAATAGAAAAAAACAGGAAACTGGCACTATGTCATCTTGTTAGTAGGTTAGTCCCAGAAAACATATAAAAATACCTCAAAGTATGGATAAAACATAAGAAAGTAGATATAAAACCAAGCATGAAACATCAAAAATTATGGATACGTTAGCAACGTATGAACATCCCCAAGCTTAACTCCTGCTCATCCTCGAGTAGGTAAGTGATAAAAAGAAAGAATAATTTTTTAGGTGACATGCACCATCATAAACTTGATCAAAGTATTTGTAAAACATGGATAGCTGGGATCATAGTACTTCAACATAGCATGAAAGATAAAGTTCTAACAATAAGACATAGCAACTATGTTGCAACATGAAAAGGAACAAACAAAAGATTCATGAATAACAATGTTGTACAAGGCGTTTGTTTGTTTGATATAAAGAAAACATAGCATAATGGCATTCAGCTTGTCCCTCATAGATTAGCAAACATAAATACATAGGACACCTTCAAAGTTTATAAGGGTAACTAGATACAAGTAGTTTAAGAACAAGCAATATCAAAGTTATGCATCAATCAACATGTCTTGGGACAATGCACATTAAACTAAGAATGGCCACTATGCTCTCTCAATGGGTGCAGAAAGATAGAAGATGGAGACTCAACATAAAAGTAAAAGAAAGGTCTTCATAGAAGGAAGCATGGATTCAAGTCTCATAAAGGGCTTCCAAAAATTATGGTACTTATTAGCTTTCAGCTCGCATTGCCCTATCATAAGCATCTTGAAGTGATTAAGGTTAAAGTGAACAAACTATGGAGTATATGCTTGACAAAGTATAAGTTGGAAATCTCATGTCCCCTGAATACGAGGGCCGCTCCGCATGCTACTCAAGTTTAGTTACCGGTAAGTTCTTGTCGTGGTATGTACATGTGTATCATAGAGAACCGCAAACGGGGTACCCCTTGCCCAATGATATGGAAGAATCCCCATATCAAAATGACAAGGCAAGCAGACAACGAGCATATCATCAATCTTCTTATTTACCATGGGAAAATGGTGCTTTTTTCTCTCTTTCCTCTTTTCTCATATCTTTTTTTATTTTTCTCTTTTTCTCAATATCTATCTCTCTTTTTTTATAAGAAGAATGCTTCATAGACAGCTCATTATGGTTACGCTGGAGGTTTCCACCATGATTAGGCATGGATTAGACCAGCGGCCCAGGCGTTTCTCTAACGCACATACATAACTCCATGGACTTACAAGCTCCCCTTTCATTTCTCACCGACGACATCCATAGACAAAAGAGCATGATATCAACTAGTTACAATGTACAAGTGCAATGTTGAAAGCGTTCCCCATGAAAACATGGTTCTTCTAATCCCCAACATATAAGTGCAAGCATATACAACATAGATGACACAATGGTTCAAGTTTATTAGGGGAAAGAAAAGTAAAGTGTGCCATCAAGTTCGTGAGAGCTTTAATCACTAGTTTTCTCATAACAAGTTTAATTCGGAAGGTAGATAAAAACATGAATATACTTGGAATAGCAAATCATAATAGGTAGGTATGGTGGACTCTTTCGAATAACTTGGTATTATTTGGAGTTGGATGCATGAGTGGAACTCGTACTTGGTTATGGACGCTAGTAAAAGACTAGGACCAACCAACTAAGGGAGCAATAATGGCCATAATCATGCAAAGCGACAAAACATCATTAATTAAAGCATAAAGTGATATTCAAGTTGAAAAATAAAGGATCATAAAGGCTATGGTGAGTTGGGATAGTCATAACATGGTGTGAGCATGCGCCAAGTCAACCCAAATAAAGCATCAAAGGTGAATACCACAATACTATGCTTTAATATGCTAAAACAATGCATGATTCTTTCAAGGCACATTAAGCAATCTCAATTGTTTATAACATGTCATGCTACATAAAAAATCACTAAGCATAAAGCCAAAACAATATCAAGCATGACATGACAAAGCATGGGCCATAGTCAAAAACAAGCTCTCTTTACCACTTAAGCATGAACTTTTCTACTCTTTTTCCAATCCAAACCAAACTATTTGAGAACCAATGTATGAAAGAGGGGGTCCAACCAATTTATTGCAGCAAACCAAGCAAAATAAAACCAAAAAAGCAAAATAAAGATGCTCCAAGAACAACACAATAGTGCATGAAACAGTAAAAACGAAGTTTCTAGAAAGACCTAAGATTTTTATTGATGAAGAAGGAGATGCCTTGGGCATCCCCAAGCTTTGACGCCTATACCTCTTGAATATTTCTTGGGGTGACATGGGGTGGCATCCCCAAGCTTGAGATTTAGTCCATTCTTCATCTCATTACATCATTATTTCCTTACACCTGAAAATTTTCCTTCATACAAAACTTCACACAATCTTTATTAGCAACATTAGTGTACTCAAGATAATAAGTCTTTGGGGTTCAGTTTCAACACCAATAAAACTTCCATTATAACAAAAGCTACTGTAGCACTTCCCTCAAAAATCTCAATTCCCCAAAAAGAACTCAAAAAGGAATCAACAAGAAGCAAATGCAAATAATGGCCGAAATCTGTCAAAACAGACCAGCAGGTAAAAACCAATTTTTTCTAAGACCTTTTGTTGTTCAAATCGAAAAGTGTTGAACTAACGAAAGTTAGATAACAACCTGGGGTAGAAGCACAAAATTCATGCCTCAAAACAACGTACAGAGATTTTACACGAATGTTTAGGGTGAAGCACAAAAATCTGTTTCGGGATAGCAACTTTCCCAATCATTACTTCTCTCTAATTAGAGGTTACTCTTGGCACAAAATGAAAATAAAAAGGATAAGGAGCGGTTATTACTGAAGCAATAACTTCCAAGACTCATCTAAAACATTTGGGTTATCTCCCAATAAGTACTTTTCTTTAACGCCTTTAAGTTAGGCATGATAGTTTGAGAAGATGCTCACATAAGAAATATGAATTGAAATAAAAGAGAGCATCAAGAAGAAAATTCAAAGCACATTTAAGTCTAACCCACTTCCTATTAATAGGAATCTTGTTAAGAAACAAGTCATGAAAGCACAAAGCAACAAGCATAGGAAAGCAAAACAAGTGCAACTTCAAAAATTTAAACATAAAGATGGGAAACTTAATAATGTTGACATACATAAGACCATGTTTACCTCTCTCATAATAACTTTCAGTAGCATCATGAATACAATTAACAATATAACTTCCACATAAAACATTCTTATCATGAGCCACATGCATAAAAGAATGAATACTCTCCACATAAACATAGTCATTCTTATTAATTGTAGTGGAGGAAAATTCAACAAAATAGTTGTCATTATTATTCTCATCACCATAATCATCAAATATATGAGGCAAATTATAAGCATAATTAATTTTCTCCTCAATAGTAGGTGGACTGGTAATATCATATTCATCATTGTAATCATTATATATTGGAGGCTTGGTATCATCATAAGCAATAGAATAGCTATCTTCCAAAGTTGGGGAACTAAAAAGATCATTTTTATAAAAACTAGCTTCCCCAAGCTTAGACTTTTTTATAGAATTAGCAATAACGGTGTCCTAAGAATTCATACTATCAACATTGTTATTAGCATGCAAATAAAGTTCCATAGGTTTTTTAATTTTCTCTTCAAACACTTCATATCCTAACTCAAGATAAATACTATAAAGCTCACTAATTTTGTTGTTGTTTTCCATTAAGCCTAACTAGTGAAAATAAAAACAAGAAACAAAAAGACAAAATTACAGAATCTAAAGGAAATAACTTCGAGCACTCACACTAGAGGATGTGAGTACCTTTTACCTTACCTCCCAGCAATGGCGCCAGAAAATAGCTTGATGTCTATGCACTTCTATTCTTGAAGACAGTTGTTGGGCCTCCAAGTGTAGAGGTTTGTAGAACAGAAGCAAGTTTCCCTTAAGTGGATTACCCAAGGTTTATCGAACTCAGGGAGGAAGTGGTCAAAGGTATCCCTCTCAAGCAACCCTGCAATCAAGATACAAGAAGTCTCTTGTGTCCCCAACACACCCAATACACTTGTCAGGTGTATAGGTGCACTAGTTCGACGAAGAGATAGTGAAATACAAGTGGTATGGATATAAGACAACGGTGCCAGAAAATAGCTTGATGGCGTGGAAGAGACTAAAGGCAAACTGAAATAAAGATGGAAGCAAGCAAACATGTAACAGATCTAGTTGCAAACGGTGTTTCAATGCTTAGAAACAAGGCCTGGGGATCATACTTTCACTAGAGAACACTCTCTCATATCAATATCTTCTCTTTATGATACTACTCTGAACTACTCTCCGGTTGGACACTCTAATCCATGGTAGGGCTATAACAGCACACCTCAAAGTAAGCCTTTCTCATCTAGATAACCCCACACTATCACCTTGAGCACTAGATGGTTCCAACAAACACCACAATTTCATAAAGACATTGATGTCTACGCACTTCTATTCTTGTAGACAGTTGTTGGGCCTCTAAGTGCAGAGGTTTGTAGAAGAGCAGCAAGTTTTCCCTTAAGTTGATCACCCAAGGTTTATCGAACTCAGGGAGGAAGTGGTCAAAGGTATTCCCTCTCAAGCAATCCTGCAATCAAGATACAAGAAGTCTCTTGTGTCCCCAACACACCCAATACACTTGTTAGGTGTATAGGTGCACTAGTTCGGCGAAGATATAGTGAAATACAAGTGGTATGGTGATAGAAAATAGCTTGATGGCGTGGAAAAGACTAAAGTAAAACTAAAATAAAGATGGAACCAAGCAAACATGTAATAAATCTAATTGCAAACGGTGTTTCAGTGCTTAGAAACAAGGCCTAGGGATCATACTTTCACTAGTGAACACTCTCTCATAAATATATTATCTTCATGATACTACTCTTAACTACTCTCCGGTTGAACACTCTAATCGATGGTAGGGCTATAACAGCACACCTCAAAGTAAGTCTTTCCCATCTAGAAAACCCCACACTGTCACCTTGAGTACTAGATGAGTCCAACAAACACCACAATTTCATAAAGACATCCAACTCCAAATATAACTCATAATAAGTATTTGTAATCTCTAGCCTAAGTGCCACCATGGTGACCACGCTGTCACTTTCACACACATGGGGAGAGCAGAGATTCATTAAAGCACTTGAGTAGCAAGGTAGATCTATAGATTACAAGCTCATGATCACAATATGATCATGCATAGAGAGAGATGAACACATAGCTACCGGTAGAACCCTTAGCCTCGAGAGAGAACTACTCCCTCCTCATCATGGGAATCAGCAATGGTGATGGAGATGGCGGTGGGGATCGATGGAGATGGCGCCGGGGGCACTTCCCCGTCCCGACAGGGTGCCGGAACAGAGACTTTCTATCCCCCGAATCTCCCCTTCGGTGGCGGCGGCGTTGCGGAACTTTTCATGGCTGGAGGCTTGACTCTTTAGGGTTTATGCATCGGGAGGCTTCTTATAGGCCAGAGGGCAAGGTCGGTGGGCGGCCAGGGAGCCCACACCATGCCCTGGCGCGGCCTGGGGGACCCGCGCCATGGGTGGTGTAACCACCCTATGGTCCCTCTCCGACTCTCCTTCTGGCTCCGTGAGTCTTCCGGGAAAATATCAACTTTGGCTTTTGTCTGGTCCAATTCCAAGAATATTGATTTTCTGACTTTCCTGGAACCAAAAACAATAGAAAACAGGCAACTGGCACTGTGGAACTTGTTAATAGGTTAGTCCAAGAAATCATATGAAAAGTACTCCAAAGTGTGGACAAAACATAAGAAAGTAGATAAAACCAAGCATGGAACATCAAAAATGATAGATACATTTGCAATGTATCAACATCCCCAAGCTTAACTCCTGCTCATCCTCGAGTAGGTAAGTGATAAAAAGAAAGAATAATTTTTGAGGTGACATGCACCATCAAAGACTTGATCAAAGTAATTGTAAAACATTCAAAGCTAGGATCATAGTACTTCAATCATAACATGAAAGACAAAGTTCTAGCAATAAGACAAAGAAACTATGTTGCAACATGAAAAGGCACAAACAAAAGATTCATGAATAACAATGCTTTGCAAGACGTTTGTTTGTTTCACATAAAGAAAACATAGCATAATAGTATTCAGCTTGTCCCTCATAGAGTAGCAAATATAAATGCATAGACACATTCAAAGTTCATAAGAGTGACTAGATACAATAGTTTCAAACAAGGAATAACAAGTTATGCATCAATCAACTAGTCTTGGGACAATGCACATTGAACTAAGAATGGCCACTATGCTCTCAAATTAGGTGCATAAAGATAGAAGGTGGAGACTCAATATAATGGTGGAAGAAAAGCCTTTTGTAAAAGGAAGTAGGATTCAACCCTCATAAAGAGCTTCCAAAAATTATGGTACTTGTAGCTTTCAGCTCTCATTGCCCCTATCATAAGCATCTTTAAGGTGATTAAGGTTAAAGTGACACAACTAAGAGGATATGCTTGACAAGTTATAAACCGAAATCTCATGCCCCTTCCTTACGAAGACCGATCCTCATGCTACTCAACTTCAGTCACGAATAAGCTCTTGTCATTGTAAGTATATGTGTATCGTTAAGAACCGCCAACGGGGTACCCCTTGCACATGATACGGGAGCTTTCCCATAATCAAAATGACAAGGCAAGCAGACAATGAGCATCTCAGTGATCTTTTTATTTGCTATTTGCATAGGTTTTTATTGAGGATGCTTCATAGAGTGCTCATTATGGTGATGCTGCAAGTTTCCACCATGATTAGGCATGGCTTAGGCTAGTGGCCTAGGCGTTTCTCTAACACATATACAAACTCCATGATCTTACAAGTTCCACTTTTATTTCACACCGCCGGGATCCGTAAGCAAAAGAACATGATATCAACGGGGTACAAAGTACAAGTGCAATGTTGAAAGCGTTCCCCATGAAACATGGTTCTGCTAATTTCAACTTATAAAGCGCAAGCATATACGCAACAAAGAAGGACCCAATGGTTCAAGTTTATTAGAGGCAAAAAATTAAAGTGTGCCATCAAGTTCGTGAGAGCTTTAATCACTAGTTTTCTCATAACAAGTGGAAGGTAAACAAAAGCATGAATATACTTGGAATAGCATAAGCTAGTATGTAGGTATGGTAGACTCTTTTGAAATAACTTGGTTTTATCTGGAGTTGGATGCATGAGTGGAACTCATACTTGGTATGGAGGCTAGCAAAAGACCAGGAGGGACCAACTAAGAGAGCAAAAATGGCCATAATCATGCAAAGCGACAAAACATCATTGATTAAAGTATAAAGTGATATTACAAGTTGAAAACTAAAGGATCATAAAGGCTTATGGTGACTTGGGATAGTCATAACATGGTGTGAGCATGTGCCAAGTCAACCCAAATATAGCATCAAAGGAGAATACTACAATACTATGCTTTAATATGCTAAAACAACGCATGATTCATCCAAGGCACATTAAGCAATATCAGTTGTTTATAACAAGTCATGCTACAGCAAAAGAATACTCAGCATAAAACCAAAACAATATCAAGCATGGCATGACAAAGCATAGGCCACAGTCAAAAACGAGCTCTTTTTACCACATAAGTATGAACGTTCCTACTCTTTTCCAAACCAAACCAAACTATTTGCAAACCAAATGTATGAAAGAGGGGGGTCCAACCAATTTATTCAAAAGACTAGGAAAACCAAGCAAACTAAAAACCAAAACAAAAACAAAAAAGAAGACGCTCCAAGAACAATACAACTGTGCATGAAACAATAAAAATGAAGCGTTTGGAAGAAACCTGGGATTTTTATTGATGAAGAAGGGGATGCCTTGGGCATCCCCAAGCTTTGACGCTTGTACTTCTTGGATATTTCTTGGGGTCACACGCGTGGCATTGCCAAGCCTGAACTTTAGTCCATTCTTCATCTCATTACTCATTCCTTCCATACACCTGAAATTTTTCCTTCATACAAAACTTCACACAATCTTTATTAGCAACATTAGTGCACTCAAGATAATAAGTCTTTTAGGTTCAGTTCTAACACCAAATAAAATTCCATTAGAACACTAGCTACTGTAGCACTTCCCTCAAAAATCTCAATTCCCCAAAAGAACTCAAGAAGGAACTAACAAGAAGCAAATGCAGAAAATGGTAGAAATCTGTCAAAACAGACAAGCAGGTAAAGACGAATTTTTTAGAAGACCTTCTGTTGCTCAAATCAAAAAGTGTTGAACTAACGAAAGTTATATAAAAACCTGGGGCAGAAGCACAAAACATAACAGCTCAATCCGACATACAGAGCTCTCTCACGAATGTTTATGGTGAAGCACAGAAATCTGTTTCGGGACAGCAACTTTCCGAATCATTACTTCCCTCTCATTAGAGGTTACTCTTGGCACAAAAAGCAAATAAAAAGGATAAGGAGAGGTTATTACAGAGGTAATAACTTGCAAGACTCATCTAAAACTCTTGGGTTATCTCCCAATAAGTACTTTTCTTTAATGCCTTTAAGTTAGGCTTGATAGTTTGACAAGATGCTCACATAGGAAATGTGAATTGAAGTAAAAGAGAGGATCAAGAAGCAAATTCAAAACACATTTAAGTCTAACCCACTTCCTATGAATAGGAATCTTGTAAAGAAACAAGTCATGAAAGCACAAAGCAACATGCATAGAAAGGCAAAACAAGTGCAACTTCAAAAATTTCAACATAAAGAGGGGAAACTTAATATTATTGAGATGCATAGAACCATGTTTCCCTCTCTCATAATAACTTTCAGTAGCATCATGAATAAAAGTAACAATATAACTATTACAAGAAACATTATTATCATGAGCCACATGCATAAAAGAATTAATACTCCCCACATAAAAATAGTCATTCTTATTGATTGTAGTGGGAGCAAATTCAAGAAAATAGCTATCATTATTATTTTCGTCACCATAATCATCAAATATAGGAGGAATATTGTAATCATAATTAATTTCCTCCTCAATAGTAGGTGGACTGAAAATATCATAATCATCATTGCAATCATCATATATTGGAGGTATAGTATCCTCATAAGCAATAGAATAGTTATCTTCCCAAGTGTGTTCATTTGTAAACATATCATCATTGGAAGGATCATGGATAGCACTAATAGTATAGCAATTATTAATATCATCATTTTCAGAATTGGTACCAAAGAGATTTTCAATATCAAAAGAAGTGTGCTTTTCCCAATCATGATCACTACTATAGCTAACAGGCATAGGAACATCATCGAGTTCAGACTCATGAAAAACTATAATAGGAGCAACATGCTTAGGGGGAAATACCGTTTCCTCTCTCCTTTTACTCCTCCTTTTCTTCTTTATCTTCTTCTCTTTAGGAGGGAGAGGCTTGAAAGGAAGCTTCTCCATATACCCTGGTTCATTGTTAGAGACAATAGAAGAAACTTTGGAGGATTCCTTCTTTTCATTAATAAGATCAAAACACATATTAGTCCTATCATATTTTGGTAAAATCTCATCTTCTATAATATTTTGTATGTAAGTATTTGTGTGACAATTATCAACACAATAAAGATGACAACCATGCAGGACACTATTCATATCAAAAGCACCCATATCTACCAAAGAGGTTTTTCTTGATAACTCTTCACACCCCAAAAATAATGTAAGTTCATCATGCTGATTAGGAGTGATCATGTCATCACAATACAAACTTGCAGTACTCATTGGATTAGAAGGGCTATTATTATGGCCAGAGCATTGGAAATTGAAATGACCCACTTCAAAGCAAAGTTCACAAATAAAAGGATAGAGGGCACAAACTTTTTACCAAGATCATTTAGAGCCCTATACCACATTCTAGTTTTCTCATTCCTGTGGGTGATACAATATTCTTCTTCAACTTGATTACTCTCACAAGGTCTATGTATCCCACAAAAATTAACATGCTTATAAGAAATAGTGCTTTCAGAGGTTTGAGCATGTTTATTGCTATCATTAACAAACAATTTCATTTTCCATGCAAGTGTCTTTAAAAGGCTCATGATACATGTCCCACTTTTCTTTAGGAGCATTAATATGAGAAGAAAAGGTTTTAAAACTATCAATAATAATTTGAGGATCAAGACCATATTTAGCACTACGCTCTTGAAAATCAGCAGTTTCAGCAAAAGACTTAATGCAATCATACTCATAGTTTATACCTGGTTCTTTACCTTTGTTGTTATCCCAATCTTCGGTATTGCTTTGAATTGTTTCAAGAAGATCCCACTTAGCTTTGACCTCCTTACTCGTGAAGGATCCCTTTAAACAAGTATCTAGATAGTCCTTGTACTGTCTTGAAAGTCTTGCATAGAAATTATTAATAACAATATTACGGGGGAGCTCATGAATGGGACATTTGAGCATTAGTGACTTCAATATCCCACATGCTTGGGCAATACTTTCTCCATCATGAGGATGAAAATTATAAATATAATTCCTATCTTTATGAATTTCATGAGGAGGATAAAATTTAGAGTAAAAGAGAGATTCAAATTCCTTCCACTCCAAATGATGAGGATCATCTAATAGCTCATACCACTCCCTTGCTTTGCCCTTAAGTGAAAAATAGAATAACTTCTTCTTAACATGATCTGTTGTAATACCTGCACACTTGAACAACCCGCATAATTCTTGTATAAAGAACAAATGATCACCGAGATGGACAGTTCCATCTCCAAAATAGTAGTTATCCATAACACGATCAATAATTTTTAAAGGTATTTTAAAAGGGATGCTTTCAGTATGTGGATTTAAAATATCACAAGTACCATTAGAATTACCACATATGGGAGATAAACTATCATCAGAGCAAATTTTCTTCCTTAAAACTGGGGAACTAAAGAGATCATTTTCATAAGAAACAACTTCCCCAAGATTAGACGTTTCCATAGCATTAGTAAAAAAGGTGTTCAAAAGATTCATATTAATAACATTGCTATTAGCATGCAAAGAAAGTTCCATGGGTTTTTTAATTTTCTTTTCAAAGAATTCAAGTTCTAACTTAGGAAAAAGAATAAAAAGCTCTCTAATTTTGTTGTTGTTTTCCATTAAGCCTAACTAGTGAAAACAAGAAACAAAAAGACAAAATTGCAGAATCTAAAGGAAATAACTTCGAGCACTCACACCGGAGGATGTGAGTACCTTTTACCTTACCTCCCCGGCAACGGCGCCAGAAAATAGCTTGATGTCTACGCACTTCTATTCTTGTAGACAGTTGTTGGGCCTCCAAGTGCAGAGGTTTGTAGAACAGCAGCAAGTTTTCCCTTAAGTGGATCACCCAAGGTTTATCGAACTCAGGGAGGAAGTGGTCAAAGGTATTCCCTCTCAAGGAATCCTGCAATCAAGATACAAGAAGTCTCTTGTGTCCCCAACACACCCAATACACTTGTCAGGTGTATAGGTGCACTAGTTCGGGGAAGAGATAGTGAAATACAAGTGGTATGGTGATGGAAAATAGCTTGATGGCGTGGAAAAGACTAAACTAAAACTGAAATAAAGATGGAAGCAAGCAAACATGTAACAGATCTAATTGCAAACGTTGTTTTAGTGCTTAGAAACAAGGCCTAGGGATCATACTTTCACTAGTGAACACTCTCTCATAAATATATTATCTTCATGATACTACTCTTAACTACTCTCCGGTTGAACACTCTAATCGATGGTAGGGCTATAACAGCACACCTCAAAGTTCGCTTTCCCATCTAGAAAACTCCACACTGTCATCTTGAGTACTAGATGAGTCCAACAAACACCACAATTTCATAAAGACATTCAACTCCAAATATAACTCATAATAAGTATTTGTAATCTCTAGCCTAAGTGCCACCATGGTGAGCACGTTGTCACTTTCACACACATGGGGAGAGCAGAGATTCATTAAAGCACTTGAGTAGCAAGGTAGATCTATAGATTACAAGCTCATGGTCACAATATGATCATGCATAGAGAGAGAGATGAACACATAGCTACCGGTAGAACCCTTAGCCTCGAGAGAGAACTACTCCCTCCTCATCATGGGAATCAGCAATGGTGATGGAGATGGCGGTGGAGATCGATGGAGATGGCTCCGAGGGCACTTCCCCGTCCTGGCAGGGTGCCGGAACAGAGACTTTCTGTCCCCCGAATCTACCCTTCGGTGGCGGCGGCGCTGCGGAACTTTTCGTGGCTGGAGGCTTGACTCTTTAGGGTTTATGCATCGGGGGGCTTCTTATAGGCCAGAGGGCAAGGTCGGTGGGCGACCAGGGGGCCCACACCATTCCCTGGCGCGGCCTGGGGGGACCCGCGCCATGGGGTAGTGTGGCCACCCTGTGGCCCCTCTCCGACTCTCCTTCTGGCTCTGTGAGTCTTCCGGGAAATATCAACTTTGGCTTTTGTCTGGTCCAATTCCGAGAATATTGATTTTCTGACTTTCTGGAACCAAAAACAGCAGAAAACAGGCAACTAGAACTGTGGAACTTGTTAATAGGTTAGTCTAAGAAATCATATGAAAAGTACTCCAAAGTGTGGACAAAACATAAGAAGTGTATGAAAAGTACTCAAAAATGATAGATAAAACCAAGCATGGAACATCAAAAATGATAGATACATTTGCAATGTATCAGACATCCAACTCCAAATATAACTCATAACAAGTATTTGTGATCTCTAGCCTAAGTGCCACCATGGTGTGCACGCTGTCACTTTCACATACATGGGGAGAGCAGAGATCTATTAAAGCACTTGAGTAGCAAGGTAGATCTACTTGATTACAAAGCTCATGATCACAATATGATCATGCATAGAGAGAGAGATGAACACATAGCTACCGGTAGAACCCTTAGCCTCGAGATAGAACTACTCCCTCCTCATCATGGGGATCAGCAACGGCGATGGAGATGGTGGTGGAGATCGATGGAGATGGCTCCAGGGGCACTTCCCCGTCCTGGCAGGGTGCCGGAACAGGGACTTTCTATCCCCCAGATCTTTCATTCGGTGGCGGCGGTGCTGCGGAACTTTTCGTGGCTGGAGGCTGGACGATTTAGGGTTTTTGCATCGGGAGGCATCTTATAGGCGAAGCGGCAAGGTCGGTGGGTGGCCAGGGGCCCACATCACCTGGTGGCGTGGACAGGGCTAGCCCGCGCCACCATATGGTGTGCCCACCCTGGTGCCCTACTCTGTCTCTGCTTCGTGTTTCCGTGTTGCTTCAGGAAAAATAGGCATATTGGCTTTTGTCCCATCCAATTCTGAGAATATTGATTTTCTGCCTTTTCTGGAACAAAAAACAGAAGAAAATAGGCAACTGGCACTGTGGCATCTTGTTAATAGGTTAGTCCCAGAAAACATATAAAAATACCTCAAAGTGTGGACAAAACATAAGAAAGTAGATATAAAACCAAGCATGGAACATCAAAAATTATGGATACGTTAGCAACGTATCAGTAGATTCAAGTGAGATGGACTCTGACAAGGAGAACAGGGACAACAAGAGCCGCCATGTCATGAAGAAGCTCAAGAACGAGATAATCCCTTTCCGCACTCGACTTGGGGAGCTCAGGTGCCCTTTATGTAAGAAAGGAGTCAACCCGAGGATTGCCAGCTTGATTCCGCATGCGGTTGGCATCGGTAAAAGCCCGGCTACTAAACACAAGTTGACGACCAAGGCTAAGCACGCTGCTTATGGCAAATTCCTGAGGGGGTATGTCAAGACCGGCCTGGTGTCCCCTTACTTAGGAATCAACATCTTCTAGCCGACCAACCCGCCCTGTTCTGGCCCGGATACTAATAATATTTAATTCTCTTACCGTTTCTAGAGACTTAAACTACGGAGATTTCTATTTTCGTACCCTCGGTTCGTTAGTTGTAATCAGTTTTCCCCAGCTGCTTAGTTTTTCCTCACTTTTTCCCATCTCCTTGTTGGAAACTCTCACATGGTCTGAAAATCACCGTCCGTCAGCCTTGCCATTACGTGCTGACAAGTGGGGCCACGTCATGATAATATAGTGCTAATAAAATCCTAATCATTTATCATTTCCGTGGAGTGGAATGTAATGCATAAACTTGCGTATACGAAAATCATACACATTCCAACTCTTTGAAATCGCACTTAATACGTGATAATATTGTGCTAAGAAAATCTTGAGAGATTATCATGTTCATAGAGTGGAATGTAATGCACAAATTATACACCTTAGAACACGTTCCCTTCAAATTATATTCAAGTTCATCTGTTTATGGAGTTAAAGTTCCGGTGGCATACTCATTATTTTGCATGGATAGAGGGGTGCCCCTCGATAGATATAGGGGTTATCCTGTCCGCTAGATCATAGAGGATCAACGGTTGGTGGGCACGATCCGTGTGACAACTAGAACTTAAGAACCAAGGGAAAAACTGAGTAGAATTTAAAAACCAAGGGCAAGACTGACAAAGGGATTCAAATAGAAAATAGAAAATGATTTAAAAATGGAACCAACTGCCAGTGTTACGCTCGAGAGCAAAACTGAGTACAACTAAATCACCAGGGTTAGACACGAGGGAAAAACGTGACTCACGGTACGCGTGTGCGGTGCACGGGGCGGTAGCGGACATGTGTGGCCGTGCACGATGCAGTAGCGTACGCAGTGCACGGTAGTGCAACGAAATGTCCCTTCCCTTCTCCTTTAATAGAGGCCTCCCCACTCCCACTCATCACGCACTCGCTCACTCAATTGTCTCCACTATCCCATCGCCTTCTACAAACCCCCAAGAAAACCCCAACCACGCTGGCGATGAAGAAGAACGGCGCGGTGGCCATAGACGCCTCCAAGGCCGTCGGCGAGGAGCCCCCCGTCCCCGTAAATGCCCATGTCCCTGTATCCGCCATAGCCGCCGGCGAGGAGGCCCCCATCGGTCTCGGACAGATCCCGCTCGGCTGGGACCCCTATGAGGAGGTTGTCTACATAAGGCCGGAGAACCCCTATGACACTAGCATCGCCGAACCATGGTCGGAGATAACTAGGGTTTTCTCTCCTTCCCTTATTCTTCCCCCGTTCCCTTGCGTGAATGCTAGATCGTATGTTATTAGGGCTCAGCTGTTCGTATTTTTACAGTAGCTAATCCTCTTGTGTTAGATCTTGAATTTCGATGAATCCCCCTATTCGTAGTTGGGATCAGTATTCGATTTGGTTTGAGATTTGGGAATAATCGGGAGATCTCAATCGGTTAATTTATGCAAATAATCAATCCCAATAATCAAAGTATCTCAATCATGTCCTTATTGCACTCTACTATTTTTTTCCAACAGGAGGATAGCAGTCACGTCTGTAGTGACGACGAGTCCAAGGACACCAAGACTCATCATGTGTTGAGGAGGCTAAAGTCCAGCCAGTACAACAACTTCTTCGCCGGCGACATGTAAAGATGCCCCTTCTGCCCCCACCAGGAGGCTCCGCGCCACGGACTTCAACTCCCTCGTGAAGCATGCCGAGGATGTGAGGACCTGCGGTGAGTCTGTGAATGTCCACGGCTTCATTACCAAGCACCAGGCGCTCGGTCTTCACCTCCGCAACCTCCGGAAGGTGGCTATCGAGGAGGGTCGCATGCCCCCGATCAAACCTAAGGCGCCCAAGGTCAAGGGACTGGGCAGCAAGAAGTGGATTAGGCGTAGGCCCTCAGAGGCCACGAGAGGCCACTGATCTGCTGCTGCTGTAAAGCAGCTTCTTTTGTCTTGTCTATGTTGAACTTGTCAGATGCTGCTGCTGAGCAGCCTAATTGTCAAACCTTGTTAAGTACCGTATTATATAACCTATATTAGCTGCTTTATCTACATTTTCCCTATTTACTGAATTTATTTATGGTGTTGGTTAGTTTTGCTGCTCTAGATTTGCTACCATATTGGGGGATTTGCTACCATATTGGGGGAAAACAAGGGTAAAGGAACAATGAATGAAGAGAGAAGCTGCTCTAGATTTGCTACCTTTTTGGGCAAAAAAACACAACTGTTAGCGAGAGAGGGGAAAAGACACTCTTAAAAAGGCCAAATAACAAAAAAACTACCAATTTAGGCGTCAGGGCGCACGTAACGGTCAAGCCTTTGATTAGACAGCACCCCCCTCTGAGCGCATGTGAGGGCTTCAGAATGGAGGGAGGGCAAAAGTGAGGACAAACTAAATATTGCTATAGCTAAATCTGACAAAAAGCTGAATTTGGCTTTACCATGCAATTTGGATAGAGCTCCACAATGTAGCTATTCTAAATTCCTTCACCATGCGGTCCCACCGCTGACAATATAGCCTTATTTTTTGTCTAAAGATATGAGAGCAGAGGACACATGTCACACACAGGTTGGCTAATCAATTTGGAACCACATTTGGCATCGGAGCACCCTCTTGCTCTGGTCCCTCTTTTGCTGAATTTGGAACCATGTCCACAGTGTAGGGAACTAGTTCCAAATGGCAAAAAGTAAATATAGAACCACTTTTGCTGGGGAAAATAGAAATCCCTAAACAGCTATCCATGCGCAACCACTGCCTCCTATACCACGTATGTAGGGAAAAATATATATGCTCGGAGCTTCGCAAGTTCCTACACAGGAGGAAGATCTACTTCGCCAGCGTCAACATCAAGAATGACACTCCAAAGCTAGAGCGGGATCTCCTCGTTCATGTCATCAATCACGTCGATCTCCAACATTTGTGGAGGTACCCGAATGGCGATACGGGAAAAGCCGGCATGGCTAGACTCACTGCCGACATCATCGACCGCGAGTACACCGGCATGAAAGTCGAGTTCCCGAAGCACCTACACGAGCGATGGGAGTGGAGGCACCTGAATTACGATGCAATCAAGTACGCGGCTAGGGACACGTATGTCTGCTACGAGATGCTCAACAGGATCTAGCGGGTGCGTGAGTGTGCTGTTTACCACTACTAGTTTCGCATTTTGTTCCTAGTTTTATCTCGCCTGTATTTTATCTCGCATGTATTTTCTAAGCATTCTGTGTGTAAGAACCAAGCTCGTATGATCCCTGTACTATTAGGTAGTTAACCTGTATGAATTACATTTCCCCCTTTTGTATGCTCAACATTCATACTTACAAATTCTATCTATGCCATTTGCATGCGGCAGAATCCAGGACTGACATGCATAAGGTGTGATACAGTCATAAGTCACAACCAAACCCAGATTATAGCGAAGGATGCAGTCATAACCAAACCCAGATTATAGTTCGATAAAGGTAATACACAGCTGTTTGTAATTGCTCACATAGTGTACTTCTGAAATAACATGTTTTCATAAACATAACAAACCCCATACAAACACAACAATCATGCACTAAAAGTCTACATCCCAGCCTGTTGGAGAAGGCAACCGATGCCAGGATGCCTTCGGTCGCTTTCCCCGGCTAGTAGATTCATCTACACTCCGGCATCTGGGGCAAACAACCTGCCTTGGTGGTGGTTCAATGATGCGATGCCTGGAACGAGATTTTACAATCTGGCGGTATAGCTCGTGGCTAACATACCCGTCAATTGCAGCGTACTTCAGATTAGGTTCAGAAAGCGGCTTATCCTCCCAGTAATCGTGCCCTAAACGCCTCCACGAATATCTCGGCAATTTGCCCTTCATGTCAGCGTACCACGGGTCGATGAGTTCGGAAGCAAGATCGGCCATCCCGGTCCTGCCGCCCTTCGTCCCTGGGATCCAGTAAATTTTCTGGATGTCCACTCTACACTCCTTTGGGATTTTAAAGTTAACAGTCGGGCTTTCAAGCAGTTTAGTGTCATTCGTGATGTCAACACTAGTAAATGTTATGTGCTGGTTCACGAGAAAGTCATGAAACAGATCCCTAATCCTTTCGCCCCACCTGCATGAAAATGAATTCAGACAAATAATATAGCAATAACTTTTGCAAACAGACAGTTCAGGAACAAAAAGACAACAAAGTCTACCATATCCCGTCAACCCCCATCTCGCAAAAATACTGGTATACGAGGACGTGCCCCTTCATGGAGAGTTGCACCACAGCGATCCTACGGTGATCGCGGTTATACTCGAGGTCGAGATCTACGAACCTGTTTTCTTCGAACCGCAGCTGACGAGGGTTTAACTCGTCAATGCCCATTGTTATGGACTTGGGTTTTGGAGAAGGAGGGAGTGCTAGAGGCATTAGTCGGCTAGCAAACAAGCACATAGGGACGCAAGTTTTACCCAGATTCAAGCCTCCTAGAGGTCCCTACTCCTGCTTGTCTGCTCTTGGAATTAACGAAGGAATCGAAGATTACAGGGGTGTGCAGATGTGATCTGGCGAGAGTTGTGGAAACTAGGGTTGTGTGTTCTCTACCTCGCCGCCCGCTTGATGCGCTCGACTTTCGACGTAGAGCTCGTTGGGAACCCCAAGAGGAAGGTATGATGAGCACAGCAGTAAGTTTTCCCTCAGTTATGAAACCAAGGTTTAATCGAACCAGTAGGAGAAAGGAAACACCCCAAAGGTGTTACTAGCTGAGCAATAATGGCCATAATGATACAAAACATCATTGATAAAAGCATAAAGTGATACTACAAGTTGAAAACTAAAGGATCATACAGGCTATGGTGACTTTGGATACTCATAACATGGTGTGAGCATGCGCCAAGTCAACCCAAATAAAGCATCAAAGGAGAATACCACTATACTATGGTTTAATATGCTAAAACAACGCATGATTCATCCAAGGCACATCAAGCAATCTCAATTGTTTATAACAATTCATGCTACAGAAAAGAATACTAAGCATGAAGCCAAAACAATATCAAGCATGGCATGACAAAGCATAGGCCACTGTCAAAAACGAGCTCTTTTTACCACATAAGTATGAACTTTCCTACTCTTTTCCAAACCAAACCAAACTATTTGCAAACCAAATGTATGAAATAGGGGGTCCAACCAATTTATTCAGAAAACTAAGCAAACCAAGCAAACTAAAAACCAAAATGAAAATGAAAAATAAGACGCTCCAAGAACAACACAACTGTGCATGAAACAATAAAAATGAAGCGTTTGGAAGAAACCTGGGATTTTTATTGATGAAGAAGGGGATGCCTTGGGCATCCCCAAGCTTTGACGCTTGTACTTATTGGATATTTCTTGGGGAGACACGCATGCCCCAAGCTTGAGCTTTAGTCCATCCTTCATCTCATTACTCGTTCCTTCCATACACCTGAAATTTTTCCTTCATACAAAACTTCACACAATCTTTATTAGCAATATTAGTGCACTTAAGATAAATAAGTCTCAAGGTTCAGTTCTAACACCAAATAAACTTCCATTAACACTAGCTACTGTATCACTTCCCTCAAAAATCTCAATTCCCCAAAAGAACTCAAGAAGGAACTAACAAGAAGCAAATGCAGAAAATGGCAGAAATCTATCAAAACAGACCAGCAGGTAAAGACGAATTTTTTCGAAGACCTTCTGTTGCTCAAATCAAAAAGTGTTGCACTAACGAAAGTTAGATAACTACCTGGGGCAGAATCACAAACAATTACAGCTCAATCCGACATACAGAGATCTCTCACGAAATTTTACGGTGAAGCACAAAAATCTGTTTCGGGACAGCAACTTTCCCAATCATTACTTCACTCTCAATAGAGGTTACTCTTGAAAAGCAAAAAAAAGGATAAGGAGCGGTTATTACAGAGGTAATAACTTCCAAGACTTATCTAAAACTCTTGGGTTATCTCCCAACAAGTACTTTTCTTTAACGCCTTTAAGTTAGGGCATAAGAAGCAAAAACTAAAATGGATAGAATAGAAGTAAGCGGAGATAATCATGGTGAAAACATTGTTTTGTTCAATGAAATCTTTTTGTTAACAAGGTTGATCAGGTCTTGTTACCAAAACTATTCCATATGAGACAAAACTTTGTATCCCACTAATGATTATGTTACCTCAACCTTGGTAGCAATGGTCCCAATCATAATAGTTTCATTTTTTTCTCTTCGTACGGGACAATATATTTCTCCAACTTGAATGCCCTCAACATATTCAATTGAATTCAAACTATAAGTCCTTTCAATCTTCTTGGGGAAATAGACAATGTGTTCATTGAAGGTCACCTTCCCTTGATTACGATTAATAACGGCTCCTGCAGTATTTAAGAAAAGGTCTCCCAAGAATAATAGACATATTATCATCTTTAGGCATAAAAGTTCGAGAGGATGCTCTCATAAGAAATATGAGTTGAAGTAAAAGAGAGCATCAAGAAGCAAATTCAAAACACATTTAAGTCTAACCCACTTCCTATGCATAGGAATAATGTATGCAAATAAATTCATAAAGAACAAAGTGGCAAGCATAGGAAGATAAAACAAGAGTAACTTCAAAACTTTCAGCACATAGAGAGGTGTTTCTACACCATGAAAAATTACAGCTCAATCCGACATATAGAGCTCTCTCACTAATTTTTACGGTGAAGCACAGAAATCTTTTTGGGACAAGAACTTTCCCAATCATTACTTCTCTCTCATTAGAGGTTACTCTTGGAACAAAAAGCAAATAAAAAGGATAAGGAGAGGTTATTACAGCAGTAATAACTTCCAAGACTCATCTAAAACTCTTGGGTTATCTCCCAACAAGTACTTTTATTTAACGGCTTTAAATTAGGCATAAGAAGCAAAGAAAGAATCAAGTGTTCTCAAATGAAGAAGCATTAAAACCAACTTTCTTGCCCTTACCTCTCTTATTTTTATTCTTAACCTTTGGGAAAATGTGATTGTTTGGTGGAGAAGAAAGGTGCATGGTCCCCTTTCCCACATCTATTATTGCTCCAAGGAGTTCTAATAGGGACCTTCCAAGTGTAATTTATCCTTTTCCTGCACATTCAATAACAAGATAATCAATAGAAATCGTTTTCCCAAGGATCTTTGTAAACACTCCTTCAGCTATTCCAAGAGGTAATATGGTAGTATTATTAGTAAGAGATATTTCTTTTCCTCCTTCAATGAGCCCCCAAGTATTTAGAGATTTATAAATATCCTTGGGCATAAGGCAAAATTCAGACATGATATCGTAGCGAGCTTGAAAAGTTTCATTGTTCATCTCAATCTTTACTGTAGGGAACCACTTTGATGGTTCAGAGTTTATTGGAACATAATCGTGATGCTCCCTAAGTGTATTATAGCAACTTTCCAATCTAGTAATGCTAGCCTCAAGAGTGTCCAACCTAGCAAAAACTTTTGCAAAAGAAGTATCAGTTTGGCTAGGCAAGTTGTAAGTGAGGATCAATTTATTTATAGCATTAATAGCATCATCCTAATTACAATGGAGGAAATCTCCTCCCACAACAACATCTAAAGCATACCTATAGAAAAGAGCAATTCCAAGGTAAAAACTGCTAAGGAACAAGCTTTGGGTCATTTTAGGCTCAGTTTTTTCATGTAGATCAGAGATTCTAGACCAAGCTTCCTTAAAACTTTCCTCAATTCCTTGTTTAAAAGTGAAAATCATAACCTCGGGTGACATAGTGATTGGAGCAAGGCTAGACATAGTAACAACTTAGGAGACTAATTTTTGTGTGTTTTTGATAACAAAACAAGCAAACAAAGCAAAAAGAAACTAAGCAAAACAAAAACAACAAAGTAAATAGATTGGTTATGAGGGACTCCCCTTGTGAAGATGTCCTTGACTCCCCGGCAACGGCGCCAGAAAATATCTTGATGCGCTCGACTTTCGACGTAGAGCTCGTTGGGAACCCCAAGAGGAAGGTATGATGAGCACAGCAGTAAGTTTTCCCTCAGTTATGAAACCAAGGTTTAATCGAACCAGTAGGAGCAAGGAAACACCCCAAAGGTGTTACTAGCTGAGCTTTGGCAGGGTGCACTACCGGTGCTAGTAGCAACGTGGAGACCTGCACAACACAACCACAGAACTCTGTCCCCAACTTGCGATGAGGTTGTCAATCTCACCGTGTTTTGCGGAAAACAAAGGATTAAACGTATCGAATGGAAAGAAGTAAAAGTTTGCAGAAAGTAAACACAAAGCAGTAAACAGTTGTAGATTGTATGTAAATAAAAAGGACCGGGATCCATAGTTCAATAGAGGTGTCTCTCCTTAGATAGATAACATGCTGGGTGAATAAATTACAGCGGGGCAATTGACAAACACCGAGAAAGCAATACATGCATATACTAATCATGTTGACTCCTCTGAGACTTGATTGGGATTACAACATAATACATAGACCGTCATCCAACTGCGTCTATGACTAATAATCCACCTTCAGGTTATCATCCGAACCCCCTCCAATATTAAGTTGCAAGCAACAGATTATTGCTTTACGAATTGCGTGTAAAGTAAACAATACGATTGTTCTATGAACAAAGGATTGTTGTTTTCTCCCTAGTAGCAATAGCACATCTAGTACCTTAGAGATTTCTGTCACTTCCCTAGATTACCAGAGGCATGAACCCACTATCGAGCATAAATACTAACTCTTGGAGTTGCTAGCATCTACTTGGCCAAGATAGCTACTAACAACGGAAAGCATGCAAGATCTCAAATAACAAAGACATGATAGAATCAATAATCAATCTGAAATAGCATCTCAATATACATCGGATCCCCGCAAACACAACATGTATGAATTAGAAATAGATGATCTTGATCATGAACGGAGCTACCATGATCTAAACATGAAAGCACAAAGGAGGAGAAACCAGCCATCTAGCTACTACATGGATCCGTAGTCCAAGGATGAACTACTCACGCATCACACCGGAGGCTTGCATGGTGATGAAGAAGGCCTCCAGGGTGAAATCCCGTCTCCGGCAGGGTGCCGAGAAGAGCTTCAGATCCCTCCCGATCTAGGGATGGAGATGACGGTGGCTACAGACTCTTTCGTGGATTTTAGATCGGGTACTTAGGGTTTTCGTCCCGAGGGAAATATATAGGCGGAAGGAGAGGCCGAGGGGGTGCCGGGAGCGGCCACACCACCCCCTGGCGCGGGCCAGGCCTGGCCGCGCGGCCAGGTGGTGTGGTGGCTCCCTGGGCCTTCTCCGTCTCGTATTCTGGCACTTCATGTCTTCCGGAAAAATAGGCACTTTGGCTTTTGTCCCGTCCAATTCCGAGAATATTCATTTTCTGACTTTCCTGGAACCAAAAACAGCAGAAAACGGGCAGCTGGCACTCTAGCTCTTGTTAATAGGTTAGTCCAAGAAATCATATGAAAAGTACTCCAAAGTTGGAACAAAACACAAGAAAGTGGATAAAACCAAGCATGGAACATCAAAAATTATAGATACATTTGCAATGTATCACCCCTCCTAGCCTTTATATAGATAGGCTATGTCTCGGGTAGCAAGTCGAGTAGGTTACAGATTAGGGTTTGCCCCTTTAAACTTTCTATCTTAAGCTTCATCTTGCCTCGCAAGAAATCGAAGAGTCCGTGGGTCACCCGAATTCTATATTGGGCCTTGGCAACATCGTGGGCTCCTGCCGTATCTCGGCCGTATATACCAAACTCGAGTACCTGTAGGGTATACCCATGTCAGTAGCCCTCGAGTGTCCAGTGGAATCGCAGATTCGACTGGGGACTTTATGAAGCCTTTCGAGTGCATGACTGAGTATATTTTTGAGTGTTCAGTCTGTGTCATAGGGATTGTTGATATGCATGCCTGATTTATCTGATGTATCGGTATCAGTTAACTGCCTTAGGGCAAAACAACGCAATCTACTCAAACTCGAGTCCCCAGACTCGAATTCGGAAAAGTGCTAGTGTAATTCGACTCAGGCCGCGGAGGTCTTACAGGAGTCGACTTCCAGTGTATAAGTGTGAGAACTCGACGCGTCCGTCAAGGCATGTTCATCGTACCTGCAGGCATGCATATGTTTCTGGTAGTGCGCAGCAGATGCATTGCCAGGCCTTATTCAGGTCTTATCTTCACGTTGTAAGCGCGGCATCCAATTTTTGTCATCACGGAGATGATTCGGGTGGCCTAGGAGACGTAGCCTCTTTGTAGGGATAGTATGAGGCGGAGTCGCCATAGCATTCGAGTGTGGATGTTATCAACACATAGTACGATGTACAAATAATCATAGGGTGCGCGACCAACACTCCCTATGGGAGTAGCCCCCGAGTGCCTGGTTGAGTCGAAAACTCAAGCAGGGACTAAAGACCTTTTGTGATTGTTGTCGTCTTTTGTTGCTTGTTTCAGTCGAATTTGCTTCCGGCGCTCCCTATGGGAGTAACCCATAATTCACAATCGAATCGTAGACTTGAGTGGTGGGTATGTCCTGAATGTTCATATACCTGCATAAAGATAATCGTAGGGTGCGCGACTAGTGCTCCCTATGGGAGTATCCCCCGAGTGCTTGGTTGAGTCAAAGACTCGAGCAAGGACTAAAGTAGTCAAAATCTTCTGCTGTTGGAGTCGATGACGTCAGTGCTGATGATGTGATGACCTCAGTTGCCCGCGTGAGTGGCTTTGACGGGACGTGACGAGTGGTGGGTCCCACTTTCTGACTTTGATTTGACCAGGCGTGCGTAATCTTCTGTTTTAACTGCATCTCCTCGATTTCTGCATGTAATGGGAATAGTGGGGGACAGTTCGTGCTTCAGCTTCGCGACATGTCGGTGGCAATGGGCTCCACGCGTGAAGTAGGGTTTCTGCTGGCCGTTGGATGGTCTCCGCAAGGAGGTTAAGTAGCAGCGCAGCTGCGGTAATTTTCCCCATCTGTCTTCTTTGCTCATGCCTCCGTCTCCATTGCTGCTACTCTCTCCTTCCTTGCGCACTCCCCTTTCGTGGCACTGGACCAGCTCCGTGTCTTCCCCGGTTACTTCCTCCGTTCACACCGCCATCAAAAGATGGGCAAGAAGAAGGGAGGCGCCACCGCTAGGTCCGCGGCCGCCATTGCTGCCACCAAGAAGAAGGGCGGTACCACCACCGCGGGCACCAGCGCCGCTGGTGCTGGGAAGAAGAAGGGTGCGGGCACCCGCGTCACCAACAGTGCTTGGCGTGTGTCCATCATCAAGCCCGCTGAGCCGCATCTTCATCGTTGAGATGGAGTTCTTCCGTCCACGGAAGACGACTCGCGAGTGTCTAGCGAGGAGGTAATCCCTTGTCCTCCTCCTAGTTTCCAGGTGATGTTTCTTGGGTTTATCATCCGAGATCTTTCTCTCCCCCTACATCCTTTCTTCAGGGGTCTCCTTTGCTTCTATGGGCTCCAGCTGCATTAGCTGTCCCCAAATTCTATTCTCCACATCTCCTACTTCATTACTCTTTGCGAGTGCTGGCTTAGAATCGAGCCGCACTTTGGCCTCTTCAAGAGGCTTTTTAAGCTGAAACACCAGTCGGCGTCCGGTTCGGTAGTCTACGTCGTAGGAAGCTGCGGAATCCACGTCGACTCCTCTGTCACCTACTTTGATATCGAGCTCACTACGTCCGTCCAAGGGTGGAGAGACAAGTGGTTCTACATCCGCGACCAGAAGGCCGACAGAGAGCACTACAGACTCGCGCACTTCGATCCCGCGATGCTGTGCAAGAGGAGGCATTCTTGGAAGAATATCGCGATGCCTGGCGAGTCCGAGGAAACGGATGTGCTATATAAGCGTGGCTGTGACCTCGAGAGTTGCATAGGCAAAGAAGAGGGAGACGCTGCCCTCATTCGCACATGGTTGTGCCGCCATGTCCAGCCTCTGCAGGCCAGAGTCCACCCCATGTTCCGTTGGGCCGGTGAGAACGATGCCACTCGCGTATCTGCTGATGGCATTTCTGTGGGTGAAGTAGATAGGAGGTTGCGATTGGTGACCAAATATACCACCAAGGAGGATCTTCCGGGCGAACCAGTTGTGCTTCCTTTCGACGCCTCTAACCCTCCTCCTGAGGTAGAATTGTACTACGAAGTAGCTTTCTTTGTCGATTGCCATTAAGTACTTGATGTATAATAATGTATCTTCTGAATATAGGATTGGAAGGTGTCTTCCAATTTGCCTCCTCGCCCTGAAGGAGTTATCCCTCGCAAAGTGGAGGAAGAGGACGAGTCGGAGTCGACCGTCCCAGTTGAACAAGAAGAGGGAGCCCTCGAGTCCAGCGACCAGGACACTCGCAAGCGTTCTCGCAGCAAGGATTCTGACGCTACTTCTCCGACGACGCCAGAAGGTCCTTCTACTGCTGCAGAGGAGCCAATCCACGTCGTTCCTGTGTGTTTCATGGCTCCTCCTACCCGGAAGAAGATGCGACTACCGAAGGAGTCGTCGGAGTCGGAGGAGCAATCCTTCGACCTTGATAAATTTTACTGGTGAGTTCTGCATTCGTGACTTTGTATTGGTTTCTTTTTGGAGCTGCTTTCCCTGAAGTTTTTGCTGGATGTGTTTTGTAGTCAAGCGGCGTCGTCGTTTTCTGACAACGTCCAATTTGTGAAGGAATCCGGAGTCGCAGACTCCAAGGCCAAGGAAGTGGCCGAACGATCTTCCTCTCCTCAATTGGCCGCATGCTGGGGGACACCAAATGGTTGCCTGGATGACTGCGCAATAGTCATCATTGGAGTCTCTAGAGGATCATGTAAGGATCCTTTTGTTGTTTTGGCAGTCGAATATATACTTGGTGTTGTTGATGAACATCGTGAAGGAAGCTGAAGGAAGCTGCTCGCTTGGCGGAGCAAGTCCTTGACATGGGTCGACAGCATGCGCGGCTGGACAATCGCCATCGCATTGTTGAAGGTTAGTTTTGGCTTTGTCTTTGTCTTCGTGAAGTTTCTAGATTCGATTGATGATACGTCTTGTGCTTTGTAGTTGAGCATAACGAACTTCTTCATCATGCTGCTTCCCTCGAAAAGGCGCTTGCCGTGGCAGTGAAGAGTCATCACGAAGCAATCACGGACCTGGAGGAGTCACGAAAGCGTGAAGAGGACTTGCGAAAACGCGAAGAGGACTTGCATGCCTCCAATGCTAAGAGGGAGAAGTTTTTCGAAGAACAACTTTTCTCTATTGCCTAGTCCCTCTCAGGTGATTGCTAGTTTTGATGTTGTATTCTTCCTTGTTTGATGTCATATTGTTGTGCTAACACCTTTTTATACAGATGCTGGTGGCCTGAGCTTCGACACCCAATCCCTTTATCGCGAGGATGCGCTGGCGGGTGCCGTGGCCACAGTCGAAGACCACAGCGCTTCCCTTCAGGGGACATTGACGAAGGCCAAGGGTGTGCTCAGTCGCATCCGTGAAGATTTGACTCCCAAGGCTGAGCTTATTGACAACCTTGAGGACCTGGTGGAATCCCTTGCTAGGGTGTTCCCATGGAATTCAAGAACTCTCAGCGATCCGTCGGTGCCACCATGGCACTCGCGATGGTGCAAGCCCATGGTGTGGAGGTGGACCCCGCCGCGATTTCCAAGGCGATGCCCGTCGGCGCGGATGGCCACTAGGTAGTGTTTGCTCCCTTCGCTACTGATTGTGGTAAGTATGGGTCGCGGCTCATCAATACAGTCGCAAAATACTCCGAGCAGATGCAGCGAGCGAAGAAGGTGGCGAAGGCTGCAGTGTCAGGGGCTGTCACCGGAAAGTCTGTGGCATCAGAGGCTGCCACAGACTTGATGAGGCCCCCGAAGTCAAAGTCGAAGTCGAAGAAGCAGATTGCTCCTTAGTAGCTAATCTGCAATAGTTGTAGTTTGAACCTATGCTTTTGTGGGCGTATCCCTGTCGAGACTTTGCCATGCTTGAATGCATTCGTGCCTTTTATCAATGTATTCTTGGTCCCTTATTTTCTCTTGCTTGGTTTGTGATAGGGTACGTCGAGTGGTCCTTTGAGTGGTCCTCGTGATCCTCCGCCCACTGATGAAACCTTGGCGCAGCCGCGCTCAAAGGTGGAGGAGTTGTCTTTGCTTTCGCGACTAAACGATCGCATTAAGCAATTGGAGCGTGAGTTGCCCATCCTCCGCGGTAGCGCAGATGTATGGAAGTCGAAGGCGGAGAAGGCCACCACCCGTGAGAAGTATCTCTTGGAGGAGGTGGCGTAGCTGAGTGAGCAGTTCAAATGTGAGCTTTCTGCCCTCTCATCTTTTCTTTTAGTCAGTCGTGGCAATGCCTTGTCTTCATACTTTGCCCTTTTGCTTGGTGTAGTTGTCAGTGCTCGTCATCCGCAGGATGAGAAGGACCGGATTGCCATTCGAATGAATGACCTGACTCAGGAGCAACTACAGGCAAGTGGGTACTTTTGGGTGGACCACGATCGTGTGATCCTGCTTGTGACCCTGCAGGATCATGCTTCTCGAGTGCTTCATTTTTTGAAGAAGGCGCAGCCGTGCCTTAGGCATATTTACCAAACGATGTTTCCGCCGGACACCGTCCCTTCAAGCTTGTTGGCTCTTCTGGCGAAGTTCCAAGATTTGAGTGTGGTTCGCGAGTGCGTGCGGCAGCAGCTAGTAGCTGGTGTGAAGGCTGCATTGTCGCTGGTGCGACTGCATAGGCCGGAGGTAGATGTTGCAGCTGTTGCCACTAGGTCGCCGCCTCCGCTAGAAGGTATGACCTGGGACATGGTTCTGCACTACCAAGCAGTTGATTGCCCAGCAAAAGAAATTGTTGATTTCTTCGAGGAACAAACGAACGTTCTTCTGTTGCAGCAGTAGTGTGAATTGTATCCTGCACATAATTGTACAAGTGTCGTAAAGTTCATATGAATATGTTGGGTGTAATTAATACCCTTTGATATGTGAAGAGCTTGCTAGCTTTTATATTTTGCGAGTGTATTTGTACTCTATAGTTCCTTTTCGTTAGCCTGACTTGTGTTATCTCAGCACCTTGCCAACCTATCAGGTGCGTTGCAACTGGGTTGGTGTTTATCAAGGGTTCGATTAATGTTGTGTCAGCTACTCAGGAAACTACGGTTTCTTCGTGGAATGAAAGTGTAAAGGGTGGCGCAGCCCCCGAGTGATAAATTTGCAAGAAAATAAGGAAACACAGAGTTTTGGGGCACTTAGCTTTATTTATTCGCAGAATAGTACGAGGTACAATGTGTGGCCAAGTAGCCTGGCTGAATAGCCTTATTTGTAAATGTAAAAACGACTAGGGGTAGAAGCGACGCAACTGCGCGACGTTCCAGGGATTGGAGTATGCGACTCCTGTCTCGAGATATTTAAGGCGATTGGCGCCACCTGGGATTACTTCTGTAATCATATAAGGTCCCTCCCAAGGGGACTCGATCTTGAGATGCCCTTGCTACTTCAGTCACAGGACCAGGTCTCCTTCGATGAAGGATCTGGGGCGTAGCCTTCTGCTGTGGTAGTTGCAAAGGCTTTGCTGGTAGATCGTTGATCTCTCCGCTACGATTTCATGTGCCTCGTCAAGAAGGTCGACGGAGTCTTCGAGTGCAAGAGTTGACTCTTGCTCGCTGTAAGCAACCACCCGCGAGGCTTTGTAGCGTACTTCTGCGGGTAACACCACTTCATCACCGTGCACCATGAAGAACGGGGTGTATCCCGTGGCACTATTTGGAGTTGTGCGTAAGCTCCAGAGTACAGATTGTAGCTCTTCTGGCCAGCATCTAGTGGCTTATTCGAGTGGTCGGAGGAGTATCTTCTTGATTCCGCCGCAGACGAGGCCGTTGGCCTTTTCGACTTGACCGTCTGTCTGCGGGTGAGCCACTGAGGCATAGCTTATGTTGATTCCCAGGTTTTCGCAGAATTCTTGGAACTCCTTAGAGGTGAAGTTCGTCCCATTGTCCGTGATGATGCTATGTGGCACTCCAAACCGGTAGACAATGGACTCGAAGAACTTGACAGCGCTGGCTCCTGATTGATTTGTCACCGGCATGGCCTTGATCCACTTGGTGAATTTGTCGACTGCGACCAAGAGGTAGACGTAACCTCCTAACGAGGATTTCGGGAGCTTGCCGACCATGTCGAGTCCCTATTGCGCGAAGGGACAAGCCAATGGTATTGGCCGGAGTTCTGCGCCAGGTGTATGAGGTTTGTCTGCGAATCGCTGGTAGGCGTTGCAGCGCTGGACGATGTCCTTGGCGTCGCGCACGGCCGTGGGCTAGTAGAATCCAGCTCGCAGAGCTTTGGCAACGAGGGTGCGACTGCTGGCATGGTGCCCGTAGGTGCCTTCGTGGATGTCGAGGAGGATGGCTCTTCCATCCCTGTTGGAGACGCACCGTTGGAGCACTCCTGCGATGATGCGCTTGTACAGTTCACCGTTGATGAGGGCGAATGCCTTGGATCAGCGTGCGATATGTCGCGCGTCAGTCGGATCATCTGGCAGCCTCTTGCTGAGTAGATATGTGATGTAGGGTTTTGTCCAAGATGGCTCGATCATCATGACGCCCATTGGTCCTTCGAGTCATGTATCAAGCTCCAGGTCATCGAGTGATATTGGCTCGTTGGGTGGCGTAGCCCCCGAGTTTGTTGACGTGCTTTTCTTTTCTGGAGCCTTTGGCTTGATGGAGCGTTCGCAGATGCGCTCGAGAAATACCCCAGGTGGTATGGGGCGCAGGTGGAGCCAATATTGGCAAGTAGATCCGCCTCTTCATTGCTTTCACGGCCCACATGTCGCAGCTCACAGCCGTCGAAGTCCCTTTCGAGTGTGTCGTAGAGGTCGCGACAGGCGATCATGTTGTCGCTCAGTGCGTCACACTTGTGCATTTTTTGGTTGACCACCAGTTTGGAGTCGCCGTAGATGATGAGCCTCTTGGCGCCACAGGCTTTCTCCATCCGCATCCCATGGATTAGAGCCTCGTACTCAGCTTCATTGTTGGAGGAAGTGAACTGCATTCGCAGAATGTATTTTAGCTTGTCTCCCTCGGGCGATGCCAGTATGACACCTGCGCCAGCTCTGTACTTTCGCTTGGACCCATCGAAGCGCATTGTCCAAAGATAGGACATATCTGGCTTGTGAGGGAGTTGGTTCTCTATCCAATGCACGAGGAAGTCCGGGAGAAATTGCGACTTGATCGTGTCGCACTTCTCATATGTTATGTCTCGTGGAGACAACTCGATTCCCCAGAGCGCGACTCGTCTGGTGGCATCAGGATTATTGAGTATATGCCCAAGCAGAGCATCGTTAACCACCACGATTGGATGCTCTTGAAAGTAGTGGCGCAGTTGCCTAGCTGTCATGAAGACGCCATAGGCCAGCTTCTGGTAGTGCGGGTACCGCTGCTTCGTTGGCGTGAGCACCTCACTGAGCTAGTATATTGGGCGCTGCACCTCGTGGACTTTATTTTCTTCGGCTTGTTCCACCACGACCATAGTGCTGACCACCTGGTTGGTGGCGGAAATGTAGAGTAGTAGTGGCTCCTTTTCGCGAGGTGTCACTAGTATTGGCGAGGTGGATAGTAGGTGCTTGAGGTCTTCGAATGCTTCTTGCGCTTCGTCTGTCCACTCGAACTTGTCAGATTTGTGGAGAAGTTGATAGAAGGGTAGCGCCTTTTCGCCCATTCGACTAATGAATCGGCTGAGCGCCGCGATTTGTCCAGCCAGCTGTTGGATGCCTTTTATGTTCTTCGGCTTCTCCATGGCCAGTATGGCCTTTATTTTCTTCCGGTTTGCTTTGATCCCTCTCGCAAAGATGAGGTACCTGAGTAGTTGCCTGGATGGCACGCCGAAGGTGCATTTGTCTGGATTGAGCTTAATCCGGTAGCGGTCGAGGTTGGCAAAGGTCTCGCATAGATCGTCGATTAGCGAGGCTTCCTCTTTGGTTTTGATGGCGATGTCGTCAACATAGACTTGGATGTTGCGACCAAGTTGATTCTTGAGGCAAGCCTGCATGCATCGCTGATAGGTGGCTCCTGCGTTTTCTAGCCCGAAGGGCATCGTGTTGTAGTAGAACACACCAAAGGGCATCGTAAATGCCGTTTTCTCTTGATCCTCCTCCTTCATTTGAATCTGGTTATAGCATGCGTAGGCATCGAGGAAGCAGAGACGCTCACATCCCGTGATGGAGTCGATGATTTGGTCGATTCGCGGCAACGGGAAGTGATCCTTTGGGCAGTGCTTATTTAAGGAGGTGAAGTCCACGCACATCCGCAGGATATCCGTGTCTTTTTTAGGCACAAACACTATGTTAGCGAGCCAAGTGCTTTGCTTGATCTCGCATATGAATTTTGTGTCGAGGAGCCTATTGATCTCCATTCCGACTGCCTTTGCCCTTGGTTCAGACAATCGCCGAATTGTCTGCTCGACTGGCCTTGCGTCTGGATTCACGTTGAGTGAGTACTCGGCGAATTCCCTGGGAACTCCTGGCATGTCCGCTGGAGACCAGGCAAAGATCTCCTAGTGCTCACGGAGGAATTCTACGAGCGCGAGTTCCTATGCGGCCCTCAAGTTGTTAGCGATGAGGGCCATCTTGGTCGGGTCCATTGGATGGACCTGGACTTCCTTCGTATGCACCGATGAGTCGAAGGACAGGTCGGGTGAACTTGGCCTGCTCAGGGGAGGCAGACTTGTCGTCGGATTGAGGACAAGTATGCCATGAGGGGGTCCTCGAGGCGTGCGGAAGAGAGGGGTGTGAGACGTATGGTGTTCCGGGACGGTGAGCACACAAGTTTACCCAGGTTCGAATCCGCGGGCTTTGGACGGATCCTACTCCTGCTAGCAATCCAGTAATACAGCAGAGCCGGAATATGGGTTACAAGGGTTTCGCCTGTGCGAGTTGAGGGTCTAAAGTATTGGGTGTGTCCTAAAGGCTCTCCCTAGGCCGGCTTATATAGATATCTGGCTTAGGGTTTACAGGAGAGATCAATCTGGCTACGACTAAGAGCTGGTTACAGAGTACATCTTGAACTACAAGTAACATTATGGGCCTAAGTCGGTAAGTCTTCTGGGCCTCCCCGTAGCCGGATTGGACTCCGTCTTTCTCCCTGACTGGGTCGCCCGTGAAGCAAAGCTCTAACCTGAAGTGGGTCACCCTGGTCAGTGAGGAACTATGAGGATACCCGGAAAGTATATCCCCAACAGCAGTCCCCATAGGCCTCCAAGATCCAAAGTCGGATTTTATCATCGTCTAGCTTGATCTTCGGCTTGTAGAATCTTGAAGGGTTCCTGAAACTTCAAAAAATACGATCCGGGTCTTAAAAATAAGTCGGACCTATCAACAGGTTACTCGGATTTTCTAGCTTGATTTCAAACTAAGCCGGAACTTGGTTTCTAACGCCACTTGACACAAGTCATGGTCAAGTCACGTCATCTGACAAGCGTGCCGTCAGCACGACCATTGCTGGGTCCACGGTTCGCGGAACCGAGGCGTCGTTTTAATGCGTGCGTGGAGATCGAGGAGACGCAATCATCGCGTGGGTCCTTCCAAGTTCTTTCCATGACCCGTGGCAGTTACACTGTAGCATTTGCATGAATCTTGGCGTAGTTAGGTGGATATAAGGGGTTTGGATTTCTTCTTCTCCCTTCCACCAGTCCTTTGCCGTTTCCTTTCCTCCCAATCCTCCTACGCGCATAGAGCCTCCTCGTCCTTCCCCCACAGAACTCCCAGCGCCGCCCCTTTCAGGTCATCTTCTCACCGGATAAATGGCTTCATCTTCTTCCTCCAGTTTGGCAGCAGCAGCGGCGATGGCGGAAGCAGCAGCGGAGAAGGAGAGTTTCCGGGGAATCTGGATCCCCTGCGCCCTCAACGAGGAGGGCCTCAAGAACATGGAGAAGGAGGGGCTTCTCGTCACCGGCGACTTGCGGACCGGCTCCGGTGAAACCGTCCCCAACCCGTGCGATGGCGAGCGGGTCCACTTCGGCACCCATCTCGACCGAGGTCTGTCTTTTCCTCCCTCAGAGTTCTTCTCCGAGGTGATAGATCATTACGGAGTTCAACTCCACAATCTTCCTCCCAACTCTCTCTTAGAGATGAGTGTGTATGCTTCGCTTTGCGAGGGCTTTCTCGGCATTAGGCCGAGTTTGCTTCTCTTCCGGTACTACTTTCATGTCCAGAGAAACTCCATCACTGTCAGTGTTCCTTACATCACCGGCACTATTAGCTTTTCACTTAGACGTGACCGGGCTTATCCCAAAATTTCAGCTAGTGACTCGGTCAAACAATGGCCAGCCACATTTTCTATCATAGGGATATTCCGTCTCCCGGCAAAGCTACTGCTTTGCCGGCTTTTGTCGACGGAGCCGCCACGGCCCAGCCTTCCTGGGACGAGGCTGCTCGGGCTCTCACTGATGATCTGATCCTCGCGAAGAGGCGGATCGAATATTTGATCAAGCACAAGGGTCTGAAGGGATCCGACTTGGTCCAGTGCTGGGTTTCTCGTCGGATCCAGCCCCTTCAGTACCACGGGGATCAACTGATGCACTCCATCACGTCATCCAAAAAAGACTCCCTCCACATCAGCCCCAAATCATACACCACTCAAGGCTACATAAGCCAAATCAAGTGGCTGATCAAGGAGCGGATCGAGAGGAGAATTTCAGAGGTTTCTCCGGACATGCACACGGCGGAAAACCCCATAGTGCCAGTAAGTTTACATCAGTACACCTTTTTATGTGTTTCAATCTTTCAGTTATACGGCAATACTGATATGTTTTCTTGTTTTCATCTTGCCGACCTCCCTGGGTCGGAGCTTGCTCCGCTCGAAGGATATCCTCCTGAGTTTTCTCAGGAGACAGAAGTGGTCCCATTCCCGGACCTTGCGCTCAAGAAGCGCAAAGCTCCGACAGTGGCTGTTGGCACAAAGGAGGTGCCTGTTGTGAAGAGGTAACTTTCGGTCACAATTTCCGCCTTTGTACCTTTCTCGAATTTCATTTTGAGATGTAATGTTTCCGACTTTACTACATTCTCAGAGCAAAGCCTCTCATCAAGGGTAAGGGGAAGGGGATTCCTTCGAAGCCCCTGCGATAGACGAAGCTCACCATAGCTTCTCCTGCCGTGGCTCCTCCGACTCCTGCCCCTCAACCTTCTGCAACTCCGGCGATCATTCCTTCTCTGGTGGTTGTAGAAGATCCGGCTCCTCCAACGGAGCCTGTGATCCTTGGGTCGCAAACTGATGTCACCATGGGTGCGTCAGACCAAGATAAGGGTGAACCCTCTTCGGGTAATGATCCCTCGGCTGAAGTCTTTGCCGAAAACCTCATCAGCAATCCGGGACTTGCCAAGTTTGGCCTGTCCCAGAAATCTACAGAAGAGATCCAGCGGCTAGCCAGGCAAGTCCTAGACAAAAGCCATTTATCTCCCGAAGAAGAAGCGCAAGAAGCAGAGGACGTCAAGTTCTCTGACCTTCTCGCTCAAGTCCGCCTTCACGACGAGAGGATTAGGACTGGCGAGCTTCCAACAGCCCTAGTGATCCCTCTTACTCTTGCCGAGAAGGTGGCCGTTGAAGTGAACGCGGGTTTAGATAAACTCACCCGCGAACAATATGTAAGTCAGAATTCCAACTCTTGTTTTCCATTATGTTATATCATATCCTCTAGCCCCCAAGCATGAAGTAGGATACATAATCCGAGTTTATGCTTTCATTAGGATGCCAAAGAACAAACTAGTGTAGCCCCCAAGGTTCGTGCTGATATTTAGCAAAATATATTAGCCCGAGTCTTAAGTAGCTTTCTGACTTTAGGTATTCTGACTTACAGAAAGTATGTTCCTATAACCAGGAATTACTGACCAATGTCTGCAATAAGCAGAGAGAGATCAAAGCTTTCCGGCTTAAAAATGTCGAACTTAAAGTAGCCAAGGATGAAGTCGAAGGTAAACATTCCGAGATTCAAACCTTGTCTTTTGCTTTTTCAATGTCGAATTTTTCCTGAACTGTTGTTCTCTTTGACTTACAACGCTGGTGAAACAATCCATCGCTATGATTGAAGAGGCCGAGAACCTCAAGACCCTGGTGGTGGAGAACAAGGGACTTTGCCAGGAGCTTGATAAGCTCAAGGCGGATCATGAAAGGAGCATAGCTCAAGTCCTTGAATCCTCCTCCATGGCCATTGAAGAGCGTGATCGCAAGATCGCCTCTCAAGATAAAATAATCTCGGACCTCAAGAATGAGCTTGGCAGAGAGAAGGACATCTCCCAGGCGCTCCGGGCTGAACTCCAGAGTCTCCGGGAGGAGAAGACCAATATTGACGACGTCATTCTCAGTATGTTCCATCTGTCTGACTTATCTTTTTCTTCGACTTCTATAAATGTCGGATTTTTCTTAACTTGTTTTGTATATAGGTCCTCTGAACTTGACGGACTCTTCCTCCTCTGAGCCCCGCACCCACCGGCTTACCCAAGTCGGTGACCTTCTTCATGACTTCCGCCAGTCCCTTGAGGACATTGGTGAAGCTCTAAGGATTCCGGATATGCCAAGCATGTCGGAATTTCAGGTGCGGGACAAGGCCAAGGAGATGTCGCAGCTTGTTCGGGACTGGAATATGTCCTACGCGCGGACTGCTGCGCAGAACGCTCTCACCATGGTCATGAGCCACAATGAAAACATGGAGATATGGCAAGTGACCAGAGGGTACGACAAGGTAGACGAAGACGGCCAGGAGCAGGACCTTCAAGCCATCATGCATTCCTGCACCGGATATGGGTGTCACGTGGCTGATCTGACCAGCTACGAGATCCCCTTCTTCACCCGCGTAGCTACTCCGCCTCCTCCTCCAGAAGAAACTGAAGAAGTTTCCGACGATGAACGGACCACCATAGATCCAGACATCTCGGAACGATATCAAGGCGGAGTAACTAGCGAGCCGGCAGCTCCTTCATCTCCTCCTGCATCATAGACCAGAAACTTATGTATTATTCCGGAAAGAACATGATGCGTTTGTAAATATTAAGTACTATTTATTTTGCTAGTGCTAAGCTTTTGATCTATTCAGCACTTTTGGCTTTGATTTTTTTTGTGTGCCTGAAATGTTTACATAAGCACTTGTATTTTTTTCGTCTTCACTTATCATTTATCTGGCTTTCCGCTTCGTCCCTTTCGCGAGCTGGCTAAACCTTCCGCCAGAAACTTTGCCGAGCAACGGAGCTCAATTGCTAAACCATTTTAAACTCGGAAACAAAGCCGGCTTCTAGTACCAACAATTCACTACTCAGAAAATACCCGCGTCCAGCAATCAGACAAATAACCAAAGTAAAAACTAGAAATTTTAGAGTTATACCCGAAGGTAGCAATTTTAGAATCGGAAATCTAAACCCAAACGAACATGAGCATAGAGTACTTTCAAGCATTCTAGGATTTTTGACTATGACATGATCATTTGGAAATAAGATGGTAAAAACTTCTCAGAAAAACTTGAGGCAACCAAAACTTTTATTTCTCAGAACATGTACATATATATGATTACAAAGAAGGATAAACTAAGAATAAAAGGGACGTAGCTAAGCAATATTCCACGGTCTGTCTAACTCATCCGGATTTGTACTGCCTCCAGCTCTCTTTCTCTTCTTAGTAGCAGGTCTTTCTTTGACTGGCCTCATGTCAGTTAAGTAGTACGATCCATTGCGCAATACTCGACTAACTAAAAAGGGCCCTTCCCATACTGGGGAAAGTTTGTGCTTTCTTTGTTGCACAAGCCAGAGAACCAAATCACCTTTATTGAAAGATCTATTTCGGACTCTCTGGCTATGATACTTGTGTAACTTCCGCTGATAGGCTGTAGATCTCATTTCAGCAATGACGTGAACTTCTTCGACTAAGTCGAGATCATTTTGTCGAGAAATCTCGGCATCCTCTTCGATATACGCGGCCACTCTAGGAGAAGGATGGATTAAATCACTAGGAAGAACTGCTTCTGCGCCATAGACCAAGAAGAAAGGTGTGTATCCTGTTGACCTGTTCGGAGTTGTTCGTAAACTCCAAATTACAGAGGATAATTCCTCTGCCCAAGCCCCCGCAGCACGTCATAGTGGTGCTTCGAGTCTCGGTTTCAGGCCTTGTAAGATTAAACCATTTGCTCTTTCGACTTGTCCGTTAGCATGTGGATGTGCGACTGACGCAATGTCAAGCCGGATATTTTGCTCGTCGCAGAATTCAGCCAGTTCTCCCATAGAAAAGTTACTCCCGTTGTCCATGATAATGCTATGCGGATAACCATACCGGATTATAACATCCTCGACAAATCTTTTGGCTGTTGCTCCATCACAACTAGTGACAGGTTTAGCCTCAATCCATTTGGTGAATTTATCCACCATCACTAAGAGATGAGTAAATCCACTTGGAGCTCGTTTAAATGGTCCTACCATATCAAGCCCCCAGACTGCAAAGGGCCATGTTATAGGTATTGTTCGCAGCTGATCAGCCGGAACATGAGCTTGCTTGGCGTACTTTTGGCAGCCTTTGCACGTCTTGACTAATCGTTCGGCATCTGCCTAAGCTGTAAGCCAGAAAAATCCATGTCTAAAAGCTTTTGCCACTAAAGATTTGGCTGTAGCGTGGTGACCACACTCACCTTCGTGGATTTCCCTTAAAATTTCCACTCCTTCTCCGGAGATACACAACGCTGAAAGACCCTAGAAACACTCCGTTTATGGAGCTCACCTTTAACAATAGTATAGGCTTTTGCTCGTCGGATAATCTGCCGGCTCAGCACCTCATCTTCGGGTAATTTGCCATCTACCAAATAATCGAGGTAGGGTTGAGTCCAGCTAGGAATTACAGCCAGAACTGCTATCGGTGAGTTGGATTTGGTCGGATATTCCTCATCTACTCCCTTTATTGAGGGAACTTTGAGGTGCTCTAAAAAAGCGCCATCCGGGGCCTCTTTCCGCGCAGAACCTATCCGAGGTAGTGCGTCTGCTTCCTCATTTTCTGCTCGAGGGATGTGTTGAACTTCAAACCCTTCGAACGATTTAGATAGATCATCCACGACAACTTTATATGATGCCATGTGTTTATTTGCATTACAAATATCCAAGACTTGCTTAGCAACAAGATCCGGATCTCCGTAACACATCAAACGTCGGATGCCAATATCCTTAGCAATCCGGATTCCATGCAGCAGTGCTTCATACTCAGCAATGTTGTTTGTCGTTGTGAAGTGGATCTGCAACACGTATAAAAGTTTGTCTCCTTGGGGTGACTTGAGCACCACGCCAGCCCCCGAGCCCCCTCGAGCCTTAGACCCATCGAAAAAGAGGGTCCAATATTCTGACTTAGGGAGGACCATGTTCTCCTTCGTCTCTGTCCAATCAGCGACAAAGTCAGCAAGGATCTGGGATTTGATTGTTGTCCGAGGTTTATACTCAATGTCGAAAGCTGAAAGCTCTATTCCCCATTTGGCGACACGTCCCGTGGCGTCACTATTGTTGATTATGTCTCTCATGGGAGCTTTGCTCACCACGGTAATTGGATGTTCCTGAAAATAATGTCGTAGCTTACGAGATGCTAGAAAAACACCGTAAGCCAACTTTTGATAATGCGGATACCGCTGTTTGGACTCTGTCAGGACCTCGCTGACAAAGTAAGTCGGACGTTGCATGACGTGTTCCTGATTTTCCTCTGGTCTCTCCACCACCATGACGACACTAACAACCTTATTTGTCGCATCAATGTAAAGCAACATCGGTTCCTGAGGTTTCGGTGCTGCAAGGATAGGAGCAGATGAGAGTACTCTTTTCAGATCTTGTAGTGCAGCTTCAACTTCGTCCGTCCAGACAAAATCCTTGGTCTTTTTCAGGAGTTTATATAATGGTGCGGCTCTTTCACCAAGCCGGCTTACAAATCGACTGACCGTAGCAATGCAACCAGTTAGTCTTTGTACGTCCTTCAGGCGAGTTGGCCTGGGAATATTGAGTATAGCCTTGATTTTGTCTCGGTTCACCTCTATGCCTCTTTGAGACACGATGAAACCTAACAATTTTCCGGCTGGTATTCCAAAGAAGCATTTCTTCGGGTTAAGCATGATGTTGTATTTTTGTAGATTGGCGAACGTCTCCTCCAAGTCAGAAATCAGCGTTTCCTTCTTTTTGGACATCACCGCGATATCATCCACGTATGCATGTACATTGCGTCCGAGTTGGTCATGGAGGCAACGCTGCATCGTGCGCTGGTACGTAGCTCCTGCGTTCTTCAGCCCAAAGGGCATCGTAACAAAACAGAAGGTTCTGAAGGGGGTTATGAATGAAGTTTTGACTTTGTCAGATTCCTTCATCCGGATTTGGTGATAACCGGAATATGCGTCGAGAAAACAGAGGAGTTCTGAGCCTGCCGTAGAATCGATGACTTGATCAATTCTAGGCAGAGCGAACGGATCTTTTGGACAAGCCTTGTTCAAGGCAGTATAATCAACACACATCCTTAAATCAGTGTTGTCCTTTTTAGGGACCATTACAGGATTGGTCGACCACTCAGTGTGGATGACCTCTTCTATGGATCCGGCTAACTCGAGCCGTGCTAGTTCCTTAGCTATTGCCTTACGATTTTCATCGCCAAACCGTCGTAAGGACTGTTTGATGGGTTTAACGTTCGGGTTTACATTTAGAGGGTGCTCGGCAAGTTCCCTAGGTACTCCGGTCATGTCAGATGGCTGCCATGCAAAGATATCTTGATTTGCTTGGAGGAACTTGACGAGCATGCTTTCCTATGCGCTACTTAGGCCTACGCCTTTCTGGGTCACCTTGGAGGGGTCATCATCCTTCAACGGCGTCTTCTTCGTCTCTTCTGATGCCTTGAACTCCGGATTTGGCTTTGTCACCTCCTTCTTCGTTGCGGCCATCTCGGACGGATCTATGCTCCGCTTGATCTCCTGGTACTCCTGGGCGTCCAGCACGGCTTTGGCAAAGGCAGCATTTCCATCCTCGCACTCTCGCGCTTTCTTTGGGTCTCCCCTGATGGTGATCACGCCGTTGGGACCTGGAATTTTCATCATATTGTAAATGTAACACGGACGAGCCATAAAAGCCCAGTAAGCCGGACGTCCGAATATAGCGTGGTATGCGCTCTTGAACGGGACTACTTCGAAGGAAAATGCTTCCGTCCGATAATTCTTTGGAGTTCCAAAGGTAACATCCAAAGTGATCTCTCCCAGGGAATTAGCTTCTCTTCCGGGGACAACTCCATGAAAGATCACAGAGCTATGGTTCAGCTGTGTTTCCGAGATCTTCATCCAGCGTAGCGTTTCAACATAGAGAATATTGATGTTGCTACCACCGTCCATGAGGGTCTTGGAGAAACCATAACCGTCAATAAGTGGGTTGACAATTAAGGCGTATTTTCCTTGTCTGTGTAGCTTAGGCGGATGATCAGCGCGGTCAAATGTGATTACCACTTCCGACCAGTCCAGATACTGAGGGACAGCCAGAACTGTTGCATTGAGCTCGTGGAGAACTGCTTTCTTGACCTTTGTTGGTTGAGATCTGAGGAAGGTGACGTAAGTGTCTTTTTTGGTGGGAAAAGTCTTCTTCCCTTCCGGCTTGGGATTTGAAGCATCAGCTTCCTCCATGTCAGAATCTTCCTTGGTCTCTTTGTACTTTTCGGGATTTTTCTTTCCCTTCTTCCGCTTAGCTTTGTAGCCCGCAGTATCATCTCTTTTGATGTCGTCATTAAAACGACACTCAGCGTTGGTGTGGGACGAGCCCCCATTGGCGTCTAGGTGATGCACACATGGGTTATTGGCAATGTTGGCCCAAGTGTAGGTTTTTCCTGGTTGTTGTTCTCCTCTACCTTGGACCCTTGATGTCCCACGGCCACGCCCGCGGCCTCCGCCACGTCCTCCTCGTCCTCCAGACCCGGAAACAGTAGTGACTACCGCTGTCTCCGCGTTGGGTTTTTCTTCCGAGGTATTTTTGCGCTTCTGAGCTTGTTGCTTTGGTTGTTTTGCCGACTGAGGCACAGCCAGGACGTTGAGTAGTCCTTCTGCATCATCGTCAGCATCCGCATACTTGCTCGCTGTTTCTATCATCTCTCCCAGATTAGTAACCTTGTCACACTTCAAGCGGTGTCGTAGCAGACCAATTGGGAGTCCTGCGATGAAAGCTTCAATCGCGGTTTGATCGTTTACTCCTTCACAGGAGTTCTTGGTGTCGATCCATCGTCCGAGGTAATCCCGGCAAGTTTCTCCGGCTTTCTGGGTGCAACGCTGTAGGTCTCCAACCGTACAGGGCCTCCGATATGTGCCTTCGAAATTCCGAAAGAATGCACTTTGCATGTCATACCAGTTGTGGATGGTGTTCTCCGGAAGTTCATTGAGCCATGATCGTGCCGTCTTCCACAACATAAGTGGGAGATATCAGGTTGCGACCAGGCTGTTTCCGCCTTTGGCGATGCAGCAAGCTTGGAAAAAATCCTGTAGCCAGGTATCTGGCCGAGCAATGCCGTCTTAGGCTTGGATGTGCCTTGAGATAGCAAATCCTTCCAGGAATCTTGTAGCTCTGACGCGTGGTCCAAAACACTTTGGGCCCACGTAGAAATCATCGTTTTCGTAGCGCCGCGTTTCTATATTGGAGTTGATCCTGTGCCTTGCGTCGTTCGGGGATAGAGATCGTCCCGAATGTCGGCTGTGGCTACGGTGCCTTGGAGCCGGACTTTGGCTTCTGCCACCACCTCCTCCGCCATGTCGTCCTCCTTGCCCTCATTGGGGGCCATTGTGATAACTGTGTGGTGGAGAGGGTGGTGCAGCTGGATAGTTTCCGGTTGATCGCCGGCCTCCGTCCGGAACGTCATTATTCCGGTTCCGGGGAGGTTCTTGACTACGACGAGCCCCCTGTCGGCTTTTCCCAGCATGGTTTTCGTCGTTCTTTCGTCCGTCGTTCCCACCATGTTGAGGCTCAGTCGGACGGCTTTCATGTCTAGGAGGTGGCATTTTCTGACGATCCTCCTCCTGACGTTTCTCTTTATCTTCTCCCCTACGATCGTTGGACTCTCGTCGAGGAGGGTTCCTCGGATTCAGTGCAGTGATGGCGTCTTTCTCGGCCGCTGGAGTGACGTTGCTCCAGTTATGCGTAGTTCTGCGATGTTGTCCTGATGATCCGGTTCTTGAATAATTGTCTTCCCTGCGTTCGGGGTGATGATACTGCGCCCGAACGTAATGGGATCTTACGTCAGCCCATGCCGGATCTATGTGACATTGGTCAGAATCCGAGACTAGTTTTTGACTTCCGGACAGGGCGACCTTTTGCTGCTCCAGTCCCTTGTTGAGTAGCTTGATACCCAAACGGATCTCCTCTCGTCCTGGATTAGCCGATAGAATTTCTCGGGCTGCCACGGTATTCTGTACTAGGGTTGGGTATACCCAATCTCCGTTGCTATCTTTCCGTGGCTTCCCCATCTCATCCCCAAAAAGGACGGCACGGACACGTGGGAATTGGTCATCATTGGTGTGACGCTTCCGTGTCTTCTAATGCAACCGAGACATGTATTCCTTAGTTGACATGCGTTTCTTCTCCACCTCGATGTTCTTGGCTTCATCGAGGAGTTGTTGATGACGCACTTCTAGGGCTTGTGCCCTTTCGTCCAGCTCATCCGCAGTAAGTTCTGCAGCTGTAGGGATAGGTGTGGTTAATGCTGCATCGATGAGTTTACGCGCACCTTTAGTGATCACGTGTCCATCCACCGATGCTTCTTTTTTCGGCTCTTCTAGGATAAGTGCTCGATCCGAGTCTTCCTCGTATTCCTCGGCGATCACCTCCTCTGTGAGGGGGTCTTTTGTCGGGGTCTTGTTCTTCTTGTTCTTCTTCTTTGCCTTCTTTGCAGCGCCGGTAGCAAAGAAGGCTTTGGGTCCGTTTCCCGGAATCAAGCTCTGATCGGTACTTTCGGACATCTGGACTTCGGTATTATCTCCGACGTCCATGTCATCCTGGGCTTTGGAGGAGTGTTCCCCGGATCCTTCATCCATGGCTTCTCCTTCCTCTACAGCTTTGGAGTTGTACTCCTCTTCATATTCCGCGGAGAACTTTCAGAAATCTGCCGACGTCATAGATTCATCCGAGGATGCAGGAACGTCGGCGTTTGTTCCAATTGCCTCCAGCACCGAGTTGGTGTTTTCTCCAGCATCGACAGAGCCAGATCTAGATCCCACGTATCCGATGAAGTGCGATGCGTGCTTCCTGAGGTACCTGCGGCTTTTGCGATCAGCCATATCGAAACTTTTAATGGTCTCGAGGATTGCATCTGTGCTTTGGCCTTGCAGTATCATACGTCTTAGTGTGTACCTTAGGAAAGGCTTGTTTTTCCCGGCATCGTCAGAGCCGGAATCAGTGTCATTGATATGCTCCTCCTGGATTTCGACTTCCACGGGTGGGTCGATCTGGGATCCGGCTTCTCCAGGAAGATCCACTCCAGATTCGACTTGGTTCGCTAGGTCTTCATCAGGCTCGGATTTCTCCACTATCTCCGCAACTGGTGCGGGCTGGGTGGGATTAGGGTTTTCTGAGATCTGGAACTCTGTCGCCTCCGCCGACAAAGGGGACCCAGAAAATTCTTCTGCCTCTATCATCACCGCTGGGGTGGGTTGGGCAGGTTTAGCGAAACCGATGTAAACATCGATCTCGCCAAAAGACATGATTGTGTAGGTAGTCACGGCCTCCTTAGCCAGAATCCAAGTCTCATCGAGAACGATGAGAGGGACGTCGCTGGCGTAGAGGATGCGACCGACGGTGATGGTCTCGCCGATTTCGATTCTTGCAGATTCCGCTCGGAACGCAGATCCGAAGCTCACTTGCCCCACGGTGGGCGCCGACTGTCGTCGGATTGAGGATAAGTACGCCATGAGGGGGTCCTCGAGGCGTGCGGAAGAGAGGGGTGTGAGACGTACGGTGTTCCGGGGCGGTGAGCACACAAGTTTACCCAGGTTCGAATCCGCCGGCTTTGGACGGATCCTACTCCTGCTAGCAATCCAGTAATACGGCAGAGCCAGAATATGGGTTACAAGGGTTTCGCCTATGCGAGTTGAGGGTCTAAAGTATTGGGTGTGTCCTAAAGGCTCTCCCTAGGCCGGCTTATATAGATATCCGGCTTAGGGTTTACAAGAGAGATCAATCCGGCTATGACTAAGAGTTGGTTACAGAGTACATCTTGAACTACAAGTAACATTATGGGCCTAAGTCGGTAAGTCTTCTGGGCCTCCCCATAGTCGGTTTGGACTCCATCTTTCTCCATGACTGGGCCGCCCGTGAAGCAAAGCTCTAACCCGAAGTGGGCCACCCTGGTCAGTGAGGAACTATGAGGATACCCGAAAAGTATATCCCCAACAAGACTGTTGTTTGTCGACTCCTTTAATCTTGCGAGTTCCTCCTGTATGCCGAAGGACTGGGAGATTCTGTTGAATTCCCTGTCACAGTTGTCGGACCTCTCAAAGTTGCCATTGATTATGATTAAGCTATTTCGACCTAGCATTTTCATCTGTAGGTAGGCGTACTGTGGCACTTCCATGAACCTTGCGAACGCAACACGTCCGAGGATGTAGTGGTATTGTGAAGGCCGGTCGACAACTTCAAAGTCGATGCACTCTCGCCGAAAGTTTTGCAGCGTGCCGAAGATGACGTCGAGGTTAACTTTGCCCAGGGGATATATGCCTTTCCCTAGGATGAGGTTGTGGAACGTCGTGTCTGAAACTTCCAGACACATCAGAGGGATCCTCATCACATGCAAGGTACTCACAAACATGAGGTTAATGCCGCTTCCGCCACCCATGAAGACACGACTCATGTCGAAGCCCCCAATCTATGCCTCGAGCACGAGGGGACAGTGGCCTGGACGAGGAACTTGGCGTGGGTGGTCACATCTGTCAAAGGTGATGCAGGAGTCGCTTCCACTGAGGTACTCAGTGGTGGCAGGTGGAGGGTTTATCGCCAAGTTGACTTGGCGAGTGATGGCCTTCTGCACTTGATTTGAGGAACGCCCTTTTTGGATCATCCCCATGTTGCCCACGGCTTGTGGGTATGGTTCGCCTCCGTGATGCTGGACCAGCGTGGCCGCGGGTGGTGGTGGTCTAGGCGGTGGTGGAGGAGCTCCATGTGCCACGGCGCCTAGGGCGGCTCCGTAGCCCCTGTTGACCGCGTCACGATTCATCCGGGCCAGGTCCTCGTGGAGTTTGAGGAACTCGTGGCAGTCTTTGAGAAGGTGGCTGGATTTCTTCTTGCCATCATGCTTGTCGATGTAGAAGTGCACGTTGCATGGCCCGGACTGTTTGTCCTCGATAGATTTTGCGGGTGCCTCTTCGCGAGTGTGGTGTTGCCACACCTTCATGGTTTTTCCGTTGTCGCAGTATCCACCACTGCGGTATCTGTTGTTGCGGTTGTCGTCATGTTTGTCGGCGTAGCCGGCTGCGACCATATTGACCTCGTCGTGGTCATCGTAGACGTGCATCCGACGTTTGCCTTGGCGGTCGCGTCTGCGCCCGAGGTCGCCGTCGTCATCGGAGTAGGTGTGGTTTTTCACTGAGTCTTCTCCGTCAGCCCACCGATTCGCGATTTCCATCAGGTGGTCGGTCGTTTTGGGCTTCAAATGGCGCAGCTCCTCCCTGAGCTCTATACGGCGAATGCCGCCATTGAACGTGTCGATTGCGCGGTCCTCCGAGATGTTTTCTACGGAGTTCTTGATAATGGACCACCTCTGGATGTACGAGCGTAGCGATTCACCCGATCTTTGCTGGCAGCTTCTCAATTCTTCAATTGATGCGGGCCTTTTCTAAGTGCCCTTGAAATTGCGCATGAAGCTGTAGACCAGATCTTCCCAACCGCGAATGGATCCACGCGGGAGGTTATTGAGCAATGCGCGAGCGGTGCCCTACAGCTGTAGCTGCAGGCATTACATGGTCGTGCTTCAACTCCCTCCATGTAGTCTGACGGAGGAGATGTGGTCCTCCAACTAGATTTTCAGGTCTTGTAGACCGTCAAATTTTGGGTTCTCCGACAGGAGTTTGAACCCCTTAGGCATTCGATTCTTCCTGATGGCCCTGCTAAAGCATCTAGCGTCGCAGAGCTCAGTCTCGTCTTTTTCTGAGTCAGTCGAACGAGCGCGTATTGCCCGCATCTTGTTGACTTTGCACTGCGTGAGGTCGTCGCGCGCATCATAGTCGCGATCATGCCACCGTGAGTGACGTCATCGTGACAGATCGTGACTGTCGTCACTGGAGGAGTACGAGTAGTACTTTTCCAGAGCCTTGCTTTTCTTTGGCTTCGGTGTTGGTTCTTTGTCAAGGGCAGCCTCGATTAGCCCTAGGCCCGCGATCGTAGATCGGTGCATGGCAGCTCGCGTATCTCTAGCTGGAGGCTGGTTGTTGAGGAGGTACATGGTGGCCGCTGTTACCGTAGCTTGCGGCATTTTTGGGAGCATGTTGCCCCGCGTGTCGACTATCATAGAGCTGAAGTCGAGGACTTTCGCGGCCTCCATGCGTTCTTGCTCGGTGAGGTGGGCCAGTCGAGATCGCCTCTTGTTGGCGGCGTACTCGTTGCCTTTGGAGGAGGATCCTCCGTGGGAGGAGAGCCTAGCTCGCCGAAGGCTTGATTCATCTACCGCCTTTTTACGCGCCTCGAGTTGCGTGATTGCATGTAGCTGGCGTCTATATTCCTCCTTCAGCAGCCAATGGTAGCCCATCAGCATGTCCTATAGGGAGTTGAGGGGCAGAGCATTGCCCCGTAGAGCTTCTCGGCAGCGGGCCCACTCGTTGTCGTTGAGCTTCATCACTACATGCTCTCCGGTGTTTTCGTTCACTACGGTCGGCGGTTCTTCACCCGCTCCATTGTTGACAGGCACGCCGTTGCCACTGTTGGTGGGGCCGCCATTAGGTATCTCGTCATTGGGTGGACCACCGTTGGGTATGCCACCATTGGGTGGCCCGGTGACAGATCCGGTGCCGGCGTTATCGCGATTGGCAGTGGTGTCGCCCGCGTTGATGACGACACACATGAAGTGGTTGGGGAAGCTGTTGCTCCTGCAACTTTCAGATCCGGAGCCGTAGGCTCCATGTTCTGTGGCTAGATCACCCAGATCAGATCCACGACTGTTGTCGCTATCCGTGCTCCCGACTATTGCCAGGGTGTTGAGCTCGCTGAGGGTGTTGATTGGTGGAGGGAACCACGATGCTGGAGCAATCGCGGGTGCCGTTGGCTGGTCAGGCATGCGAAGCGTGTCCATCTGACCAACCTAGAAGCAGAAGCTCCCAATAGCCAAGCTGATCCCATCGCCTATGGACTCGAAAGCCGGGCAAGTGGCTGGCGTGTGGATGGTGAAGTCGAATGCGCCGAAGAGCTGGCAAATCTCCGCGGTTGCAGAGTTGTAGATCGCGGTTGATGGGGCCGAAGAAGCCACAACATCAGCACTCCTAGTCCCTAGGACGACGCCAATTGACGAGGGTTTAACTCATCAATGCCCATTGTTATGGACTTGGGTTTTGGAGAATGAGGGAGCGCTGGAGGCATCAGTCAGCTAGCAAACAAGCACATAGGGACGCAAGTTTTACCTAGGTTCAGGCCTCGTAGAGGTCCCTACTCCTGCTTGTCTGCTCTTGGAATTAACGAAGGAATCAAAGATTACAGGGGTGCGCAGATGCGATCTGGCAAGAGTTGTGGAAACTAGGGCTGTGTTTTCTCTTCCTCGCCGCCCCTCCTAGCCTTTATATAGATAGATCAGGTCTCGGGTAGCAGGTCGAGTCGGTTATAGATTAGTGTTTGCCCCTTTAAACTTTCTATCTTAATCTTCATCTTGCCTCGCAAGCAATCGAAGAGTCCGTGGGTCACCCGAATTCTGAATTGGGCCTTGGCAACGTTGTAGGCTCTTGCCGTATCCGGGCCGTATATACCAAACTCGAGTACCTGTAGGGTATACCCATGTCAGCAGCCAACTCGTGTAATTATTCAGTGTTCCTCACCGTTCGAGGGTCGGTGTTGTAGACGACATTAATCTTCTTCCCTCCATGTACTTCTATGTCGAAGTATGCAGTTGCTTGCCTGCCGTCGTTTCGGACATCCGAAAAGTCCATGACTACAGGCAAGAGGGAAAGGATACGGAGGAAGAGGGTGATGCTGTGGCGGAGGAAATGGATGAGGCCATGGAGGAGAAAGACGCTGAGGCCGTGGAGGAGGAAATGAGACGGAGAAGTGAAAGATTGGAACCGCCCTTACTAATATCTGGAATGGTGCACGACCGTTCATAGTAGGGTGAAGGTGGAGAAAAACGGCGGTTTTACACGTCAACGCTAGCGCTACCTAAAATTTGTTCTGCGCCACTTGCATGCAGTGGAATCGAGGTCTGCCATGCACGATCCAAGTCAAACGTAGTCACGTTTGCGCGTGCCGACCTTCACTCACTAACAGGCGGGCCACACATTTCTCTCTCTTACGATTTATTTTTTCACTTCCTCTAGACAGTTCCGGTGCGCGCCCTCAATAATTACGCCCCCTTCCTTGTTTTCCACACGGACGAGAACCGGCGGTGGCGGCGGTTCCTCACTAGGTCACTCCCTACTCGAACAACTGCCCCCACCCCTGATTCCATCCCCTCTCGAATCCATCCGCCTCCTTATCACAACACCTCCATTAATCTACCAAATTCTAGACTCCATTTGCCGCTATGGGTAGAGCTTGGGGTAGCAGCAGGCTAAAGCGAAAGGCATGTGACAACGACGCAGATGGACAGGGCGACCGCCACCCCAAGGATTGGGGATGGCCGAACCTCCGCACCACGAACATGCACAGGATCACCACGGGGTTGGACAACATCTCTGCTGGCCGCCTCACTCGCTGCATCCCTGGCTACCGCTTCACGATGCGGGACATGCTCGAACAACCGTTCGTCAAGCCAAGCCTTCTTTACCCCGATACCAGCAAATGGCCAAACGACCGGGATGGCCACGTAAGTTCCAGTATCTTGCTTACTGGTTCAGTCATATCATTGATTCATGTGTGCTGACCTCTCATCTGAATCCTATGTTCCTTTCGTCGAACGTGTTGTGTGCACGCGTGGTTTGAACAAATTGAACCATTTAAGACTATTATGTACAGCGGAAGCTCAGCTCGTACCTGATATTCTGGTATTTTCGTAGTGACACAGTCTTACTTTAGGTGATAGACGAGTTGACAATTTCGATTTGCAATGGAATGCCTGCTAGGTGATATTCTGTTTCCTAAAATAAAAACAAACAGATTAGACGATTTAAGGCTTTTATGCCCCGAGTTGTTTATGATCATCGTCATGAGTTTGTTCTGGGGGGCTCTGCTCCTACTCCATATATTGGGTATCTCCGTAGTGACACATGCACAATTTAGGTGATATCTGAGGAGACACTCGTATTGAGGCGATATTTTGGGTACTTTAATCTGAAGGTCCAGTTGTCAAATTATATTTTCAATGGAATCCATGCTAGGTGATTGTACCAACTGACAACAAACTCTGCAGAATATTCATGCAAAACTGATGCTGCTGGATAAGTGGTCGGAATCAGTAGTGGTGAATATCAAGGAAGAAGAAGAGACGGAAATGGGAGATGACCAGAACTGGGTGGGTGGCAACGGCGAGTGGCTGGTCCTTTTATCCTAGGATGGGAATACTTGGACTCTAAAAAATGGCTACAGATCGTTGAGATTTACATTGCCATCTTTGGAGGGTGTCGGCATTACTGCATTCAACAACGGGTGGCTGCCGCCCATTTCCGAATTTGCTTACAGGTTCAACATGGAAGAACTTGAGCTCCTAAAGGTACAACTCCCACATAGACCGCAGGAGGTGTTGAAGACCTGGGAGTACGACCTCTTAGCGGTGTTCGACAAGGCAATCACATTCATTAGATGCCTAGAAGACAAGGAATGGACAGTCTTGCGCGATGACTTCCTGCGGCCGGAAAAGTATGTCGACGCCATCTTCACCTCCAACTACCATTCAAACAAATCGCAACGCTTTTGTGCGGTCACTGATCCTAGCGGCGACGTGCGTGTTTGGGAGCCATCCTTCTAGGGTGAGTCATGGTGTCATATAGCATGTAAAATCCCATTCAAAATTCTGCTTACTGACTGTAAGTAACACGCAGGTACCCACGCAGCCCCGCGCATCATTCCAGCTCCGGTGATCGAAGATGCAGTAGCAGATGCTGAACTTGGGACACAACATTGGTTCCTGGCACCTCTCGGAGGCGACACGAAACAGGATGTTGAACTCATGTGGATTCATATCAGGAGAGCACTAAACAGCGTTGGTGATACAATAGAACATATGGGGACACAACTTTCTTCATACCCATCGTTGCGGTGTCACGTTTTCTCGAGGTCCGCATGCCCATCCAAAGACCCAGTAGAGCAAGTCTAGATCAGAGTCAACGATCTAAAGGGACAATCTATGTTTCTTGGGATCAACTACCCTTTCTTTGTCGGAGCCCCTAGAGCTGTTGAACCTATAATTGCTCAGGCAGCCCTGGCTCCTGATGCTGCTGCTGTTGATGTTGCTGCTGCTGGTGGTGGTGGAGCTGACGAAGAACTAGTTGTTGCTGCTCCTGGTGAAGCTGACGAAATACTTGGTGATGCTCCTGCTGGTGAAGCTGACAAATACTTGCTAATGCTACTGTTGGTGAAGCTAACGAAATACCGGCTGAGGCTGCTGCTGGTGAAGCTGACGAAATACCTGTTGGGGCTACTGCCGGAGTCCAAGAAGAACATGCTGGTGTTGTTGCTAAGGTGCCAGCACTTCCAGTGTTGATAGCAGACTATGTGTTTGTTGCACACTCACGCGCCTATCATGTTGACACTCTAGATCCGACCTGGAGCCGAATCCACGTCGGGTGGAGGGGGCCTACAATTGGCTCATCAGTGGGGTCATATGATTTTATGGAGAATGACAGAGGGCCAAACACAGCATTCTGGTTCGTTCCGACGATACCACCAGCTCCAAGGACCTAGTGCTCATACTGGCAGATCCGATGAACCATTTGTCTTTATCTTTATCTTTAGTTACGCTTATTTGTGTAAAGACTAAGCTGTGCTTATTTGTGTAATACTAAGTTAGGCCTAACTACGTAATATTCAGTGAAGCTTAGCTTTTCTTTTCATGCCCATAACAGCAGAATTGCAGCATAGAACATACAAAGTTAATGTGCATACTAGGCATTTTTGCTCAAGATAACAACCACTTCAAGTAAATGCTACATGGTGTATGCATTTGAACGCATCACTAGAATGTGCCACCTATTGATGATTGATGACATGGATCTAGCTTTTCTACGCGTATTTGCATTGAATCGCTCATTGATTTGTTCACATATTTTTTGGCAATGGCTAATGAACTCCACTCTCTTGGTAACATGCTTCGTCAGTGAGCACTTGTTGATGCAATGAAAAGTACAGAACATGGTCTTCATCGTCGTTCCATTTAGGTTCCCTATGTTTCGTCATCACGGAGCTACTAATTTCAAATGAAAATCTCGTAAACAACATATGTGTACATTGTTAGAGTATGCTACAGACATGGTACATACATGTTTTTCTACGATCACAAGAAGAAAACTTGATGCATTTTCACCTTGTTGGCGTTGTGTCGAACTGGGTGGATGTGGCTTTGGGGTTCGTAGAGGAAGGCGCCATGGCTGGTGCGTGTGCGACCACGACGACGGCGAGCTCGGATTCTGGAGGAGGCCAACAGGACCAAGCATGGTCGGCATGGTGACAGATCTCACCCGGGAATAAATTCCCGTCCCCGCGTTGTGCCATGGGTGCGGCCATGGTGAGGGCGAGCTCCGATTCAGGATGGGGAGGAGAGCGGGACCGAGCAGGTTCGTCCAAGTCCTAGCTCCGCGCCATGGTCGCGACCACAAATTGCTGCCCCGGAGGAATAAGAAGACGCGTAAAGGATGCATGCACCAACCCTGCAAGCCTACATGGAGTAGCTGCCGATCGATGAAGGCATGAAAAATTGAGGTTGCGATGTCTGATACACTAGGTTTTGGCGACAGTAATTAGGTCTTGGACACCATCCCTAAGGAAGCTATTCAGGTGCCAGAGGCGCAACAATAGTGACGACAGTGGAAGGCCTAGCGCTGGTGTGGAAGACTTGGTGCGGGCAAGTGGCCTTGCGGGCATGTGTCATAGGATCAAGGTGCATCATAGAGCAGACCTCAGCAAAAGAGGGAGTACATCATTGGTATGCAAGCGACTTGCTTCTCGAACTGCTCGCCTAGGCCGACGAGGAGCGCGTTGGTGAGGGTACAATCCTCCACATGATCCTCAAGATCCCGAAGCTCATCACCAATGGCCTTGATCTGTTGGGCAGAAGATAGTAACTAGTGAGTCCCCTTGGGAGATAGTGTGGAGCTCTGCATGAAGCACGTTGATCTGGGCTTCACTGTTATCTTCAAAGAGATGCCCATAGCTTGGCGACATCGGCGTCATTGCTGGAAGAGAGATTGAACAACTCGGTGGAGATGCGGGTGTATATCCATTGGATGATAGCCAGATCATCCTTGACCCAACATGGATTTCCCGGCTACGGTATCGATGTAGGCTTGATATGATGCCGAAACCACATCTGCCAAGATGGATATGAAAGAGATGTCGTCAATGATAAAGATTATGCGAAGCGAGATCAGAGAGATGGGTGTGAAGGAAAAACATCAGCAATAGAAATTGCCAAGGGAGATCAGAGTTAGATGCATTAGGTGTTGGGAGGTGGTGGAGCACAAGTTAGGAAGAGAGGGAGCACCAGCAGTGTTGGGCTCTGTAGATGTGAAAAGAGGTCGCGAAGACTGGGGCTGAGGTTTTGGTGACACCTCCATGCCGAAGTGCGGAAAAACCTAGGTGTGTGATACCATAATATTTGGAGAGAATAATTGCTTGTATTGACCAATATCTTACAAAGTCTATATATTACGGGCACCGAACCGACTCGGGTTTAGGGTTTAGGCTAACCTAGTACAACATGAAAGCGTACCGATCATATTTAAAAGGGTAAAACCAAAGCAACTTCGTTACACTTAAAAAGTGGTGCATAAATTTTATGTATTGAGAATCATTAGCGGGGTTAAGGAATCTACCACCTTGATGTAGTTTATTTACCATCAAATAAAACTAGTATATAACATTCTTAAAAAGGTATCTTTCAGATATATATAACCCACCCAAAAATATTGGTTGGCTTTGGACTCTATCTCTTCATAGACATATGTCATTTAGCAAGTCAAAAAAATTAGAGATTAATTTGCAAACGAATAATAGTTTACTGTATTTTGAAAACATGGCATGCGCCACTTATTATACTATAGCTTAAGCTTGAGAAAAAGTGACCCATCTGAGACCATTTGCCCGCTCGCGCGTTTCTGGCAGTCTAATTTTCACTCTGAGTCATCGAGTCATCTCAACCGTGTTGTTTCAGGTGTTGACCGAAGTCTTACGAGCTGGTCCCTCCCATCTCCACCCCCATCTCTATCATGTTCCCCTCCACCCGAGCTCCCGAGTCCTGATCTCCGGCCGAACCCAGCCCCTCCTTCGTCTCCCCCAGCAACGTGCGCCCCCTCCGCTCCCGATCTCTCCCTCTCACCTCCGCTCACTCCGTCCCTCCACTCATGATGCCACCGTGTCCCATCCAGCTCCTGCATCCAACATCGATTGCCTCTGCTTCCCCGCCTTGAACCTGCCCAGTATCAATTCAACATTGCCCCTCGACCTCGCGCACCCATCTGCCGCCATGCTTTGCCGGTGGCGAGGAAGATAAGGAGGAGGTGAGTGCGTGGGGCGGTGGGAGTGAGAGAGAGGGGGCGACACGGGTAGAGACGCTCCTATGAGGGACTACGCAAAGATGTCGCATCATCCTCACCGCTTTGACTGAAAAAACAGGAATGGATGGTGAAAAAAAAGAATTGAAAAGGAGAAGGCCCCTCCGCTCCCAAGCTCCCCCTCTCACCTATGCTCCCTTCGTCCCTCCACTCACAAGGCCAAAACCTCCCATCCAGCTCCGCATCCAGCGTCGTCCACCTCGGCTTCCCCGCCTCGAACCTGCCAGTACTGATTCAACATCACCCCCAACCTCGTGCACCCGTCCGCCACCACGCTTTGCCAGTGTTGAGGAAGATAAGAAGGAGGTGATTGCGTGGGACGATGGGTGAGAGAGAGAGATAGGGAGCGGTGCGGGTAGGGACGCTCCTACGCGGGACTACATGAAGATATTGAATCATCCTCACTGCTTTGACTGGGAAAATCAGGGACAAATGGCGGAAAAAAAATTGAAAAGGAGAATGCTCGCGAGGCATGCGATGACACGATGCAGAGCGATTGACCAGAACCCGAAATCTACAGTAACTAAACGAAAGAGACGTTGAACGGAAATCGTGGATCTAAACATGGCGAGAAATGGTAGCATCTTGCAAGAAACAGTCGTGTTTCGTGTCGCTTCAATAATTAACATGTATGTATTCCTGAAACAAAGCAGAATAAGCTGATCGGGCCCCACTTAGGCACTGCAACTGAATTTTCTTTTGAATATATTAGCATATCTTGAGAATACATGAGATGCTTGTGTAAATTGATACATGTTCTACAATTTCTATACAAGTTAACAAGCGGGTTCCATCGACTAAGTGGGTCCAAAAGAAATGTGATAACTTCTATTTTTATTTTGATATACATAAGTTATCAAACTTGGTTACATATTAGATCTTGCTTTTATGTAAAGATTCGTGGCAACTTCCAGTCATACCTTCTGTTATAAATTTTATTGAACCAGTGAATAATTTGGAATATATCAAGTATAACTCCTGCATACAATTAGTATACATATAATCTGGTTATCTATATTGAGTAAACTAATCATTTAATAATCCAGCCACTTATAAGTGTTGAATACAAAGTTGTACCTCCCTTGGAGCTCTGCAATTTAAATAGCTGCAAGCATCGATTTTGAGACAGTATTACCGTGTGCTGTTCATAAGTTAGCTTGTTTTGTCATCATTAGTTTTTTACCTTGATCACAGTTTCTTGTGGTATTGAATTTTGTCTTTTACTCGATGTATTTTTGTTTGAAGTTTGCTCGATGTACCTTTTTATTTACTTGAAGAAACATTGGTATCCTTGTGTTGCTTATGAGCTTCAATAATATGAAATAGGGATCCCTATGAAATAAGGGATCGTTTTTTGCGTTTAAGGTTAGATATCTTAGTTTTAGACATATCTAACATGTAAATGATATATTTGTCTACCGATTAAAACACTCAACCCCGCACATGCTCATATATTTAATTTATGGAAACACAAACAAAACAAAATATTTTACTAGCAATGACTACAACACACCTACCGCACTCTGTCAAATAGATTGTAGGCGGCGCGGCGAAGCGCGCATGTCCACCTAGTATCCTATATAAGTAAAATATCCGGTAAAGACCTGTATGAATCAATAACTAACACTTCATTGACGAGCAAAGGTCTTAATTAGGAACTTTATTCAAAGCCTATTTGGTTCAAAGAGTTCTTAAAGAAAGTCTTGAAGGTTTTAGGACTTCCTCTCATGGAGTCCATTTAGTTCGAAGGAAGGATCCTCCAAAACATATATGGATTGCTTCGCGCATTATAATTTCATAGGATATCTAGATGAGGTTAGACCTTTTATAAAATTTCCTATGTGTCTATACCAACTACGACATGCCTCATTCACGAAACAAAAAACCTAAAACATGACTCCATCTCTATAGAATTTTCTATGTTTTTTGGGGCAAACAACTTTAGTCTCGTATCCTGCTCGATTCTGTAGGGTTACACGTTGTCACGACATCCTATTTTCGTGTTATTCATGTTCATGTTTCTTCTAAATCCTTCGAACGCCCTCAAAGCATTGGTGGACATTGAAAAGTAAATCTCGTAATGGACATTTAAATCTACACTTATTTCATTTTAAATGAAACTCCGTTGATTAAAAATTTGTCTTACTAGTATATACTTGAAAGATAAAAAAAAGATTGCAAGTGAAAGTCACCCAAAATTCGGGTACAAATTTTGTTTACACCTAATTGATTAGGGCACGTACAATGGACTTATCTTAGCAATGCCACGTAGGATAATTGCCGAGTTGGAGGAGAGAGAAACGAAAAAAAGACGTTGCCTTCTCTTAGCTAAGATATCATCTCTTAGCAACAATATGTCTCACCATATATTTAGTAACATCTAGTGCTAGATATAAGACTAAAAAAAAAACCCATTGTATTTCATATTTTGTCGTTATATTAAATGATGTGGCATTTATAAGATAAGGCTGTCTTATCAACCGTTGTACATGCCCTTATTGGTATATATGACTTAAATTACCACACTTACTTTATGGTCAAACTAAAGGCCAAAGATGAGAAAAGCTGATTTAACCGCAGAAACCTACAAGATCCAATAAACCTCATCTCTCTCTCTCCCTCCATCTCTGCACTTCAACAAGTAGCAGGCCAATCCGGACAACCACACCATTATCCTCTCCCCCTCATCCATCCCTCTGCTCTTGTCTCTACAACAACAGCACAGCAGAATTCTGCCCGCCTCGCCCACCAGCCGCTCTCCCTCCTTTCCCTGACCCGACCGCCGGAGATGGCGACGCTGAGGTGCACCAACCACACCCTCCTCGGCTCGCCGACCTGCGTCGCGCGCCCGCGCCGGAGGTGCCCCGCGGTCGTGCGCGCCGCCGTCGCCGTCCAGGCCGAGGCGGGGCCCAAGGTCTCCCTCATCCGGATTGGTACGCGCGGCAGGTAATCAAATTCGAACCTTCGGTACAGAGGGGGTGCGAATTTCGTGCAGAATCGCGTATCTGAGTGTCGCTCGGTTGGATTTGGGGGGCGGCAATGCCGCGGAGGCGCCCGCGAGATCCTGCTTTGTCTCCTAGGATTTATTTTTTTGGGTCTGAGATGCGGCGCTGACTGATGACCCGATTTCGTTTCGAGGAGGCAGATGCTGCGAACGCTGGGTGAATTCAGATGCGATTTTTACCTGGGTTTTGATGGAATCATGCAATATCGGTAGTAGCACGCCGTTGACCTTAGTAGTGCTGATGTTCAAAACGCGATTCAAAGTCAATGTGAGAAATTTTCAGGGATTTTGAGTTTAGTGAACTAGCCCTTGGTTTCATGTGGATGCATACACGATTATGTAGCTTTTAGCCACCTTTTGCCTGTTTTGGCTTAGTGAATCCTGATCTTGACTTGAATCCTGTAGGAATTTGCGTCGTTTCGGCTTTCATTTCTAAGGTTGAAAAAAGAACTCAAGTAGAAACCCCACAAGAGAAGGGTTCTGTCGAATTCTAGCTGTCTTTTTCGATGTTCAGTTAGATGCTTTTTTATTACTTTCCTCTGTCTTAGAGTATCTCTCTTACTTATGCAAGTCTATAATTCAAATTGTTGACTATGTAGGACAGTCCTCTTGCTCTTGCACAAGCTCACGAAACCCGTGAGAAACTGAAAGCTGCACACACCGAGTTAGCTGAGGATGGTGCTGTTGAGATTATCATCATAAAGACCACGGGGGACATGATCTTGGACAAGCCCCTGGCAGATATAGGAGGCAAGGGTTTATTCACCAAGGAGATCGACGATGCGCTTTTGCAGGGGAGGATTGACATCGCGGTTCACTCGATGAAAGACGTCCCAACATATCTCCCAGAAGGCACGATATTGCCCTGTAACCTCCCACGAGAAGATGTCAGAGATGCGTTCATATGCTTGAATGCAAAAACTCTTGCGGAGCTTCCTGCTGGTAGTGTTGTCGGAAGTGCTTCCCTGCGGAGGCAATCTCAGATTCTCTATAAATATCCATCACTAAAAGTAAGTCTGGACGTGCGATGACTGCATTAGTGTGATACATGCTTTTCGTTATGTTTTTGTTCCTTGTGTTTTTCATGCTAAAAATAATCACTGCTACCCCATCACTGTTAAAGTCATGTTTTTCTTTACCATGTGTAAAGCTACCTAAGAACTTGTATAGGCACATGTATCATGGATTGCTATTTTGAAGGGTCCTATATGTGCCAGGCAGTATTTTGCAATTTTCTTTCTTAACTAGTACCCATCCAAGCCCAGTCTACTTGGTCTTCTACTTTAATAATATGTCTGTTTAATTTTACAAACCATTTTTGTATAGACACTTCTCGCTTAATGTAGGGCTTAACCATAGTGAACACTTTTCAGGTTGTTAACTTCAGAGGAAATGTTCAGACACGGTTAAGGAAACTTAAAGAAGGAGATGTACATGCTACATTGTTGGCACTAGCTGGACTGAAACGGTTAAACATGGCGGAAACTGCAACATCTGTATTATCAATAGACGAAATGCTTCCAGCAGTTGCTCAAGGTGCTATTGGAATAGCTTGCAGGAGCAATGACGACAAAATGGTAGGTGATCTAATGTCTGAATCTGCTAGTAGTTAAAAAAACATAGATGCTGCATGCATAATGCAATATCTGAATGGGGAGCCAGCTGTGTTATGCCTCTAGGTTTTAGTTCTTCAATTTTGCATGCACCTCCGATAAAAGGGTAAATTCAAGTGTCTATTTTTGTGGTCTTTGTTACATTCTACCACACCATGTTCTTAACACCCAGATAAAATTGCATCCAAGATTGCGTTGTCAACCAACTATTCACATATGGTACTTTTTCCTGTGGTCTTTGTTACATTCTACCACACCATGTTCTTAACACCCTGTGCCTCCAATCCTTTTATTGTTACTTTTTCCTGAGCATACGGAAAATTTTATTTTATTTTAAAGATATTTCTTTATGTCAAACTACTCAGAGGATAAGGATCCAGAACATTCTAATTTCCTCGCATAAATGTGCCCTGGAGCTGTGCAGAACAACCAGCCAATCGTCTGAGTTTTTCTTTTGTACACCCTCTAGCTAAAGTTGCTGATATCTTCCCTCTCTTTCCATTTCTATTTTGTAGATGGAGTATCTATCTTCTTTGAATCATGAAGATACCAGATTAGCTGTTGCATGTGAAAGAGAATTCTTGTCTGTCCTTGATGGTAACTGCCGAACTCCAATTGCGGCATATGCTTATCGTGATAACGATGGGAATTGTTCATTCCGTGGGCTATTGGCTTCACCAGATGGATCCATAGGTACCATTTTCTTCTTCAGTTAAGAGTATATGATTTGATATGAACTAGCTGAATTTTGTTAGACAATAATTTTTTCGTCTCTGCGTGATTCTTCTTACAGTATACGAGACATCAAGAAGTGGAACATATTCATTCGATGACATGGTTGCGATAGGCCAAGATGCCGGCCACGAACTGAAAGCAAAGGCTGGACCTGGTTTCTTCGATGGCTTACAATAGAAACTCCACCACGCCCTAATAGTGTTGATTACTTTTATCTTCTTTTCGTAGTTATTATTATAGAAGTTTGTACCACATATTGAGCTGTACGATTCGAATTTGTATTTGTATCTCTATTTTTTTTAGCGCTGCGGGTTAGAACTTAGAACGCGGTTCAGTTGTTTGTCATCCTTCGATTTTCATCGAATTCTAGAAGAGGCTTCTGCTCGCAGTCATGTTGTAACATTGTAATCTGATGTAATTTTGCAGATATTTTACTCTTTCAAGAAATAATCAGTTCAGAATTCTGTTTGCGAAGGTTGTTTTGTATTTTTATTTTAATTGTTTCGAAGACATATCACCCTTGTGGTACTAAATACTGATCATATCAACCTTGAAAAAATGAGACAAATTCTTAGTGAAGTAGTCTATGTTGTTGGAACAGTATACATTATACAATCTATGTTATCATATACGATTTCATATTCAACGTATCCTCAAATGAACTAAAATCAAAAACTGTCATTTTAATTTTTGATGTGTAATCTTGTTTAGACTGAGATTCTGTCACGTGATAAAAATTGATTTTGTGGCTCTTTCCTGAGGCTGGGACCAACGAGGGCACCAGAGTTATGAATATGGGAAATTTCCACACAATAATAATGTAAATTTACACAGCATATTATGACATGACAAATAAAAATGTTCACACTGTTACACCCATCAGACATTACAAGTTGTCTGATAGCCTGGCATGCGGCCTGTCTTATCTGTAGAATTGGAAATTACTACAAGAGTTCCGAAAAGCAACAGCACATTTGATGCAGGACTTCCATCTTCCAGAAGAGAACATGGGGTCAATCGTTCTCTAAGAAGGGCACCTGAGGCTGAATCACCTTAACGCAGAGTCGCAGAGTGCCAGGAACTCACAAGCACACCGCTAATGACTACCGTTGTGATTCTGAGAAATCCAAGTTCATTGGGGTAGTAGATTGCTTGTTACATTGGTTGTTGGGATGATTCATCTGCTAGAACTAAATTACAGATACACTATGCAATGGATCTTGGTCAGCTTTTCTGATTCTGCATGGCTGACATGTTAGCCATGTCTTCAGCAGTCACTGGCTTGTGCATCTGCACGAACAGGAAGCTCTAGTTAGGACAATCTGACAGAATTGCAGAAGTTCTTTCAGCGCATGTACTGTGTGTAGCAAAATGAAATGAAGATGATGTTTATTTTGCAAAGCAACAAGCAGGTCCAGAAACAAACACACAAAAAATGATGTTTATTTTGCAAAGCAGTGTCCATTGAACAGCCGTGAAGAGTAGAGTGACTGCATAGTGGAACCTGAAATCTGGAATTACTGACATAATCCAACTCATCTACCAAATATTTGAGGATGAAAGCTGAACAGTAAAGAAGCATAACAACTCATCTGCTCAAAATGGATAAACAAAATCAAGGGGAAAAAAATACTCACTGCATTCGCAATGGTTAACCAGTGGAAGCACCGTGGGAGAGGATCCTCTGCTGATGGCATGGTATCATGATTCCAGTAAGTAATGTTCTGGAATTCTGCACGGGATACAAAATTGCTGACCTCCCCGTCCATGCCCTTAGTATCCTTTTCTCCATTCTTCTTCTCCAATACATAACCTACAGGTAAGTGTCAGACCACCACAGACTATATCGATACAAGAAGATGGTGCCCAAGTCAGATATTGTACTGAAATCATGGGCGTTCACCAACTATTCCCAGACTATTTTACATTCTGCCAGTACTGAAATCATGGGCGTTCACCAACTATTCCCAGACTATTTTACATTCTGCCAGATACACGACGTTATAGTTGCACACCTCTTATTCCTAGATATTTTACATTTTGCCAGGAATAAGACACCTAAGATTTTATTTCTTTACAGGTTGGATATAAAGTAACGAAGGAGTACCAGACCATGTCGTAATTCAATGACCATTTCTGTAGTGAACCCGAAGCAAACTTCAGGTTCCTTGTGCAGGTCAAAATTCATCTACAGTATAAATATTCCCATCTCAAGAGAAAGCTTAACTTCAGGCAGTAGCACACACATAATACCTAGAATCAACCGATAAATAGGAATAGCACACCACAGAGGGAGTTACCATATGGAATTCTTTATGCCCATCATTCCATTATTTAGCGCACATTGCAACGAATCGATCAATATTTTAAGTCTCGCATCCAGATTCCAGACCTTCCCATCGACGATAGAGTCAAAAAACTTATGACAAAGGGGCATTCAATCATCTCATCCTGTCTATCCCTCAACGGGAGGCAGGGTCATATATTAGGAACCCTGTCCAATGAAGCATCCTTTTTGGTAATAGAGGGTGGCACTGAGAGAAAACTCCACTACTTTTCACCTTAAACTAGGGCTGATAGGATCGTGGTCGTTTTCCCTAAAAAACAGCTCATGGAGAATGGAAAATCTTGGAAGAAGACCCTCTAAGGGTATAATCCCTCCATCCCAAAATGTAAGGCGTCTAAGATTAGTCAAAAGTCAATTCCTACTAACTTTGACCAAATATTTAGGAAAAAAATATCTACATCTACAATATTGAATGGATACACTGAGAAAATATACTTTACGGCGAATCTATTGATATTGATTCAGTACTGTAGGTGTTCATATTTTTGTGTATAAACTGGTCAAACTTTAAAAATGTCGACTTTTGACTAATCTTAGACGCCTTGCATTTTGGGATGGAGGGAGCACTATTTATTCAGAGAGGCCCACCTTTTGAATATTTCAATAAATAAAAACATCCATAAGACCTGGGAACCGAGGGCTCTTGTGGTCATTTCATAAATGAATGCCTTTTTCCCTTTTCAATTCCTGCTAGGGGAAATGGCTCAAAGTGCTCTCCAAAGTGCTCAAAGGTGGACCTTGGCTTATTGGTGATCGGGTATCATCCTAAAAAAAATGGGAAAGAGGGATTGAATATCCGTAAAGACCTCTTACAAAGCGTCCCTATAAGGGTACGGTCCCCTCAGCTCGGGCTCCACCTTTGGCCATCCAATATTATAGAAAGAATTATAGTAATATAGGTAAGCCACTTTATATAAAGAAGCAGATTTATACCAAATCCACTCTCGTGTTTGCCAGGTCTATATTGAAGTTAATAGAGGAAATAAGTTGTCTTTGAAGGTTTGAATTGACGTGGGAAATGGAAGCCTCGGGGAAGAATGTGTCGAATATGAAATTACGAATGGACTTACCAACCTTCGATTAAAAGTCCCTCCTTTTTTCTGGAAATTCTTGTTTCATTTTTCATCGGCCTAGAATTGCCTTTCCTATTTCCTTTTTTGATTTTTGTATCATTATTACTTTGGTTTATGAATAGAGGGATGATTTATCTTGTCAAACCAAAGATACCAAAGTAAGAATCATGATACAAAATCAAAAGGAAAATGAAAAAAGGGGAAAGGCAATTCTAGGCTGATGAGAAAACAAAAAAAGAATGAGACCTTTATTGAAGGTTGGAATTCTCCATTATATTTGACACACATTCTTACTCAAGGCTTCCATTTCCGACGTTGATCCAAACCTTCAAAGACATCTTCTTTGCTCTAGTAAACTTAGATAGAAACCCCGACAAAGACAAGAGAGGATTCAGTATGAGTCTGCTTCTCCATATAAGTGGCTTACCTATAGTACTAGAAATTCTTCCTATAATTGGATGACAAAAGGTGGATCCCGAGCTGAGGAAACCTTACCCTCATAGAGACGCTCTTGAAGAGCTCTTTACGGACATCCAATCCTCTTCCCCATTTTTACAGGATGAAAACTCAGATCACCTATAAGCAAGGTCCTCCTTTAAGTACTTTGTAGTTATTATCGCCGAGCAAGAATTGAAAGAGGAAAAGGTCATTCATTAATAAAATGATCTGAAGAGCCCCTCTAGGTCCCAGATCTTAAGGATTAGTGAGATATTCGAAAGATGGGCCTCTCCGTTAGAGGGTCTTCTTCCAACTTCTTTCGTTTTGCACCAGATCTTTTTCCGAGCACATGACCAAGATCTTATCATCCCTAGTTTAAGTTGAAAACTAAAGTTTCTCCAATGACGCCCATAGCTCCATTAACAAAAAAGGTGCTCCACTGGACAGGGTTCCTAATATATAACTCTGCTTTATATTGAGGGATAGGCAAGAGGAAGATTTCTTAGCATCAACTATGGACCTATTTTTAAGATAATCAAAAAAATCTTGACTAGAAGGCTAACTACGGTGGCTTATAAGTATATTAGTCCAGCCCAGACAACTTTTGTTCCTGATAGGTATATTTAAGATGGAGTTGTTGTATTCCATGAAATATTGCATAGTTCCAAAAAGACCCAGATCCTTAAGCTTGATTTTGAAAAATCTTATGACAAAGTCCATTGAGTTCTTTTAATGGAAGTACTAAAGGTTTTTCTTGGATCAAACAGGTTGTGCAAACTGGAGAGGGTTGGCATCAATTTAAATGGGAGAATCGGGGATACTTTATACTTAGGAAGTATCAAGGCAAGGAGATCCACTTTCTCCTCTCCTCTTTAACTTGGTAGTTGATGCTTTGGGTGAGATGTTGAACTCTGCCAAAGCTACATGCCACATCAGGGGTTTGGCCTAGGATCTCATCATAGGGGAGGTCACTCATCTGCCATATGCAGATGGCAGCATACCGTTGATTGAGAATGATGAGGATACCATTTTAACAGTTAAATTTCTTGTTTACTATCATGAAGATCAAGCTATGTCAGGTTTAAGAATTAACTACCAAAATAGTGAAGTTTTTGGTGTGGGCATTAATGCTGCTGACCACATGGTGAAGTGGGATACTTTGAGTAGGCCTAAGGAGTTTCGTGGTTTGGGTTTCACTAATACAAGAACTAGGAACATCTGCTTATTGAGTAAATCTGTAAGTTAGAAAATGGAGCCCAAAACCATAGTGTCAAATGTCAAGCTTCATGCACTAACCAACAATTCCAAAAGACAGATTTTATGGAAAGGACTAGGCAATCCACAAGCTTATTGAGTAAATGGATCTATAAGTTAGAAAATGGAGCCCAAAACCATAGTGTCAAATGTCAATTCCAAAAGACAGATTTTATGGAAAGGACCAGGCAATCCACTTATTAATACCCCCCCCCCCCCCCCCCCCCCCCCCCCACAGAAGAGAAGTCAACACTGTGTGAACCCAGAGGTATGGCTGAAGAGGCCAATACGTGGATGAAGGGGGCACCAACAGTTTAGGAAAAATTGCGGCACACAGGACTCAAGACCTTGGCTCGGATACCATGTTAGGAGAATAGCAACTTAGTATTCTCAAGATGCCAAAAAGCAACATATATACATGTGCATCATGTAGGCCAAAGGCCAATATGCAAGAGGCCAAAAGACTATCATAAATATAACTCTAACATCAATTCTTAGAAGCAACTATATGGGGATGTTGGCTCCTATCAATCTGATGGTACTAGAGGCAACAATTTCGGAAAAGCCTTCACAAGATAAAAAACTGGTTCAAGCTGGGGTCCTCTATTGTGTTGCCAATGGCAAACAAAGCATGTCCTGGCATAATGTGTGGACATGTTACTATGTTAGTGTCCTAGTTTCCAGCAATCTTTGCTGGCTGTGAACTACAATTGGACACAGTAGCCAGGGTGGTCAGGGAGGATGGTTCGCACACCTCACCTTCAGCAGGTCAGCCCTGATGAGGTGAGTGAATGGAATGGCTTGTAAGGTGTAAGGGGTACTGGATAAATATTATTTCATCAGCCGAAGAGGACACTGTTGTGTGGCCTCTTGATGCTATGCTAGAATTAAGTTTAGTTCTAAATTCATGTACTTGTTCATGAATAACTCTAGAGTTAAGGATGTTAGGATGATAGACATGTGGCGATCCAATTTTCCGTTAGAGCAGGAAATTTTCCTCTAGATAATAATGTTTTAGGGGGCAGATTCAGCTAGCTGTGCAACTCGTTGCTAAAAACTGGCCGGGGTCTGAATTATGTGTTTGCTATGGGGTAGCAGAGTATGCTGATCGTACCATCTTTCGCTGCCCCATAGCACCACGTTTTACTTGGTTCATGATTAGGGATTGTTTCTCTGTCAACACAGTGCTCTGTCCCTGAGGGGAGTTTATTGAGCTCTTCCTTAAACAGGGTGAAACCAAGAGTAAATCATGTGACACGGTTTTGATTTCAGCGATTACATCATTGCATGGTCGCTTTGGCTCACTAGGAATGATATAGTGTTCAACCACAGAGTGGTCTACAATACTTTGCATCCACTTTACAGACTTTTTTCGCTGATGCTGCAGTGGAAGAAGTTGGTCAGGCATAAGAGTCTCCTGGAGCTCGAGGAGGCGCTGACGAAGAACGACAGCAAGCTGAAAGATCTGAATCTAGGGACGCTGCGTGATAGAAGCGGCGTTGGCTGACTTAGCTTGGATATTTTGCTTTAGTTCCTGTACTGATTGGGGATGATAATGTGAGCCGTGTCCTCACTTATGCTGGCTGTGTGCTTTCTGTAATATTTGTTTGCTCAGTCAGATTCAGTTTTACTTTCTTGATGCAAACACTATGAAAGCTTTCAATATGAACTGGTCTACGGATCTTTTCTCTCAAAACAATCGAAGATAACGTCACCATCTTCACAGCGCTAGCTTGGTGGCTTGAACTCATGGTGGTGAGCTCGCCCAACCGGGTTCGAATCGCGGTAGAACTAAACAGGGTGCTATCCGTGTGAAAAACGCCTGGAGAGGTCTCATTTCTACCTAGTAACAACTTATAGCCAAGGGAGGGAGCATTCAACCGTTGTTCAACGTTTACACCGGACAGTGTCAGGTTTAGATGACACCATCACATACTCACATATCACCGGAGCTCACCTCGGTAGCCATCGGGGAGAGCGACGGTGGCTCCCTGCAGTTTCCTCCCGCGGAAGAAGGCCTCCTCCACCCTCACCCCGTCCACCTCCACACCTGCACGCATCCATCAGTTCATCAACCAAACGGACAGAAGGGAGACAGACACAGAGACAGATAGGGGGGTTGGGACGAGCGCACGAGCCTGTGTCCCTCGGCTTGAAGTAGTCGGAGACAGCGGCGGCGCTGTTTTGCCTGATGCCGCAGGGCAGGAGGTGCACCCGGCCGAGGTCGGTGGCCGCCGGGGATAGATCGACGCCGGCGGCGGGAGTGGCGGCTTGCTCCATGGTTTAGTTTGATGTGGGTTGCAGCGCAGACGCCACGGGGCCTTCGGCAAATCAGGTAGCGCACGCGCACCCCGCGCGGTTATTGGGCTCGGCCCACGTTGTTCGGTTGACCGTTTCTGTATTCTCTCGTTCTGTTTCGCCAGCCTTTGTCTTGCGCTCCTTTTTCGTTTGGTCGTTTCTGTCGCGTTAATTTGCTGACTCGTGGGTCGGTGACTCCCCATAACCCCCCGTACTGGCTCCGACGCGATGCGCTTTCAAGCCGTATGGGGTCTTGGCGCGATGTTGCCAAATGGAGACACTGGCTCCCAGCCGTGCTCTTCAATAACGAAATTTAAATATTTTAAATTTAGCAGATATTTGGACAAACAGTTCAAACTTCAACTAACAGTTTAAACTTAACAAAAATTTAAAAAAAACAAAAAAAACGCCATCTAATGGTGGCGACGGCCGAATCCGAGCCGGCAGTACATCGCCGCGGCGTAGTCGAACATGGCGTTCTCGTCGTCGTCGCTGGGCGGCTCGTCCTTCGGCGGCTGCACCCCTCGCCGCTGGTCCTGCACGCCGGCCGCGTGGAAGGGCCAGCCGCCCCCTCGTCGTCGTCGCTGTCGACGATGATGACGTGGCGCCTGGCGCGCTCGGCCTGCTCCGCCGCTAGTCCTGCGCGGACCAACTTGCGGCGAACTCGTCGGTGGCCGGCAGGACGTCGTTAAAAGATGCCCGCTCCAGCATACTCTGACTCGAAAATTCTTCCGGGTCCTCGCCGTCCGCCAGCTGGAGCGTTGCCGCCTTGTACTCCGACGGTGGCGTCCACTCCTTCTTGGGCTCGGGCTTGGGCCTATCCAAGCGGAGGCGGCGACGCGGCGAGGGAGGCGCGTGACGCCTGCGCGGCGGGCTCGCTGGCTTGTCCTTCTCCGGCGGGAGCGCGAGGTAGCGCGGCGACGGCGAGAGGTACGGCGAGTACCGCGTCGGGGACGTCGACGACCGCGAGGAGGAGGGGGAGGACATCGACGGCGCGCGGCGGGGCGTCCAGCGGTTGCTGGCGGCCTGCTGGCGATCGCGCGGGATGCGCGGCAGCATCACCAACGGCGGGTTGTTGCCATTGGCGATGTGCTCTAGGACCCAGGAGAGGGTTCGTCCCGGAGCGCTCCACCACCGCTTCCGGCCTTCGCTGTTGTAGTTGGCCGGCGGCAGGACAACACCGTCGTAGGCCTCGAAGCGTTCCTCGCGCTGTCGCGCGAAGAACGCCGCCCACGACTGGGGGTTGTCGGGATCCCACTGGGGGTCGTTGCGCTCCGCGTCGGTGAGCACCCCCCAGTAATGCTCGTAGATGGCGACCCTGCGGGACGCGCCGGTGGGGATGGGCGGCATAGCGACGCCGCCGCGGCTCAACGCCCACCCCGTCAGGAGCCGGAAAGCCGGCGGGACGGGGTAGCCGGCGCTCCACAGCGCCTGTGCCTCGTCGACGTGGAGCCAGAGGTGGCCAAACCCGTTGGCCGACGCGCCTTCATAGCCGTCGTAGCGCGCCATCACAGAGAGAGAGGGAGAAGAGGACGACGTTTGGGGGAGATGGTGGAGCTCGCCATTGAGGTAATGCGCGTGCGGCGGCAATGGAAACCGCCGCAGGTTTTTATACTAGGGGGGAGGGGGAGGCGAGCGGTGGGCATTAACGCCACCCTACCCCTTTGACGGGACGCGTCGGCTGCACCGCCCACTGCCGTTCGCTGGGAAGGTTGCGGCGAGCAGCGTCATTACTCGGCGTTGATGGCGAGGAAGACAGGCTCTACGCGGCTGCCACACGGGCCAGCTTTGACCAGGGCGGTTTGGCGCGCGCGCTCCCGTCTAATCTTCCCGCCACCCGCCCTGCCATGCGTCCATCCGGCGCCCCCGCTCGCCTCCCTGTACATTGGGTTTGTCCTAGGGCCGCCGGGTAAATAACTGGGCGCGCCGGCGCCAAAAAAAAATGGGGCGCGCGGCTGGGCTCGAAATTTCGCGCTGGCGGCCCCCAAAACGCTATGGGGGGCATTTGAGGCCCCCGAGTGGAGATGCTCTAACTCTATACGTATCGTGCATTTTTCCTATAGGAGGTGGAGGTTGTCCGGTGGCTTGAACATGTGTACGAGTACGGATGCACTGCTGAGTTGCGGCGCTCAGACTTCCACTCGATCTTGAGATCGGCAAGTGTACGACTACATCAACCACGAGTTCCTACTCGTTAACAAAACTCGTTGTCTTCGAGGGTAAGTTCTCGTTGGATGTATTTCCACCCATTGCTCAGTACCTAGTAGATAGATCTTGGCGTGTAGTTCTCATCGTAGGAATTTTTTTGTTTTCTATGCTGCGGACCCAACAGTGGTATCAGAGCCTGATCTATGCGTAGGTGCTTTGCACGGGTAGTACACATATGTTTCTTTGTGGGCGATGATGATCATGTTATTGCATCTTCTATGTATTTTGGATATTGGTGGCATAGTGGGATGAAGCGGCCCGGATCAACCTTACATGTCATCGTACATGAGACTGGTTCCACGACTGACATGCAACTTGTTTTGCATAAGTGGCTGGCGGGTGTCTGTCTCTCCTACTATAGTCAATATCTAATTTACAACGAGTTGCTAATAACTTGATTATCCTCATTGTGGTTCATGTTCGTAGGTAAGAACGATTCTATCTCCGAAAGCCCTAAGCCATGTAAAACTTGCAATTGATAAATTAGAGGCATCTAGTTTAGATCGTTGCTGGGCTAGTGTATTGATATGGTATTGTTGTAAGTAGATGTATGATAGAAACTCTTACAACCCATTCAACGTGTAAGTTCCATAGACCTTGGCCTTACACACAAAGGAATGATAGAGATCATACCACGATGCAAATGATAGAGATCAAATGCATGGACCATATCATCTCACTTTACACATTAGATGTTAGCATCTTATACTGCTAGTTTGGCGCTTTTGGTAGCATTGTAAGATGATCCCTCATTTAGATATCAAGATAAAATGTGTTCTTCCTTAAGTATGCACCGTTCTATGGATCGTGTTTCGAGACATCACGTGATGATCGGGTGTACTCAACTCTATGCTTCCATACAACGGGTGTAAGACAGTTTTGCACACGCGAGTACTAAGGTTCTTACTTGGCGAGCCTAGCATGTACAGACATGGCCTCGGAACACGGACCAAAAGGTTAAGCATGAGTCATATGGTTGATATGATGCCCATATAGATGCTCGCCTTTGAAGCTACACCGACTCACGTGATGATCGGACTTGGTGTAGTGGATTTGGTTCATGTAATCACCAAAAAGACATGAGGGATGTCGTTTTTGAGTGGGCGTTCATTAGTAATTTGGATTAGTTGAACTCAATCTATCATAAACTTAGTCTAAATAAACTTTACAAATTCTGTTGTAGATGGCACCACCTGCTTTTAATTTCAATGTGTTCATGGAGAAAGAGAAACTTGTTGCGAATGGTAGCAACTTCACCAACTGGGCTATGAATTTGAGGATTCTCCTCACTGCTGCACAAAAGCAATATGTGCTAGATGCGCCGCTAGGCCCCCCACCAGCTCCTGATGCCCCTGACGAGGAAAATAATGTCTATATGACTCATTAGGAGGACCACAACTTTGTTCATTGCGGCATACTGTATGGGCTAGAGCCAGAACTTCGAAAGCATTTCGAAAATGGAAATGCCTTTGATACCATGGGAGAATTGAAAATGATTTTCGATACCCATGCTGCTGTAGAGAGTTATAATGCTACTGAAAAGTTCTTTAGCTGCATGATGGAGGAGAACAGCTCCGTTAGTGAGCATGTACTCAAAATGTCTGGGTACGCCGATAAGCTTGTGTCCTTGGGAATAACGATTCCCATTGACTTAGGCATACATCGTGTTCTCCAATCTCTGCCACCTAGCTACAAGAGCTTCGTGATGAACTATAATATGCAGGGCATGAAGAAGTCTCTTCCCGAGCTTCTGTCAATGCTTAAGACTGCAGAAGTGGAGATTAGGAAAGAACATCAAGTGTTGATGATCAATAGGACCACCGGTTTCAAGAAGGACAAGAAAGGCAAGCACAAGGGAAAGAAGGGTGGCAAATATGTTGCCACGCCTGAAAAGAAACCCCGAGCTAGCCCTAAGTCTGACACCGAGTGTTACTATTGCAAGGGGACTGGCCATTGGAAGCGCAATTGCCCCAAGTATTTGGCGGACAAGAAGTCCGGCGAGGCAAACAAAGGTATATGTGATATACATGTTATTGATGTGTACTTGACTAGTACTCGCAGTAGCACCTGGGTATTTGATACGGGATCAGTTTTTAATATATGTAACTCGATTCAGGGGCTGCGGAACAAGCGACAACTAGAAAGGGATGAGGTCACGATGCGGGTCGGCAATGGATCAAGAGTTGATGTGATCGCCATCGGAACGCTGCCTCTCCATATGCCATCGGGATTAGTTATAAACCTAAATAACTGTTATTCGGTGCCTGCACTTAGCATGAACATTGATGCAAAGTGGTTATTCGTTTAAATCTGAAAACAATGGTTGTTCGATTTATATGGATAATATCTTTCATGGTCATGCACATGTGGTGAATGGTTTATTTCTATTGGATCTCGATAGTAATATTACGCACATTCATAATGTTGATGCTAAAAAGATTAAACTTGATGATGATATATTCACATATATGTGGCACTGCCGTCCAGGTCATATTGGCGTTAAACGCATGAGGAAACTCCATTTTGATGGACTTTTGGAATCACTTGATTTTGAATCATTTGATACATGTGAGCCAGCCTTATGGGCAAGATGACTAGAACGCCGTTTTCCGGTTCAATGGAACGGGCGACCGATTTATTGGAAATCATACATACTGATGTGTGTGGACCAATGAGTGTGTCGACGCGAGGTGGATATCATTATTTTGTTACTTTCATGGATGATTTGAGTAGATACGGGTATATCTATTTGATGAAACACAAGTCTAAAACATTTGAAAAGTTCAAGGAATTTCAGAATGAAGTGGAAAATCACCGTAATAGAAAGATCAAATTTCTTCGGTCTGACCGTGGAGGTGAGTATCTAAGTTACGAGTTTAGCACACACATGAAAGAGTGTGGAATAGTTTCACAACTCACGCCTGCCGGAACACCACAATGTAATGGTGTGTCGGAACGTCGTAATCGTACTTCATTTGATATGGTTCGATCTATGATGTCTCTGACTGACTTGCCACTATCATTTTGGGGTTATGCACTGGAAACAGCTGCATTCACTTTAAATCGGGCACCATCTAAATCCGTTGAAATGACACCGTATGAATTATGGTTTGGAAACAAACCTAAGCTATCATTTCTTAAAGTTTGGGGATGCGATGTTTATGTGAAGAAACTTCAGCCGGATAAACTCGAACCCAAAGCGGAAAAATGCGTCTTCATAGGATACCCTAAGGAAATGATTGGGTATACCTTCTATCACAGATCCGAGGGCAAGGTTTTTGTTGCCAAGAATGGATCCTTTCTTGAGAAGGAGTTTCTCGCGAAAGGTGTCAGTAGTCGGAAGGTAGAACTCGAAGAGGTTATTGAACCTTCTCTTCATGAAATGGTGAGTAGCGCAGCACCGGAAGTTATTTCAGAATTGACTTCACCTAATGAAGAGAGAGCTAATGATATTGATCATGAAACTCCGAAAGAGGACACTACCGAACCTCGTAGGTCAAGCAGGACACGTGCAGTTCCTGAACTATACGACAATCCTGTTATGAATTTCATGGTTGATGAAATAGATGACCCTACGACGCATGAAGAAGCGATGATGAGCCCGGATTCCAACAAATGGCTAGAATCCATGAAATCCGAGATGGAATCCATGTACGAGAACCAAGTTTGACCTTGGTGGACTTACCTCACAATCGTAAGGCCGTTGAGAATAAATGGATTTTCAAAAGAAAAACGGATGCTGGTGGTAATGTGACCATCTATAAGGCTCGACTTGTCGCAAAGGGGTTTCAAAAAATTCAAGGAGTTGACTACGATGAGACATTCTCTCCTGTAGCGATGCTTAAATCGGTTAGGATTATGTTAGCAATTGTTGCATATTTCGATTATGAAATATGGCAGATGGATGTCAAAACTGCGTTCCTCAATGGTAATATTGCAGAAGAGTTGTATATGATACAACCTAAGGGTTTTGTCGATCCTAAGGATTCGAATAAGGTATATAAACTTCAGTGATCCATCTATGGACTGAAGCAAGCATCCCAGAGTTGGAATCTCCGCTTTGATGAGGTGATCAAAGATTTTGGATTTGTCCAAACGTATGGAGAGGCTTGTATTTACAAGAAAGTGAGTGGGAGCAATGTGGCATTTCTGATATTATATGTGGATGACATATTATTGGAAATGATATAGATCTTTTAAACAGTGTTAAAAGTTATCTAAACAGCAAATTTTCGATGAAAGACCTTGGTGAAGCGTCATATATATTAGGCATTAAAATCTATAGAGATAGATCAAGGCGCCTAATTGGGCTATCGCAGAGTACATACCTTGATAAGATATTAAAGAAGTTTAATATGTACGGAAGTAAGAAGGGGTTCTTACCTATGTTGCAAGGCAAGACATTGAGTAAGATTCAAAGTCTAGCTACGGCGGAAGAAAGAGAGATAATGGATAAGATCCCCTATGCCTCGGCCATAGGCTCTATTATGTATGCCATGCTATGTACAAGACCGGATGTGGCACATGCTATTAGTTTGACTAGTAGGTACCAATCTGATCCAGGTTCAGAACACTGGATAGCGGTCAAGAACATCCTCAAGTACTTGAGAAGAACTAGGGATATGTTTCTTATATACGGAGGTGAAGAAGAGCTAGTCACTAAGTGTTATGTCGATGCTAGCTTTGACACCGATCCGGATGACTATAAGTCTCAATCCGGATACGTATTTCTCTTGAACGGAGCAGCAGTTAGTTGGAGGAGTTCCAAACAACCTGTGGCCGCTGGATTAACGACGGAGGCGGAATATGTTGCTGCTTTAGAAGCGGCGCAGGAAGCGGTTTGGATGAAAGAGTTCATTACGGAACTGGGTGTGGTTCCTAGTGCATTGGACCCGATGGTGATCTATTGTGACAACAATGGAGCCACAGCCAATGCCAAGGAACCGAGGTCTCACAAGAATTCCAAGCATATTAAGCGCCGGTTTCACTCCATCCGCGTGCATGTCAAGGATGGAGATATAAAGATTTGTAAAGTACACACGGACCTAAATGTAGCAGATCCGTTGACTAAAGCTCTCCCTAGGGCAAAACATGATCAACACCATAACTCCATGGGTGTTAGATTTATCACTATGTGAACTAGATTATTGTCTCTAGTGCAAGTGTAAGACTGAAGGAAATATGCCCTGAGAGGCAATAATAAAGTTGTTATTATGTATTCCTTATATATGATAGATGTTTATTTTGCATGCTAGAATTGTATTGATCGGAAACATCAATACATGTGTGTTTAATAAACAAACAGGGTTCCTAGTTATGCCTCTCTTATAGACTAGCTTGTTGATTAACAAGATGATCAAGGTTTCCTGATCATGGACATTGGATGTTGTTAATAACAAGGTCACATCATTTGTGAAATGATGTGATGAACATTCATCCGAAGTATAGCATTAGGATCAAGTCATTATGTTTATATTGCTATAACATCATACGAAGTAATCTTTATCCTTAGACCATGAGATCATGTTAATTGCTAACACCTGAAGAGTATCTTGATAACATCAAACGTCACACCGTAACAGGGTGACTATAAAGATGGGTTCAGTGCTACGAAGGTGTTATGTTGAGGCTCATGGATCAAGAGTGGAATTTGTCAATCCCGATGATGGATAGATATACTCTGGGCCCTCTCAGTGATATCACATTGAGATAGCTTGCAAGCAAGTGATGTGATCACTAGAATGTTATATCACGGGAACGAGAAAAGAGTGCATGTCGGTAACGAGATCAAACTAGGTATTTGGATACCGATGATCGAATCTCGGACATGTATTATATCAAGAGACAAAGGGATTAAATTACAAGCGTTAAAGTTTCTCACGATCACATAAGTCATCGTTGAATATGTAGGAATCAGTATGGATCTCCAGGTCCCGCTTCTGAATATTGATTTGAGAGGAGTATCAAGCATGTCTGCATTATTCGCGAACCATAGGGTGACACACTTAAGAGTTACCGGACACCATTTTGGAGCACATATGTTTCAGACGAAAGAATTGCAAAGCGCAGGAATTGTTTCGATAGAAACCGGAAATTGTTTCAGGTGAAATTGCAGAAAGTGGTTCTGCATGTGATATTGAAATATTGCAAGGGGTTATATGTGAATGTTTGTTAATTAAAGTAATTAACAAAATTCTGAATAAATTTAATAAAAGAGTTTTATTAAATGAGAGAGCATTAAACTTGGAGAATTTTAATGCATTTAAAGTGGGGACTTTAAAAGGGAATATGAAGATGCATTTTAATGTGGAGGGGTTACCACCACATGAATGGGGGAGGTGAGGGGTCACCCCCCATGCGCCGGCCATGGAGAGGAGGGGCACCCCCCTCCTCCTATAAAAGGCCACCCTCTCCCTCCTTCTTCCTCATACCTCCTTGTGAAGGACCTCTCTCCCCCTCTAGAATTATTCCCCCATGGTCTCGGATTAGCGAGATACATGTTCCCGGTGGCATTTCGTCTGGAAGGAGTTGCTGCTTCCGCTGGATCGCTGGAGCGAGGAGGTGGAGGTTGTCTGGTGGCTTGAACGTGTGTGCGAGTACGGATGCGCTGCTGAGTTGCGGCGCTCGGACTGCCACTCGATCTTGAGATCGACAAGTGTACGACTACATCAACCACGAGTTCCTACTCGTTAACAAAAATCGTTGTCTTCGAGGGTAAGTTCTCGTTGGATGTATGTCCACCTGTTGCTCTGTACCTAGTAGATAGATTTTGGCGTGTAGTTCTCATCGTAGGATTTTTTTTGTTTTCTATGCTGTGGACCCAACACCTTTAGGGCACCCTCACAATAATCTATAATCTCAACTCACATAGGAGAAACCCTTGTAACCCATATTCCGGCTCTGCCGTATTACTGGATTGCTAGCAGGAGTAGGATCCGTCCAAAGCCGGCGGATTCGAACCTGAGTAAACTTGTGTGCTCACCATCCCGGGACACCATACGTCTCACACCCCTCTCTTCCACACGCCTCGAGGACTTCCTCATGGCGTACTTGTCATCAATCCGACGACAGTTGGCGCCCATCGTGGGGCAAGTGAGCTTCGGATCTGGGTTCCGAGCGGAATCTGCAAGAATCGAAATCAGCGAGACCATCGTCGTCGGTCGTGTCCTCTATGCCAGCGACGTCCCTCTCATCGTTATCGACGAGACCTGGATTCCGGCTAGGGAGGCCGTGACTACCTACACCATCATGTCCTTTGGCGAGATCGATGTGTACATTAGTTTTGCTGAACCTGCCCCACCCACCCCAGCGGTGATGATAGAGATAGAAGAAATCTCTAGGTCCACTTTGTCTGCGGAAGCGGTAGAGTTCCAGATCTCAGAGAATCCTAATCCCACCCAGCTCACACCCGTTGTGGAGATAGTGGAGAAAGCCGAACCTGAAGCAGATATTGCGGTTCAAATCGAATATGGAGTGGATCTCCCTAGCGAGGCCGAATCCCAAATCGATCTACCCGCTGAGGTCGAAATCCAGGAGGAGCAGGACAACAACCTCGGTTCCGGCTTTGCTAAAACCGGAACAGACCAACCTTTCCTGAGGCATACGTTGAGGCGCATGATGCTGCAAGGTGCAAACGTGGATGAGGTTCTCGAAACCATCAGGATTTTCGAAGAAGCCCACAAGGAAAGCCGCAACTACCTCAGGAACCACACGTCGCACTTTGTCGGATATGTTGGATCCGAATCCGGCTCTTTATCGTTTCTTATCTCTTACAATACAATAAACCACTACATAGTGTACGGATTAACTTTGAACATTGACCATTGGATCAAGACTAGCAAATCAAAACACTGCCAACCTCTTGATCTTCTTTTCCATTCTTAGCATCTAGAAAGATTCTACATTAGCACGATGAATGCTAGTATGCGCAAACCTAAAAACACAAACTCCATTGCTCAGTTTTCAGGGTCCCTGTGCTAATAAATGCATGGACTTGGATGCAATTTTCATTTTTATGAGGTCCTTGATGTAACTTGTACTTCTATCGACCGTGTTAACTCTCAAGCACCTCTCTCCTACGAGACCTACCATTTGATAGCCATTCGTAGTACTTCTTATCTTCTCTTTATCGTGTGTTATTTCTTACAATACAATAAACCATTGCATAACATTGACCGTTGGATCAAGACTAGCAAATCCAAACATAGCACTCTTGATATTCTTTTCCATTCTTAGCATCTAGAAAGATTCTACTTTATCACGATGAACACTACTATGCGTAAACCTAAAAACACAAACTCCATTGCTCACTTTTCAGGGTCCTTGTGCTAATAAATGCATGGACTTGGATGCAATTTTCATTTTTATGAGGTCCTTGATGTAACTTGTACTTCCATCGACCGTGTTAACTCTCAAGCACCTCTCTCCTACGAGACCTACCATTTGGTAGGCTATTTATAGTACTTCTTATCTTCTCTTTATCGTGTCTTATCTTTTACAATACAATAAATCACTTCATAGTGTATGGTTTAACTTTGAACATTGATCGTTGGATCAAGTCTAGCAAATCCAAACATTGCCAAACGCTAGATCTTATTTTCCATTCTTAGCATCTAGAAAGATTCTACTCCGTCCGGCCGAAATTAGTTGACTTAGATTTGTCTAGATTCAAATGTATCTAGACTTGTTTTAGTGTTAGATACGTCCGAATCTAGATAAAACTAAGTCAACTAATTTGGGTCGGAGGGAGTACTTTAGCACGATGAACGCTATTATGCGCAAACCTCAAAACACAAACTCCATTGGTCAGTTTTCAGGGTCCTTGTTCCAATAAATTAGTGAACTTGGACGCAATTGTCATTTTTATGAGGTCCTTAATGTAACTTGTACTTGAAGGGGATCCGCAGCAGAGAACAAAAAATTTCCTACGATGGAACCCTAGAAGTGCCTAGGATCTATCTATGTAGTAATGCAGCCAATGCGTATAGAATACATACCCTTGTAGACCGTACGGGGTTAACATTCTACGGGGAACATGGTTGAAGTAGTCGTACTCGTAGCCGACCTCAAGGTCGCGAAGCTCCTCGCAGGTCACCCCTTGCTCCTTCTTCAACTTCATCGTGCAGCAGCTCCGGCTCACGACATTTAAGCGCCCCAAGTGTTGCGCCTCGTGTCTTCGTACACATCCGGTGCACGATGAGACCTTCGGCTCCCCGATCGCGCCGGGAGTGCGGATCCGGCTAGGAATCCCTACAGCACAACGGCGTACTACAGGTGTGCCTCGATCGCACAGCCTAGACTTGGGGCCATGGTCACAAGGGCTAGAGAGAGAGGGAAGGAGGAAGTCAACCAAAGGACTTCTCCAAAATTGGGTGTGTGTCATACCACCCATGGGCACCCCTTTATATAGGCGGAGGGGGTGTGCCCTCCCCATTAGGTTAGCCATGTGGGACTATTTGTAATCAGGAAATAAAGGGGAAAAACGTCCCAGCCAGATGGGCCAGTTGGAACCAGCCCAAGAGGCAAAAAGGCAAACAGCAGACAACAGCCTAGGGCTCAGCCGGCCGGGTGGGCCGACCTGCCCCCCGCGGCCCAGCGTCGCCCGCGGCGATAGCTAGTGTGAGACCCGGGTGGGCCGCTGTGCCTCCCCGGCCCGTTGGCTTCCGGCGCCCAGCGCCTCCACCCTGGGTGGTCCTAGTGCCGGCCTGCCCGGGCGGGCTGGCGGTCGGCTGCGGCCAGCCTGGGCGACATCTTCTGCCTGCTGCGTGCGCGCGGTGGTTAATATCCGCCGCCCACGTGGGCTGGCAGTTGTTTTACCCTTTTCCTTTTTCTAGCAGATTTTCTCTTAGGCTATTTCCCTCTAGGGATTTGGCCTAATATAAAAGTTGCTTTTATAAATCTTAATCTAAATATTATTTAGAATATATTAATTCATAATTAGCATATTATAAATGTATATTTAAATTCCCATTTATCCGAAAACACTTTTCAGGGTCTTTTCCTTTATTATTTCTCCGAACAACTTCGGATCTCTCTGCGGAACATTTCTGGCTTTCTCTTTCCCTACTGTGATTCCGTCTTACGAATGATCCCTCTCATCGTACCCTTAAGTGTATCCTCTCATGGCCCGGGAATGCTCTAGACATGATTTGTATCATTGATCAACAGAGGGACCAGGGATATCCATGTGACCCCTATGCATTCCTGATGACAATGTCGTTTGAACCGCTAAATGTAGCATCCTTGTCCTTTTGTTTCTCGATACAACTTGTCCGAGATTCGATCATTGGTATCCCATACCTTGTTCAATCTCGTTCGCAACAAGTTCTATTTTCTTGTTACTATGATATTACATCCCCGTGACCGAGTCACATGTTGCAACATTTATGGATGTAATCTCACCAAGCCAGCCGTATGTATCTTTACCCGTCATGTGGGTGAACAAATCGCGGTCTTGCAGTCACATGTCATCTACTGTTCCTTTGGAATACCCAACGTACACCTTTATGGCCACCGTATTACCAGATGACGGTTGATGCAGTCTAAGTAGCCTCGAGAAATAGTGAGTTATATGAGCTCACGGTCTAAGGAAAAGGAGTCTAGGTATAACTGTTGCAACAATGAACTATATGACTTGATCGTGTTGCAATCCTTCAAGGAATGTCCAATCACATCATTCTCCAATGATATGATCCCATTGTCAATTGGCATAAATGCCCATGATCATGAAACCCAGATCATCCTCATGACCAACGAACTAGTATGAATAGAGGCTACTAGGGACTTTGTTGTTTCATACCACACCTGTACCAATGTTTCTACTTAGCACAGTTATATCACAATATGAAACTATTATAAACTAATTGAGATATGACAATAAAAACCTATTTATTATTTGCCTCTAGGGCATATCTCCTTCAGTCTCCCACTTGCACTAGAGTACAAATAATCCAGCTCGCATTTTACTCATATAAACCATATACCATATGCGTTTATAGATCATGCATGCTCATGGGAAACGTCATGTACATGTTCTGTTTTACTAGATCATTATGTCTTTTGCAAATCCTTAATGTCTTCGTAATTTTGACATTCACACCATTATTGTATAATGGGTCGAAGTATTTGTTTGGCAACAAAGTGAGACATTTGTTTCTAGTGTTTATGATGATGGTCGTTTTCACCATTGTCATCTAAACTTCGAAACACGCTTTGCTATCCTTTGTGTATATACTATAGTCATGGCGGCAGAACGAGGCCGGATTCTAGGAGCTTATAGTGACTTTAGATCAACCTCGAGGGCTTTCTCATGGGCACTGGGCCCTGAGACACATCATTCTACATTAAAAGCGAACTAGCCCCACCATAACATTATATATCACATCAGATGTAGCCTTTATAATTCTATATCTATGTAGATCCTAGTGCATGAAATGCATCTATGCCACTTACATTGCTTCTTACCATTTAAGTACAAACTTAATTCTGGTTCAGTGATCAACTCAGGAATCACTTAAATACATGTTCTTACAGTTAAGACTTTGTCCTACCAACCAGAACTTCAGGTCACATGACGTCGAGTATATAACATGGTTATATGGAAGAACCTATGACTGAGGCATAGGAGATGCAACACATCTCTTTCTTTCAACCATAGTTGCAATACTAATTCAATGCTTCATGCAGTAAGAACTTCTTTCTTACCTTGTTCCATTCTGAGCTACTTCAGAATCTTGTCTTAGGACATTCTGAACATCTTTCAGAATTAAGCCCAGGAAGCATTCGACATTTAGTGTTTATTAAACTCACTAATCTATCTCGATAGATATCTTTGTTTAATGACTTCAACTTCATCCTTATTTATCTAACTTAAATATTATTAACACCAATCATGTCATTCACATATGTCGTCCACATATCCCAGAATGATTTCACGCTCCCACTCAAATATGACATTCATGTTTGAGATCTAGGGATTTCACTTAGCTCCCACTCAAAATATGTCAGCTACATATTATGAATTAGCCAAGATGATTTGCTCCCACTCAAATCTAGGTCCTCTCGATAATCTTGGACATTCCAAAATTCTTTGATCATCATCAAATCGAGAATTCCACTAACGAGATTTCAATGACCATTCATTTCTCGTACTTAGGTTCATCACGCTTCTTTGTAATTCGTAGGTATGTCTTGTTCAAAACATGGCAAGTGAATCAATAATATAATTCTACAAACTTGTAGAATATATAGTTGAATCCTACTTCCTTTAGTAAAAGTATTCGATGAAACTTTGTGATCATTACCATTGGTTTCTCCCCTATTTGTAGAGTTTGGTTTCACGAAAAATATTCCGCTGCGCCACTCAACAATTCGGAGGTAAGGTCAAATACCTTGTTTTTGATCTTTTACTTTCTTCCACCTGTATCTTCATCAAGACACGTCAGCTTTGGACAACAACAGGTTTGCCCCTTTTGTGGAAGATGCATTCATAGCTTCCTAAGAATTCTCTACAAAGACTTGTTTATTTGCCACGATTTCGATTTATCGAAATCTCCAGAAACTCGAACTTGCCATAACACTTATGGTGTTGTTTCCAAGAATCTTTTAGATGTTCCTTTGTGTTTCAAATGAGTGTTTGCTTATTTTGATCTCTGACTCTAAACGTCAACTATAACCCCGATAAGAGATAATATTATTGTAGGGGTTCCGCGTATGAAAATAATAAATTTTACTCTACGCCCCTGAACCCCTGAAGCTGCCAGGACCTATCTATTAGTAATACAATAACGGGAGGGGATTTTCGCGAACTTACCCTTGAAGACCGAAAAGCGTTGTCAACGCTCAGGAGAGCGTGGTTGATGTAGACGGGCCGAAGCCGACCTCAAGGTCGTGATGAAGTCCTTGCGCTCCTTGGCTCCAACGACTTGAGTGCCTCAAGTGCGACACCTCGCGGGGAGTTACACACATCCGATGCCTGACGATGACTCCGGCTTCCCCGATCCAGTAGCAGTTGCGGAAGTAGAGCTCTCGGATCCGAATCCCGTAGCACGACGGCGCTCCACGGTGAAGATGTCTCTCGCTCGCGCAGTCCAAACTTGGGACCACGGTCACGAGAGAGAGAGAGGGGTGATACATTGCAAATGTATCTATAATTTTTGATGTTCCATGCTTGGTTTTATCTACTTTCTTATGTTTTGTTCCAACTTTGGAGTACTTTCCATACACTTTCTTGGACTAACCTATTAACAAGAGCCATAGTGCCAGTTGCCTGTTTTCTGCTATTTTTGGTTCCAGAAAGTCAGAAAATGAATATTCTCAGAATTGGATGGGACAAAAGCCAATATGCCTATTTTCCCGGAGACTCATGAGCCAGAATACGAGACAGAGAGGGGCCACAGGGTGGCCACACCACCCCTAGGCGTGGGTCCACCTAGGACGCGCCAGGGCATGGTGTGGGCCCCCTGGCTGGCCACCGACCTTGCCTCTTTCGCCTATATATCTCCCCGATGCAGAAACCATAAATCGTCAAGCCTCTTGCCACGAAAAGTTCCACAACGCTGCCACCACCGAAGAGGAGATTCGGGGGACAGAAAGTCTCTGTTCCGGCACCCTGCCGGGACAGGGAAGTGCCCCCGGAGCCATCTCCATCGATCTCCACCACCATCTCCATCACCATTGCTGATTCCCGTGATGAGGAGGGAGTAGTTCCTTCTCGAGGCTAAGGGTTCTACCGGTAGCTATGTGTTCATCTCTCTCTCTATGCATGATCATATTGTGATCATGAGCTTTGTAATCAAGTAGATCTACGTTGCTACTCAAGTGCTTTAATAGATCTCTGCTCTCCCCATGTGTGTGAAGTTGACAGTGTGCACACCATGGTGGCACTTAGGCTAGAGTTTACAAATACTTGTTATGAGTTATATTTGGAGTTGGATGTCTTTATGAAATTGTGGTGTTTGTTTGAACCATCTAGTGCTCAAGGTGACAGTGTGGGGTTATCTAGATGTGGAAAGCAAACTTTGAGGTGTGCTGTTATAGCCCTACCATCGATTAGAGTGTCCAACCGGAGACTAGTTAAGAGTAGTATCATAAAGAGAATATATTTATATGAGAGTGTTCACTAGTGAAAGTATGATCCCTAGGCCTTGTTTCTAAGCACTGAAACACCGTTTCCTATTAGATCTATTACATGTTTGCTTGCTTCTATCTTTATTTCAGTTTTACTTTAGTATTTTCCACGCCATCAAACTATTTTCTATCACTGTTACCACTTATAATTATCTATACCACTTGTATTTCACTATCTCTTCACCGAACTAGTGCACCTATACACCTGACAAGTGTATTGGGTGTGTTGGGGACACAAGAGACTTCTTGTATCTTGATTGCAGGGTTGCTTGAGAGGGGATACCTTTGACCACTTCCTCCCTGAGTTCGATAAACCTTGGGTGATCCACTTAAGGGAAAACTTGCTGCTGTTCTACAAACCTCTGTACTTGGAGGCCCAACAACTGTCTACAAGAATAGAAGTGCGTAGACATCAAGCTATTTTCTGGCGCCGTTGCCGGGGAGGTAAGGTAAAAGGTACTCACATCCTCCGGTGTGAGTGATCGAAGTTATTTCCTTTAGATTCCGCAATTTTGTCTTTTTGTTTCTTGTTTTCACTAGTTAGGCTTAAGGGAAAAAAAATTAGAGAGCTTTATAGTATTTATCTTGAGTTAGGACATGAAGTGTTTGAAGAGAAAATTAAAAAACCTATGGAACTTTATTTGCATGCTAATTGCAATGTTGTTAGTATGGATTCTTTGGACACCATTATTGCTAATGCTATGGAAAAGTCTAAGTTTGGGGAAGCTAGTTTTGATGAAAATGATCTTTTTAGTTCCCCATCTTTAGAGGAGAAAATTTACTTTGATGATACTATGCCTCCAATATATGATGATTACAATGATGAATATGATACTTTCATTCCACCTACTATTGAGGAGAAAATTAATTATGATTACAATATGCCTCCTATATTTGATGATTATGGTGATGAGGATAATAATGATAGCTATTTTGTTGAATTTTCTCCCACTACGATTAATAAGAATGTTTGTGTGGAGAGTATTAATTCTTTTAAGCATGTGGCTCATGATAAGAATGTTTTATGTGATAGTTATATTGTTAATTTTATTCATGATGCTTCTGAAAGTTATTATGAGAGAGGGAAACATGGTTCTATGTATCTCAATATCCCTCTTTATGTTGAAAGTCTTGAAGTTGCACTTGTTTTGCTTTCCTATGCTTGTTGCTTTGTGCTTTCATGACTTGTTTCTTTACAAGATTCCTATGCATAGGAAGTAGGTTAGACTTAAATGTGCTTTTAATTTGCTTCTTGATGCTCTCTTTTACTTCAATTCATATCTCTTATGTGAGCATCTTCTCAAACTATCAAGCCTAACTAAAAGGCGTTAAAGAAAAGTACTTATTGGGAGATAACCCAAATGTTTTAGATGAGTCTTGTAAGTTACTACTTCTGTAATAACCGCTCCTTATCCTTTTTATTTGCTTTTTGTGTCAAGAGTAACCTCTAATGAGAGAGAAGTAATGCTTGGGAAAGTTGCTGTCCCGAAACAGTTTTCTGTGCTTCACCGTAAAAATTCGTGTAAAATATCTGTATGTCCTTTTGAGGCGTAAATGTTTGTGCTTGTGACCCAGGTTGTTATCTAACTTCCTTTAGTTCAACATTTTTTGATTTGAGAAACAGAAGGTGTTCGAAAAAATTCATATTTACCTGTTGGTCTGTTTTGACAGATTTCTACCATTATTTGTATTTACTTCTTGTTGGTTCCTTTTTGAGTTCTTTTAGGGAATTGAGCTTTTTGAGGTAAGTGCTACAGTAGATTGTGTTTTATTGGAAGTTTTATTGGTGGTATAACTGAACCTAAAGACTTATTATCTTGAGTGCACTAATGTTGCTAATAAAGATTGTGTGAAGTTCTGTATGAAGGAAAAATTTCAGGTGTATGGAAGGAATGAGTAATAAGATGAAGGATGGACTAAATCTCAAGCTTGGGGTTGCCAAGAATGTCACCCCAAGAAATATCCAAGAAGTACAAGCGTCAAAGCTTGGGGATGCCCATGGCATCCCCCTCTTCATCAATAAAAATCCTAGGTTTCTTCCAAACACTTCATTTTTATTGTTTCATGCACAGTTGTGTTGTTCTTGGAGCGTCTTCTTTTTCGTTTTCGTTTTGGTTTTTAGTTTGCTTGGTTTGCTTAGTTTGCTTGAATAAATTGGTTGGACCCCCTCTTTCATACATTGGTTTTCAAATAGTTTGGTTTGGATTGGAAAAGAGTAGGAAAGTTCATGCTTAAGTGGTAAAGAGAGCTTGTTTTTGACTGTGGCCTATGCTTCGTCGTGCCATGCTCGATATTGTTTTGTCTTTATGCTTAGTATTCTTTGCTGTAGCATGACATGTTATAAACAATTGAGATTGCTTAATGTGCTTTAGATGAATCATGCGTTGTTTTAGCATATTAAAGCATAGTATTGTGGTATTCTCCTTTAATGCTTTATTTGGGTTGACTTGGCACATGCTCACACCATGTTATGACTATCCAAAGTCACCATAGCCTTGATGATCCTTTAGTTTTCAACTTGTAATATCACTTTATGCTTTGATCAATGATGTTTTGTCGCTCTGCATGATTATGGCCATTATTGCTCTCTTAGTTTGTCGCTCCCAGTCTTTTGCTAGCCTTCGTAACCAAGTATGAGTTTCACTCATGCATACAACTCCTTAAACCAAGTTATTCCAAAGAGTCCACCATACCTACATATTAGGAATTGCTATTCCAAGTATATTCATGCTTTTGTCTACCTTCCAAATTAAATTTTTATGTGAAAATTAGTGATTAAAGCTCTCACGAACTTGATGGCACACTTTACTTTTCTTGCATTTAATAAACTTGAACCATTGGGTCCTTCTTTGTTGCGTATAAGCTTGCACTTTATAAGTTGAAATTAGCAGAACCATGTATCATGGGGAACGCTTTCAACATTGCATGTGTACTTTGTACCCCGTTGATATTATGTTCTTTTGCTTATGGATCCCGGCGGTGTGAAATAAAAGTGGAACTTGTAAGATCATGGAGTTTGTATATGTGTTAGAGAAACGCCTAGGCCGCTAGCCTAAGCTATGCCTAATCATGGTGGAAACTTGCAGCATCACCATAATGAGCATTCTATGAAGCATCCTCAATAAAAACCTATGCAAGTAGCAAATAAAAAGATCGCTGAGATGCTCATTGTCTTCTTGCCTTGTCATTTTGATTATGGGATATCTCCTGTATCATGTGCAAGGGGTACCCCGTTGGCGGTTCTTTATGATACATATGTACTTACAATGACAAGAGCTTACTTGTGACTAAAGTTGAGTAGCATGAGGTTCGGTCTTTGTAAGTAAGGGGCATGAGATTTCAGCTTATAACTTGTCAAGCATATCCTCTTAGTTGTGTCACTTTAACCTTAATCACCTTAAAGATGCTTATGATAGGGGCAATGAGAGCTGAAAGCTAACAAGTACCATAATTTTTGGAAGATCTTTATGAAGCTTGAATCTCTACTTCCTTCTATGAAGGCCTTTCTTTTACTTTTTATGTTGAGTCTCCACCTTCTATCTTTATGCACCTACTTTGAGAGCATAGTGGCCATTCTTAGTTCTATGTGCATTGTCCCAAGGCTTGTTGATTGATACGTCCAAAACATATCTACTTTCCCGAACACTTTTGCTATTGTTTCTCCTCTAAACTTGTGTGATTCGGATGCAACTAATGCGGACTGACGCAATTTTCAGCAGAATTGCCTTGGTGTCTACTTTTTGTGCAGAAAATCAACTATCAGGAAAAATCCCGGAAAATATGCCAAAAATCCTATTTCACTAGAAGACTCCAGGAGCCTGAATACGAGACGGAGGGGGGCTGGGCCCAGGCCACACCACCTGGCCACGCGGGCATGCCCAGGCCGTGCCAGGGGGTGGTCTGGCCGCCGTAGACTCCCCCTCGGTCTCCCTCTTCGCCTATAAGTTGCCTTCTAACCTAAAAACTCCGGGGGGTTCGACGTTTTTCTAGAAGGAGTTCCGCTCTGCCACCACCACCAGATTCCACAAAATAGCACCAGAAACTCCGTTCTGGCACCCTGCCGGGATGGGGAATTGGAGGAGATCATCGCCATCATCATCACGATCACTTCTCCATCGACCATCCATGTTTCCCCCATCTATGAGTGAGTAATCCCCCACTGTAGGCTATGGGGATGGTAGGGATTGGATGAGATCGTTCATGTAATGGCATCAGATTGTTAGGGCATGGTGCCTAGTATCTTTTATTAGTGCTTTATGACTTTGTTGCAACTTGTTATGCTTAATGCTTGTCACTAGGGACCGAGTGCCATGATTTCAGATCTGAACATGATATTAATTCATTATGATAGTATTGTTTTTGGTCTTACCTGCAAGTTGTATACACACGTTGTTGTCCGGAACCAATGGCCCCGAAGTGACAGAAATCAGGATAACCGGAGGGAATGGCTTTGATGTGAGGATCACATGTGTTCACGGAGTGTTAATGCTTTGCTCCGGTGCTCTATTAAAAGGAGCACCTTAATTGCCAGTAGTTCCCTTGAGGCCCCGCTGCAAACGGGCTGGCAGGACAAAAGATGTTGTGCAAGTTCTCATTGCGAGCACGTATGACTATATATGGAACACATGCCTAGGATTATCTAGTACTTGGATGCTTTATCTTATTTATCTGCAATTGCCCTATGTTCTGATTGCTATGTGAATTGTTTTGTCCATGCAACGCCCGTCCATCCATCCCTATGACTACCGCACTCGAATCCTACTGTTTACTGCTATTGTCAGTACTGTCTTTACTTTACTATTGTTGTTACTTTACTATTCCTACTACAAAACTGTTGCTACTGATAAACTGCTGTGAGCAAGATTGTTTCCAGGTGCAGCTGAATTGACAACTTAGTTGTTAAGGCTTATAAATATTTTTTGGCTCCCCTTGTGTCGAATCAATAAATTGGGTTTCACTTCCCTCGAAAATACTGCGATACACCCCCTATACTTGTGGGTCATCAAGACTATTTTCTGGCGCCATTGCCGGGGAGCATAGCTTTATTTATCAAGTTCACTTGGATTCTCTATTGTTCGCTGCTATCCATCCATCATGGGTAAGTCTCGCGATGACAAGATTCCTATTTTACCATCCACTACAAGAAGAGGTACGGTTCTGAACACCTCTATTGCTCTTGATTGACCATCTGTTATGAGTAAGTTCATTACACCACCACGTACACATGCTACACACACACTGCTACTACTGACGAATCTGAAACTTCTGATGTTTATGATGCTGCTTCTACTGTGCTTGATAAGAGTGGTTCATTAGGTCCTTTCCTAGATGCTACGATTTCTAGAACTATAGCTAGAAATATTGAAACTCCTAATGAAGACACTACCACACCTGTTAGTTCACCTGAGTCTAGTGAAAGTTATGATATTGAAGATGGTTATGTTGAGATGACCGATGAATTTATTAAAGAATGTAAAAACACCCATGATAGGAGTGCTGCTAAGAGTCTCCTTGAGAGGCGTACTATTAGACCCAAATTGTCTCCTATTGCTAAGTTTGCTGCTTCTCCAATAAATATTAAAGATAAAGATTATGATTTCTCTTTTGATATATCTTACATAGCTATTGTTGAGAAAGAACCTTTTTGTGGGACTAAGAATGAAAGTGCGGTAGCACACATGAATGAACTTTCTACCATGAGTGGCTTGTTTTCTGATGATATTAAGATGCGTACTTACTTTGTTGCTAAGATTTTCCCCTTTTCACTGAAAGGAGAAGCTAAAACTTGGTTTAGTAATTTACCTCCTGGATCTATTGAAAGCCCTGATTGCTTGATTAGTACTTTCCTGCAAAAATATTTTCCTCCTAGTGCTAGACATGCTGTTTTGCAGGAACTTTTTGATTTTAAACAGGGAGAAAAAGAGATATTGCCTGAATCATGGGCAAGGTTTTTACGCTCTGATTCATGCACAGGATGGAAGTCCATTACCTAAGAATGAGCTTCTTGATATATTTTATAATGGACTAACTGAAGAATCTAGGACACACCTAGATAGTTGTGCTGATTGTGTTTTCAGGAATAGGACTCCCAAGGAAGCTGAAGAATTAATGGCTAAAATAAGCAAGAACTATGAGGATTGGACTCCTCCTGAACCAGCTATACCTAAAGTAATTATACCTGGACCAACTATTCCGGTGTCTATCCCAACATCAAAGAAGAGGGGAGTTATTGAATTAAATGATGAAGTGATGAAGGAAGGTAAGAAATTTCTTAAGGAGAAGGGAATTAAAGCTGCAGATGTCAAGAATTTACCTCCTATTGAAGAATTATGTAAGCCTATCCCTTACTCATCCACTATTGAGGTACACTCTCTCCAACACTTTGATGAAGGTGATATCCCTTACTCTCAACCTCCTGATCAATGCTTAGAATAATTCGATATCTTTATTGTTAAGCAAGATAATTTTAATAAAAGGGTGCAAAATCATCTAATGGAAAACACTAGAGCTATTGTTGAGTTGAAAGATATTGTGGAAAGAACCTCTAATGATGTTAAAATGATTGTTAAACACTTTCAAATGGTTCAAACTCAAATAGATCAACTCGTTAAAGTGCAAAAAGACTTGCTAGTTAATGCTGCTAAAGAAAAACATGCTTATGAAATTAGAACTAGAAGTGGAGCTGCTACCTAGGATCCTCTATATCCTGAGAGGCATCCCAAAAGAATTGAGCAGGATTCTCAATAAGCTGAAAATAGTGGTTCTACTCGTAAGAAAAGGAAAAAGAAACATAAAACTGTTGTAGAACCCTCTGAACCTGCTATAGATCCTAATAGTATATCTATCTCTGATGCTGAAACTGAAAGTGGTAATGAAGGAAATGAAGCTCCAATTGAAGAAAAAGTTGAAGAAGAACCTTAAAAGCACACTAAGAACACTAAATACACTAAAGAATATTTTGTTGCTAAGAAACATGGTAGTTAAAGAGAGCCTTGGGTCCAAAAACCTATGCCTTTCCCTGATAAGAAACACAAGTCAAAGGAAGATGAACACTATAATAAGTTTTGTGAGTGGATGAAACCTTTATTCCTGCAAATTCCTTTGACTGACGCTATTAAATTGCCTCCTTACTCAAAGTATATGAAGGATATTGTCTCGAATAAAAGGAAGATCCCTAATGAAGAAATTTCTACTTTGCTTGCTAATTATTCCTTCAATGGTAATGTTCCAAAGAAACTTGGAGACCCAGGGATTCAAACTATCCCTTGCTCTATTAAGAATAGTTATGTTAGAGTTTCTTTGTGTGATTTGGGAGCTAGAGTTAGTGTTATGCCTTTTTATCTCTATAAGAGACTTCAACTTGAAAAACTGATACCAACTGATATATCTGCAAATGGCTGATAAATCTACCACTATTCCTGTTGGTATATGTGAGGATGTACCTGTTCAGGTGGCTCATAATTGCTTGATATTAACTGATTTTGTTGTGCTTGAAATGCCTAAAGATGATAATATGTCCATTATTCTTGGGAGACCTTTTCTTAATACTGCAAGAGCTTTTATTAATTGTAATCAAGGAAAGGTGACATTTAATGTTAATAACAAGGAACATACTGTCTATTTCCCCAAGAAGATTGAAAGGACTTATGGTTTGAATTCAATTGAACATGTTGAGGGCATTCAAGTTGGAGAAATATATTGTCCCATACCAAGAGAAAAATTTGAAACTATTTTGATTGGGACCATTGCTATCAAGGTTGAGGTAACATAATCATTAGTGGAATACAAAGTTTTGTCTCATATGAAATTTTTTTGGTAACAAGACCTGATCAACCTTGTTAACAAAAGGATTTCATTGAACAAAACAATGTTTTCACCGTGATTATCTCTGTTTACTTCTATTCTATCCATTTTATTTTTTTGCTTTCGTTTAGTTCTCCTTTCTGTGTTAGTTGCTTGCATGTTAGAGTGTCTTAGAACTTTTGTAGTTCTAGCTTTGTTTTGTCCTTGCATCATTCAAAAAAAAATCTGTGTATCAGAAAATCATTCTTCTTTACCTGAAAAGTGCCCAAAAATAAAGTGTCTCGAAAAATTCCAGAAAATTCATATTAAATTTCTACGTGAAAAAGGGGCAGAGGAGTGCCTAGGAGGTACCAGGGGACCCACCAGGCAGGCACAACACCTGGTGGCGCGGCCTGCCCTGGGTGGCGCCATGCCATGGTGTGGGCCACCCCTGGCCCTCCACTAACTCTCTCACTTGCCACTTTCTTCTCTCTCCCGAGTAAGCTCCAGTTCATTGCTCAAAATCGCGTTCTTGCTGTGCTTGCTCTTGATTTTTTTGATATCTTTGCTCAGCCCATCTTTCTTGCTGAAATTTGGAGCACTTGTTCTCTGGTATGTGACTCCTCTCCTTGTCCAAGTAGATTTGTGTTTAGTGGATTATACCTTGAGTATTTTGCTACTGTAGGTGACATGTTATGAGAGCTTGTAATCTTGTTTGATGCTTAGAGATATAGTTTTGATGCATGCTTAGGCCTCTTACAAGTCCCTTTGAGTAGTATCCTTCATTATATTCACTTTGCAATCATTTGTTTAATCGGGGTTTAAATTTCAGAATACCAAGCATGAACAACCATACCTTTGGAGAGATATTTGAGAGGGATGTACCTAGGAGGTGGAGGCCCTCGAGATCAGCCTCTCAGTTTAGGCCATCATACAACGAGGATCTCATTGAAACTCGTATTGGTAATGAAAGGGATGATGGGGATGCTCACCCATCTACTTTTCCTTGTTTTACTCTCTTGCAAGCTGCAGGGATTCTTGATGATTTCTTGCTACTAATTGAGAGGGTTGGTTTGACCTCATATATGCAAGATGAGAGTGAGCAATACGCTGTGCTCACCAAAACCTTTGTTGAGAGTTTCGTGTTTACTAACACCCCATACCAGTCAACTGTCTCTTTCAAAATTTATAACCTACCCTTCACCATGTCTTTGGAAAGATTTTGCAGTGTTGTAGGTGTAAGCATGACAGGGACCATGAAGAAGATTCAAGGGCGACCCGCTGATTTGCTGGAACTTTACCAAGGAGTGACCAATGATGATGATCGCGTGGTGCAGCGTGGGAAGATAAGAAATGTCCAACTCCCTGCTCTTAGATACTTTGCATATTATCTTGCTACTAGCGTACTTGGTAGGGAGAACACAAGTAATATCTCCAATTATCATTTAGCTTTCCTTGCTGCTGCACTTAACAATGATACTCGGTACAATCTTGGCTCGCTTATTGCTCGCCGCCTAGCTGCTAGGGGGCCTATCTATGGGGGCATCATTGCCTCACGTATGGTCAATGCATTAGGACTGTCAGTGGACCCTAATGATACTGTATTGGCACCAGAAAGGCTTGACCTTGTTGCTATGAAAACTCATCACTTTGTCACTGCTGATTCTGATTTGGACAGTCTAGTATATAGGATGCTATTTACTGACGGGGATGAGAGGGATATCCCTCTACCGCAGTCTTCTTTGTTTAGTGTTCACAGGAGACTGTGGTTGTGCTCCAAGGAGGAGGTGGACGGGCAGCTCCGCTTGCTGGGTTTCCACGAGCACCATCAGGAGGATGTACCCTCCTATGATTTCTCCGCGCACTACAGAGGGACATACTCGAGCTCGCACCAGGACGAGGGTACCTCCTCGTCGTACCACGATGACACTTCATCCTGGCCGGCTTGGGATTGATACCCACTTAGGCCAAAAGCCTAAGCTTGTGGGGAGGTACGCCGACATCGAACTCATCTCCTCATCATGTTGCGTTGGTACTTTGTATATTCATGTTTTGTTTTCTTTTTAGTTTTCGTTCTTTCTTTGCTTTTGCTTTCTAAAACACAAAAATACCAAAAATATTTCTGTTGTTTCTCTTTGGTTTGCTTCTTCTTTGTTTTGCCTTGGTTTGTTTTTCCCTTTTTGCTTTGTTTGAACTATTCGAAAAACCCAAAAAGATTTTGCTTTGCTTGTTTTTCCTCTTTGGTTCTTGCTTTAAAAAATCGAAAACACCAAAAATATTTTCTTGCACTTAATAAACCTGAACCATTGGGTCCTTCTTTGTTGCGTATATGCTTGCACTTTATGAGTTGAAGTTAGCAGAACATGTATCATGGGGAACGCTTTCAACATTGCACTGGTACTTAGTACCTCGTTGATATCATGTTCTTTTGCTTATGGATCCCGGCGGTGTGAAATAAAAGTGGAACTTGTAAGATCATGGAGTTTGTATGTATGTTAGAGAAACGCCTGGGCCGCTAGCCTAAGCCATGCCTAATCATGGTGGAAACTTGCAGCATAACCATAATGAGCATTCTATGAAGCATCCTCAATAAAAATCTATGCACATAGTAAATAAAAAGATCGATGAGATGCTCATTGTCTGCTTCCCTTGTCATTTTGATTACGGGAGAGCTCCTGTATCATGTGCAAGGGGTACCCCATTGACGGTTTCTCTATGATACGTATATACTTACAATGACAAGAGCTTACTCGTGACTGAAGTTGAGTAGCACGAGGATTGGTCTTCGTAAGTAAGGGGCATGAGACTTCGATTTATAACTTGTCAAGCATATCCTCTTAGTTGTGTCACTTTAACCTTAACCATTTAAAGATGCTTATGATAGGGGCAATGAGAGCTCAAAGCTAACGAGTACCATACTTTCAGCATTTGGAAGCCTTTCAAACTATTCAAAACCTTTTTCATTTCCTTGTTGAGTCTCCACACATTCTTTGAGGACCTTCTTGAGAGCATAGTTGTCATTCTTAGTATAATGTGCTTGTCTCAAAACTTGAACTAATTGTGTTATGACTTTGATGCTTGTATCTTTGATATCTTTACTTCTAGTCTTCACTTGAACTTCAGAGGTGCCTTGGCATTAATTAAAGGCAAGCGAGATACCACTCTATCATACCTTGTTATGAGCATTGTAGTGCTGCTTATGTTTATGTTTCTTGCTACTTATTATTTTTGAGTTGGAATCTCTTCATAGCTTGCAATGCCTATTAAGTAAACTTAGTTGCAGACTCCTTATTATGAATTGTCTAAGTAGTTGATCACATGCTGAGAATATATACATCATCTGAAGCAAATGTGTTCGTGAAAGTTCTTTTATCGCACTCAGTTTTCAACTGAATTGCTTGAGGACAAGCAATAAGCTAAGCTTTGGGGGAGTTGATATGTCCAAAACGTATCTAATTTCCCGAACACTTTTGCTATCATTTCTCCTCTAAACTTGTGTGATTTGGATGCAACTAACGCAGACTGACGCTGTTTTCAGCAGAACTATCTTGGTGTCTACTTTTTGTGCAGAAAATCAACTATCAGGAAAAATCCCGGAAAATATGCCAAAAATCCTATTTCACCAGAAGACTCCAGGAGCAAGAATACGAGACGGAGGGGGGCTAGGCCCAGGCCACACCACCTGGCCGCGCGGGCATGCCCAGGCCATGCTAGTTGGTGGTCTGGCCGCCCCAGACTCCCCCTCGGTCTCCCTCTTCGCCTATAAGTTGCCTTCTGACCTAAAAACTCTGGGGGGTTTGACGTTTTTCCAGAAGGAGTTCCGCTCCGCCGCCACCACCAGATTCCATGAAACAGCACCAGAAACTCCGTTCTGGCACCCTACCGGGACGGGGAATTGGAGGAGATCATCCCCATCATCATCACCATCGCTTCTCCATCGACCATCCATGTTTCCCCCATCTATGAGTGAGTAATCCCCCGCTGTAGGCTATGGGGATGGTAGGGATTGGATGAGATCGTTCATGTAATGGCATCAGATTGTTAGGGCATGGTGCCTAGTATCTTTTATTAGTGCTTTATGACTTTGTTGCAACTTGTTATGCTTAATGCTTGTCATTAGGGCCCGAGTGCCATGATTTTAGATCTGAACATGTTATTGATTCATTATGATAGTATTTTTTTTGGTCTTACCTGCAAGTTGTATACACACGTTGTTGTCCGGAACCAATGGCCCCGAAGTGACAGAAATCGGGATAACCGGAGGGAATGGCTTTGATGTGAGGATCACATGTGTTCACGGAGTGTTAATGCTTTTCTCCGGTGCTCTATTAAAAGGAGCACCTTAATTGCCAGTAGTTCCCTTGAGGCCCCGCTGCAAATGGGCTGACAGGACAAAATATGTTGTACAATTTCTCATTGCGAGCAAGTATGACTATATATGGAACACATGCCTAGGATTATCTAGTACTTGGATGCTTTATCTTATTTATCTGCACTTGCCCTATGTTCTGATTGCTATGTGAATTGTCTTGTCCATGCAACGCCCGTCCATCCATCCCTATGCCTACCGCACTCGAATCCTACTGTTTACTGCTATTGTCACTATTGTCTTTACTTTACTACTAATGTTACTTTACTATTCCTACTACAAAACTGTTGCTACTGATAAACTGCTGTGAGCAAGATTGTTTCCAGGTGCAGCTGAATTGACAACTCAGTTGTTAAGGCTTATAAATATTCTTTGGCTCCCCTTGTGTCGAATCAATAAATTGGGTTTCACTTCCCTCGAAAATACTGTGATACACCCCCTATACTTGTGGGTCATCATTGATTGGTGCATAACTTTGATATTGCTTGTGTTAAACTATTTGTATCTAGTCACTCTTATGAACTTTGAAGGTGTCCTATGCATTTATATTTGCTACTCTATGAGGGACAAGCTGAATGCCACTATGCTATGTTTTCTTTATGTGAAACAAACAAATGTCTTGCAAAGCATTGTTATTCATGAATCTTTTGTTTGTGCCTTTTCATGTTGCGACATAGTTGCTATGTCTTATTACTAGAACTTTATCTTTCATGCTATGTTGAAGTACTATGATCCCAGCTATCAATGTTTTACAAATACTTTGATCAAGTTTATGATGGTGCATGTCACCTCAAAATTATTCTTTCTTTTTATCACTTACCTACTCAAGGACGAGCAGGAGTTAAGCTTGGGGATGTTGATACATTGCAAATGTATCTATAATTTTTGATGTTCCATGCTTGGTTTTATCTACTTTCTTATGTTTTGTTCCAACTTTGGACTACTTTTCATAGACTTTCTAGGACTAACATTTTAACAAGAGCCACAGTGCCAGTTGCCTGTTTTCTGCTGTTTTTGGTTCCAGAAAGTCAGAAAATGAATATTCTCGGAATTGGACGGGACAAAAGCCAATATGCCTATTTTTCCAGGAGACTCAAAGACCAGAATACGAGACAGAGAGGGGCCACAGGGTGGCCACACCACCCCTGAGCGTGGGTCCACCTAGGCCGCGCTAGGGCATGGTGTGGGCCCTCTGGCCGGCCATCGACCTTGCCTCTTTCGCCTATATATCTCCCCCGATGAAGAAACCCTAAATCATCAAGCCTCCAGCCACGAAAAGATCCGCAGCGCCACCGGAGAGGAGATTCGGGGGACAGAAAGTCTCTGTTCCGGCACCCTGCCGGGACAGGGAAGTGCCCCCGGAGCCATCTCCATCGATCTCCACCACCTTCTCCATCACCATTGTTGATTCCCGTGATGAGGAGGGAGTAGTTCTCTCTTGAGGCTAAGGGTTCTACTGGTAGCTATGTGTTCATCTCACTCTCTATGCATGATCATATTGTGATCATGAGCTTTGTAATCAAGTAGATCTACCTTGCTACTCAAGTGCTTTAATAGATCTCTGCTCTCCCCATGGGTGTGAAAGTGACAGCGTGCACACCATGGTGGCACTTAGGCTAGAGATTACAAATACTTGTTATGAGTTATAATTGGAGTTGGATGTCTTTATGAAATTGTGGTGTTTGTTTGAACCATCTAGTGCTCAAGGTGACAGTGTGGGGTTATCTAGATGTGGAAAGCAAACTTGGAGGTGTGCTGTTATAGCCCTACCATCGATTAGAGTGTCCGACCGGAGAGTAGTTAAGAGTAGTATCATAAAGAGAATATATTTATGTGAGAGTGTTCACTAGTGAAAGTATGATTCCCAGGCCTTGTTTTTGAGCACTGAAACACCGTTTGCTATTAGATCTATTACATGTTTACTTGCTTCTATCTTTATTTCAGTTTTACTTTAGTCTTTCCACGCCATCAAGCTATTTTCTATCACCGTTACCACTTATAATTATCTATACCAATTGTATTTCACTATCTCTTATCCGAACTAGTGCACCTATACACCTGACAAGTGTATTGGGTGTGTTGGGACAGAAGAGACTTCTTGTATCTTGATTGCAGGGTTACTCGAGAGGGGATACCTTTGACCACTTCCTCCCTGAGTTCGATAAACCTTGGTTGATCCACTTAAGAAAAACTTGCTGCTGTTCTACAAACCTCTGCACTTGGAGGCCCAACAACTATCTACAAGAATAGAAGTGTGTAGACATCAAGGGGGAGAGAGAAAATATCAACTAGAGGTCCTCCCAAAAGTGGGGAGACCTTTATTGATTATTGGTGTGTTTATCTTGGCCAAATACCCCACTATATATAGGGGAGGAGGGCGTACACCCTCCCTCAAAGTCCTGGGGTGGGACTAAAGGAGAGGAGGGGGCGGGGAGGCCACCGACCAGCCCCAAGAGGGCCCCGTGCGGGGGGCTAGGCCTAGCTGGCCAGCCCCCTTGCCCTTCTCCCTCTCTCCTTTCCCTAATGGACCCTCTCCCTCCGGAAATTGGCCTATTAAGCCTTTGACCATTAAATTGATTTTTCTCTTTATTAAATAAATATGAATAAATGATTAAATCAACATTTAACATTCATTCACATATTATTCAACCTCCGTGGCCATGGAACACCTTCCACCTCCACTCCGGACATCCTCCGGACTTACCGAAACCCTTCCGGTTTTCTCTCTACTATTCTTCGGCGATTCCACCGATCCTATAAACGCTCTCTAAGCATCATCAAGCCCTTAAGCGTGATACCCCATGGTTCAGGAACACTCCAGACATGGTCGGGACACTCCCGCACCAATGATCGACAGAGGGACCTGGATGGCCATGTGACCCCTGTGCGTTCCACGAAGATCTTTCGTCGTTTGAGCCGGGATAGTCGTGTCTTATTCCCTTTGTCACTTGATACATGCATTGCTCGAGATCTGATCAATGACATCATCATGTCGTGTTCAATCTCGTTACTGTACAACACTACTTGACTCGTTCCGACAAGTGATATCCCCGTGATCAAATCACATGCTGCGCAGCTATTGGATATAACTTCTCCGAGTGGGCCCTTGATTATCTTCCTGTCACATGGACAGACAAATTCCGCTCTTGACTTATATTGCCTCTATGATTTTGCTCCGAGTACCTGACCACACCTTTATGACCACGTATTACCAGATGGCGTTTGATGCTATCTAAGCACTCTCGGGAGACACTGATTGATATAGCCTCACGGTCTAAGGAATAGTCTACGAGGATCCATTTCTAATCATGAACTTCGTGACATGATCGGGTCACGATGTTTAGGTTGGGTATTGTTTCATCATATCATTCCTGGAATGAGATGACACCATTTCCAACTAGCATAAATTCCACATGATCAGGAAACATGATCATCTGTTGACCAATGAACCAATGACTAGAGTTTCACTGGGAACGCCTGGTTGTTTGTATATCACACGTGTATTGATGTTTCCACTCAATACAGTTATAGCATGATACAAAACTTAATCATAAACTATATGAAATATGATAATAGTCCTTACTACTATTTGTCTCTAGGGCATATTTCCAACAGTCTCCCACTCGCACTAGAGTACAAATACACTAGCTGCATTTGTTCTCGATCTTTGGCACCATATATCCGGTACCCTAAACATGCTTCCTCATGGAAGAGGTAGTCCTGGGTCGATACTTTACAGTCACAAATCCTTTGCAACTTACTAATGTCACCTTGATTGACATTAATACTCTATCATCACATGATATCGTCTGTGTGTATGCATTGTCGCCATGGCAGTAGAACGAGGCCTGATTCCAGGAGCCTACAGTGACATTAGATCAACCTCGAGGGCTTTCTCATGGGCACTGTGCCCTAGGACACATCATTCTACGTTAAAAGCGAACTAGCCCCGCCATAACATTATACAAAACTTTAGATGGTACCCTTATCTATTATTATAAATGTATTCATCGAAACACTAGTGCACTCTGTGCAACTTTCGATGTTTTTTTTCACCTTGTTTCCTACTTGACTTTAATCGGTATTACGGGAGTTTCCAACATATTCCCTTATAACATAATTCTTTATGCTTTAAGATATGTTATCCTTTATGGATTTGGAAAATATGTCCACAGTTCTCTACTAGACACCGCGGACAAACTTAGCTCAACGTTCTGTGATTCGAACTTAATCACTTTTAAACGTTCTTTATTGGATCATATATTATGTTAAGTTATCATCATGGTTTACTAAGATAGAACCTATGTCTTAACATAGTGGATGATGATCATCCTTTTCTTTCTTTCAACCATTAATGTTCAACTTAATACTATTCCTAATTTGAGTCATTAAGGACCAGTTCCTTAATTAACTTCTATTCCGAAACCCTTTTTAGAATCCCTTAAGGAATACTACACAATATCATAATACACTTATTATCAACTTCTACATCTTATAAATCATTATTCATAAGTATTTGCGCTTTCATCCTTAACATACTTAAGAATTACTCCTATAAGCTCCCACTCAAAAATATGTTCCTACATATTTGAATTTGAGTCTTATATTGTTCCCACTTAAAATATGTCAATCACATATTGCTTCAGGAAGACTTTCATAGCTCCCACTCAACTTTATGCAAATTGCATATCTCCTTACTATTTTGAATAACTTCAAAATCCTTTGATCAAATATCAAACTTGGAGATTTACTATGAGATACTAGTACTTTACTAGTTTTAAATCCACTAGACATTTAGCACATATGAATCAAATTCATTTGAATTTGTTCAATACTTGACAAATTGTGCTTTTGTCATTCACCCCTTTTCCTACTATGGCTTTGAAGTCATTGGGGAAAATTCCAAGAAACTCCTTTTACTTGTGAGATTCAGCAACTAATTGCTTTCTAATCTCAAGGGAATTTTGCTATTAGGATTTCTTATAATTTTAGTTTACCATTATTTCCTTAGTAGTTCATAGGTATGTCACATTCCAATAATCATGAAAAATGATTCACAAATGTCTCCATACAAGATATGGATTACATTTTGAATCCTACTTCATGTAGTGAAAACACTAGTGGAGAAAACACAATGATCAAAATCATTGATCCTCTCCTTCTGTGAAGAGAATCGTTTAGGAACGTTGTCCGTTGCGCTTCTCAACACTCTGATGCAGGGTTTTGAATCCTCATCGTGTTTTTTGCTATCTTCCATTTGCTCCATAATCGAGAAACATCACTAAAAGTGAGCTTTCTCAAGAATGTACCAAAATCCAAGCAATACGAATCTTGCTTTCCTTTTGGTTTCTTCTATGGGTTTCATATTCAAAGTTTCCAATGAATACGCTACAAGGACTTATTCGCTATTGTTTTGGTTATATCAAATGACCCCAAAACTTTCACAAATTCAAATGGATCACTACAAATTCTAATTGAGTGCTAACTATTTAACTAATGGTCTCTACATCTACACTACAACGATTTATTTGGTGCCTTCTATTTAACCCCTTTGATATCTAATATCACATTGTGATGCTTTGCATTCTGACGCTTCAGAACGCTTTGCATTCCACAATTTACTTATGCCATTCTTATAAATTTGAATTTCATTACTAATTGATCAAATCATTGTAATTAGATTCTCTTTTATACTTGTACCCTTTGTTGATGAAACACTTTGATCAAATCAAATAGTTTCATATTCATGTTTCCTTTGGTAAACTACTTTACACATTTAAACAATCAATTAATGATAATTACCATTTTCTTCAAAACACAATACATCGAATATGTATTCTATTTAACAATTCATTAAACACTTTGTATTCAAGTAATACACGATGTTCAAGTTATTTTGCCGAACTTAGGCATGATTTATATGTGACAAGAAATCGAATGACTTTCACATATTATCAGTATAACTTTGAATTTTTAAACAACGGTTTTCATTTATTAATGAACATATCATTAAGTTGGGTATTTTAAACAAGGCATTTTAATGTTTTACAAATGTTCATGCATTATCAATTAGTTTCAAACAATAAGGATAATTCACACATAATCAAACAAGATATGTACACGAATAGAAATCATTCATAAAAGTGGAACAACCGTTTGTTACAAACTCATATGAATAACCGTCTCACGAAGTGTGAGACACACTAAAGAAGTTCACAATCTCTTGATTACATTAATCATCCTAAGCCATAAACTAAATGATAAATGTCAAGGGAGAGTGTCGTCGGCCATCATCATCATGCTCGCCATCAACACGCAACGTCACCTCCTCTCCAGCAAGCATCTCTCATGCAGAAGGACCTGTTTTTAGCAAAACAGAATCATATATACTTAACACTGCAAATGTGTTTGCAAGATTATAACATTTATAAAACTGTATATCAAATATATACCTTTGTCATCGATGACCTGTCCAGTGATTGGTTCAACCTTTATGTTCCTAAAACGTAATATGAACTCATGGAAATCCAATGCTTCCGTATCACCACTCATGATGCTACTCTAGACATGTCCTTTGTAGCTAGGAGGTAACGACCGAAGCAGTACGTCCATCGCAAATTGATCAGCCATCCAATAATCCACGAAGTGAACCAGTCTTGTGTGTGCATCAAGCATACGCTCCAAGTGACCCTTCAGACATGTATGCTCCTCCATCTGTATGGAAAGGAACTCTCCAAGCATCTCGTGCTTCCACATGCGCACATGGCATATGAACGCTGCTCTCAGCTGATCCACCATCGAATATGGATCAAGATCACCCATGAGCGGATGTAGTTCATCCACCATCCCGTAACACATTATTATCTGAATGTAGGTGGACATCTCTTGACGATAGTAGCGGTCTGCCAGCTCTTGTGGGGTCTCATAGTAGTCTGGCTCAGTCAAATCCATCGTGCGGCGTATGTAGTCTACCACATGATTCCTAGTAAGGAGATCATTCAGGCGCACAAGCCAACTAGGGAAGTTGGATCCATCAAGTCTAAGTTTCTCACCCTTTACCCAATCCTCAGTGCCAAAGTAAGCTTCACAGTGAGCCATCTACATTTATAATTGCAAGAGGAATTTAGACTAAGTTTATAATTAAATGTGTTAATAATAACTCCACTCAGAAACACCTATCCCCAGAAGGGTTCCTAGTGATAACACGACCCCTATCAGCCACATCTCCCCCGATCATCACGGCCATCAATGTGGGTTCAAGGGTGGACACTAAACGTCGGTCACATCATTCATGTGACTCGTGCTCGATCTTTCGACCATCCGCGTTCTGAGGCCATGTCTGTACATGCTAGGCTCACCAACTCAACCTTAGTGTATTCGCTGTACAACATGGCTTACACCCACTGTATGTGAACGTAGATATGTATGACACCCGATCATCATGGCCTGCCTCATACCGAAGAACTTTCTTGGTGGTGCACACTAAGGGGGAACACAATCGTTGGTAATTTTAATAGGGATCATCTTATTAGGCTACCGTCGAGTATCTAATACTAGCACACAATAAGACATACAAACAATAACATTGAATGTAAATGCTATGTGATATGGTCCTTCACGTCGTGATCTCCATCCGCCGTCATCGGGTTTCGGCGCCAGGGTTCCGACACCGTAGACACCAGGGTACCGGTGTCTTCCCGGCGTGGTAGATCATCACCTCCGTGACTATCTACTACTATGTAACAAAAGGTAATCACTTTACCTTTGCCATAGCCATATCACAAAGCAACGCCCCCTTGCAAAACAAAGTTAGATGCCTCTACTTTATCTTTGCATGTTTTACGTGGCTGAATGGGCTTTCGCACAAGAACCGTTCTTACCTACGAACTTTCAGCACAACACTGATCAAGAAGTTGTCTCTACTACACCCCTTTCGGGGCCCTCCATTACAAATGGTATACCAACTAATGTGAGAGAGACAGACACCCCCCTATGCCACTTTATACGGTACAAGCCGTATGTCAAGTGTGGACCAGTCTCGCGAATGAACGCGTAAAGTTGGTTGGGGGCCGCTTCATCGAGCATTACTGCGGTATACACAAGTACACGTGGGAGGGTACCAACTAAAAGATCAACGCCCACACGCTACATCTCGTGTGTTCTACCCGTACTAGCATTACTACGCATAGATCTAGCTCTGATACCACTATAGGGGTTTCGCGTATGAAAACAATAAATTTTACTCTACGCCCCTGAACCCCTGAAGCTGCCAGGACCAATCTATTAGTAATATAGTAAAGGAAGGGGCTTTTCGCAAAATTACCCTTGAAGACTGAAAAGCGTTGTCAACGCTCAAGAGAGCGTGGTTGATGTAGATGAGCCGAAGCCGACCTCAAGGTCGTGATGAAGTCCTTGCGCTCCTTGGCTCCAACAACTTGAGTGCCTCAAGTGCGACACCTCGCGGGGAGTTACACATGTCCAGTGCCTGACGATGACTCCCGCTTCCCTGATCTAGCAGTAGTTGTGGAAGTAGAGCTCCCGGATCCGAATCCCGCAACGCGACGGCGCTCCGCGGTGAAGATGTCTCTCGCTCGCGCAGTCCATACTTGGGACCACGGTCACGAGAGAGAGTGGGGGAGAGAGAAAATATCAACTAGAGGTCCTCCCAAAAGTGGGGAGACCTTTATTGATTATTGGTGTGTTTATCTTGGCCAAATACCCCACTATATATAGGGGAGGAGGGGGTACACCCTCCCTCAAAGTCCCGGGGTGGGACTAAAGGAGAGGAGGGGTGGGGAGGCCACCGGACAGCCCCTAGTGGGCCCCACGCATCGGGCTAGGCCCAGCAGGCCAGCCCCTTGCCCCTTCTCCCTCTCTCCTTTCCCTAATGGGCCCTCTCCCTCCGGAAATTGGCCCATTAACCCTTTGACCATTAAATTGGTTTTTCTCTTTATTAAATAAATATGAATAGATGATTAAATCAACATTTAACATTCATTCACATATTATTCAACCTCCGTGGCCATGGAACACCTTCCACCTCCACTCCGGACATCCTCCGGACTTACCGAAACCCTTCCGGTTTTCTCTCTACTATTCTTTGGCGATTCCACCGATCCTATAAAAGCTCTCTAAGCATCATCAAGCCCTTAAGCGTGATAACCCACAGTTCGGGAACACTCCAGACATGGTCGGGACACCCCCGCACCAATGATCGACAGAGGGATCTGGATAGCCATGTGACCCCTGTGCATTCCACGAAGATCTTTCATTGTTTGAACCAGGACAATCGTGTCTTATTCCCTTTGTCACTCGATACTTGCATTGCCCGAGATCTGATCAATGACATCACCATGTCGTGTTCAATCTCGTTACTGTACAACGCTACTTGACTCGTTCTGACAAGTGATATCCCCGTGATCAAATCACATGCTGTGCAGCTATTGGATATAACTTCTTCGAGTGGTCCCTTGAGTATCTTCCCGTCACATGGACGGAAAAATCCTGCTCTTGACATATATTGCCTCTACGGTTTCCTCCGAGTACCTGAACACACCTTTATAACCACCGTATTACTAGATGGCGTTTGATGCTATCTAAGCACTCTCGGGAGACCAGTGATTGATATAGCCTCACGGTCTAAGGAATAGTCTACGAGGATCCATTTCTAATCATCGTAACTTGAACTTCGTGACATGATCGGGTCACGATGTTTAGGTTGGGTATTGGTTCATCATCTCATTCTCGGAATGAGATGACTCCATTTCCAACTAGCATAAATGCCACATGATCAGGAAACTTGATCATCTGTTGACTAATGAACAAGTGACTAGAGTTTCACTGGGAACCCCTAGTTGTTTGTATATCACACGTGTATTGATGCTTCCACTCATTACAATTATAGCATGATACAAAACGTAATCATAAACTATATGAAATATGATAATAGTCCTTACTACTATTTATCTCTAGGGCATATTTCCAACAATTATACCATATGTATCTAATACATAATGATTATGATGTTTAGACATTTCAACATAGTTTGAATTCGTCCAATTATCATAATTCGTGAAACTTCTTTCACAAGTTACTTTAGTCTTGTCGATCAAATCGAAGAGACTTGTTAATTTAGTTAATTAAATATCCTCCTATTGTTGTGAACTCATTTGAACAATTCAAATCATTTCAAACTCATGTTTCCTTAAGTAAATACGCTTATTCACTTAAGTCCACAATAGATGATTTCCACTACTTGTTGAAAATACGATACATCACTATGTATAAGTTTCAACATTTCTTCGCATATCACCGTTTTAACAGAATGTGGAGTTTTAGTCATTCTGCCCAAGAGGCATGGTTTTGCAAAGTCTCTAGATTAAGCATCTAGGACCCCGATCTTCATAAAGAACATGCAATAACAAAAATGACTTAAACTATAGTGTCATTTCATTATTAAACTTTGGATATCTTTTAGCATTCTATTCCTTTATAAATATTTAAACTATTATCATTAACATAGTGATGAGAATAACTTTTTTGTAATCATAATGTGACCATAACGGTATTGTTCATAAGAATAGTACAAACCGGCTTGTAACTTATTCATATGAATAATCGTCTCGCCAAAAGCAAGACACACAAACAAGGATTACAAATTTATATTCAAGTCCACTAATCTAAATGACAAACTTTGAGGGAAGAGGTGATGTCGGCCATCAACTGTTTTGCTTGCCGTCATCAAGTCACGTTGCCTCAAATCCAGCAATTCTCAAGCAGATCCTCCTGTTTGGGACAAGTATCAAATACTTTGCAAACTGCAACGAGTTTTTGCAAGAACCACATTTATAATTTGTATATCTTACATATACCTTTTCATCCATGACCTCCATTTGCAATCAAGCCCTTCTAAGAGTTCTCAACTCTAATGCAAGATTGCTAAGTGTTTTTCCAAACATTCTGGAGTCATCGAATCATCTCCTAATGGTTATTGTATCAAGAAGAGAAGATCACCTTTTACGAGGATATCCCTCAGGCATGGGTATTAATCTATGAAGTTGGACCCTTTTGCTAAGTTCTTAATCAAGCAATATATTCCCATGGTCGCAAAGGACCTCAATGGGATATGCCAAGATCTACTAAGATATTTGCAAACAGACATCTAGACTAAGTTTATAATAAGAGATCAATTTATAATTGGTCTCCACTAAAATTGTCATCCCCTGGACGATTTTAGTGATCGCATGACCCCTATCCTCTGCACCTCCCCCGATTGTCACGGCCATCAGTGCAGCATCAAAGGTAGCATTCACTAATGTCAATCACATCATCCATGTGACTCATGCTCGATCTTTCGATCTCTTGTGTTCCGAGGCCATGTCTGCACATGCTAGGCTCGCCAAATTTAACTTGTGTGTATTCGTTGTGCAACATGTCTTACACCCACTGTATGCGAACGTAGATATGTCTGACCCCTACTCACCGCATGGCGCCACATAACGAAGAACTTTCTTGGTGGTGCACACACAAGGGGAACATGAAACATTGGAATAAATAGGGATTATCTTATTTTCTACCATTGAGTATCTAAATAATAGCACACAATAAGATGTAAAACAGGTATCAACATCATATGTATAATGAGATATGATATGGTCTTTCTTGCGCCTTGATCTCCATCGAGCGCTCCGGCATGATCTCCATCCTGCCCTTGGTTTGACGCCAAGTCCACGATGCCTCCACCAGGTCGTTCATCGGAACGATGACTATTACTATACTACTTAGTAACAGAAAAGTAAACTACTTTACCTTCGTAACGACTATTGCCATATCATAATCACATGCCCCCTGCAAAATAAAGTTAGATGCCTCTACTTTATCTATTGCAAGTTTTACGTGGTTGTTAGGGCTTTTGCAATAGAACCGTTTCTAAACTACGAACTTTCCAACCACAACATGGATCCAACAGTTGTCTCTATTACACCCCTTTCGGGGCCCTCCATTGTAAATGCTATATCAACTATCAAATGAGAGACAGACACCCGCTAGCCACTTATACGGTACAAGCCGTATGTTGAGCGTGGAACCAATCTCGCGTACGAATACGCGTAAGGTCGGTCCGGGCCGCTTCATCAAACAATACCGCGATATAAACAAGTACATGTTAGAGGGTAACAACTAAGGGATCAATGCTCATACAAAACTTGTGTGTACTGGCCGTACAACACTCCTACGCATAGATCGGCTCTGATACCACTGAAGGGGATCCGCAACAGAAAACCAAAGTTTTCCTACGATGAAACCCCAAAACTGCCTTAGATCTATCTATGTAGTAATGTAGTAACGGCCAATGCGTATAGAATACATACCCTTATAGACCATACACGGTTAACGTTCTGCGGGGAACGTGGTTGAAGTAGTCGTACTCGTAGCCGACCTCAAGGTCGCGAAGCTCCTCGCAGGTCACCCCTTGCTCCTTCTTCATCTTCATCGTGTAGCAGCTCCGGCTCACGACATTTAAGCGCCCCAAGTGTTGCGCCTCGTGTCGTCGTACACATCCGGTGCATGATGAGACCTCCGGCTCCTCGATCCCGCCGGGACTGTGGAAGTTGATATCCGGTTAGGAATCCCTGCAGTGCAACGGCGTACTGCAGGTGTGCCTCGATCGCATAGCCCAGACTTGGGGCCATGGTCACAAGGGCTAGAGAGAGAGGGAAGGAGGAAGTGAACCAAAGGACTTCTCCAAAATTGGGTGTGTTTTGTCCCACCCATGGGCACCCCTTTATAAAGGCGGAGGGGGTCTGCCCTCCCCATTAGGTTAACCATGTGGGACTATTAGTAATCAGGAAATAAAGGGGAAAAACGTCCCAGCCGGATGGGCCAGCTGTAACCAATCCAAGAGGCAAAAAGGCAAACATCAGATAGCAGCCTAGGGCTCAGCCGGCCGGGTGGGCTGACCTGCCCCCCGTGGCCCAGCGTCGCCCGCGGCGACAGCTAGTGCGAGGCCCGGGTGGGCCGCTGTGCCTCCCTGACCCGTTGGCTTCCGGCGCCCAGCGCCTCCACCCCGGGTGGGCCTGGTGCCGGCCTACCCGAGCAGGCTGGCGGTCGGCTGCAGCCTGCGGCCGGCCTGGGCGACCTCTTCTGCCTGCTACGTGCGCGCGATGGTTAATATCCGCCGCCTACGTGGGCTGGCAGTTGTTTTACCCTTTTCCTTTTCTAGCAGATTTTCTCTTAGGCTATTTCCCTCCGGGGATTTGGCCTAATATAAAAGTTGCTTTTATAAATCTTAATTTAAATATTATTTAGAATATATTAATTCATAATTAACATATAATAAATGTATATTTAAATTCCCATTTATCCGAAAACACTTTTCAGGGTCTTTTCCTTTATTCTTTCTCCGAACAACTTCAGATCTCTCTACGGAACATTTCTGGCTTTCTCTTTCTATACTGTGATTCCGTCTTACGAATGATCGCTCTCATCGTACGCTTAAGTGTATCCTCTCACGGCCCGGGAATGCTCTAGACATGATCTGTATCATTGATCAACAGAGGGACCAGGGATATCCTGTGACCCCTATGCATTCCGGATGACAATGTCGTTTGAACCACTAAATGTAGCATCCTTGTCCTATTGTTTCTCGATACAACTTGTCCGAGATCCGATCATTGGTATCCCATACCTTGTTCAATCTTGTTCGCAACAAGTTCTGTTTTCTTGTTACCGTGATATTACATCCCCGTGACCGAGTCACATGTTGCAACATTTATGGATGTAATCTCACCAAGCCGGCCGTATGTATCTTTACCCGTCATGTGGGTGAAAAAATCCCGGTCTTGCAGTCACATGCCATCTACCGTTCCTTCAGAATACCCAACATACACCTTTATAGCCACCGTATTACCAGATGACGGTTGATGCAGTCTAAGCAGCCTCGGGAAATAGTGATTAATATGAGCTCACGGTCTAAGGAAAAGGAGTCGAGGTATAGCTGTTGCAACAATGAACTATATGACTTGATCGTGTTGCAATCCTTCGAGGAATGTCCAATCACATCATTCTCCAATGATATGATACCGTTGTCAATTGGCATAAATGCCATGATCTTGAAACCAAGATCATCCTCATGACCAACGAACTAGTATGAATAGAGGCTACTAGGGACTTTGTTGTTTCATACCACACCTGTACCAATATTTCTACTTGGCGCAGTTATAGCACAATATGAAACTATTATAAACTAATTGAGATATGACAATAAAAACCTATTTATTATTTGCCTCTAGGGCATATCTCCTTCAGTACTTCCACCGACCGTGTTAACTGTCAAGAACCTCTCTCCTAAGAGACATGCCATTTGATAGGCCATTCGTAGTACTTCTTATCTTCTCTTTATCGTGTCTTATCTCTTACAATACAATAAACCACTACATAGTGTATGGATTAACTTTGAACATTGACCGTTGGATCAAGACTAGCAAATCCAAACATTGCCAACCCTTGGATCTTCGTTTCCATTCTTAGCATATAGAAAGATTCTACTTTAGCACGATGAACGCTATTATGCGCAAACCTAAAAACAGAAACTCTATTGCTTAGTTTTCAAGGTCCTTATTATAATAAATGCGTGGACTTGGACACAATTTTCATTTTTATGAAGTCCTTGATGTAACTTGTTCTTCCACCGACCATGTTAACTCATCTCAAGCACCTCTCTCCTACGAGACCTACCATTTGATAGGCCATTCGCAGTACTTCTTATCTTCTCTTTATCGTGTCTTATCTCTTACAATACAATAAAACACTGCATAGTGTACGGATTAACTTTTAGCATTGACCGTTGGATCAAGACTAGCAATTCCAAACATTGCCAACCGCTAGATCTTATTTTCAATTCTTAGCATCTAGAAAGATTCTACTTCAGCACGATGAACGCTAGTATGCGCAATCCTCAAAACACAAACTCCATTGCTCAGTTTTCAGTGTCCTTATTATAATAAATGCGTGGACTTGGATGCAATTTTCATTTTTATGAAGTCCTTGATTTAACTTGTTCTTACACCGACCATGTTAACTCTCAAGCACCTCTCTCCTATGAGACCTACCATTTGATTGGCCATTCGCAATACTTCTTATCTTCTCCTATCGTGTCTTATCTCTTACAATACAATAAACCACTACATAGTGTAAGGATTAACTTTGAACATTGTCCGTTGGATCAAGACTAGTAATTCCAAACATTGCCAACCGCTGGATCTTCTTTTCCATTCTGAGCATCTAGAAAGATTCTACTTTAGCACAATGAACGCTAGTATGTGCAAACCTCAAACCACCAAGAGTTTGGACAATAGGTTTAACTTTTTGATACTCCACCCGATCCAAATTAATTGACTCAAGCTTTTCGAGATTCGGATGTATCTACTACTAAAATATGTCTAGATACATCCGAATGTAGACAAATCTTGAGTCAATTAATTTGGATCGGAGGGAGTAATATTTTGCATCTTGAAAATTTAATGAAATTTGGTCAAACCTGAGCTACACAAGTAGATAATAGGAGGGAGGAAAAAAGCAGCACAAGATCATCGTAGAAGAGGACTTGAAGGCGGTGCGATGTTAGAGCAAAGTTATGATGGGCTGATGACATGAGGTACAGGGTACACTCCAATAGTAGTAAATGTATGGACCTACTACTAGTAGGAGTATATGCACGCAAAACAAGTTGCGTTTTTGTCTCTCCTTCGCTGGCTCTCACCATCCATCCTCCATCGATTTCTTCTCTGCAGCTGCGAGTGCACAGTCCGGCTTGTATCTTCCTCGTCCACAACAGGTTCAACCTCTTGCTAAGATTTTACATCTTGATAGTTTGTCAAAATTAGGTCAAACTTGAGCTACAAGTAAGCGTGATAGATTGCTCTTAAATTAATTGTCTTTTTGAAGGTATATGGGTGCATCTCTCCTTGTAAAATCAGTGTAGTCGGTGTGAGTGTCCAACTACCAGGAAAGAACATCTCAATTGATGACGTCTGGTTCAGCCTCTAGCTAAGATTTTGCATCTTCCTCAAAGAAAAAAAGGATTTTGCATCTTGAAATTTTTGAACCCCTTTTGAAAATAGTCACATGAAATAGGGAGAGAGGGGAAATGATATTTCTATTCTCTATGGGCAACCCACAAGCTTGAGGTGCACCTTAGGCTTAAAGATAACTTTATTTTTTCCACTATGTATAAGGTGAACCTTAGCGGATGCCACATAGTAGGCCTTATTAAGGTGTGCTTTTTTACACAATGCGGGAGTAGTATATTTCTTTGCTTAGACATATGGTCACCTCTGTCCACACGCTGTACATGCTGAGAGAATAAAACGTTGGCAGGGGAAGAGGGAAACAGCTAAGAGAAGTTGAAGGCGGTTCCATGTCAGAGCAAAGTTATGATGGGTTTCTAACATGAGGTACTCCTATGGCCACTCTACTAGTAGTAAATTTCAGGACCTATGCACGCGAAACAAATTGTGTGTTTTCTCTCTCGTTCCCTATGCTCCATCTCTCCTCCCCTTTCCCCTCGCGCACCGGTCCGGCTGATCTCTCTCCCCTCGTCCATAGCGTGGCGCTGCGCACGTGTGCCTTGGTACAACGGCTCTGTGTCTCTAGCGTGTTCGGCAGCCACACGTTCGTGTGGAGTAGGGACGGTGAGTACATAGGTGTAGGGGTTCCGCGCATGAAAACAATAAAATTTTACCCTATGCCCCTGAACCCCTAAAGCTGCCAGGACCTATCTATTAGTAATATAGTAACGGGAGGGGCTTTTCACGAACTTACCCTTGAAGACCGAAAAGCGTTGTTAACGCTCAGGAGAGCGTGGTTGATGTAGACGAGCCGAAGCTGACCTCAAGGTCGTGATGAAGTCCTTGTGCTCCTTGGCTCCAATGACTTGAGTTCCTCAAGTGCGACACCTCGCGGGGAGTTACACATGTCCGGTGCCTGACGATGCCTCCCGCTTCCCCGATCCAGCAGCAGTTGCGGAAGTAGAGCTCCTGGATCCGAATCCCGTAGCGCGACGGCGCTCCGCGGTGAAGATGTCTCTCGCTCTCGCAGTCCAGACATGGGACCACGGTCATGAGAGAGAGAGGGGGAGAGAGAAAATATCAATTAGAGGTCCTCCCAAGAGTGGGGAGACCTTTATTGATTATTGGTGTATTTAATTTGGCCAAATACCCCCACTATATATAGGGGAGGAGGGGGTTCACCCTCCCTCAAAGTCCCGGGGTGGGACTAAAGGAGAGGAGGGGGAGGGGGTGGCCGCCGGCCACCTAGTGGGCCCCGCGCGGGCGGGCGGGGGGGGGGGGGGGGGGGGGGGCTAGGCCCAGCCGGCCATCCCCCTTGGCCCCTCTCCCTCTCTCCTTTCCCTAATGGGCCTTCTCCCTCCGGAAATTGGCCCATTAAGCCTTTTTGACCTTTAATTGATTTTCTCTTTATGAAATAATTATGAATAAATGATTAAATCAATATTTAGCATTCATTCACATATTATTCAACCTCCATGGCTATGGAACACCTACCACCTCCACTCTGGACATCCTCCGGACTTACCGAAACCCTTCCGGTTTTCTCCCTACTCTTCTTCGATGATTCCACCGATCCTATAAACACTCTCTAAGCATCATCAAGCCCTTAAGCGTGATACCCCATGGTTCAGGAACACTCCAGACATGGTGGGGACACCCCCGCACCAATGATCGACAGAGGGACCTGTATGGCCATGTGACCCCTGTGCGTTCCACGAAGATCTTTCATCGTTTGAACCGGGACAGTCGTGTCTTATTCCCTTTGTCACTCGATACTTGCATTGCCCGAGATCTGATCAATGACATCACTATGTCATGTTCAATCTCGTTACCGAACAACGCTACTTGACTCGTTCTGACAAGTGATATCCCCGTGATCAAATCACATGCTGCGCAGCTATTGGATATAACTTCTCCGAGTGGGCCCTTGAGTATCTTCCCGTCACATGGACAGACAAATCCCGCTCTTGACATATATTGCCTCTACGGTTTCCTCCGAGTACCTGAACACACCTTTATAACCACCGTATTACCAGATGGCGTTTGATGCTATCTAAGCACTCTCGGGAGACCAGTGATTGATATAGCCTCACGGTCTAAGGAATAGTCTACGAGGATCCATTTCTAATCATCGTAACTTGAACTTCGTGACATGATCGGGTCACGATGTTTAGGTTGGGTATTGGTTCATCATCTCATTCTCGGAATGAGATGACTCCATTTCCAACTAGCATAAATGCCACATGATCAGGAAACTTGATCATCTGTTGACCAATGAACAAGTGACTAGAGTTTCACTGGGAACCCCTGGTTGTTTGTATATCACACGTGTACTGATGTTTCCTCTCAATACAATTATAGCATGATATAAAACTTAATCATAAACTATATGAAATATGATAATAATCCTTACTACTATTTGTCTCTAGGGCATATTTCCAACAATCTCCCACTTGCACTAGAGTACAAATACACTAGCTGCATTTCTTCTCAATCATTGGCACCATATATCCTGTACCCTGAACATGCTTGCTCATGGAAGAGGTTGAGTCTTGGGTCTGTACTTTACAGTCCCAAATCCTTTGCAACTTACTAATGTCACGTGGATTGACATTAATACTTTATCATCACATGATAGCATCTGTGTGTATGCATCGTCGCCATGGCAGCAGAACAAGGCCTGATTCCAGGAGCCTACAGTGACGTTAGATCAACCTCGAGGGCTTTCTCATGGGCACTGTGCCCTGGGAAACATCATTCTATGTTAAAAGTGAACTAGCCCCGCCATAACATTATACAACACTTTAGATGGTACCCTTATCTATTATTACGAATGTATTCATCGAAACACCAGTGCACTCTGTGCAACTTTCGATGTTTTAGTTCACCTTGCTTCCTACTTGACTTTAATCGGTTTTTACGGGAGTGACGAGGGTTTAACTCATCAATGCCCATTGTTATGGACTTGGGTTTTGGAGAAGGAGGGAGCGCTGGAGACATCTATCGGCTAGCAAACAAGCACACATGGGACTCGAAGATTTACCCAGGTTCAGGCCTCATAGAGGTCCCTACTCCTGCTTGTCTGCTCGTGGAATTATCAAAGGAATCGAGGATTACAATGGTGCGCAGATGCAATCTGGCGAGGGTTGTGGAAACTAGGGTTGTGTGTGTCCTCCTCGCCGCCCCCTCCTAGCCTATATATAGATAGGCTAGCTCTCGGGTAGCAGATCGAGTCGGTTACAAGTTAGGATTTTCCCCTTTGAACTTTCTATCTTTATCTTCTTCTTCTTCTTCTTCTTCAAGCAATCGAGAGCCCGTAGGTTACTCATGTTCTTCATTTGGGCCTTGGCGACACCATGGGCCTCTACGTATTCAGGCCGTATATACCAAGCTCGAGTACCTATAGGGTATACCCATGTCAGTAGCCCCCGAGTGTCTAGTGGAATCGCACATTCAACTGGAGACTTTATGAAGCCTTTCAAGTGCATGACTGAGTATGTTTTTCGAATGCTCTGTTTATGTCATAGGGATTGTTGATGTGCGTGCCTGATTTAACCGATGTACCGGTATCAGTTAACTACCTACTCGAACTCGAGTCCCCGGACTCGAATCCGAAAAAGTGCTGGTGTAATTCGACTCAAGCCGTGGAGGTCTTATAGGAGTCGAATTCTAGTATATGGGTGTGAGCACTCGACGCGTCCTTCAAGACATGTTCATCGTACCTGTAGGCACGGATATATTTCTGGTAGTGCGCAAAAAATGCGTTGCCAGGCCTTATTCAGGTCTTATCTTCACGCTGTAAGCACGGCATCTGAAATTTTATCATCGCGGAGACGATTTGGGTGACCTAGGAGATGCAGTTTCTTTGTAGGGAAAATCATGAGGCAGTGTCGCCATAAGCTTCGAGCGTGGATGTTATCAACACACAGTACTTTGTATAAATAATCACAGGGTGCGCGACCAGCGCTCCCTATGGGAGTAGCCCCCAAGTGCCTGGTTGAGTCGAAGACTCAGGCAGGGACTAAAGAATTTTTGCGACTGCTGTCGTCTTTGTTTGCTTGTTTCAGTCGAATTTGCTTCCGGCGCTCCCTATGGGAGTAACCCATGTCCATAGCCGAACCATGTTTCGAGTGGTTGGGTTTGCTTTAATTGTCCATGGTCCTGCAAAAAGGAGAAGAAAAGAAAAAACCGTAGGGTGCGCGACCAGCGCTCCCTATGGGAGTAGCCCCCGAGTGCTTGGTGGAGTCGAAGACTCGAGCAAGGACTAAAGCAATCGAAGTCTTCTGCTGCATAGTTTTTATGACGTCAGTGCTGACGATTTCATGACCTCAGTTGCCCGTGTGAGCAAGTTTGACGGGACGTGACAAGCGGTGGGTCCCACTCCCTGACTCTGATTTGACCGGGCGTGCGTAATCTTTATTTTAACTGCGCCTCCTCAATTTCCACGCGTAATGGGAGTAGTGGGGGGACGGTTCGTGTTTCAGCTCCTCTACGTGTCAAGCACGATGAATGCCACGCGTCTGGTAGGGTTTTTTTGAGCCGTTGGATTGCATCTTCCATGGGTTAAGTAGTGACGCTACAACGGTAAAATTCACATCTACTTCCATCCATCCTTTGCCTTCATTGCCATTGCCGCTGCTCCTCTGCTTTCTATGCGCTCTTTTCCCTCCGCGGCACTGGACCAGCTCCACACATTTCCCAGCTATTTCCTCCGGTCGCATCGCCGCCGCGTAATGGGGAAGAAGAAAGGAGGTGCTGCGGCCGATTCCGCTGCTGCCACTGCTGTGATGAAGAAGAAGGGCGGCTCCGTCGCTGCAGGCACCAGCACCGCCGCCGGCGGGAAGAAGAAGGGCAGGGGCACCCGCGTCACAAATGGCGCATGGTGTCCATCTGTGATCAAGTCCTCGGATCTTCATCTTCTTCGCCAAGACGGAGTGTTGTCCGCCGCAGTCACCGACGCGCGCGTCCTCGGCAGCGAGGTAATCCCCTCTCCTCCTGCCGGATTTCGAGTGATGTTCCTAGTGTTCATCATTCACGGCCTCTCGTTGCCCCTACATCCCTTCTTCAGGGGCCTTCTTTGTTTTTACGGGCTCCAGCTCCATCAGCTGTCCCCCAATTCCATCCTCCACGTAGCTTGCTACATCGCCCTTTACGAGTGCTGGCTCGGAATTGAGCCGCATTTCGGTCTCTTCAAGTGCCTCTTCAAGTTGAAGCGTCAATCGGTGTCTGGCTCCATAGTCTACGATGTAGGCGGCTGCGGAATCCACGTCGATCCATCCGCCACATACTTCGACATCAAGCTGGTGATGTCCGTCCAAGGGTGGAGGGACAAGTGGTTCTACGTCCGCAACGAGAAGGCTGACGGAGAACACTTCAGACTCGCACCCTTCGAACCCGCGACGCCGTGCCAGAGGAGGCGCTCCTAGAAGAATGTGGTCATGCTCGCGAGTCCGCGGAGACAGATGTGCTGTACGAGCACGTCTGCGACCTCAAGAGTCGCATAAGCAAAGAGGAGGGAGGCTGCACCCTCATTCGCATGTGGCTGTGCCGTCGCGTCCAACCCCTGCATGCCAGAGTCCACCCCATGTTTCAGTGGGCTGGCATTGACGATGTCACTCGCGTGTCTGCCGATGGCATGTCCGCGAGTGAGGTAGATAAAAGGGTTCGACTGGTCACCAAGTGCACCGTCAAGGATGTGCTCCCCAGTGAAGCAGTTGTTCCTCCGTTCGATGCTACTAACCCTCCTCCTGAGGTATAGTTGTGCTACGTAGTAGCTTAGTTTGTTGATTGCCTTTTTTCTATTTCTTTGCTTTGTGCTAAATTGTAGTCTGTATGCAGGATTGGGCGGTGTCACCCTCTATGCCCCCTCTTCCTGAGGGGGTTATTCCTCGTGAAGCCTTGGAAGAGGACGAGTCGGAGTCGACCGTCCCATCTGATGTGGAGGAGGAAGCCCTCGAGTCGGGTAGTCCGGATACTCGCAAGCGTTCGCACAGCGAGGATTCCGATGCATCGTCTCCTTCGACTCCGGAAGGTGCAGGTGTTGGTGCGGAGTCGCCAATCCCTGCCATTCCTATGAGTGCCGTGGCGCCATCTTCTCGCAAGAAGATGCGACTGCCAAAGGAGTCCTCGTCAGACTCGGGGAATCCAACCTTCGACTTTGATAAGTTTGATTGGTTAGTTGTTCGAGTCTTCCTTTTTGGTTCTTCTTTTTGGAGTTGTCTTTTCTTGATGTTGGTTTTGTCTTGCAGTCAACAGGCGTCATCATCTTCTGGCGACGTCCAATTTTTAAAAGAATCTGGAGTCGCGACCTCCAGTGCCAAGAAAGAGGTTGAGCGTGCTCCTTCCCCTCCATTGGCGGCCCACTCCGGGCACAACTCATCTAGCTCTTTGCGCGATGGGGAGCATCGGATGGTTGCTCAGATGGCTGCTCAGCAATCGACTTCGGAATCACTGGAGGATCATGTAAATGTAGCATCTTTTCTTTTTTGATATTGAAGTTGATTTTAGCTATGTCATCTGCTGATCTTTTGTTGTTTTCCTTTTTTGGACAACTCCTTGTGAAGGAAGATGCTCACCTGGCGGAGCAGGTGCTTGCGATGGGTCGCCAGCATGCCATGCTGGATACGCGCTATCGCGTGGTGGAAAGTAAATGCCATTTTTACTTCTTCTTCTGCTGCATCGTTGTGATGTAGTCGACTGATAGTCTATCTCTGTTGTTTTGTTTTGCAGCTGAGCATAATGCCCTTCTTCGTGACGCCGCCACCATGGAAAAGACGCTCGCCGCGGCTGTGAAGAGCCGTGATGAGGCAATCGCGGCGCGTGACGAGGCGTGACATCGCGAAGAGGATCTGCGTGCCTCCATCGCAGCTAGGGAGAAGCTGTTCAAAGAACAACTTTTCTCGATTGCCAAGGCTCTCTTAGGTACCTTGCTTGGATATCATTGTTGTTCTCTGTTTGAATTTGTCGTTAGCGCTGACTTTCGCGCCCATGTGTGGGTTCTGTACAGATGCTGGCGATTTGAGCTTCGACCCTCAGGCCCTTCGTCATGACGATGCCTTGGCGGGTGCTCTTTCAGCAGTTGAGGACCGTAGTGCTGCCGTTCAAGATATGCTCTCCAAGGCCAAAGGCGTGCTTAGTCGCCTCCGGGAAGAGCTGGTGCCCAAGGCTGAGCTGATCGAGAACATGGACGAGCTGGTGGAGTTTCTTGCCGGGGGCGTCCCTGCAAGCTTCAAGAACTCGCTCCGTGCGGCTGGTGCATCAATGTCACTTGCCATGGTGCAGGCCCACGGAGTCGAAGTTGATCCTGCAGCGGTCTCCAGGGCGATGCCCGTTAGCGCGGATGGCCAGCAGGTAGTCTTTGCTCCTTTCGTGACTGCCTGTAGCAAGTATGGGCCGCATCTGATCAACACAGTTACAAAGTACTCTGAGGAGCTGCAGCGAGCCAAGAAGGCGGCAAAGGCTACGGCGTCAGGGGCTGACGGAAAGTCAGTGGCATCTGATACTCACAAAACCAAAGTCCAAGTCGAAGAAACCAGTTTCTCTTCAATAACTTTGTAATAGTTGGATAGCTTATGTCTTTTTGTTGAAAACATGCCTTTTGGCGAGTGTATCTGCTGATACTTTTGCTAATGTTGAATGCACTCGAACCTTTTGTCTGCGCATCAATTTGGTCTTCTTATTGCTTCTTGCTTGGCTTGTGATAGGGCAAATCGAGTGAACCACTGAGGGAACCTCAGGATTCGCCACCCCTTGATGATACGTTGGCACCGCCGCGCTCAAGGGTGGATGAGTTTTCTCTGCTCTCGCGACTCCATGATCGCGTGAAGCAGTTGGAGCGTGAATTTCCCGTACTCCACGATAACGCATATGTATGGAAATCGAAGGCAGAGAAGGCCACCGCCCGAGAACAATATCTGTTGGGGGAGGTGACGCAGTTGGGCGACCAATTTAAGTGTTAGATTTCTTACTCTTATCTTTTCTTTGTAGTCACTCATGATGGTGTGCTGTCCTCAACTTCCGCTTTTGCCTTGTATAGTTGTCAGCGCGCACCATCCGCAGGATGAGAAGGATCGAATTGCCATTCGCATGAATGACCTGACCCAAGAGCAACTTCAGGCCCAATGTTCTCTTGCTGCAATAGTAGTTTAGGTTGTGTCCTACACATAATTGTACCAATGTTGTAAAGCTCGTATATATGCTGTGTATAATTGATTGTCGATGATGTATGAAAGAGCTTGTTAGCGTGTATGTTTTGTGAGTGCGTTGCACTATGCGACTCCTTTTTGTTAGCCTGGCCATGTGTTTATCTCAGTCCCTTGTCAACCTGTCAGGTGCGTTACAACTGGGTTGATGTTTGTCAAGGGATTCGATTGTTGTGCCAGCTACACAGGATATCGCATTTTAGTTTGTAGAACAGATGTGTACAGGGTGGCATAGCCCCCGAGTGGATAATTTGCGAAAAATAAAGGAAAACACAGGGTTTTGGGGCACTTAGCTTTATTTATTCACGAAGTACAATGTGTGGCTAAGTAGCCTTGGCTGAGTAGCCTTATTTGCAATGTAAAAGTAAAAAGCGACTAAGGGTAGAAGCATCGCAGCTGCGCGACGTTCCAGGGGTTGGAGTATGCGACTCCTGTCTCTAAATCTTGAAGGCGATAGGGGCCACCTGGGATTACTTCTGTAATCACGTATGCCCCTCCTAGGGGGACTCGAGCTTGAGATGCCCTTGCTGCTTCAGTCGTAGGACTAGGTCGCCTTCGACGAAGGATCTGGGGCGTAGCCTCCTGCTGTGGTAGTTGTGCAGGTTCTGCTGGTAGATCGTTGATCTTTCCGTGGCGATTTCCCTTGCCTCGTCAAGGAGGTCGACGAAGTCTTCGAGTGCAAGGGTTGACTCCTACTCGCTGTAAGAGACCACGCGCGGTGCTTTGTACCGTACTTCGGCGGGTAGCACGGCTTTAGCCCCGTGCACCATAAAGAACGGGGTGTAGCCTGTAGCACTGTTTGGAGTTGTGCGTAGGCTCCATAGTACTGATTGTAGTTCGTCTGGCCAGCAACCCGCAGCTTGTTCGAGTGGCCGGAGGAGTCGCTTCTTGATGCCGCCGCAAACGAGCCTGTTAGGTTTTTCGACTTGACCGTTGGTCTGAGGATGTGCCACGGAGGCATATCTAATGTTGATTCCCAGGTTCTCATAGAATTCCTGGAACTCCTTTGATGTGAAGTTCGTCCCATTGTCCATGATGATGCTGTATGGCACTCCGAAGCGGAAGACGATGGACTCGAAGAACTTGACTACGCTGTGCCTTGATTGATTGGTCACTGGCATGGCCTCTATCCACTTGGTGAACTTGTCGACTGCCACCAGGAGGTAGACGTAGCTTCCTCGTGAGGACTTAGAGAGCTTGCCGACCATGTCGAGTCCCCATTGCGTGAAGGGCCAGGCCAATGGAATTGGCCAGAGCTCTGCGCCAGGTGCGTGCAGCTTGTCCGCGAATCGCTGGCACGCGTTGCATTTCTGGACGATGTCCTTAGCATCGCGCATGGCCGTAGGCCCATAGAATCCAGCTCGTAGAGCTTTGGCCACGAGGGCACGACGGCCGGCGTGGTGTCCGCAGGTTCCCTCATGGATGTTGAGGAGAACAACTCTTCCATTGGCCATGGAGTCGCATCGTTGGAGTACTCCTGTGATGCTGCGCTTGTATAGTTTGCCATTGATAACAGCGAATGCCTTGGATTGCTGCGTGATGTGCCGTGCATCAGTCGAATCATCCGGTAGCCTCTTGCTGAGGAGGTATGTGATGTACGGCTGAGTCTAGGATGACTCGATCATCATGATGCTCATTGGTCCTTCGAGTCCTGTATCCAGCTCCAGGTCGTCGAGTGCCATTGGCTCATTGGGTGGCGCAGCCCCTAAGTCCGTTGCAGCGCTTGTTTTCTTCTCTGCTGCCTTTGGCTTGATGGAGCGTTCGCAGATGCACTCAAGAAATACCCCAGGTGATATGGGGGCGCAGGTAGAGCCTATGTTGGCGAGTGCGTCCGCCTCTTCATTGCTTTCGCGACCTACGTGTCGCAGCTCGCAGCCGTCGAAGTCCCCTTCGAGTGTGTCGTAGAGGTCGCGGTAGGTGATCATGTTGTGGTTCAGTGCGTCGCACTCATGCAATGTTTGGTTGACGACCAGCTTGGAGTCGCCGTATATAATGAGCCTCTTGGCGCCACAGGCTTTTGCCATCCGCATCTCGTGTAGCAGGGCCTCATATTCAGCTTCGTTGTTGGAGGCGGTGAATTGCATTCGTAGGATGTATTTCAGCTTGTCCCCTTGGGGCGATGTCAGTATGACACTTGCGCCAGCTCCGTCCTTCCGCTTGGATCCATCGAAGTGCATTGTCCAGAGGTAGGACATATCTGGTATTTCGGGGAGCTGATTCTCCATCCAGTGCACGAGGAAGTCAGGGAGAACTTGCGACTTGATTGCGTCGCGCTTTTCGTATGTGATGTCTCGTGGAGACAATTCGATTCCCCAAAGCGCGACTTGCCCCGTGGTGTCAGGATTATGGAGAGGATATGCCCTAGCGGGGCGTCGCCACCAAGATTGGGTGTTCCTGGAAGTAGTGGCGCAGTCGCCGGGCGGTCATGAAGACGCCGTACGCCAGCTTCTGGTAATGCGGGTACCGCTGTTTTGTTGGCGTGAGGACCTCGCTGAGGTAGTAGACTGGGCGCTGTACCCCGTGGACCTTGTTTTCTTCGGCTCGTTCGACCACGAGCACTGTGCTGACCACCTGGTTGGTGGCAGAGATATATAGCAACAGCGGTTCCCTTCCTCGTGGGGGCACCAATACTGGTGAAGTGGATAGCAGGCGCTTGAGGTTTTCAAATGCTTCCTGCGCTTCGTTGGTCCACTCGAACTTTTTATCTTTGCGGAAGAGTAGGTAGAAGGGCAGTGCCTTTTCACCCATCCGACTGATGAATCGACTGAGGGCCGCGATTCGCCCAGCCAGCTGCTGGACGCCCCTTATGTTTTTTCGGCTTCTCCATGGCCAGTATGGCTTTTATTTTCTTCGGGTTTGCCTCGATTCCTCTCGCGGAGATGAGATACCCGAGTAGTTTCTCAGATGGTACGCCAAATGCGCATTTGTCCGGATTGAGCTTGATCCGGTAGCGGTCGAGGTTGGCGAAGGTTTCGCGTAGATCGTCGATTAGGGAGGCTTCCTCCTTGGTCTTGATTACTATGTCATCGACATAGACTTGAATGTTGCGACCAAGTTGGTCCTTGAGGCAAGCCTGCATGCACCGCTGGTAGGTGGCTCCTGCTTTATTTTAGCCCAAAGGGCATTGTGTTGTAGCAGAACACACCGAAGGGCGTCATAAACGCTTTTTTTCTTGATCTTCCTCCTTCATTCGAATCTGATTATAGCCTAAGTAGGCGTCGAGGAAGCAAAGGCGCTCGCATCCTGCGGTGGAGTCGATGATCTGGTCGATTCGCGTCAGTGGGAAGTGGTCCTTTGGATAGTGCTTATTTAAAGAGGTGAAGTCCACGCACATCTGTAGGATATCCGTGTCCTTTTTTGGTACTAGCACCGTGTTGGCGAGCCAAGTGCTTTCCTTGATCTCGCGTATGAATTTGGCGTCGAGGAGTCTGTTGATCTCCATTCCGACTGCCTTTGCTCTTGGCTCAGATAATCGCCGGATTGTTTGCTTGACTGGCCTTGTGTCTGGGTTGACATTGAGTGCGTGCTCGGCAAATTCCCTGGGAACTCCTGGCATGTCCGTAGGACACCAGGCAAAAATTTCCCAGTGCTCACGGAGGAATTCGATGAGCGCGAGTTCATATGCGGGACTCAAGTTGTTGGCGATGAGGGCCGTCTTGGCAGGATCTGATGGGTGGACCTGAACTTTCTTCATGTGCACCGATGAGTCGAAGGATAGGTCGGGTGAACTTGGCCGGCTCAGAGGAGGCAGACTGTTGTCTGTCGACTCCTTCAGTCTCGCAAGTTCTTCCTGCATGCCTAAAGACTGGGAAGTTCTGTTGAATTCCCTGTCGCAACTGTTAGACCTCTCAAAGCTCCCGTTTACTGTAATGACGCCATTGGGACCCGACATTTTCATATGCAGGTAGGCGTAGTGTGGCACTGCCATGAACCTAGCGAACATGACACGTCCGAGGATGCAGTGGTACTGTGAGGGCCAGTCGACGACCTCAAAGTCGATGCACTCGCGCCAAAAGTTTTTCGGCGTGCTGAAGATGACGTCGAGGTTGATTTTGCCAAGGGGATACACGCCCTTGCCTGGGACAATCCGTGGAATGTTGTGTCTGAGGGTTCTAGGTAGCTCAGAGGGATCCTCATTGCTCGCAAGGTACTCACGAATATAAGGTTGATGCCGCTTCCACCGTCCATGAAGACACGGCTCATGTCGAAGCCTCCAATTTGTGCCTCGAGCACGAGGGGCTAGTGGCCTGGACGAGGTACTTGGGGCGGATGGTCGCGTTTATCGAAGGTGATGCAGGACTCGCTTCCGCTGAGGTACTCAGTGGTAGATGGTGGCGAGTGTGTGGCCAAGTTGACTTGGCGAGTGATGGCCTTCTGTACCCGATTCGTGGGGCGTACCTTTTGGATCATCATGGTACCCATGGCCCATGGGTATGGCTTGCCTCCGTGGTGCTGGTCCAGCACAGCTGCATTTGGGGGCGGTCCAGGTGGTGGTGGCGGAGCTCCATGTGCCACCGCGCCTGGGGCAGCCCCATAGCCCCTTTCGACTGCGTTGCGATTCATCTGAACTAGTCCCTAATGTAATTTGAGGAACTCGCGGCAGTCCTTGAGGAGGTGGCTGGACTTCTTCTTTCCATCATGCTTGTCGATGTAGAAGTGCACCGTACATGGCCCGGACAATTTGTCTTCAATGGATGTCGCGGGTGCCTCATCACGATTGCAGCGTTGCCACACTTGCATGGTTTTCCCGGAGTCGCGGTATCCACCGCTGCGGTATCCGCTGTTGCGGTTGTCATCGCATTTGTCGACGTAGCCAGCTGCGACCATGTTGACGTCGTCGCGATCATCGTAGATGCGCATGCGGCGTTTCCCTCGGCGGTCACGTCTGCGCTCGAGTTCTGCCTCCTTGTCGGAGTGAAATTGATTTTTCACCGAATCTTCTCCATCAGCCCATCGATTCACGATTTCCATCAGGTGATCTATGGTTTTGGGCTTTGAGCGGCCCAGCTCCTCCCTGAGCTCTATGCGGCGGATGCCGCCGTTGAATGCGTCAATCGCGCGATCCTCCGAGATGTTCTCTGCGGAGTTCTTGATGATGGACCACCTTTGGATGTAAGAGCGTAGCGATTTGCCTGATCTTTGCTGGCAGCATCTCAGCTCTTCGATTGATACAGGCCGCTTGTATGTGCCCTTGAAGTTGCGCATGAAGCTGTAAACCAGCTCATCCCAACTGCGAATAGATCCGCGTGAGAAGTTGTTGAGCCTTGTTCGGGTGGCGCCTTGCAGCTATAGCTGTAAGCATTGCATGGCCATGCTTCGACTGCCACCATGGAGCCTGACGAAGGAGATGTGGTCCTCCAGCCAGATCTTCGGGTCCTGCAGGCCGTCGAACTTCGGGTTCTCCGAAGGGAGTTTAAACCCTTTGGGCATTCGCCTTGCCTGATGGATCTGCTGAAGCATCTAGCGCCGCAGAGCTTCACATCTTCGTCTTCTGAGTCAGTCGATTGGGCATGTCGCGCCCTTGACTTGTCGATCTTGTGCTGTGTGATGTCATCACGCACGTCGTAGTCGTGGTCGTGTCGCCGTGAGCGGCAACGTCGGGACAGGTCATGACTGTCATCACTGGATGAGGGCGAGGAGTAGCTCTTTGCTAGCGCTTTTCCTTTCTACAGCTCTGGTGTCGGCTCCTTGTCGAGGGCGGCCTCGATTAGTCCCAAGCCCGTGATCGTAGATCGGTGCATGGCAGCTCGGGGATCTCCAGCTGGCGGCTGATTATTGAGGAGGTACATGGTGGCCGCTGTCACTACAGCTTGCGGCGTCTTTAGGACCACATTGCCCCGTGTGTCGACTGTCATAGAGCTGAAGTCGAGGACCTTTGCAGCTTCTATGCGTTCTTGCTCGGTGAGATGGGCCATTCGGGATCGCCTTTTGTTTGCGATGTACTCGTTGCCCTTTGAGGAGGATCCACCGTGGGAGGAGAGCCTAGCACATCGAAGACTTGACTCATCTACCGCTATTTTGCGTGCTTCGAGTTGCGCGATTGTTTGCGCTTGGCGTTTGAATTCCTCCTTTAGGAGCCAATGGTAGCCCATCAGAAGTTCTTGCAAGGAACCGAGAGGTATAGGGTTGCCCCGTAGGGCCTCGCGGCAGTGAGCCCATTCAAGCTCATTGAGCCTGACCACGACGTGTTTGCCAGTTTGCTCGTTTACTATAGTTGGAGGTTCGATTGCCCCTCCGTTGTTGACGGGAGCGCCGTTTGGCGGTGGTCCCCCGTTCGGTGGTGGTCCACCATTAGGTATGCCTCCGTTGCCTCCGTTGCCCATGTTATCGCGATTGGCGGAGGTGTCGCACGCGTTGATGACGGCGCACGTGAAGTGATTGGGGAGGCTGTTGCTCCCGCAACTTTCAGATCCGGAGCCGTAGACCTCGTCCTCAGTTGCCAGATCACCTAGATCGGGTTCCCGACTGTTGTCGCTATCCGTACTCCTAGCTACGCCGGGGCATTGAGCTCGCTGAGGGTGCCGATCGATGGAGGGAACCACGATGCTGGAACAATTGACGGTATTGTCGGCTGGTCAGGCATGCGAAGCGTGCCCATCTGACCAACTTGGAAGCGGAAGCTCCTGATCGCCATGCTGATTCTGTCGCCCATGGACTCGAAAGCCGAGCGAGTGGCCGGCGTGTGGACGGTGAAGTCGAACGCGCCGAAGAGATGGCGAATCTCCGTTGTTGTGTAGTTGTAGATCGTGGTTGATGGGGCCGAAGAAGTAGCAACATCAGCACTCCCGAATCCCACAGACGGCGCCAATTGACGAGGGTTTAACTCATCAATGCCCATTGTTATGGACTTGGGTTTTGGAGAAGGAGGGAGTGCTGGAGACATCTATCGGCTAGCAAACAAGCACACAGGGGACTCGGAGATTTACCTAGGTTCAGGCCTCGTAGAGGTCCCTACTCCTGTTTGTCTGCTCGTGTAATTATCAAAGGAATCGAGGATTACAATGGTGCGCAGATGCAATCTAGCGAGGGTTGTGGAAACTAGGGTTGCGTTTGTCCTCCTTGCCGCCCCCTCCTAGCCTTTATATAGATAGGCTAGGTCTCGGGTAGCAGATCGAGTCGGTTACAAGTTAGGGTTTTCCCCCTTTGAACTTTCTATCTTTAGCTTCTTCTTCTTCTTCAAGCAATCGAGAGTCCGTAGGTTACTCGAGTTCTTCATTTGGGCCTTGGCGACACCATGGGCCTCTACGTGTTCAGGCCGTATATACCAAGCTTGAGTACCTGTAGGGTATACCCATGTCAGGGAGTTTCCAACATATTCCCTTATAACATAACCCTTTATATTTTAAGATATGTTATCCTTTATGGATTTGGAAAACATGTCTACAATTCTCTATTAGACACTACGGACAATCTTAGCTCAACATTCTGTGATTCGAACTTAATCACTTTTGAACATTCCTTATTGGATCACATATTATGTTAAGTTATCATCATGGTTTTCTAAGATAGAATCTATGTTTCAACATAGTGGATGATGATCATCCTTTTGTTTCTATCAACCATTGATGATCAACTTAATGCTATTCCTAATTGGAGTTATTAAGGACCAGTTCCTTAATTAACTTCTATTTTGAAACCCTTTTCAGAATCCCTTAAGGAATACTACATAATATCATAATATACTTATTATCAACTTCTACATCTCATAAATCATTATTTATAAGTATTTGTGCTTTTATTCTTAACATACTTAAGAATTGCTCCTATAAGCTCCCACTCAAAATATGTTCCTACATATTTGAATTTGAGTCTTATGTTGCTCCCACTTAAAAATATGTTAATCACATATTGTTTCAGGAAGGCTTTCATAGCTCCCACTCAATTTTATGCAAATTGCATATCCACTCACTATTTTGAACAACTTCAAAATCCTTTGATCAAATATCAAACTTGGAGATTTACTATGAGATACTAGTACTTTACTAGTTTTAAATCCACTAGACATTTAGCACATTTGAATCAAATTCATTTGAATTTGTCCAATACCTGACAAATCGTGCTTTTGTCATTCACCCCCTTTTCCACTATGGCTTTGCAGTAATTTGGGAAAATTCAAGTAACTCCTTTACAGGTGAGATTCAATAACTAATTGCTTTCTAATCTCAAGGGAATTTCGCTATTAGGATTTCTCATAATTTTAGTTTACCATTATTTCTTTTGTAGTTCGTAGGTATGTCATATTTCAAGAATCATGACAAATGATTCACAAATGTCTCCATACAAGATATGGATTACATTTTGAATCCTACTTCATGTAGTGAAAACACAAGTGGAGAAAACATAATGATCAATATCATTGATTCTTTCCTTCTGTGTAGAGAATCGTTCAGGAACATTGTCCGTTGCGCTTCTCAACACTCTAATGCAGGCGTTTGAATCCTCATCATGTTTTACACTATTTTCCATATGCCCCATAATTGAGAAATATCACAAAGAGTGAACTTTCTCAAGAATGTACCAAAATCCAAGCAATACATGTTTTGCTTCTCTTTTGGTTCAGCTATGGATTTCGTATTCAAAGTTTCCAATGAATACTCTACAAGGACTTATTCGCTATTGTTTTGGTTATATGGAATAACCCCAAATCTTCCACGAATTCAAATGGTTCACTGTAAACTAATTGAGTGCTAACTATTTCTAACTAATGGTCTCTACATCCACACTACAACGATTTATTTGGTGCCTTCTATTCAACCCCTTTGATATCTAATATCACATTGTGATGCTTTGCATTTTTGACGTTTCAAAACACTTTACATTTCACAATTTCTTTTATGCCATTCTTATAAAGTTGAATCTCATTACTATTGATCAAATCATAGTAATTGGATTCTATTTTATATTTATACCCTTTGTTGATGAAACATTTTGATAAAATCAAATAGTTTCATATTCATGTTTCCTTTGGTAAAATTATTTACACATTTAAACAATCATTTAATGATAACTACCATTTTCGTTAAAACCCAATACATCGAATATGTATTCTATTGAACAATTCATTAAACACTTTGTATTCAAGTAATACACGATGTTCAAGTTATTTTGCCGAACTTAGGCATGATTTATATGTGATAAGAAATCAAATGAATTTCACGTATTATCATTATAACTTTGAATTCAAACAATGGTTTCATTCATTTAATGAAATATCATTAAGTTGGGTATTTTAAACAAGGCATTTTAATGTTTTACAAATGTTCATGCATTATCAATTAGTTTCAAACAATAAGGATAATTCACACATAATCAAACAGGATATGTACACGAATAGAAATCATTCATAAAAGTGGAACAACCGTTTGTTACAAACTCATATGAATAACCGTCTCACGAAGTGTGAGACACACTAAAGAAGTTCACAATCTCTTGATTACATTAATCATCCTAAAACACAAACTAAATGATAAATGTCGAGGGAGAGTGTCGTCGGCCATCATCATCATACTCGCCATCAACATGCAACGTCACCTCCTCTCCAGCAAGCACCTCTCATGAAGAAGGACCTGTTTTCAGTAAAACAGAACAAGTATCAGATATACTTAACACTGCAAATGTGTTTGCAAGATTATAACATTTATAAAACTGTATATCAAATATATACCTTTGTCGTTGACGACCTGAGTGACATCTGGTGCAACCAACACATTCCTGAGATGTGTCATGAACTGGTGGAACTCCATTGTTTCCGTGTCGCCCCTCATTACACAAGTCCTGACTTGTGCTTGGTAGCTTGGTGGCAGCGACCGCAGCACAATGGCGTTTGGAAAAGAGCCGGTAATCTAGACGTCCAGGAAGTATGCAGGCCTCATGTACACATCATGCATGCGCTCCAAGTGGTCCCCTAGTGATGTGTTCTCCTCCATCTTAATGGAGAGGAAGTCTCCCATCAGCTCATGCTCCCAAATGCGTGTCTTCTCCACGAAATGTGTCCTAAGCTGTAGCATTACCAAACGAGGGTTGACATCACCCATGAAAGGCCACAGCTCGTCCACCATTCCGAAACGCATCACAACTGAAATATAGGAGGCCATCTCACGATGGAGATATCGGTCTTTCCGCTCCTCTGGGGTCTCAAGGTCCGTGGGCTGATCCAAATCCATCCCGTTGACTATGTAGTCGACCACGCCGTTCTCGCTAAGGAGAACATGGAGACTGGCAACCCAAATGGAGAAGTTCGATCCACCTAATCTGAGCTTCTCTCCTTCTAACCATTCAATTGTCAACACGAAAGTTCCCATCTACATTTATAATTTGTAAAAGGAATTTAGACTAAGTTTATAATTAAATGAGTTAATGATAACTCCACTCAGAAACACCTATCCCCAAAAGGGTTCCTAGTGATAACACGACCCCTATTAGCCACATCTCCCCCGATTGATCACGGCCATCGATGTGGGTTCAAAGGTGGACGCTAAACGTCGGTCACATCATTCATGCGACTCGTGCTTGATCTTTCAACCATCCGTGTTCCGAGACCATGCTTCTCTGGCGTGCTAGGCTTGCCAACTCAACCTTAGTGTATTCGTTGTGCAACATGGCTTACACCCACTGTATGTGAACATAGATATGTCTGACACCCATGCCTGTAACCCTGGATCGCCTCATATCGAAGAACTTTCTTGGTGGTGCACACTAAGGGGGAACACAATCGTTGGTAATTTTAACAGGGATCATCTTATTAGGTGTAAGATCTCACCATAATAAGGTAAGATCCCTGTGATTGCAGTGCTAGTCCCTGGATCAAAATGCTAGCACCCACAGTTTAAGATGAAGTACACAGAAACAAAGGTCATTATTACATCGCATATCCAGGAATATAGTGGTTCTTACAACTCACTTAGCCCAAGGCTAATATTACTCAAGGTTCACATTACATAGTATAATAATAGAGTCTTTTGTATTCATGCGCCACAGGGAAACATGTCGAGTGTAGACCCGCAACCCTACTCATCATCAGAGTATCCCGCAACATAATAGGTTACAGCCACAAAGGGTCAATACATTTGGAATTGTATTGAAAATTGATAACATAGATACATAGTATATTCCAACAACTACATGAATATAAGGCTAAGTGTGGTTTTGGCTGACTTTGCTAAAAGCAAGGTTTTATTTCATAGTTTTTGAAGAGTAAGTTTTCTCTTCCAAAACACTAAGGTACCATTGATAGAAATCAATGAACCTCTACCCTTGTTCACCCACAAGTTTTTAACTTAGAGAAATTTGGATGAAGATATTATTGAACTGCTTCACTGTCTTGAGGCTCAGAAATTGTCCATAACCGGGGACACGGCTAAGTACTTAGTTTTTACCCTCTCGAGAGGTGGTGCACTTTCCCCACAAGACTCAACATGCATCGAGACGAGACTTTTCAGAAGCAATCCCTCAGACCACCACAGACGCGTTCCATCCTATCATATCTACCACCCACTGTCTGTCTGGCTGAGTTCTTCCAACTTAGTCGGTCAAGGCAGAGCCCATATGCCAAGTGGCTGCACTGGAAGCTTCGCGACAAGAACGTCTCCAATCTCTTTGTTCCTGGGTGGCCGTCCACAAGTGCGATACACCAGCTGACCATGGACATGGCCCCTGAGTAACCACTCAACATAATCCAAGCAAGTCCCATTCCACCCAGGTGTTTCATTAACATTAGTTGTTTTCTTAGTCAAACAAAATAATATCCTTCCATACTATCTTGATATGAATTTCCACCCACGAATTCTAATAGCATGGCTAAGCACTCTAGCATACGATGTCTTTCAACTAGGAAATACTACCAAGATAAAAGCTATAGGATAGCATAGCATAGGAACATATAAATAATCCTACCATGCTAAGATTTACAAAAAATAACACTAGTGCAATAGTGAAAATAATAGGACATGAGATGAAATATCACTTGCCTTGGTAGCTAGGGGAATAGGTACAATCCTCACAACAACAAACTTCACAATCCACACAATCTACACAAGGAACAATCCAACAACAATAATTCAATCAATATAGCATCACAAAAATATGAATGCATGCAAAAATGCAATGATATGATCAAAACTCTAAAACTTATAGAGTCTACAGTACAGAGGTTAAAATACTCTATCTAGAGGCATAAGGAATACCCAAAAACAATTTATGAAGTAATTTTTATGGGCAAAATACTCCTAAAAAGGTTCTGCCAATAATTCCAATTTTTCAGAAGCAAAAGTGTGAAGCAAGTCCTCAATAATAAAGGTCTCATTTTTCTGAATCCATAGACACCAAATTTGCATTTTTCTGAATTGTGGATCAAAAGTTATTGAATTTCTAAATTTAATATATATTCTGTCTATTTTTCTAATTAAACAGATATCCTAGCCGACGTGGCGCAACCCTATTGGTCCGTACCGATTCGGTCAGATCGATCGCTGCGGGCCGTCAGATTTTAAGTGGCAATGGACGAATCGGATCAGCCCATACCGCTTCGGCTAGAGATCTTATCCTAGCCGCTAGAACTTGATCGAACGGTGCTCAACACGTAGCCACGAACTAGCGGCGCTGGCTCTCTGTGCGCGGAGGCGGCTCGTCAGACGGTGGTGCTCCAGCGGTTCTAAAGGGGCAGGGGGTCGATGGACTCTTACCAGAGGTCGAGGCGGTCGTGGCGGTCTCGATGAAGGTCACGGTGGAGAGACGGGGTGCTCTACCTCGATCCCGATTCCTCGCCGGAGTTCTGTCGAGGGTAGAGCTCGTGTCCCTGCGACAGTGATGGTGATCTGGGGCTCGAGCAGGCAAAGAGAGAGGTTAGGGAGATGCGCCCGGGTCGGCACGGTCTAGTAGAGGCTAAAAAGGGGCGGCGGGAACCCTAGACTCACCGGAAAAATGGACGGACGGCGGCGGCAGAGGGAGTTCACCGGCGATGATCGTGTCGTCGTCCTGGGGCAAGAAAAAGCACGTGGCCAGGGTTAATCGATGCGCCAGAACCTAGTGAAGATGATAGAGCAGAGAGGAGGGCGTGTCGCTGTCGAGGCTCACCGGAATCGTCGCCGGAGTCGCGTCGGACAGCGGCGGTTCGAGCTCGTAATTGGGGAGCCTAGGGGCTCTCCGGGGGTGGTGAGTGAGGGGAAACTGATGAGAAGGGAGAGGGGGTTAAGAAGGAGTGATCGCGGTGGAGTTTTAATGCGAGCAACGCTCAAATTTGAGCGGGTTTTAGAAACGGCAGAGGGGAGCGGGGGCTGTTCGTCGCCTGGGTTGAAGACGACGAGGTGGCGATGCCGTGGGAGTGTGTGGCGCCCCGCAAAAAACCACTACTAGAAAATCGCTGTGTTTTTGTGTTGCGCATCATCATGACCGCATGCTCATGTCATCATGCCACATTGCATTTGAGCATCGTCATCATCTTGCATGGTTTGTTTAAAAACTATTTTCGAAACCCTATTTGTTTTTTTCTAAATAAGCCCCGTCTTTATTCAAATACAAAACCCGGGTCTCCGGAATATTTTGTTTCGTCTACAAATGGTTTTCAAAAGCCCCGTTTTAAATAAATAAAATATTTTAAAATTGTTTTTAGGAGGCAGCCCACCAGGCCTGAAAGCCCGACCGGCCACCTCTAGATAAAAATCTAATCCTATCCTATCTAAACCCTAACCACCCATCTACCCCAGCTTCTACCTACCCCAGACCCGACCACACCTAGCCGCCACACCACCATCCTTTCTCCTGCGCCGCACGCTCCCAGGCTTCCACCTGCCGACAGCCTCCCTCCACCCTGGCCCCACCATAGCCCGCATCGGGATTGCCTCGCCAGCTCCCGCTCCCACTCGCACCGCACCACCCACACACGCACGCACTAGGCCGCCTACCACGACACCCCCTGGCCACCTCGTTTCCATCACCACGCCAACCCGCTGCTGGCCCCACCCCACCTCCCTGCTCACCCATCTCCCCCGTGCGCTTGCTTCCTCCCTTCCGCCCCCGAGTCCACAGCGCCGCCGCCTCCTCTCCTTGGTCTTCCCCGCCGCCAGGCGCCCCCCTCCTCCGTCCGATCTCGCCTCGTCCAACCCCGGAGACCCGCGCCGCCGCCAGCGGGGCCCTCTTGGCCCTCCTTCTGCACCAGGCCCCGTCCCGCGAGGTCCGTCGCCGCCTCGAGATGCCCGCTAGCGCCGCCACTCGCCCTCCCCTTGTCTCCGTCCTCGCACCTCCGACCCTCCCCGGCGCCCTCTAGAACACTGACCCGCATCCGCCATCGCCACCTCGCCGTCCTGCGCTCTTCCTCCCTCAGCAGTCTGCCTCCGGCCTCTAAACCGCGACCCCGAGGCTCCCTACCGCTGCCGTCGCGGTCCTCCTCCACGACGACTCGGGCCCGGCCCTCCAAGCTCGCAGGGCCCTGCCGCCCTCTCCTCCTCCGGATCCCTAGTCGCGCTAGCACATCCTCGTCGACCTTGTCGCCCTGCTGCACGTCTTCCTGTGCCCGCGTCTATCCCAACACGGCACAGCGACGTACTCATCGCTGCCCTGTTCAGTTCTGGGTACTCCCGGACGTTGTTCTGATGGTGGGTTATGTGGTGTTTTCAGTGCCCGTGAAGATATGAATACAAGATGTACAAGATCTACACGAGCCCCTCTCTACGAGACCCTCGGTGCCCGAAGATTGAACCCCGAAGATTCCCGATGGCCATGGCACGACATGATCTTCTTCACGGGACTTTGAGTTTGCCATCACGGACGACAAGGCCGTCGACCTGGAAGCTAGACGACAATATCTTCTTCTCGGACCCGAAGACCACCAAGCTCTTCTTCCCGGAACGACAAGCACTTCACCGCGGAACACCGAGTCCGCCGTCAAGGACGTCGAGTACGCCGACATGGAACCTTGGACAAACAAGTTCTTCTTCCCGAATTCGATGACCGAGGCACCGAACGACGAGCTCTGCTACATGGATCTGAAGACCGAACCCAAAGACCCTAGATGCGAAAAGATCTAATTCCTATTGTCCGAAGAACGTTCCTCCGAAGACCGATCCCGTCGAACCCTGAGACCCTGTCGAACCCCGAACCCCCGGAACCCAAGATCTTCTGAACCTAGATGTGTGAACTTTTCCCGAGCCCCTATTTTATAAATGCTGTCGCATAATAAATTGTTCAAACATGCATACCTGTCTGTGGTTTGGGGGCATTATGCCGATTCACCTCATAATTAAATATGGAGTCCATCTACGGGATATCTTCGTCTCATTCCTGACTCCATTTAAATTTGTGTAGCGAACCGATGCCATGTTTCGCCCTGTTAATACAACATTTAATTTGCGGGGTAGTTAAATAACTCGAACCATCTAATTAATTGTTGGGACCCCGGTTCCGCTTAATATTGCCTAATTGCATTGCACCATTGCCATGCCATGCATCATATTATGCATCATGCCGATCTTCTGCCATAGTATTAAATATTGCATCCGGTGTTTCTTCTAGTGTTTGCTTCTTCGCGGATTAGGCCGATGAGTTGATGCGAGTATCGACAAGTTCTCCGGATATGATTCTTCGGCAGTGTTTCCCAGGCGAGCATCTCTCCCCCTTCTACCTATTTTGCATTTATAGTCTTTATTTCCTCCTGTTGATCCATTGCTATCCGTGTCGCGATGCTTTAGATTCCGTACACCAGTTATATCCCGTGCAACCTCTATATTGCCTTGGACACCTCCTATTACCTGTGTTGGGTAGATAGCTGGCCTTGCGAGTCGTAGTTGCTTGCTCAGGTGCGATCTCGTGTTGTCAAGTACCACAGTTGTTGGAATGCTGGCAGATGCTTAATGGTGGAGATGATCATGACTTTAAATACAACTATTAAATTGCTAGATATAATTAATGCAGAGGCATCGGTGGGCAATAGATGTTATTTGGTTCTTCCACGCTCACTTGTGTCCCGTAGGCCCCGAGTACTTGATACCTGTTCCTTGACTATTCGCACTATCCACATCCGGGAGACCCTATGGGATCCCCCTGAGCCAGAGCTTGATTCATTTCTATTTCTTGGGGCCACAAACTAGTTTGGGGTTTTGTTACTATCCGGTACTTATGCCATGCTTTACTGCTTTATTTAATATTGTGCATGGAGCACCTATACTGTTTAGGATTGCGGAGTGTTTTCGCGGTATCGACAAGCCTAGTCACACTTTCGGGTTCCCAGTCATTTACAGCCATTGGCGCAAACCTTGGGTCCGTCTCGGAGGCGGACAACTTCGTTGCGGGTAGCTTAATGGGGTGGCCCCCTGAAATATTTTATGAATCCTGTGATTGCTTTGTCGTGAAAGCCTCGTTGGGTTTTGATTTGGTTTTTCCGAGGTTGATCGTGTGTGTGTTGCTATTTGTGCACCCCTGCATGGTAAAACTTTCTAAATGCCGTGTCCGCGGTTATGGACGACTTGGAGCACAGTATCTCGATCATAAACAAGCATAACTAAAGTAGTGCTATAAATTTGACTTAATATGTGACTAGTAATCAGATTCAAATACAACAGAAAGTAAATTAAAAATGCCAACAACTGGTGGAGCTATGGTGATCTGTGTCATACTATACCTGCCTAGTAAGTATTGCAACTCCAATGGAATGTGATAAAAGTGCCAACAACTGCTAGGTTTCGGGATTCCTCAGGACAATTATATCTGACTAGTAAATGTTCCACCAACAACGGAATGTTAACTAAAACTGCCCACTACTCATGCTTCAGGATGACTCGTGCTATCTATATCTGACTAGTAAGTGCTTCAACTATAACGGAATGAGTAAAATTGCCAACTGTGTGAGTTCCTCGGTTTGACTTCCTCGTTTGGTCTCGAGGGGGAAATACCAGGATGGGTATGATTGGTGTTAGTATCAGGTTGGTCCCGAATAGGTCTTTCTTATCCCTCTAATAGCCGTCAGTTGAATCGAGTCTCTATAGGTTTTTTAGTGCATGTTGCGCTGCCGCTTCAGTCCACCATACCTATGTAGGCGAGAGCCGCCGAATTCTAGCCTCGCTGTGTACTGGCCTCAGTACTAACGCTCCTCTTTTTCCTTTGCCCTTTTTTGGCACCCCTTTTGTTTTAGCAGGTTTGAGATCGACGTCGTTAGCAGGGTTACCCTTCCGGCTTGGTCTGGGGAGGGTTATGGACGCCATTGGTTATTCTTCAGGGCTCTTAGCCCAATCTGCTTCTTGTCCATGTTGGAGATATGCCCAAGAGGCAATAATAAAAGTGGTTATTATTATATCTTTGTGTTTATGATGAATGTTTACATCCCATGCTATAATTGTATTATTAGGAAACACTAATACTTGTGTGTTTTGTAAACATATAAGAGACCCTAGTAAGCCTCTTGTTGAACTAGCTTGTTAATTAATTGATGATCATGGTTTCCTGATCATGGACATTAGGATGTGATTAATAAACAAGGTTATATCATTAGGAGAATGATGTGATGGACATACACCCATAGTAAGCGTAGCATAAGATCAAGTCATTAAGTTCGTATTGCTATAAGCTTTTAAAATGCATAGTAACCTAATCCTTCGACCATGAGGTTGTGTTAATCACCATCACTAGATGGGTACTTTGATGACATCAAACGCCGCTTCGTAACTGGGTGGTTATAAAGGTGTTATTGGGTATTCTGAAAGTATGTGTTGAAGCGCATGGACCAAGATTGGAATTTTTCCATCCATATGACGGATAGATATGCTCTGGGCCCTCTCGGTGGAATGTCATCTAGTTAGCTTGCAAGCATGTGACTGGGTCACAAGGATGACATATCGCGGAACGAGTAAAGAGTACTTATCAGTAACGAGGTAGAACTAGGTATGGAGATGCCGACGATCAAACCTCGGATAAGGATAGTCTCGCGTGACAAAGGGAATTGGTTTCGTATGTAAATGGTTCAATCGATCACGAAGTCATCTTTGAGTATGTGGGAGCCATTATGGATCTCCAGGTCCCGCTGATGGTTATTGATAGGAGATGTGTCTCTGTCATGTCTACATATTCACGAACCATAGGGTGACACACTTAAGGTTCGAAGTTGTTTTAAGTAGATATGGAATGTGCGTTGGAGACCGAATATTGTTCGGAGTCTCGGATTGGATCCGGGACATCACGAGGAGATCCGGGATTGTTCGGAGAATAAGATTCATATATTGGGGATCAGTTTCTGAGTTAGGAAATGTTCCGGAGTATTTGTATGAGGATTCTAGAAGGTTTCAGAATGTTCCAGAAGGTTCTAGAAGATTTCTTGGAGTTTGCTTGAAAACCAAGAAAGGGATCAAGGAGTCTTGGTGGGGCAAGGCAAGGAGTCATGGGGGAGGAGGACTCCTCCCCCCTCCCCAATCCGCCGGCCATAGGAGGGAGGGGAGTCCTACAAGGACTCCCCATCCCATGGCGCCTCCCCCTTTAAATAGAGGGGTGGGGGCGCCACCTCCAAGCCCTCCTCCACAACTCCAAATCTCCGCCGCCTCTCTCCTCCTCCTTTCTTATGCACAGGCATAGGCGAAGCCCTGCAGAATTCTCTACTCCACCACCACCACCACGCAGTCGTGCTACTGTGATTCCGTGGAGAAGATCTACTACCTCTGCTGCTTGCTGGAACGAGGAGAGGAAGGCCTGCTTCGACTCCGCACGTGTGACCGACTGCGGAAGCGTGCCGGAACGCGGCGCCAGAAGGATCGTCCACACGATCTTGAGATCGGCAAGTGATCGACTACATCAACCACGAGATCTAATCTCGTAACGCTTTCGGATCTACGAGGGTTAGTACATATCTATCTCGTTGCACATGTCTAATAGATTAGATCTTGGCTTTTATCTAGATTAGATCTGGGTTTTGTTCGTTCTTGCGGTAGAAATTTTTTGTTTTCCATGCTACGAACCCATCAGTGGTATCAGAGCCGTGTCTATGCGTAGATCTGTTGCACGAACACAATGGTGTTGTGGGCGTTGGTGCTCGTGCCTTCTTTTGCTTTGTGTACTTTGCATCTTGCGGCATGGTGGGATGAAGCGGCTCGGGCTAACCTTACATGTCATCGCACATGAGACTTGCTCCACGCTTGACGTGTAACTTGCTTTGCACAAGTGGCTTTGCGGATCTCTGTCTCTCCCACCATAGTATAGATCCAATTTACACTTTGCACTCGATAGCACTTGTATCAACGTTGTGGTTTAGTTTCGTAGGTAAGATTCGTTATTGTTCGAAAGCCCCAAGCCACGTAAAACATGCAAAGAAAATTAGAGGCGTCTAATTTGTTTTTGCAGGGGTTTTGTGATGTGATATGGCCATCGTGTGATTGTGATTATATTTGATGTATGCAATGATCCTTGTTGTAATATGACAACCGACAGGAGCCTAATGGTTGTCTTTAATTCTGTTAAGACCTGCGTGTCTATTCATCTTGTAATAGCTTTATTCCAAGTAGTTGTAATAGTTGCTAGTGATGATGGACAACCATGAAGCGGCGCCACTGACCTTGACGCAATGCTGGTGATGATGGAGATCATGTTCGTGCTTTGGAGATGGAGATCAAAGGCGCAAGAAGAAAGGGCCATATCATATCACACTAATTATGAATTTCCTGTGATGTTAATCCTTTATGCATCTTGTATTGCTTAGATCGCGACGGTAGCATTATAAGATGATCCCTCTCACTAAATATCAAGTAATAAAGTGTTCACCCTTAGTTGGCACCGTTGCTAAGACTCGTCGTTTCGAAGCATCTCGTGATGATCGGATGTGATAGATTCTACGTGTGCATACAACGGGTGCAAGCCAGATTTGCACATGTGGAAACTAAGGTTATCTTGACGAGCCTAGCATGTACAGACATGGTCTCGGAACACGGAATACCGAAAGGTAGACCATGAGTCATATAAATGATATGATGAACATGAAGATTGTTCGCCGATGAAACTACATCTTCTCTCGTGAAGATCGGACTTGGTGTAGTGGACTTGGTTCGTGTAATCACTAAGACAATGTGAGGGATGTTGTTTTGAGTGGGAGTTCACCTAGTTAACTTAAGTATTAAATTTGAACTCAATTCATCATAAACTTAGTCTAAACTACTTGCAAATTTGTTGTAGATTATGGCGACCCCCTCCATCAATTTCAATGCGTTCCTAGAGAAAGAAAAGCTTAAGAACAATGGAAGAAATTTCACGGACTAGTTCCATGGACTGAAGATCGTCCTCAGGGCTGGTCAGTTGACCTATGTGCTCGAAGCACCGCTGGGTGACCCACCTGCAGATGATGCCACCGATGACGTAAAGAATGTTTACGCCACTTGGAAAAATCATTACTCCACAGTTCAGTGTGCCATCCTGTACGGTTTAGAAGCGGAGCTCCAAAAGCGTTTTGAGCACCATGACCCGTTCGAGATCATTAAGAAGCTCAGGCTAATTTTTGAGACTCGCGCGGCCATGGAGAGCTATGAGGCCTCCGAAAAGTTCTTTAACTGTAAGATGGAAGAGGGAAGCTCCGTTAGCGAGAACGTGCTCACCATGTCTGGGTAAGCAAACAAGCTCCAAGAGTTGGGGATATCGATTCCTAATGAGTTAGGGATTCACCGTCTCCTCCAATCACTGCCACCAAGTTACAAGAACTTTGTGATGAACTACAATATGCACTGGATGAACAAGACGTTGCCTGAATTATCGTCCATGCTGAAAACTGCTGAAGTGGAGATCAAGAACGAGCACCAAGTGTTGATGGTCAATAAGACCACCAATTTCAAGAGACAGGGCAAGCCTAAGAAGAAGGGCAACTTCAAGAAGGACGGCAAGAAAGCTGCCGCACATGCAAAGAAGCCCAAGGCTGGTCCTAAGCTTGAAACTGAGTGCTTCTACTGCAAGGGTGCTGGTCACTGGAAGCGTAACTGCCCCAAGTACCTGGCGGATCTGAAGAACGGCAACATCAAGAAGAAAGGTATATTTGATATATATGTTATAGATGTGTATCTTACTAGTAATCATAGTAGTGCCTGGGTATTTGATACTGGTTCGGTTGCTCATATTTGTAACTCGAAACAGGAGCTGCGGAATAAACGAAGACTGGCGAGAGACGAGGTGACGATGCGTGTTGGAAATGGCTCCAAGGTTGATGTGATCGCCGTCGGCACGCTCCCTCTACATCTACCTTCGGGATTAGTTTTAAATTTGAATAATTGTTATTTGGTGCCTGCGTTAAGCATGAGCATTATATCTGGATCCTGTTTATTGCGAGACGGTTACACTTTTAAGTCCGAGAATAAAGGTTGTTCGATTTATATGAGTAATATCTTTTATGGTAATGCACCTGAGATGAATGGTTTATTCTTACTGAATCTCGATAGTTGTAATGCACATGTTCACAACATAGATGCTAAACGAATAAAATTGAATGATAATTCTACATACATGTGGCCCTGTCGTCTTGGTCACATTGGAGTGAAGCGTATGAAGAAACTCCATTCTGATGGACTTGTTGAATCACTTGACTTTGAATCACTTGAAAGATGCGAAACATGTCTAATGGGAAAAATGACTAAGACTCCATTCTCTGGTACAATGGAGCGAGCTACAGACTTATTGGAAATAATACATACCGATGTGTGCGGTCCAATGAGTGTAGCATCACGTGGTGGATATCGTTATGTTCTCACTTTCACGGATGACTTAAGTAGATATGGGTATGTCTACTTTATGAAACATAAATCCGAAACTTTCGAGAAGTTTAAGGAGTTTCAAAGTGAAGTGGAAAATCATCATAACAAGAAGATTAAGTTTCTGCGTTCTGACCGTGGAGGTGATATCTGAGTTATGAGTTTGGCATACATTTAAAGAAATGTGGAATACTTTCGCAGTTGACACCGCCGGGAACACCATAGCGTAATGGCGTGTCCGAACGTCATAATCGAACTCTCTTAGATATGGTCCGATCTATGATGTCTCTTACAGATTTACCGTTATCATTTTGGGGCTATGCATTAGAGACAGCCGCATTCACTTTAAATAGGGCACCATCTAAATCCGTTGAAACGACACCGTACGAATTGTGGTTTGGTAAGAAACCCAAGTTGTCGTTCCTTAAAGTTTGGGGTTGCGAAGCATATGTAAAGAAGTTACAACCTGATAAGCTAGAACCCAAAGTGGAGAAATGCGTCTTCATAGGATACCCTAAAGAAACAATTGGGTATACCTTCTATCATAGATCCGAAGGCAAAGTTTTCATTGCCAAGAATGGATCCTTTCTTGAGAAGGAGTTTCTCTCGAAGGAGGTGACTGGAAGGAAAGTAGAACTCGATGAGGTTACTGAACCTTCTCTCGGATTTGAGAGTAGCGTAGCACCGGAAGATTTTTTTGTGCCGCCTGCACCAATTGGAGAGGAAGCTAATGATAATGATCATGAAACTTCAAACGAAGTTACTGCTGAACCTCGCAGGTCAACGATGGTTCATACCACTCCTGATTGGTATGACTCTGCCTTGAACGTCATGTTGGTGGACAACGCTGATGACCCTGCAACGTATGAAGAAGCTATGGTGAGCCCAGATTCCGACAAATGGCTCGAAGCCATGAAATCCGAAATTGGATCCATGTACGAAAACCAAGTGTGGACTTTGGTGGACTTACCGGATGGCCGTAAGGCTGTCGAGAACAAATGGATTTTCAAGAGAAAAACAGATGCTGATGGTAATGTTACCGTCTATAAAGCTCGACTTGTCGCGAAAGGGTTCCGACAAATTCAAGGAGTTGACTATGATGAGACATTCTCACCAGTAGCGAAGCTAAAGTCTGTGAGGATTTTGTTAGCAATTGCTGCACATTTCGATTATGAGATTTGGCAGATGGATGTTAAAACGGCGTTTCTTAATGGTGACATTGAGGAAGAGTTGTATATGGTACAACCCAAGGGTTTTGTCGATCCTAAAGATGCTGACAAGGTATGCAAACTTCAGCGCTCCATTTATGGACTGAAGCAAGCATCCCGGAGTTGGAATCAACGTTTTGATAAAGTAATCAAAAACTTTGGATTTATACAAACTTATGGAGAAGCTTGTATTTACAAGAAAGTGAGTGGGAGCTCTGTAGCATTTCTAGTACTATATGTAGATGACATATTGCTGATTGGGAATGATATAGAACTTCTTAATAGCGTCAAAACCTATTTGAATAATAGTTTTTGAATGAAGGATCTTGGCGAAGCGGCATATATTCTAGGCATCAAGATTTATAGAGATAGATCAAGACGCCTAATAGCTCTTTCACAAAGTACATACTTAGACAAAGTTCTAAAGAAGTTTAGAATGGAAAATAGCAAGAAAGGGTTCGTGCCCATGTTGTCAGGTAAGACCTTGAGGAAAACTCAAAGGCCAGCTACGGCAGAAGATAGAGAGAAAATGAATAATATTCCCTATGCCTCGGCCATAGGTTCTATCATGTATGCCATGCTGTGTACAAGACCGGATATAGCACATGCTGTTAGTTTGACTAGCAGATATCAAAGTGATCCTGGAATGGAGCACTAGACAGCGGTCAAGAATATCCTAAAGTACCTAAATAGGACTAAGGATATGGTTCTTTCTTATGGAGGTGATGAACAGCTTGTTGTAAACGGTTACACCGATGCTAGTTGGAACACCGGTCCGGATGACTCGAAGTCACAGTCGGGATACGTATTTATTTTGAATGGTGCTGCAGTGAGCTTGAGGAGTGCAAAGCAAAGCGTTGTGGCGAAATCTTCAACTGAATCGGAATACATAGCTGCTTCGGAGGCTGCACAAGAAGCCGTATGGATGAAGGAATTCATTACTGAACTTGGCGTGGTTCCCAGTGCGTTGGACCCGATGGCCATCTACTGTGACAACACAGGTGCCATAGCTAATGCACAGGAGCCAAGGTCACATAGCAAGCTGAAGCACATCAAGCTACGTTTCCACGCTATTCGCGAGTATGTCCGAGATGGTGACATAAAGATTTGCAAAGTACACACTGATCTGAATGTGGCAAATCCGTTGACTAAACCTCTCCCTAGGGCAAAGCATGACCAACACCAGAACGCCATGGGTGTTCGGTATATTACCATGTAATCTAGATTATTGACTCTAGTGCAAGTGGGAGACTGTTGGAGATATGCCCAAGAGGCAATAATAAAAGTGGTTATTATTATATCTTTGTGTTTATGATGAATTTTTACATCCCATGCTATAATTGTATTATTAGGAAACACTAATACTTGTGTGTTTTGTAAACATATAAGAGTCCCTAGTAAGCCTCTTGTTGAACTAGCTTGTTAATTAATTGATGATCATGGTTTCCTGATCATGGACATTAGGATGTGATTAATAAACAAGGTTATATCGTTAGGAGAATGATGTGATGGACATACACCCATAGTAAGCGTAGCATAAGATCAAGTCATTAAGTTCGTATTGCTATAAGCTTTTAAAATGCATAGTAACCTAATCCTTCGACCATGAGGTTGTGTTAATCACCATCACCGGATGGGTACTTTGATGACATCAAATGCCGCTTCGTAACTGGGTGGTTATAAAGGTGTCATTGGGTATTCTGAAAGTATGTGTTGAAGCGCATGGACCAAGATTGGAATTTGTCCATCCATATGACGGATATATATGCTCTGGGCCCTCTCGGTGGAATGTCATCTAGTTAGCTTGCAAGCATGTGACTGGGTCACAAGGGATGACATATCAAGGAACCAGTAAAGAGTACTTATCAGTAACAAGGTAGAACTAGGTATGGAGATGCCGACGATCAAACCTCGGATAAGTATAGTGTCGCGTGACAAAGGGAATTGGTTTCGTATGTAAATGGTTCAATCGATCACGAAGTCATCGTTGAGTATGTGGGAGCCATTATGGATCTCCAGGTCCCGCTGATGGTTATTGATAGGAGATGTGTCTCTGTCATGTCTACATATTCACGAACCGTAGGGTGACACACTTAAGGTTCGAAGTTGTTTTAAGTAGATATGGAATGTGCGTTGGAGACCGAATATTGTTCAGAATCTCGGATTGGATCCGGGACATCACGAGGAGATCCGGAATTGTCCGGAGAATAAGATTAATATATTGGGGATCATTTTCTGAGTTAGGAAATGTTCCGGAGTAGTTGTATGAGGATTCTAGAAGGTTTCAGAATGTTCCGGAAGGTTCTGGAAGATTTCTTGGAGTTTGCTTGAAAACCAAGAAAGGGATCAAGGAGTCCTGGTGGGGCAAGACAAGGAGTCGTGGGGGAGGAGGACTCCTCCCTCCCTCCCCAATCCGCCGGCCATAGGAGGGAGGGGAGTCCTACAAGGACTCCCCCTCCCATGGCGCCTCCCCCCTTTAAATAGAGGGGTGGGGCGCCACCTCCAAGCCCTCCTCCACAACTCCAAATCTCCACCGCCTCTCTCCTCCTCCTTTCTTCTGCACAGGCATAGGCGAAGCCCTGCAGAATTCTCTACTCCACCACCACCACCACGCAGTCGTGCTGCTGTGATTCCGTGGAGAAGATCTACTACCTCCGCTGCTCGCTGGAACGAGGAGAGGAAGGTCTGCTTCGACTCCGCACGTGTGACCGACTGCGGAAGCGCTGCCGGAAGGCGGTGCCAGAAGGATCGTCCACATGATCTTGAGATCGACAAGTGATCGACTACATCAACCACGAGATCTAATCTCGTAACGCTTTCGGATCTACGAGGGTTAGTACATATCTATCTCGTTGCACATGTCTAATAGATTATATCTTGGCTTTTATCTAGATTAGATCTGGGTTTTGTTCGTTCTTGCGGTAGAAATTTTTTGTTTTCCATGCTACGAACCCATCAGTCCGTACTCGGACGTTGTATCGATTTCAAGGTGATTTGGATCTTTGTATTGTATATCTGTATTCTTGACTCGTTGAGTCGCTGTTGTATATATATCTGTTCTGTGGGTCCCATCGAGGACTGTTGTGTAATGGTATTACTTCGTTTTCCACCCGCACGAAAGTGCCTGGTGGGCGTCCTTGAATCGTTTCTATGCGGGTTTGGCGGAAAGGGCTAAAACTTGCATAGGGCCGATTCGAGGGTGTTACAGAGTGGTATCAGAGCTCAACAGTTACGATACCCCACAAGTCCGGCCCGTAGGATAACCTAGCTAACGGCCGAAGTAGAGTGCCAAAACTATTTTTGCAAAAACGGTTGGATAGATCTGATTAGGTCTGCTTTTACTCCTTATCCCTCTGCTGTTCTCCTCTTACCTCTGCGTGTTTTAAATCTGCTCTCTTATCTTTTCTTCGAGTCCAGGAATTCTCGTGGTTGGGTTTCCATCGTACCTTCAGGGTTTCTCTTCCTTCTTTGGTAACGGTGCTTCTACATCCGGTCTTCGTGCTATCTGAGGAATCCTTCATCTGTTGGACTTCTCTCTGTTCCTTCTTGTGCCTTCCGGTGTTTTCCGACGCGGCGACATCAGCTACGCCAGATCTGATGTAGAGTCTGCATCACTCTTTTGTTTCCGAACCTTGCTTGTCGAGATCTTCAGTCTAATTCTGAGAGTTGGTTGCATAATTCTCCTATTCATGTGCAGAAGAATGCTTTGGGTGCGCGATGGACTGATCACCATCCGACTACACTTATCATTTGCTCTTGTACATCAAATCGATGGATCCAGCAATTTTACTCTGTGAACGGAAGCTAGAGGTGGCTTTATTTGTTGATACCTCTACCTTCGCCCTTTGTTCCCGGAGTGTTCCCTCAACGATCACGGACAACGACCTCTTGTTAGTGGTGTCGCGAGTATCTACACGAAGCGAGAAGACTCAGGTCGCCGACCTTCTTCCCGGTACCATGAGGCGGATCTCGAGGGCGAGATCCCTTGTTAGTGGTGTCGAATTGTGGCGCCCCGCAAAAAACCACTACTAGAAAATCGCTGTGTTTTTGTGTTGCGCATCATCATGACCGCATGCTCATGTCATCATGCCGCATTGCATTTGAGCATCGTCATCATCTTGCATGGTTTGTTTAAAAACTATTTTCGAAACCCTATTTGTTTTTTTCTAAATAAGCCCCGTCTTTATTCAAATACAAAACCCGGGTCTCCGGAATATTTTGTTTCGTCTACAAATGGTTTTCAAAAGCCCCGTTTTAAATAAATAAAATATTTTAAAATTGTTTTTAGGAGGCAACCCGCCAGGCCCGAAAGCCCGACCGGCCACCTCTAGATAAAAATCTAATCCTATCCTATCTAAACCCTAACCACCCATCTACCCCAGCTTCTACCTACCCCAGACCCGACCACACCCAGCCGCCACCCCACCATCCTTTCTCCTGTGTCGCACGCTCCCCAGGCTTCCACCTGCCAACAACCTTCCTCCACCCTGGCCCCACCACAGCCCGCATCGGGATTCCCTCGCCAGCTCCTGCTCCTAGTCGCACCACACCCCCCCACACACGCACACACCAGGCCACCTGCCACGACACCCCCCAGGCCACCTCGTTTCCATCACCACGCCAACCCGCGGCTGGCCCCACCCCACCTCCCTGCTCGCCCGTCTCCCCCGTGCGCTTGCTTCCTCCCTTCCGTCCCCGAGTCCACAGCGTTGCCGCCTCCTCTCCTCGATCTTCCCCACCTCCAGGCGCCCCCCTCCTCTGTCCGATCTCGCCTCGTCCAACCCCAGAGCCCCGCGCCGCTGCCAGCGGGCCCCTCTTGGCCGCTCCTTCCGTGCCAGTCCTCGTCCCGCGAGGTCTGTCGTCACCTGGAGACGCCCGCTAGCGCTGCCGGTCGCCCTCCCCTTGTGTCCGTCCTCGCACCTCCGACCCTCCCCGGTGCCTTCTACAACACCGACCCGCATCCGCCATCGCCACCCCGCTGTCCTGCGCTCTTCCTCCCTCAGCAGTCTGCCTCCGACCTCCAAACCACGACCCCGAGGCTCCCTACCGCCACCGTCGCGGTCCTCCTCCACGACGACTCGGGCCCGGCCCTCCAAGCTCGCAGGTCCCTGCCGTCCCCTCCTCCTCCGGATCCCTAGTCGCGCCAGCATATCCTCGTCAACCTTGTAGCCCCACTGCGCGTCTTCCTGTGGCCGCGTCTATCCCAGCACCACACATGTGACGTACTCATCGCTGCCCCATTTAGTTCTGGGTACTCCCGGACGTTGTTCTGACGGTGGGTTATGTGGTGTTTTCGGTGCCCGTGAAGATATGAATACAAGATGTACAAGATCTACACGAGCCCCTCTGTACGAGACCCTCGGTGCCCGAAGATCGAACCCCGAAGATTCTCGAAGCCCATGGAACGGCATGATCTTCTTCACGGGACTTTGAGTTCGCCGTCACGGACGAGAAGGCCGTCGACCTGGAACCTGGACGACAAGATCTTCTTCTCGGACCCGAAGACCACCAAGCTCTTCTTCCCGGAACGACAAGCACTTAACCACGGAACACCGAGTTCGCCGTCACGGACATGGAGTACGCCGACATGGAACCTGGGACCGACAAGTTCTTCTTCCTGAATTCGATGACCGAGGCCCCGGACGACGAGCTCTGCTACATGGATCCGAGAGACCGAACCCGAAGACCCCAGATGCGACAAGATCTACTTCCCGTTGTCCGAAGAACGTTCCTCTAAAGACCGATCCCGTCGAACCCTGAGACCCTGTCGAACCCCGAACCCCCGGAACCCAAGATCTTCCGAACCCAGATGTGTGAACCTTTTCCCGAGCCCCTATTTTATAAATGCTGTATATAAAACTATCGCATAATAAATTGTTCAAACATGCATACCTATCTATGGTTTGGGGGCATTATGTCGATTCACCTCATAATTAAATATGGAGTCCATCTGCGGGATATCTTCGTCTCATTCCTGACTCCATTTAAATTTGTGTAGCGAACCGATGCCATGTTTCGCCCTGTTAATACAACATTTAATTTGCGGGGTAGTTAAATAGCTCGAACCATCTAATTAATTGTCGGGACCCCGGTTCCGCTTAATATTGCCTAATTGCATTGCACCATTGCCATGCATCATATTATGCATCATGCCGATCTTCTGTCGTAGTATTAAATATTGCATCCGGTGTTTCTTCTAGTGTTTGCTTCTTCGTGGATTAGGCCGATGAGTTGATGCGAGTATCGACAAGTTCTCCAGATATGATTCTTCGGCAGTGTTTCCTAGGCGAGCATCTCTCCCCCTTCTACCTATTTTTCATTTATAGTCTTTATTTCCTCCTGTTGATCTATTGCTATCCGTGTCGCGATGCTTTAGATTCCGTACACCAGTTATATCCCGTGCAGCCTCTATATTGCCTTGGACACCTCCTATTACCTGTGTTGGGTAGATAGCTGGCCTTGTGAGTCGTAGTTGCCTGCTCAGGTGCGATCTCATGTTGTCAAGTACCACAGTTGTTGGAATGCTGGCAGATGCTTAATGGTGGAGATGATCATGACTTTAAATACAACTATTAAATTGCTAGATATAATTAATGCAGAGGCATCGCTGGGCAATAGATGTTATTTGGTTCTTCCACGCTCACTTGTGTCCCGTAGGCCCCGAGTACTTGATACCCGTTCCTTGACTATTCGCACTATCCACATCCGGGAGACCCTATTTGATCCCCCTGAGCCAGAGCTTGATTCATTTCTATTTCTTGGGGCCACAAACTAGTTTGGGGTTTTGTTACTATCCGGTACTTATGCCATGCTTTACTGCTTTATTTAAGATTGTGCGTGGAGCACCTGTACTATTTAGGATTGCAGAGTGTTTTCGCGGTATCGACAAGCCCAGTCACATTTTGGGGTTCCCAGTCGTTTACAGCCATTGGCACAAACCTTAGGTCCGTCTCGGAGCCGGCCAACTTCGTTGCGGGTAGCTTAATGGGGTGCCCCCCTGAAATATTTTATGAATCATGTGATTGCTTTGTCGTGAAAGCCTCGTTGGGTTTTGATTTGGTTTTTCCGAGGTTGATCGTGTCTGTGTTGCTAATTGTGCACCCCTGCAGGGTAAAACTTTCTGAAAGCCGTGTCCGCGGTTATGGACGACTTGGAGCACAGTATCTCGATCATAAACAAGCATAACTAAAGTAGTGCTATAAATTTGACTTAATATGTGACTAGTAATCAGATTCAAATACAACGGAATGTAAATTAAAAATGCCAACAACTGGTGGATCTGTGGTGACCTGTGTCATACTATACCTGCCTAGTAAGTATTGCAACTCCAATGGAATGTGATAAAAGTGCCAACAACTGCTGGGTTTTGGGATTCCTCAGGACAATTATATCTGACTAGTAAATGTTCCACCTACAACGGAATGTTAACTAAAAGTGCCCAATACTCATGCTTCAGGATGACTCATGCTATCTATATCTGACCAGTAAGTGCTTCAACTATAACGGAATGAGTAAAATTGCCAACTGTGTGAGTTCCTCAGTTTGACTTCCTCATTTGGTCTCAAGGGGGAAATACCAGGATGGGTATGATTGGTGTTAGTATCAGGTTGGTCCCGAATAGGTCTTTCTTATCCCTCTCTAATAGTCGTCAGTTGAATCGAGTCTCTATAGGTTGTTTAGTGCATGCCGCGCTGCCGCTTCAGTCCACCATACCTATGTAGGCGAGAGCCGCCGAATTCTAGCCTCGCCGTGTACTGGCCTCAGTACTGACGCTCCTCTTTTTCCTTTGCCCTTTGTCAGCACCCCTTTTGTTTTAGCAGGTTTGAGATCGACGTTGTTAGCAGGGTTACCCTTCCGGCTTGGCCTGGGCAGGGTTATGGACGCCATTGGTTATTCTTCAGGGCTCTTAGCCCAATTTGCTTCTTGTCCGTACTCGGACGTTGTATCGATTTCAAGGTGATTTGGATCTTTGTATTGTATATCTGTATTCTTTACTCGTTGAGTCGCTGTTGTATATATCTGTTCTGTGGGTCCCATCAAGGACTGTTGTGTAATGGTATTACTTCGTTTTCCACCCGCACGAAAGTGCCTGGTGGGTGTCCTTGGATCGTTTCTATGCGGGTTTGGCGGAAAGGGCTAAAACTTGCATAGGGCCGATTCGAGGGTGTTACAGAGTGGGGCCAGCGTGTAAGTGGGAGAGGGCGTGCAGAGGGGGCGTGAGAAAAAGAAGGAGGGGGAGGGTTGGCCCGGGTGGGCTTGCTGGGCTGGGTTGGGCCGAAAAGGCCAGAACTACTGCTGCTGTTTATTTTTCTCTCCCCTTTTCTTTTCCTTTTAGATTTTCTTTTCCTAGGTTTTGGATTTAGCAAAAGGGCTCCAAATTGCCTCAAAATTTCACCAAATGTTTGGAGGACAAACTAGATGCAATGCAACACATGCCATGATGATATTAGTGCAATGATGATGGTTTTCAGATGAATTTTTTTGGGATGTTACAAATCTAACCCCCTTAAGATGAATCTCGCCCTCGAGATTCGGGTTGGCTAGAAAATAGGTGAGGGTGATCTCTACGAAGTTCATCCTCTTGCTCCCACGTTGCTTCTGATTCAGTTTGATGGTTCCACTGTACTTTGCAGAATTTGATCCTCTTGGTACGTGTAATTCTTTCTGTTGTCTCCATAATATTAATAGGTTTCTCTTCATAAGTGAGATCATTCTCTAGCTGAACTTCTTCTAATGGTATAGTGTCTTTCAACGAAGTTTCTTCCATCTCCGGGTGACACTTTTTCAGTTGACTGACATGAAATACATTATGAACTGCTGACAAAGATTCTGGTAATTCTATCTCATATGCCACTTCTCCTTTGCGGCTCAAAATTTTGAAGGGTCCTACATAGCGTGGTGCTAATTTTCCTTTGATTCCAAATCTCCTCACACCACGAAGTGGTGATACCCTGAGATAAGCTCTATCACCAACCTCATAGGTGACCTCTCTACGTTTTGGATCTGCATAACTCTTTTGTCGAGATTGGACTACCTTTAGCCTATCCCTCATCATCTTGACTTTCTCTTCGGCCTCCTTGATTAGGTCTGGTCCGAACAAATTTCTTTCTCCTACTCCATTCCACAACAATGGTGTAGTACACTTCCTTCCATAAAGGAATTCAAACGGAGCCATTTCTATACTTGATAGATAGCTATTATGGTAGGAAAACTCTGTGTATGGTAGACTTTCGTCCCAACTAGATCCGTAATCTAACGCATAAGCTCTTAACATATCTTCCAATATCTGATTGGTCCTTTCTGTCTGTCCATCAGTCTGTGGATGAAACGCAGTGCTGAATTCTAGTCCAGTTCCCAATGACTCGTGAAGTTGTCGCGAAAAGTGCGAAGTGAATTGAGTTCCTCTATCTGACATGATGCTCTTAGGCACCCCACGTAAACATACAATTCTATTCATGTATATCTTAGCTATCTTGGCACTTGTGTAAGTGGTCTTCACCGGTATGAAATGAGCCACTTTTGTCAAGCGATCGGCAGTAACCCATATGGAATCGTATCCAGATTTAGTCCTTGGCAGTTCGGTGATAAAATCCATACCGATTTTATCCCATTTCCAATCAGGTATTGGCAGTGGTTGTAATAATCCCGCCGGTTTCTAATGTTCTGCCTTTACACGACTACATGCGTCGCACAGAGAAATGTGTTCTGCTATATCTTTCTTTAAATTATTCCACCAGAATCTTTCCTTAACATCCATATACATCTTGGTGTTGCCAGGATGAATTGAATATGGTGAGTTGTGAGCTTCTTTTAAGATCAACTTCTTAAGCTCAAGATCCTGCGGAATATAGATACGTTTTTCGTACCATAAGGTTCCTTGTTCATCTACATGAAATCCTTTTGCCTTGCCTTCACTAATTTTACTTTTGATTTCTTCTATTTCTTTGTCCATCTTCTAAGCTTCTTGGATTCTATTCATCAGGGTGGGCTGCACTTCCAAGGATGCAAGGTATCCTTCAGGCACTATCTCTAATCTCAACTCCCTAAATTGGGCACATAACTCTTCCGGCAATTCTCCTTTATTGAGGCCATTTACATAAACCTTGCGACTCAATGCATCAGCTACGACATTTGCCTTTCCAGGATGGTATTGCAAACTTAAGTCGTAGTCCTTGATAAGTTCTAGCCATCTTCTTTGTCTCATGTTGAGTTCCTTCTGTGTAAAAATGTATTTTAGACTCTTGTGATCGATGAACATTTCACAACGCTTTCCCATAAGATAATGCCTCGATGTTTTTAAGGCATGCACAACTGATGCTAACTCTAGGTCATGAGTAGGATAGTTCACTTCATGATTTTTGAGTTGCCTTGATGCATAAGCTACAACTCTACCTTCTTGCATTAGTACACCTCCCAGTCCTTGGTGAGATGCATCATAATAGACTTGAAAGTCTTTCTCAAGATCTGGCAAACATAACACTGGTGCTGACACTAATCTCTTCTTCAACTCCTAAAAACTGGTTTCACATGCTTCTGTCTAGTTAAACTTCTTCACTTTCTTTAGCAGATCAGTCATAGGCTTTGCTGTCTTTGAGAAATTTTCAATGAACCTCCGATAGTATCCGGCTAGGCCTAGGAAACTACGGATATATTTAACCGATTTAGGATGTTCCCATTCTGTCACAGCTGCCACTTTTGCTGGGTCAATAGCTATACCACTTCCAGATACTATATGCCCAAGAAAACCCACTTCATTCAGCCAAAATTCACATTTACTGAACTTGGCATATAGTTTGTGTTCCCTAAGTTTCTCCAGAATTTGGCGCAAATGTCCTTCATGTTCTTCCTTGCTCTTGGTATATACCAATATGTCATCGATGAATACCACCACAAACTTGTTGAGAAATTCCATGAATACCTTATTCATCATGTTCATGAAATAGGCTGGTGCATTAGTCAATCCAAACGGCATCACTGTATATTCATACAACCCATATCTAGTGGTAAATGCAGTCTTTGGTATATCATGTTCTCTAATCTTCAGTTGGAAGTATCCTGATCGAAGATCGATTTTTGAGAACACACATGCTCCCTCTAGCTGGTCAAAAAGATCATTTATTCTAGGTAGGGGATATTTATTCTTTATGGTCACTTCATTAAGTGATCGATAGTCTATGCATAGCCTTTGACTTCGGTCCTTCTTCTCAACAAACAAAATTGGTGCTCCCCAAGATGAAGGACTTGGTTGGATAAATCCCTTTTTAAACTGTTCTCCCAGCTTATTCTTGAGTTCTTTTAACTCGTCCACCGACATTTTGTAAGGTCTCTTTGCTATAGGTCCAGTTCCTGGTAGTAGGTCTATCAGAAACTCCACATCCCTATCTGGTGGCATGCCAGGTAATTCTTCAGGGAACACATCGGGGTACTCCTTCACTATTGGTACACTGTCTAGGCTAACCCTCTTAAGAGAACTAACCTTGCTCCCCTTGGGTTCAAAGTTGGACTTGAACCTGATCCTTTTCTTTTCTAGGGTGGTGAGCATAACAGTTCGTTTGGCACAATCAATCACTCCCTCATAACATGTCAACCAGTCCATCCCTAATATTACATCTAATCCTTGGGACTCTAGGATTATTAAATTAACTGGAAACTTGTTCTTCCTAATCTCTAGGGTTATCCATCGGCACCCAGAATTTACTATCATTTCTCCACCCGGGGAGCTTACCTTAATGGAACATCCAATGGTTTCAGTGGAGAGTTCGTTTTTGACTACAAATGCTCTTGAAATGAATGAATGCGATGCGCTGGTATCGAAAAGGATAAGTGCAGGAAAGGAGTTAATCTTGAACTTACCGATCACGGCATCAGATCCTTCTTTAATTTCCTCCACATTGATGTGGTTCACATGACCCTTTTGAAATGGGTTCGGCTTAGCCCCATCAGTCTTCTTATCTGGGCATTTATTAGCATAGTCTCCTGTCTTCTTACAGTTGAAACATTCCACCTGACTGATGTCTTTCTTTGCTGGATGATTGTGACGATTCTGACCATTTTGATTCCCATGGCCATGACCATTGTGGTTATTTCTGTACCCACCTTTGTTGTGTCCATGATGATTGTTTCCATCATGGTGGTGGTTATTGTTACGATGGTTGTTATGATCCCCATTCTTGTGGAATCCAGAACTCCCACTTCCTTCACCATGGGAACACTTGTGAGGTGATCGTCATCCAAACTTATCAAAATGGTGCTTCCTCTTTCTACCTTCCACTTGCTTCATCTTGTTTTCTAGGATGGTAGCTTTATCACACAAAGACTAATAGGTTGGAACATAAGCAATAGATAGTTGCATAGATATTTCATCATTCAGCCCATCAAGGAATTTCTCCTTTCTCCTCACGTCAGTGTCAACATCATCTGGTGCATAACGTGACAAATTGTTGAACTCCTCGATGTACTCAGAAATACTGCTGTGGCGTTGTTTGAGGTTGTGAAACTCCTTTTTCTTCAACCCCATTATTCCAGAAGAGATGTGAGTGGTACGAAATCCATCCTCAAATATTGCCCAAGTTACCTCTTCAAAGGGGTGAGTAACTTGGAAATTGTCCCACCAAGTAGCTGCATGACCTTCCAGTAAGTGTGCTGCAAATCTGACTTTCTCTGCGTGAGTGCATCCAACTGTAACTAAGTCCTTATTCATAGAGCGTAGCCAGTCATTTGCTACCATGGGATCCGTAGTACCCGAGAACTTAGCATGTCTCAGCCTTAGAAATCTGGTGAGCATATACAGAGGTGGCGGATTGTTCTGGTTGTTATTATTGTTATAGTTGTTGTTTTGATTCTGGTTCACCATGAACTGAGTCATCATTTGCATCAATTGTGTCTGTGCAGCCATCATTTGCTGCATTCCATTGCCATTGTCGTTATTGTCCTCATTGTTGCGACGGGGAGGCATTTGTGGGTTTAATAAGGGTAAGTAATGATAGATAACCCAAGTAAAATAACGATAATCAAACAAACAATGCACATGCAGGTTCAACATCACGACAATAACAGAGTTTCAGAAAATAAACATACTAGCATAGTCAACCACAAGTCGGTATGATCTATGCGACTCGATAATAAAACGATAGATAGATGGATATCACTACTCCTCCATGTCAACTTCCTCCTCCACTAGTGCGAGTCCTGCTGCGGCGAATCCTGCCTTGTATTCCTCCAAGCTTGTAGACAAAGCATCGATCTTCGCTTGCAAATCTCTCTTCTATGTGCGTAGCCTCTCTATCACCTCGTGATCCTCTTCTAGCTCAATGTCCTCAAGCTCTAACTCGGTCTCCAAGTCTTTGATCTTCTTGTTATTCTCCTGAACCCTCTTCTCTTGGCTCTTGAATTTCTTCTCCTGGTCTTCAAACTTATTCTCCATTTCCTTGATTCAATTCTCCTGTTCCTAGAAGGCCTTGTCCTTCTCCTTAAGTTCGACTCGTAGTTCATCGTTGCTAAGCATCACATTAGTCCTATCTGTATCAAGGTGTCTAATAAGGCTCTGTAAGTCCTGGAAGTGGTGACACACGGGCTTGATAGTCTCCTTAGTGGCCTCGTCCAATACAATAGGCTCTCCATCCTCGTCGCGCCTCCCAAAGAAGTGGAAGTAGTGGCTCCTGATCTTAGAAGAGTTACGTCCACACAAGCGTCCCAATAGCTCCTGCATAGCAACGTCCAGGCCCCTCTCCATGTCTTCATGGAGTATCTTGAAGGCGTCCCAACTGCCTCATGTCCTGGCTGGGTAACTCTGAATCCCCATAAGTCCTTCCTCTGAAACTTCCTCAGCTGAAGTCCCTGAATGGTAGGGATTGGAAGAGCGAGCACATGGACGAGCTCCAACATACAAGTCCCGAAGCGAGTTCCCTTGAAATCCTCGGCCGTGCTGTAGACGAAATTCGGCATCTTTTGCATAGTATGGAGAAGATTAGTAATAACACAAGTCTAGAGAAAGGAAAACACAAGTAACAGATGCAAAGGTAAAGTGAAATCAACCAACATAACATCCTCATACCACGTAGCAATACATTAATTAATTCAAGCAATCAAGGTTCCAAACATAACTTATTTTTGCCATACCACATAGGTCGGTATGATCAAAATACTAACGTGATAAAACGCCAAGTGTGGTGGTCCAACTAGTATGTCACTCCTTTTTAACCAAGGTAGCAATCTGGGTGTCCTTGGAAACAATCTGCTTGTCTTGGTCGCATAGCTCCAAATCCAAGCCTATGATATCCTTACTTAGTCATTTTACCGTGACCTTTGAATCTTGGACACGACGTTTCTCCTCCTTGAGATCCTCCTGAGTATTGAGCATTCTATACTTAAGTCTTTCCCCAAGTTCCTCAATGGCTTTCCACATAGCATTCCTTGCAGAGTCAAAGAATGACGTGTGCATTTCAGAGTTGGTGAACATGCAGAATCTCATACTCTTGGGATCATCTTCCTTGTTCTTATACAAATGGAGTTGCACCCACCAATACTCTTGTCCCTCGTCTATCACAGGAAATCCCTTGTACACGGCTTCACCATTCATTCCCAAGCCGATCATGAGGTTCTTGAGTTCCTTGGGAAATTCCGTCTCACACTCAAGGGTCATAGTCATCAATGGTCCCTTCTTGATAGATTCATTGATGGTGGTCATCTACAAAAATAGATGAGAAAGGATGATCAGGGAAAGTTTTACGAGATGAAAAGACAAGTGTAAAGTTTGAATATAAAGTTGTTTTTCCTAAGGGTTTTCCTTAGTCTAATCCAACCTAGGGTCACAAACCTATAGGCAACACAGTGCTCTGATAACATCTGTAAGATCTCACCATAATAAGGTAAGGTCCCTGTGATTGCAGTGCTAGTCCCTGGATCGAAATGCTAGCACCCACAGTTTAAGATGAAGTACACAGAAACAAAGGTCATTATTACATCGCATATCCAGGAATATAGTGATTCTTACAACTCACTTAGCCCAAGACTAATATTACTCAAGGTTCACATTACATAGTATAATAATAGAGTCTTTTGTCTTCATGCGCCATAGGCAAACATGTCGAGTGTAGACCCGCAACCCTACTCATCATCAGAGTATCCTGCAACATAATAAGTTACAGCCACAAAGGGTCAATACATTTGGAATTGTATTGGCAAGTGATACCATAGATACATAGTATATTCCAACAACTACATGAATATAAGGCTAAGTGTGGTTTTGGCTGACTTTGCTAAAAGCAAGGTTTTATTTCATAGTTTTTGAAGAGTAAGTTTTCTCTTCCAAAACACTAAGGTACCATTGATAGACATCGATGAACCTCTACCCTTGTTCACCCACAAGTTTTTAAATTAGAGAAATTTGGATGAGGAGATTATTGAACTGCTTCACTGTCTTGAGGCTCAGAAATTGTCCATAACCGGGGACACGGCTAAGTACTTAGTTTTTACCCTCTCGAGAGGTGGTGCACTTTCCCCACAAGACTCGACATGCATCGAGACGAGACTTTTTAGAAGCAATCCCTCAGACCACCATGGACACGTTCCATCCTATCATATCTACCACCCACTGTCCGTCTGGCTGAGTTCTTGCAACTTAGGCGGTCAAGGCAGAGCCCATATGCCAAGTGGCTGCACTGGAAGCTTCACGACAAGAACGTCTCCAATCTCTTTGTTCCTGGGTGGCCGTCCACAAGTGCGATACACCAGCTGACCATAGACATGGCCCCTGAGTAACCACTCAACATAATCCAAGCAAGTCCCATTCCACCCAGGTGTTTCATGAACATTAGTTGTTTTCTTAGTCAAACAAAATAATATCCTTCCATACTATCTTGATATAAATTTCCACCCACGAATTCTAATAGCATGGCTAAGCACTCTAGCATACGATGTCTTTCAACTAGGAAATACTACCAAGATATAAGCTATAGGATAACATAGCATAGTAACATATAAATAATCCTACCATGCTAAGATTTACAAAAAATAACACTAGTGCAATAGTGAAAATAATAGGACATAAGATGAAATATCACTTGCCTTGATAGCTAGGGGAATCGGGACAATCCTCACAGCAACAAACTTCACAATCCACACAATCTACACAAGGAACAATCCAACAACAATAATTCAATCAATATAGTATCACAAAAATATGAATGCATGCTAAAATGCAATGATATGATCAAAACTCTAAAACTTACAGAGTCTACAGTATAGAGGTTAAAATACTCTATCTAGAGGCATAAGGAATACCCAAAAACAATTTATGAAGTAATTTTTATGGGCAAAATACTCCTAAAAAGTTTCTGCCAATAATTTCAATTTTTCAGAAGCAAAAGTGTGAAACAAGGCCTCAATACTAAAGGCCTCATTTTTCTAAATCCATAGACACCAAATTTGCATTTTTCTGAATTGTGGATCAAAAGTTATTGAATTTCTAAATTTAATATATATTCTATCTATTTTTCTAATTAAATAGATATCCTAGCCGACGTGGCGCAACCCTATTGGTCCGTACCGATTCGGTCGGATCGATCGCTGCGGGCCGTCGATTTTAAGTGGCAATGGACGAATCGGATCAGCTTGTACCGCTTCAGCTAGAGATCTAATCCTAGCCGCTAGAACTTGATCGAACGGTGCTCAGCTCGCAGCCACGAACTGGCGGCGCTGGCTCTTTGTGCGCGGCGGCGGCTCGTCGGACGGCGGTGTTCCGGTGGTTCTAAAGGGGCAGGGGGTCTGTGGACTCTTACGAGAGGTCGAGGCGGTCGTGGTGGTCTCGATGAAGGTCACGGTGGAGAGAGGGGTGCACTGCCTCGATCCCGATTCCTCGCCGGAGTTCTGTCGACGACGGAGCTCGTGTCCCTGTGACGGTGACGGTGATCTGGGGCTCGAGCAGGCAAAGAGAGAGGTTAGGGAGATGCGCCCGGGTTGGCACGGTCTAGTAGAGGCTGAAAAGGGGCGGCGGGAACCCTAGACTCACCGGAAAAATCAACGGATGGTGGCGGCTGAGGGAGATCGCCGGCGATGATCGTGTCATCGTCCTGGGGCAAGAAAAAGCATGTGGCCAGGGTTAATGGATGCGCCAGAACCTAGTGAAGATGGTAGAGCAGAGAGGAGGGCGCGTCGCGGTCGAGGCTCACCGGAATCGTCACCGGAGTCGCGTCGGACAGCGGCGGTTCGAGCTCACAATTGGGGAGCCTGGGGGATCTCCGGGGGTGGTGAGTGAGGGGAAACTGATGAGGAGGGAGAGGGGGTTAAGAAGGAGTGATCGTGATGGATTTTTAATGCGAGCAACACTCGAATTCGAGCAGGTTTTAGAGACGGCAGAGGGGAGTGGGGGCTGTTCGTCGCCTGGGTTGAAGACGACGAGGTGGCGATGACGTGGGAGTGGGGCCAGCGTGAAAGTGGGAGGGGGCGTGCAGAGGGGGCGTGAGAAAAAGAAGGAGGGGGAGGGGTGGCCCGGGTGGGCTTGTTGGGCTGGGTTGGGCCGAAAAGGCCAGAACTGCTGCTGCTGTTTATTTTTTCTCCCCTTTTCTTTTCCTTTTAGATATTCTTTTCCTAGGTTTTGGATTTAGCAAAAGGGGTCCAAATTGCCTCAAAATTTCACCAAAATTTTGGAGGACAAACTAGATGCAATGCAACACATGCCATGATGATATGAGTGCAATGATGATGGTTTTCAGATGAAATTTTTTGGGATGTTACAAATCTAACCCCCTTAAGATGAATCTCGCCCTCGAGATTTGGGTTGGCTAGCAAATAGGTGAGGGTGATCTCTCCAAAGTTCATCCTCTCGCTCCCACGTTGCTTCTGATTCAGTGTGATGGTTCCATTGTACTTTGCAGAATTTGATCGTCTTGGTACGTGTAATTCTTTCTGCTGTCTCTAGAATCTTAATAGGTTTCTCTTCATAAGTGAGATCATTCTCTAGCTGAACTTCTTCTAACGGTATAGTGTCTTTCTATGAAGTTTCTTCAATCTCCGGGTGACACTTTTTCAGCTGACTGACATGAAATACATTATGAACTGCTGACAGAGATTCTAGTAATTCTATCTCATATGCCACTTCTCCTTTGCGGCTCAAAATCTTGAAGGGTCCTACATAGCCGTAGACACCAGGGTTCCGGTGCCAGGGTTCTGGCGCCGTAGACACCAGGGTACCGATGTCATTCCGGCGTGGTAGTCCATCACCTCCGTGACTATCTACTACTACGTAACAAAAGGTAATCACTTTACCTTTGCCACAACCATATCACAAAGCAACGCCCCCTGCAAAACAAAGTTAGACCCCTCTACTTTATCTTTGCATTTTTTACATGGCTGAATGGGCTTTCACACAAGAACCGTTCTTACCTACGAACTTTCAGCACAACACTGATCAAGTAGTTGTCTCTACTACACCCCTTTCAGGGCGCTCCGTTGCAAATGGCATACCAACTAATGCGAGAGAGACAGACACCCCCCTAAGCCACTTTATACGGTACAAGTCATATGTCAAGTGTGGACCAGTCTCGCGAATGAACGCGTAAAGTCGGTTGGGGGCCACTTCATCAAGCATTACTGCGGTATGCACAAGTACACGTGGGAGGGTAACAACTAAAAGATCAATGCCCACATGCTACATCTCGTGTGTTCTACCCGTACTAGCATTACTACGCATAGATCTAGCTCTGATACCACTGTAGGGGTTCCGCGCATGAAAACAATAAAATTTTACCCTACGCCCCTAAACCCCCGAAGCTGCCAGGACCTATCTATTAGTAATACAGTAACGAGAGGGGCTTTTCGCGAACTTACCCTTGAAGACCGAAAAGCGTTGTCAACGCTCAGGAGAGCGCGGTTGATGTAGACAAGCTGAAGCCAAACTCAAGGTCATGATGAAGTCCTTGTGCTCCTTGGCTCCAACGACTTGAGTGCCTTAAGTGTGACACCTCGCGGGGATTTACACATGTCCGGTGCCTGACGATGACTCCCGCTTCCCCGATCCAGCGGAAGTAGAGCTCCCGGATCTGAATCCGGCAGCGAAACGGCGCTCCGCGTTGAAGATGTCTCTCGCTCGCGCAGTCTAGACTTGGGACCACGGTCACGAGAGAGAGAGGGGGAGAGAGAAAATATCAATTAGAGGTCCTCCCAAAAGTGGGGAGACCTTTATTGATTATTGGTGTATTTAATTTGGCCAAATACCCCCACTATATATAGGGGGAGGAGGGGGTACACCCTCCCTCGAAGTCCCGGGGTGGGACTAAAGGAGAGGAAGGGGAGGGGTGGCTGCTGGCCACCTAGTGGGCCCCGCGCAGGGGGGCTAGGCCCAGCCGGCCAGCCCCTTGGCCCCTCTCCCTCTCTCCTTTCCCTAATGGTCCTTCTCCCTCCGAAAATTGGCCCATCAAGCCTTTTTGACCTTTAATTGATTTTCTCTTTATTAAATAATTATGAATAAATGATTAAATCAATATTTAACATTCATTCACATATTATTCAACCTCAGTGGCTATGGAACACCTTCCACCTCCACTCCGGACATCCTCCGGACTTACCGAAACCCTTCCGTTTTGTCCCTACTCTTCTTCGGTGATTCCACCGATCCTATAAACACTCTCTAAGCATCATCAAGCCCTTAAGCGTGATACCCCACAGTTAGGGAACACTCTAGACATGGTCAGGACACTCCCGCACCAATTATCGACAGAGGGACCTGGATGGCCATGTGACCCCTGTGCATTCCACGAAGATCTTTCGACGTTTGAACCGGGACAGTCGTGTCTTATTCCCTTTGTCACTCGATACTTGCATTGCCCGAGATCTGATCAATGACATCACCATGTCGTGTTCAATCTCATAACCGAAAAACGCTACTTGACTCGTTCCGATAAGTGATATCCCCGTGATCAAATCACACACTGCACAACTATTTGATATAACTTCTCCGAGTGGGCCCTTGAGTATCTTCCCGTCACATGGATAGACAAATCCCGTTCTTGACATATATTGCCTCTACAGTTTCCTCCGAGTACCTGAACACACCTTTATAACCATCGTATTACAAGATGGCATTTTATGCTATCTAAGCACTCTCGGGAGATAGTGATTGATATAGCCTCAAGGTCTAAGGAATAGTCTACGAGGATCCATTTCTAATCATCGTAACTTGAACTTCGTGGAATGATTGGGTCACGATGTTTAGGTTGGCTATTGGTTCATCATCTCATTCGCAGAATGAGATGACCTCATTTCCAACTGGCATAAATGCCACATGATCAGGAAACATGATCACCTGTTGACCAATGAACAAGTGACTATAGTTTCACTGGGAACCCCTGGTTGTTTGTATATCACACGTGTATTGATGTTTCCTCTCAATACAGTTATAGCATGATATAAAACTTAATCATAAACTATATGAAATATGATAATAGTCCTTACTACTATTTGTCTCTAGGGCATATTTCCAACAATAGGAAGGAAACCACTTTGGTCCTTGGCGGCACAAAAATTCAAAGTTTTCCGGTTTTCGAAATTTTCACTTGCTTTCCAAACATCAGGAGGGAAGGTTATTCAAAAGATCAGCCATTCGCAGTACTGTACTTCTTATCTTCCCTTTATCATGTCTTATCTCTTGCAATACAATACAGTAAACCACTTCATAGTGTACGGATTAACTTTGACCATTGACCATTGGATCAATACTAGCAAATCCAAACATTTCCAACCTCTTGATCTTCTCTTCCATTCTTATCATCTACAAAGATTCTACTTTAGCACGATGAACGCTAGTATGCACAAACCTAAAAACACAAACATCATTGCTCAGTTTTTAGGGTCCCTATGCTAATAAATGCATGGACCTAGATGCAATTTTCATTTTTATGAGGTCCTTGATGTAACTTGTACTTCCACCGACCGTGTTAACTCGCAAGCACCTCTCTCCTACAAGACCTACCATTTAATATGCCATTCTCAGTACTTCTTATCTTCTCTTTATCGTGTCTTATCTCTTACAATACAATAAACCACTGCATAGTGTAGGGATTAACTTTGAACATTGACCGTTGGATCAAGACTAGCAAATCAAAACATTGCCAACCTCTTGATCTTCTTTTCCATTCTTAGCAAGTAGAAAGATTCCCCTTTAGCACGATGAATGCTAGTATGTGCAAACCTAAAAACACAAACTCCATTGCTCAGTTTTCAGGGTCCTTGTGCTAATAAATGCATGGACTTGGATGCAATTATCATATTTATGAGGTCCTTGGTGTAACTTGTACTTCCATCGACCATGTTAACTCTCAAGCACCTCTCTCCTATGAGACCTACCATTTGATAGTTATTCGCAGTACTTCTTATCTTCTCTTTATCGTGTCTTATCTCTTACAATACAATAAACCACTTCATAGTGTACGGATTAACTTTGAACATTGACCATTGGATCAAGACTAGCAAATCCAAACATTGCTACCCGCTGGATCTTATTTTCCATTCTTAGCATCTAGAAAGATTCTACTTTAGCACGATGAATGCTATTATGTGCAAACCTAAATACACAAACTCCATTGCTTATTTTTCAAGGTCCTTGTTATAATAAATGCGTGGACTTGGACGCAATTTCACATTTTTATGAAGTCCTTGATGTAACTTGTTCTTCCACCGACCATGTTAAGTCATCTCAAGCACCTCTCTCCTACGAGGCCTACCATTTGGTAGGCCATTTGAGTACTTCTTATCTTTTCTTTATAGTGTCTTATCTCTTACAATACAATAAACCACTACATAGTGTACATATTAACTTTGAACATTGACTGTTGGATCAAGACTAGCAAATCCAAACATTGCCAATCGCTGGATCTTCTTTTCCATTCTTAGCATCTAGAAAGATTCTAGTTTAGCACGATGAACGCTATTATGTGCAAACCTCAAAATACAAACTCAATTGCTTAGTTTTCAAGGTCCTTGTTATAATAAATGTGTGGACTTGGATGTAATTTTCATTTTTATGAGGTCCTTGATGTAACTTGTTCTTCCACCGACCATGTTAACTCCTCTCAAGCACCACTCTTCTACGATACCTACCATTTGATAGCCCATTCATAGTACATCGTATCTTCTCTTTATCGTGTCTTATCTCTTACAATACAATAAACCACTGCATAGTGTACGGATTTACTTTGAACATTGACTATTGGATCAAGACTAGCAAATCAAAACATTGCAAACCTCTTGATCTTCTCTTCCATTCTTAGCATCTAGAAAGATTCTACTTTAGCACGATGAACACTAGTATGCGCAAACCTAAAAACACAAACTCCATTGCTCAGTTTTTAGGGTCCTTGTGCTAATAAATGCATGGACTTGGATGCAATTTTCATTTTTATGAGGTCCTTGATGTAACTTGTACTTCCATCGACCGTGTTAACTCTCAAGCACCTCTCTCCTACGAGACCTACCATTTGATAGGTCATTCATAGTACTTCTTATATTCTCTTTATCGTGTCTTATCTCTTACAATACAATAAACCACTTCATAGTGTACGGATTAACTTTGAACATTGACCGTTGGATGAAGACTAGCAAATCCAAACATTGCCAAACGTTGGATCTTCTTTTCCATTCTTAGCATCTAGAAAGATTTTACTTTAGAACGATGAACGCTAGTATGCGTAAACCTAAAAACACAAACTCGATTGCTCAGTTTTTCAGGGTCCTTGTGCTAATAAATGCATGGACTTGGATGCAATTTTCATTTTTATGAGGTCCTTGATGTAACTTGTTTTTCCATCGACCGTGTTAACTCATCTCAAGCACCTCTCTCCTATGAGATCTACCATTTGGTAGGCCATTCGCTGTACTTCTTATCTTCTCTTTGTCGTGCCTTATCTCTTACAATACAATAAACCACTTCATGGTGTATCGATTAATTTTGAACATTGGCCGTTGGATCAAGACTAGCAAATCCAACCATTGCCAACCACTGGATCTTCTTTTCCATTCTTAGCATCTAGAAAAGTTTTACTTTAGCATGATGACCGCTTGTATGCGCAAACCTAAAAACACAAACTCCATTGATCAGTTTTCAGGGTCCTTGTGCTAATAAATGCGTGGACTTGGATGTAACTTGTACTTTCACCGACCGTGTTAACTCATCTCAAGCCACCTCTCTCCTACGAGACCTACCATTTGGTAGGCCATTCGTAGTACTTCTTATCTTCTCTTTATCGTGTCTTATCTCTTACAATACAATAAATCACTGCATAGTGTACAGATTAACTTTGAACATTGATCGTTGGATCAAGACTAGCAAATCCAAACATTGCCAACCGTTGGATCTTCTTTTGCATTCTTAGCATCTATTAAAATTCTACTTTAGCACGATAAACGCTAGTATGCGCAAACCTCAAAACACAAACTCCGTTGCCCATTTTTCATGATCCTTGTTATAATAAATGCGTGGACTTGGACGCAATTTTCATTTTTATGAAGTCCTTGATGTAACTTGTTCTTCCACCGACCATGTTAACTCTCAAGCACCTCTCTCCTACTAGATCTACCATTTGATAGGCCATTTGCAGTACTTCTTATCTTCTCATTATTGTGTTTTATCTCTTACAATATAGTAAACCACTGCATAGTGTACGGATTAACTTTGAACATTGACCGTTGGATCAAGACTAGCAATTCCAAACATTGCCAACCGCTGGATCTTCTTTTCTATTCTTAGCATCTAGAAAGATTCTAGTTTAGCACGATGGACGCTAGTATGCGCAAACCTCAAACCACCGCGAGTTTGGACAACAGGTTTAACTTTTTGATACTCCACCCGATCCAAATTAATTGACTCGAGCTTTTCTAGATTCGGAAGTATCTAATACTAAAATATGTCTAGATACATCCGAATATAGACAAATCTGAGTCAATTAATTTGGATCAGAGGGATTAAGACTTTGCATCTTGAAAATTTAACGAAATTTGGTCAAACCTGAGCTACACATGTAGAGAACAAGAGGGAGGCAGCGTGAGACTTAAAAAAAGCAATGCAAGATCAGCGCAAAAGAGGACTCGAAGGCGGTGCGATGTTAGAGCATAGCTATGATGGGCTGCTGACACGAGGTACATGGTACACTCCAATAGTAGTAAATGTATGGACCTACTACTAGTACGATTATATGCACACAAAACAAGTTACATTTTCTCTCTCCTTCGCTGGCTCTCACCATCCATCCTCCATCGATTTCTTCTCTGAAGCCGCGGGTGCACAATCCGGCTTGTCTCTTCCTCATCCACAGCAGGTTCAACTTCTTGCTAAGATTTTGAATCTTGACAGTTTATCAAAATTAGGTCAAACTTGAGCTACAAGTAAGCGTGATAGATTGCTCTTATATTAATTGTCTTTTCGAAGGTATATGGGTGCATCTCTTCTTGTAAAAGCAGTGTAGTCAGTGTGAGTGTCCAACTACCAGGAAAGAACATTCTCAATTGATGACGACTGGTTTGGCCTCTAGCTAAGATTTTGCATCTTCCTCAAAGAAAAAAAAGATTTTGCATCTTGAAATTTTTGAACCCCTTTTGAAAACGATCACATGAAATAGGGAGAGAGGGGAAATGATTTTTATATTCTCTATGGGCAACCCACAAGCTTGAGGTGCACCTTAGGCTTAAAGATAACTTTATTTTTTCCACTATGTATAAGGTGAACCTTAGCGGATGCCACATAGTAGGCCTTATTAAGGTGTGCTTTTTTACACAACACGGGATAAAACGTTGGCAGGGGAAGATGGCAGCAGCGAAGAGAAGTTGAAGGCGGTTCCATGTCAGAGCAAAGGTATGATGGGTTTCTAAGACGAGGTACTCCTGCGGCCACTTTACTAGTAGTAAATTTCAGGACCTATGCACGCAAAACAAATCGTGTGTTTTCTCTCCCTTCCCTATGCTCCATCTCTCCTCCCCTTTCCCCTCGCGCACCGGTCCGGCTGATCTCTCTCCCCTCGTACACAGCGTGGCGCTGCGCATGTGTGCCTTGGTACGGTGGCTCTATGTCTCTGGCGTGTTCGGCAGCCGCACGTTGGTGTGGCGTAGGGACGAGGAGTACATAGGAAGGAAACCACTTTGGTCCTTGGCAGCTCAAAAATTCAAAGTTTTCTGATTTTCGAAATTTTCACTTGCTTCCCAAATATCAGGAGGGAAGGTTATTCAAAAGATCGGCCATTCACAACACTATACTTCTTATCTTCTCTTTATCATGTCTTATCTCTTGCAATACAATACAATACAATACAATACAATAAACCACTGCATAGTGTTCGGATTAACTTTGAACATTGACCGTTGGATCAAGACTAGCAAATCCAAACATTGCCAACCTCTTGATCTTATCTTCTGTTCTTAGCATCTAGAAAGATTCTACTTTAGCACGATGAACGCTAGTATGCGCAAACCTAAAAACACAAACTCCATTGCTCAGTTCTTAGGGTCCTTGTGCTAATAAATGCATGGACTTGGATGCAATTTTCATTTTTATGAGGTCCTTGATGTAACTTGTACTTCCACCGACCGTGATAACTCTCAAGCACCTCTCTCCTACGAGACCTACCATTTGATAGGCCATTCGCAGTACTTCTTATCTTCTCTTTATTGTGTCTTATCTCTTACAATACACTAAACCACTTTATAGTGTACGGATTAACTTTGAACATTAACCGTTGGATCAAGACTAGCAAATCAAAACATTGCCAACCTCTTGATCTTCTTTTCCATTCTTAGCATCTAGAAAGATTATACTTTAGCATGATGACCGCTACTATGCGCTAACCTAAAAACACAAACTCCATTCCTCAGTTTTCAGGGTCCCTGTGCTAATAAATGCATGGACTTGGGTGCATTTTTCATTATTATGAGGTCCTTGATGTAACTTGTACTTCCACCGACCGTGTTAACTCTCAAGCACCTCTCTCCTACGAGACCTACCATTTGATAGCCATTCGATGTACTTCTTATCTTCTCTTTATTGTGTCTTATCTCTTACAATACAATAAACCAATGCATAGTGTACGGATTAACTTTGAACATTGACCATTGGATCAAGACTAGCAAATCCAAACTTTGCCAACCTCTTGATCTTCTTTTCCATTCTTAGCATCTAGAAAGATTCTACTTTAGCACGATGAACGCTACTATGCGTAAACCTAAAAACACAAACTCCATTGCTCCATTTTTAGGGTCCTTGTGCTAATAAATGCTTGGACTTGGATGCTATTTTCATTTTTACGAGGTCCTTGATGATGTAACTTGTACTTCCACTAACCGTGTTAACTCTCAAGCACCTCTCTCCTACGAGACCTGCCATTTGGTAGTCCATTCGCACTACTTCTTATCTTCTCTTTATCGTGTCTTATCTCTTACAGTACAATAAATCACTGCATAGTGTAATGATTAACTTTGAACATTGACCGTTGGATCAAGTCTAGCAAATCCAAATATTGCCAAACGCTAGATCTTCTTTTCCATTCTTAGCATCTAGAAAGATTCTACTCCCTCCGACCCAAATTAGTTGACTTAGATTTGTCTAGATTCGAATGTATATAGACTTGTTTTATTGTTAGATACATCCGAATCTACATGAAACTAAGTCCACTAATTTGGGCCAAATGGAGTACTTTAGCACGATGAACGCTAGTATGCGCAAATGTCAAAACACAAACTCCATTGCTCAGTTTTCAGGGTCCTTGTTGAAGGGTAACGGGTAGGCTACACTAGCGTAAAATCAAAAATTTCTACCGCGTCAACCAGGAATACTATTGTCATAGATCACGGGATTACCGCTAGACGCGTAGGTGCGGAACTCGATGAAGCACGTTGCGGCAGTGTAGATGTTCTACGTCTCCTCCTCGTCCTCGTCCCACGAGCAGCTCCCCTTTGCGCGGCTCGTCCAAGTGCTACAGATGCAGCACCTCCGAGGTATCCACACGTCCGGAGTGGAAGTCGTCACACGCCAGACTGCTAGGTCTGCGCGTGCAACACAGGCGGAAGAGGAGTGGCGGCTGGGTGGAATGCTCTCTCCTTTTCAGCTCGCCTCACTCCCTCTTATATAGGCATCCCTGGTGGGCTTCTACATTAGCAGGCCATTAGCAGCCTAAGCCTGGTCTAATTCGGATCCAATCCTCATTAGGCTTCCAGCCCCTAAAGTGTGTGACCCTATAGGTTCATACACGTATAGACATGACGCGAGTACACTTACTCCGTCAATAGTTGGTAGCGGCCTCTAGCAAGACGTGCCAACTCCTAAACGCATATAAAGATCATTCGGACGAACCATCACAAGGTTGAGTACATGTCTTTCCCTTTGCCTCACGATATTTGGTCTAGCTCTAAGCTGACCTCTCTTTCTCGATACTGTGATTCAGAATCCCTTTACTAGGTTAACTCTTAACCATATGTAGCACGGCCATGCATTTCTGGATCCGATCACTCGAGGGGCCCAGAGATATCTCTCTCAAGTAGAGAGGGGCAAATCCCATCTTGATTGACCGATGCCTTGCAGCATGTATCAGGACAAACCCGAAAGCTACCTTTATAACTACCCAGTTACGGAGTAGTGTTTGATATCCCCAAAGTAGGTCGATCCACATCTCAAGTACATGCGACAATCTCAGGTCTAAGGACAAAACGTACACGATGTGTAGAGAGAGCTGCAAGTATTATTGCTAGTCTCATGTTGGGTCAGTCCAACCCCATGTTCATAACATGTGTCCACATCATTGGTTTGACATCTCCATGTCAATGACTTGCGAAACATAGTCATTAACCAATCGATGTGCTAGTCTAATATTCACGTGTGTCCTCGCATGAACTCCGACTAGGGACAATTATTAGATAACCATACAAGTAAAGAGTTTCACAAACAATTCACATAATTGCCAATCAATACAAGTTGCCTGGTATATGGATATTCAAGGAACATTATAATAACTCATGGATACACATGAAATACAATCATCTCTATGATTGCCTCTAGGGCATATTTCCTTCACTTGTTCGAATAAATGCGTGGACTTGGATGCAGTTTTCATTTTTATGAGGTCCTTAATGTAACTTGTACTTCCATCGACCGTGTTAACTCTCAAGCACCTCTCTCCTACGAGACCTACCATTTCATAGGCCATTCGCAGTACTTATTATCTTCTCTTTATCATGTCTTATCTCTTACAATACAATAAACCACTTCATAGGGTACGAATTAACTTTGAACATTGACCGTTGGATCAAGAGCAACAAATCCAAACATCGCCAACCGCTGGATCTTCTTTTCCATTCTTCGCATCTAGAAAGATTCTACTGATAGTTTTTAAAACCATGAACGCTAGTATATGCGCAAACTTCAAAACACACACTTCATTGCTCTCAGTTTTAGGGTCTTTGTGCTAATAAATGCATGGACTTGGATGCAATAATTATAGTTTCATGAGGTCCTTGATGTAACTTGTACTTCCACCGATCGTGTTAACTCTCAAGCACCTCGCTCCTACGAGACCTACCATTAGATCGGCCATTCATAATACTTCTTATCTTATCTTTATCTTCTCTTATCTCTTACAATATCATACCATCACTATGTAGTGTACAAACCATTGACCGTTTGATCAAGACTAGCAAATCCAAACATTGCTAACAACCATTGGATCTTATTTTCCATTCTTAGCATCTAGAAAGATTCTACTGAAAGTCTTTAGAACGATGAACGCTAGTATGCGCAAACCTCAAAACACACACTTCATTGCTTAGTTTCAGGGTCCTTGTGCTAAATGCATGGACTTCGATGTAATTTTTTATTTTTACAAGGTCCTTGATGTAACCTGTACTTCCACCGACCGTGTTAACTCTCGAGCACCTCGCTCCTACGAGAGACCTAAAGTTAGATCGGCCATTCCCAGTACTTCTTATCTTATATTTATCTTGTCTCTTATCTCTCACAATACCATATATACAACTGCATGGTGTACGGAATAATGAATGTTTGATCAAGACACGCAAATCCAAACATTGCTAACCATTAGATTTTCTTTTCCATTCTTAGCATCTAGAAAGATTCTACTTTAGCACGATGAACGCTAGTATGCGCAAACCTCAAAACACACACTTCATTGCTAAGTTTCAGGGTCCTTGTGCTAAATGCATGGACTTAGATGCAATTTTATTTTTTTATGAGGTACACTTGTACTTGCTTAACAAAGAAAATCAGCGTGGTGCTCACTCCTGCAGCCTTACAGTGTGCTACTCCTCCTCTATGCAAGGAAAATAAATTTTATACTACTCTCTCCTTTGCTGCATCACACCCATCATCTAGCTGATATCTCCCTTGTCCACAGTGTGGCGCTGCGCACGTGTGCCATGGTACTATGGCGGCTATGTTTTATCTTTTTTTCATAACTTTGCTCTGACATTGAACCGCGTTCAACACCTCTTCGCTGTAGTCCTCTCGGGCTGCCTTCTCTAACCCCATAATCTCTTCTACAGTAGCTCTTCCTTTCCCCCTCCATTTTGATCCTTGTTTTTCCTAGTACTACTATTTTTTTTGCGGAAAACAACGTTGTAGTTTTCGCAAAAAAATCCTATCACATGGAAATTTGAGATCATCTCTTTTCATAATACTTCTTGGAAATTCCCCTTGGCAAAATATTGTTTACAATAATGCCAAGATGCACAAATCAACATAATATGGGGAAATTACCATAAACTATGATGTGGATCATAGGATATGGCATTGACCTTGGTCGTCCGACTCGAAACCTATTCATACGCATTGAGGACAATTTTGTGAACCAGGTTTTTGAGAAGTTGTCAAAACACAAGTTTATCATTTTGCATGGCATGTGATACTTTCAAAAGGACGCCATGCACATGTCTTCCATAAAATTTTAATAACAATCTACCTCAGCCTCATGTTACGATTCCTTTACTTTCTTGTACATCTAACACTTCTTTAATAAAAATTCCTATAGACTCCAAATCTTGTAGGATTCAACTGGACATGATATTCTAATAATATTGTGTTTTACCTATTCCTTTGTTTTTCCTATCCCGCTAATCAAACAAGCCCAATGTTGAGACTCTCACGGGCAACATTTCCTACTACGCCAAGATGCACCCATATACTAAATTAATGTGGGAACAGTTCATTAACTATGATGTCCATATGGCCATGACTTTTTTTGGTCATCAGGGTTGAAACCTAATAATATTCATACATGGTGGGAAAATATCATGGGGCTGGTTTCCAGAAGTTGTCAAATCCCATGGTTACCAGTTTCCTAGCAGGCTGTACACGTGACGTGATAGGATGCCATGCGTAAATATTTGTTTTTCTATTTTTGTTTATTATATGTGATTGTTTCAAAACGGGTTCAAAATTGTCAAGATACAAATTCTTAGCAGGAAGTTGAATTTGTCAAAATTCTCGATTGTTTTCGATATATTAACTACCTGATGCGTACCACCAAAAGCTTTTTGTAGAACTTCGATATAAATCTACCACTTTCTAGAGCTTCTAGTTCAAATATGACATGATTTTGTTAATAGAGATATAAAGTCATTTGAGTGGTCCGAGTTAGCTCGGAAGCTTTGAAAACTCATAAAACTTGGGAATCGTACATAAAACATTGTCAACTATATCTGGAAACTTGGCTTGTGGCATTCAAAACCATGTTCTCTGTACTTTCTATGCATAGTATATTCATGGTGCTAGAGGCCAACAATAATGGGATCTTCTATATGCTAGACATGACATAATCAAATGTACTGAAAGAGATCCAATGGTCAACAATGTTGGGTTTTGCCAATCTATATCCAACTGCCGATGTTCGAAGTTATTCGTACACTATATAGTGGGATGGAAATTGTGAAGCAACATAGTTTTTTTTGTTTTGAAAAGAAGTGTCAAGCACTATATAGTGGTATGGAAATTGTGTCACGTGCCTTTTACTAGTATGGATATGGATGATCAGTTGATGTGACTATCGGCCTTGAATTCATGGACTGATAGGTTATAGTTTACTACCTTTTTTATTACTAGATGGACGCTAGCCAAATTCAAAATCTGAATCGAGCGGCAAAATCACCCACCGGCCTTGAAGCATTTCCTGCCCCACCGATTCAAAACCTTTGAGCCAAAATCTCCCACCGGATAGTACCATTTTTCTATTATTATTAGCTGGACGCGGGCCAAATTCAAATCTCAATTGAGCGGCAATATCACACACCAACCTTGAAGCATTTCGCGCCCCTCTGTTTCAAAAACTTTTGTCTTGAAATTTCCTGTTCTACCCATTATTCAGACAATAGATGGGCATGCTAAAGTCAGTATCTCGGGGGCACGATCATAATTATATTGCTATTCACCTATACTATGGTCCCGATTCGCACAGTTTTTCCCCATGGCCCTCCCAAAAATCCCATGCTCCTTTGTCGCCTCCACGGCCACCGTGCGCACCGACTTGATCTTTGGTCTCGTGCGCCACCGCGGAGCCCCTTCACCGATGCTCACCCACCGGATCTAGTTCACCGGGTCTCTCTCCCACTGCACCGGAGCTACGGTATTGTTCACCATGCCGATGGCGTCATCGAGCGCCCAAGCTCTGCTTCCTCGCCGCTGAAAGCTACCCAACCGTACCGGATCTGCTTCACCGGTGTCCACTGGACGTGATCTAGTTCAAGGAGTTCCATGTCCATCGCTCCAGACCAGCTGCACAGTCGTCGCCGTTCACTGCACCGGATCTGCCTCATCGACGCTCTCGTCCATGGTGTTCAAGCCGGCATCGACTGCCCAAGATCTGCTTCCCCGACACCAACAGCCACCGGAACCGCAGCACCCTTGGTGACCTAGACGTCACTCACACGGTACCAACGATGCTTAGACGCCTCTCCGACCAAGGTTAACCTAATCTCCAACCCATTTTTGTTTTGTCAGCAGTATAGCAGGTTCAAGCCTATCATAGTGAACTGCATTTTTGTAATCGTGCTAGTACATACAAGTCACTGGGCACGCCTGTTATTCGTGCTAGTACATGCAAGGTCATTAGACATGTTGGTTTCCATTCGCTGCTCTACAAATTTCAAATCATGCACATGTCTGTTATTTTGTCATGCACATGTTCTTAGCTACTCCATACAACAGTAATTGCCTGCTACTGTGTAATTCTTGCAAAATCTATAGTCAGTGGAAAATATTAGTGTGGATTTCCTTCTCTACAGTTGCTGAATCTATCTGGTTCATCCTGAGATCAGTTCCTGCTATTATTTCCTCCTTGACATCGTCCTGCTATCATGTAGTAGCTGTTTAAACTCTTCGTACTAATTTGATTATAATTTTTTTGGTGCCATAATGCCATCTGGTTCTTCAAAAGCTGCATCACTAACTATTTCCTTTTTCTTGCATAGAGCTTAAAATCGAACAATGAACATGTTGGTTTGCATAGCCTAGTCTACAGGTTCACAAGGGATGCCATTACTTCCTTATCTGGTGCTGGTTCATCCTGACCAACAGCATAACTGTCCACTACTATGTAGTTCACTCGTGGTTTGCATTCCTGCTCTAGAATTTCTCTTATGATGCCATTATAATTTCTATATGGTTGATTTTTATCTATGACAGTAACTACTTGCCCTTGTGTAGCTCACCGCAAATTCTGAGTCACCCAACGACTCTATGCATTCCAGGAGATGCCACTGCTTCCATATATATTTACTGAAATTCTAAGAAACACTTTGTTTGATTGCTCATTTCATTCTAGGAACACTTGTCTAATGCTTGTTTGTCCTGTTCTACAGGTTCATGAGCGATGCCATTATATCTCGCATCTGGTTCTAGGTCTGGTTCGTCCTAAGACACGACATAACTATCCTCTACAATATATAGTTCATTCATGGTTTGCATTCCTGCTCTACATGTTCTCGTATGATGCGGTTATAATTTCTATCTGGTTTATTCTTCGCTATGCTAGTAACTGCATGCCATTTTGTGGCTCAGCGCAAATTCCGAGTCACCCAACGTCTCTTGCATTTTAGGGTATAGAACTCATTCCATATATATTTGTTCAAAATGACCTGGCTAGTTTATATCTGCTGAAATTCTAAGCCACACACACAAATTTTTTGATTGCTCGTTTCACGGTAGTCACACTTGTTTAATGCGTGCTTGCTTGTCATGTTTGTTTGACGTGTTGGTCAATAATTGAACCATTGACCAGTTGTAAACTCCAGTTCATAGCTCCTGTCATATCAGTCAAATGAGTAGTTTGTCTTGTTTGATGTATTAACTTGTTATTACTTAGTTTTAGACTGCAATTATTGCTAGCCCCACTAAAAAGGGGGCTGCAAGATCATTCACCCTCAATGTAGCTGTTACACTCAATGGAAGATGTAGGTGATCGATTGAGAAAGCAAATTGAGGACTCTGCTATCAACTTGATTGTCAACTGAAATGCCGATTTTTCTTTCCCCTGAGTTGATAATATGTAATAATTTTAAGAAGTTTCTAGCTGATGTAATATCTAGATAACTCGCATAGGCCATGCATGCATTTAGTTGACGTCGTCCACACATTGCGGTAGTCGTTATGGTAACTACGCCAGGCAGGTCGATTAGGGAATAGTACCGTGATGTATTCGGTCGATGACGAACAGTAAAAAAAGCTAGATTATTATACACGTTTTATGATATTGGCATGGGCTTCAGAATTGACGAAACTGAAAAAGTCCGTAAACGTAACAGGCCAATGTGCATGTGGTAACAGGCTGTAAATATAACAGGCCTAACAGGCTATAACAGAAACAAGCCGTAACTGAAGCAGGCCGTAACAATAACATGCCGTAATAGTAGCAGGCTAAAAAAGAAATAGTCCATTACAGTAATATGCAAGAAACTACACAAATCGCAAAACAGTAACAGGACAAAACAGTAGCAGGCCAAAACAGTAGCGGGCCACAATAGTAAAAGACCAGAACAATGACAAGCCTGAACAATATGGGCTAAGAAATTTCCGGACGAGGGTAGTAACAGGCCGACGAATTTACCAGGCTAGAACAATAAAGGGCCTTTGTGGGCCTGAACAGCTAAAGACCAGAATAGTAAAAGGCCAGAACAGTAACAAGCCAGAACAGTAACAGACCATCTTGGAGAAGGGCCGTCAGTAGGCGGTCGACGATGGGCTGCGATAACAGTGATGGGTTGACCGTGGTCCTTATGTTTACAGGAGCAACTTGGCGCATGCTGCTAATGGGTCGCACAGTGTTGGACCAACATGGGCCTTCTGTAGGTCGAAACAGAATCATGCCTGAAAGTTCGTGGGCCGCTACCGGCTGCATTTTTGGGCCCATTTCAAACAGTGCAGGACAAAACCGTAATGGGTCATCTTCTTATTGGTCTCCCATTATGGGTCGGCCCCGTTAGTATTTAGCAGGCATTGGCTGGGCATGGCTTATGCCATGGTTTCTATGGCCGTTAACAGCGGTAACCGGCCGCTAACGGCGGTTGCCACCTAGGAGTTCGCATGACGTCAGTAGTCAGCGCGGCTGGCGAACAGATCTACGATGAAACAAGTTTTCGTGGCTGAAGGGTGCGATCCGCCACGGTCGAAAAAAACAGTGGTTAAATCATTTGTGACGGGGCTTTTACCACGAAGGCCATCTATCGCGAAAGACTCTTTGGCCATGAAAAAGGGGCCTTCAACCACAAAAATCGTCCGTTGTAAAAGCCAACTTTTCTTGTAGTGCCGGGATCACTCGTAGAGAAAGAGAGAAAACCAGAAGGGTTCCACGAGAAACCAAAGGTATTTCAGAATGATCGAAAAGTAGTTTTTGTTCATGAGGAAATGTTAAATGTGATTTGTATATTAATTCTTGTAATTAATCACTAAAAATCTATTTGAAAAATAAGTTTTGGGAAAAAAACCCTAATGGGCCACTTCATGGAGGGAAGGGCCCATGTGTGTGTGTGGGGGGGGGGGGGGGGTTGCCGCCCTAGGGACATGGCTGGCCAACTTGGGCCGCATGCGGGGTGTGGAGGGCCCACCTGGCCGGTGCCTCCCCCCTTGGCCGCCTCCAACTCCTTTTGTTCCACCTGGCCAGCTGGCAGGTGGGAGTCCCTCCCCTTCTCTTATATAAAGAGGAACCATTGGGAGGGAAAATAATAACTAATATTTCATTAATTCCTAAGGCATTTTCCTTATGATTTCTCTCTCTCTATCTGCCTCTCTCTCCCTCTCCCTCATTGGCTCTAATGCTTGCGGTTCCAAGAAGAATTGCGTGTGTGGGAGATGGCACCACTCCTACACGCCATTGCGCTGCTGGATCCTGGTTCCAAAAGGTCTACTTCTAAAATCCAGGCTAGAACAGGGAGAGTGTGAGTCGTTGTTGAGCAACAGATGTGTGAAAAACCATGGGGGTGCTGCTAGTTGTTGTCGGCTATGAGTACGACTACATCATCCACGTTTCTTATGAAACGTTAAATGCTTTCCGTCTACAAGGGTAAGTCACTGAAACCTTTCCTGTTACTTCATTAACTCATAGATAGATATTGGCATTGGTGTTATGCTAGTTAGAAAAATTATTTTTTTCTGCTGCAAACCCCTTCAAAGCATTCCCCGAGAAGGTGCTATTAGCACCTTGCAGAACTTGGTTAGGGTCACTCCCTCATCCGAGTGGCCAGTATTCTTAGCAAGATAAAGGAAGAACATGATTATAACTAGGTCCTCATCGACAAAATACAACAGCACTTTGACAGGGTTAAGTACATTGCTTCATATATGCACACATCATATTCAGGAATGGTGTGAGTGAACCAAATCGCATGCACAAGCATAATTGATTGTACACATAACTAGGTTAGATCAACCTTTCGCGAAATTATGTTGTGTAACTTCTTAAACATTAGCATAGCATAGAACACAATTATAGTAGCACACCCTTTTCCTCTTTGGGAAAAATACTAGGTACAAATCATTGGTAGTTCATATAAGTGGAAACATTGCTTCATGTGGACCTTCCCTAAACACTGGCAGTTCGTAGAAGGGGAAACATTGCCTCATATAGTGTGTATGATGCAGTTTTAGATTCTTTCTGCATGTGGCATTGGATGCTCACCTTTTTCAGCAATGGAGTCAGCGAACCTAGTCGATTGCACAAGCATTGTACATACCACTTTGTTCGATGACCCCATCCCGAAAGTGCGTAACACACACATTTTAGTCATCGGCGCCTATGTATGCAAAAAACTGTTGTCACTTCAACCATAGGATGAGTATGAATCTAAAATCTCACTCCTCAGAATAGGGCTCAAAGAAACAACTCACCACAATTCCCAAGAACAAAACAGAGAATCAATAGTTAATACCTAACTTAAAAAACCCTCGAACCATGCTTATCACTGTAGATCTACAACGCATGCCAGGGAGAACCCTACCTAGCTGCGGATCTACCATCAAAATGGCTCATGTAAGAAGGGGAGAGCTTACCGCTATTGCCGACTGGATGAAGCATGCAAATGCAGTAGATTGTTTAGCATGAACTAGTAGTCATGAGTGACAAATAAATAGAGGTTGAGGTCATTCGGATCTATCCCTCCAAGAGATTCATCGCCGACATCAATGGTGAGCATGAGATCTGTTGCCGATAGTGGAAGCATCGAGGGGGGAGAGTGACAGAAGAGAGGATAGGGAGAGGAGTGGGCGGTGGGAGATGAGGGGATTTATGGCGCGTGTTCCAAAAAGGGCGTGCGTATCCCCTCTTGTTACCCACGCGAGTGGCGCGGTAATTTTTCGCTCGCCCAAGCCAGGCTTCAAGAAGATTTAGGCATTATAACTGGGCCTGCCTCTAGGCTGCTTTGAGACTCACACGGGACACAACACAGAGGTCCCGCAAAGAACTAATTGGCCCGTTTTTGGCCCAACATGGCCTGCCTGGAGGACAATAGTCTACCAAACTCTTCCCAAGCCAATTCCTCATCATCACCAGGGATTGAACCACCATTAATAGTCCTCCAATCTTGGTTTCCATGGCATTCTCCACACACTGACATTACCATGGAACTAAAGACATGTCCCATGATGGCAAGAAACTAAAGAGCTTCACCTCGCCCCCTCTGAAACAAAATGGTCATAAAAACATGGTTATACGCGACTGAATCTTATCAGATCTGGCAATCTCCAGGCATGATTATCCCACGGGAGTTCACCGGCAGAGCTTTTCAAAACTCGACACTCCGGATAGTACACCAAAGACAGGCATCAAGAAGATCGACGCATTGACATAAGAGGAATCCTAGGACCACCACCTTTATTTGAACTAAGCTAGCAGCACCCACGCCGCCCGCTGGCCTCCACTAGGACCGGCCACCACAAAACCCACTAGCAGCCCGAAGGCACAACCGGGAGCGTAGGTGACCCGCACTGCCCGAAGCTTCCATCAGATGGGATCATGACTTCGAGCATGCAAAAGGCAATCCACCACCATGTTTTTGATGAAGGGATGCACGACCGCGCTACCGCCGTAGGACCACACCGCATCACCCTCACCAAGTGCCGCTTTGGGATTTTTAAAGTGGGAACTATGGTGACCTTATAAAATTTGAGAAGTTATAATTGTAGGGGTTCGTGTACGAAAACAATAAATTTTACCCTACGCCCCTGAATCCCTGTTGCCAGGACCTATCTATTAGTAATGTAGTAACGGGAGGGGCTTTTCATGATCTTACCCTTGAAGACCGAAAAACATTGTCAACGCTCGGGAAAGCATGGTTGATGTAGACAAACCGAAGCCGACCTCAAGGTCGTGTTGAAGTCCCGGCAGCTCCTGTGGCTCCAACAACTCCTAGTGACTCAAATGTTGCACCTCGCAGGGACATTAAATGCATACGGTGCCTGGCGATGACTCCCGATTTCCCGATCCAGCAGCAGTTGCGGAAGTAGAGCTCCTGGATCCAAATCCCGCAGCATGATGGCGCTCCACGGTGAAGAAGACTCTCGCTCGCGCGATCCGAACTTGGGATCACAGTCATGGGAGAAACAGAGAGAAATATCAATCAAAGTTCTCCCTAAAAGTGAGAAAACCTTTATTGAATATTTTTATATTTATTTGGTTAAATACCCCACTATATATAGGGGAAATCCCACCCCTAGGCTAACTAGCTTAGCCATGTGGGACTAGACGAAGGAGGGATGAGAGGGGGAGGGGGCAGCCACCGGCCAAGGCCCTATTGGGCCCCACACAGGGTGCCTAGGGCCTAGCTGGACACCCCCTCTCTCTCCTCCCTTTGCTCCTTTCCCTCATGGGCCCTTCTCCCTCCGGATTTGGCCCATTAAGGCGTTTTGACCATTTAATTGATTTTCTCTTTATTAAATAACTACCATAGTGGCCTGCACATATGCGTGGGCAACGTCTTCATTGATATTATTTTGCATATAAAAATTTAGAGCATTAATTACCATTGAAACTTAGAGTTGTATAATATTTTTATTTTTGTGATTAAAATATTACTATTGATGTTATTAACATGGCTGAACTTTTTCCTCCTATCGATAATATATCTAATTCCTGAGACCCTAAAGAATTCAACTATAAGTATATTTTTTATATTAGAATGATATGTAAAGCCAATAAATTACATGATTTTTTAGTACAATTGTAATATCTTTTAGTATTTGAATTAAAAATATTAGCGCCTTCATTGCATCAATAAAAAAACTAAAACCAATCCATGTGCCATCCAACAAAATGTGTATATAAAAATTTAAGCAAGCCTTTATATTTCATTGTTTTGGCATTTCTATGATTTGCGCAAATGATAATTAGCATATGCAACTCAATTATTTCTTAAAATAAATATGATATTGTTGAGTTCATTATAAATAAATCTCAGTCGACCAAGCTTGTCCCTTGGTTCATGATGGTATATATTATGAATTTTCAGCATGAGCCTAAACTTATTTAATCTTTTTTGTGCCCATGATGTAGATCCAATTTCTCACATTTGGAGTGAGATTTTAAGCAATCTTGGTAACAATAAGCTCAGTAAAGTCAGCTTGGATCACCCGAGCTCATTGTAATTTTTTTTGGTACGACCGGACACGCCACATGGGTGTGGATGTGATCGATGCGGCGTAATTCGATGAAGTAGTCGTAGCTCATCCTGCCTTCCTCCACCTTTACGATCATATCGACCTGCAATGAGAGTGAACCAAAAGTAATAAAAACCAATTTAGGAGGGGCCACCATAAAATCTAGCGAACAGCAGCAGCGAAGGGAAAGGAGAGCCCATGATCCGCGCCTGTATGCACCTTCCGAAATGGCGGAATCCATCGAGGGAGGCTCTAGGTTACAACGTAGGTGCATTGGTGGCCTGATCGTGCTCGTCGAGTTGCATGGTAGTAGCCTCAGATAAATCACATACCAAACTAGCTAGCTTCATCTGGCCATCTTAGAAGGTCCATATGCACCAGGAGTCCAGAAGTAAATTGATTATCTCTTGCAAGTTCGCTCAGCATGTGAAGGGCTCTAGGGCTTACAATGGACATGGAAGTGGATGACGCGTGAGGATAAATTAAGGCCTGAGGAAAAAATTACGTTAAGATTTATCTCCCGTTCTCCCTGTAACTACACCTGGAAATCATTAAAATATAAAATTTTGCTTCTCCCTGAATTGAAAATTCACGTGGAAACCATTGAGATCAATCATACATACCTATTTCTGGGCTGTCTTTATAAGGCATGCTTACGATCTTGTAGAGCAGCGTGTGCATTGGTCTCGTCCGTGCATCGGCAAGCAAGATCTTTAGGCGCTGATCGAAGCACATGCAGTCAGCGCTTGTCGGCCGGCCAGCGGCGGCGCGTGTGAGGAAGCGCTAGGAGAGAGACCGTAGGTTTTACTTTTGCAAATAGTCCGTAACCTATCTAGGAGGCACGAGAAACTTTGGGAAGGGCATTGGTGGGTAAATCTAGGTAACTTTATTTTCTTTAAGATCCATTGGTTGACATCGGTTATTTAGTTAAATAGACGGCCATATGATTCTGATGATTGTGGTAATCTCTAAGGTATTTCTTTTTTTTCGGGTAAGCCCGCAATGTACTTTTAATATATAATAGATTATAAATAAATGATTAAATCAATATTTAATATTCATCCATATATTATTCAATCTCCGTGACTATATAACACCTTTCACCTGCACTCCGGATATCCTCCGGACTTACCGAGACCCTTCCGGTTTTCTCTCTTATCTTTCTTCGAAGATTCTACCGATCCTAAAACCACTCTCTGAGCATCATCAATCCATTAAGCATGATACCCTATGGTTTGGGAACACTCCAGACATGGTCGGGACCCTCCCGCACCAATGATCAACAGAGGGACCTGGATGGCCATGTGACCTCTGTGCATTCCACGAAATCTTTCGTCGTTTGAACCATGAAAATTATGTCATATTCATGTTGTCTCTCGATACTTGCATTGTCTGAGATCTGATCAGTGACATCACCATGTCGGGTTCAATCTCATTATCGACAAATGCTACTTGACTCATTCTCACAAGTGATATCCCCTATGATGAAATCACATGCTACGCAGCTATTGGATATAACTTCTTCGAGTGGGCCCTCGACTATCTTTCCGTCATGCGGATGGACAAATCCCGCTCTTAACATATATTGCCTCTGCTGTTCCTCCGAATACCTGAACACACCTTTATGATCACTATTTAACCAAGTGACGTTTGATGCTATCAAAGTACCCTCGGGTGACAGTGATTGATATAGCCTCACGGTCTAAGAAACAGTACACTAGGTCTATTCTAATCATCGTAACTTGAACTTCATGACATGATCAGGTCATATGATGTTTAGGTTGGGTATTAGTTCATCATCTCATTTTCACAATGAGGTGACTCCATTTTCAACTGGCATAAATGCCACATGATCAGGAAACCTTGATCATCTATTGACCAATGAACCAGTGACTAGAGTATCACCGGAAACTCCTGGTTGTTTATATATCACACGTGTATTGATGTTTCCTTTCCATAGAGTTATAGCATGATATAAAACTTAATAATAAACTTTATGAAATATAATAATAATCCTTATTACTATTTTTCTCTAGGGCATATTTCCAACAGTCTCCCACTTGCACTAGAGTACAAATAAACTAGCGGCATTTGTTCTTAATCATTGGCACCATATATCTCGCACCTTTGAATCATGCTTGCTCATGGATGAGGTTGAGTCTTGGGTCTGTACTTTACAGTCCTAAATCCTTTGCAACTTACTAATGTCACCTTGATTGACATTAATACTTTATCATCTCATGATAACATCTTTGTGTATGCATCATAGTTATGGCAGCAGAAAGAGGTCGGTTTCTAGGAGCCTACAATTAGTTTAGATCAGCCACTTTGATCTTTCTCATGGGCACTGTGCCCTGGGACACACCTTCTGCGTAAAGACGAACTAGTCCGGCCATAACAGTATGTATCACTTTAGATGGTACCTTTATCTATTATTATAAATGTAATTATCGAAACACTAGTGCACCCTACGCAAATTTTGATATTTTGTTCACCTCGCTTCCTACTTTACTTTAGTCGGTATTATCGATATAGGAGTTTCCAACATTCTTACAACATAACCCTTTATGCTTTTAAGATATGTCATCCTTCATGGATTTGGAATTATGTCTACAGTTCTCAATCAGACACTTTGGACAAACTTAGCTCAACATTCCGTGATTCATACTTAGTCACTTTTCAAACGTTCCTTCTCGGATCATATATATTATGTTAAGTTGTCATCATGGTTTCCAGGATACAACCTATGTCTCAACATAGTGGATGACAATCATCCTTTTCTTTCTTTTAACCATTGATGTTTAACTTAATGTTATTCCTAATTTGAGTTGACCAAGGACTAGTCCTTAATCAATTCCTATTCTAAAACTCTTTTTAGAATCCCTTTTAGGAATACTACATAATATCACAATATACTTACTATCAACTTCTAATCTCTATAAATCATTATTTATCGGTACTTGCGATTCTATTCTTAATGTGTCGTATACACACTTCATAATCATTATTTAAGCTCCCACTCAAAATATGTTCCCAATATATTTGAGTTCGAGACTTATATTGCTCCTACTCAAAATATGTTCCCGACATATTTGAGTTCGAGACTTACATTGCTCCCACTCAAAAATATGTCATTCACATATTGTTTTAGGAAGACTTTCATAGATCCCACTCAATTTCATGAAAATTGCATATCCTCTCACTATTTTGAATGACTTCGAAACCCTTTGATCAATTATCAAACTAAGAGATTTATTATGAGATGCTAGTACTTTACTAGTATTAAATCCACTAGACTTTCAACACATTTGAATCAAATTCTTTTGAATTTGTCTAATACATTATTCATGACAAATTGTGCTTTGTCATTCACCTTTTTCTTCATGACTTTGTAGTCGTTTGGAAAATTTAAGTAACCCATTACTTGTAAGATTCAGCAATGAATTGCTTTCCAATCTCAAGTGAATTTTGCCTCTAGGATTTCTCATAATTTTAGTTCACCATTATTTTCTTCGTAGTTCGTAGGTATGTCAAATTCCGGTAATATGTCAAATGATTCACAAATGTCTCCATACAGGATATGGGGTACATTTTGAATCCTACTTCATGAAGTGAAAACACTAGTAGGGAAAACAGAATGATCACTATCAATGATTCTTTCCTTTATGTAGAGAATCGTTCAGGAACGCTTTTCGTTATGCTTCTCAACACTCTGGTGCAGGGTTTTAAATCCTCATCGTGTTTTTCACTATCTTCCATAAGCTTCATAGTCGAGAACATAAACTTTCTCAAGAATGCACCACAATTCAAGCAACACTAGTTTTGCCTTTATTTTGGTTCTAGCCATGGATTTTGTATTCAAAGTTTCCTATGAATACTCTACAAGGACTTATTTTCTATTGTTTTGGTTATGTCGAATAACTCCAAAATTTCCATGACGATCCATACAAGATATAGTGTCGATCTCACGAATTTAGATGGTTCAATTTATATTCTAATTGAGTGCTAACAATTTCTATCTAATGGTCTTTACATCTACACTGCAACGATTTATTCGGTGCCATCTATTCACCCACTTGATAATCAATATCACATTGTGATGTTGTGCATTTTGACGTTTCAAATGCATTGCATTTCACAATTCCTTATGCCAATCTTATAAAGTCGAATTTCATTACTATTGATCAAATCGTAGTAATTAGATTCTCTTTTATCCTTAATACCCTTCAATAATGAAGTACTTTGATCATATCAAATAGTTTCATGTTCATGTTTCTTTCGGTAAACCTATTTACACAATTCAAACAATCATATAATGATAATCACCAGTCTGTTAAAACACAATACATCAAATATGTATTCTCCTTCAACAATTCATCAAAAAACTTCGTATTCATGCAATACACGGTGTTTAAGTTATCTTGGCAAACTTAGGCATGATTTATATGTGACAGGAAATCAAATGTCTTTCACATATTATCAACATAACTTCGAATTTAAACAATGGTTTCATTCAAAATGAATATATCATTAAGTTAGGTATTTTTCAAGGCATTTTCAATATTTTACAAATGTTCATGCATTATCAATTAGTTTCATAACTAGGATAATTCACACATAATCGAACAAGATATGAATGCGGATATAAATCATTCATAAAAGTAGAACAACTGTTTGTTACAAACTCATATGAATAACCGTCTCACGAAGTGTGAGACACACTAAAGAAGTTCATAATCTATCGATTACAATAATCATCCTAAACCCATAAACTAAGTGATAAATGTTGAGGGAGAGTGTCTTTGGCCATCATCATCATGCTCGCCATCAACACGCAATGTCACCTCCTCTCCAGCAAGCAACTCTTATGCAGAAGGACCTATTTCACCAAAACAGAATAAGTATCAAATACTTTAACACTACAATATGTGTTTGCAAGATATAACATTTATAAAACTATATATCAAATATATACCTTTGTCATTGATGACCTCTCTGGCAATGGGTTCAACCTTCACATTCCTAAGATGTGATATGGACCTGTGGAAATCCTGTGTTTTCACATCGCCTCTCATAATGCAAGTCCTGGCATGTGCTTGTTAGTGATGACTGCAAGTGCACAGATCATTTGTAGCTAGTTTCTAAATAAAGATATCGATCCCACATGGAGTAGGAGTCTGAAGTCTAATAACTCTTTGAACTAAATACTAAAATAGTAATGCTAAATAATGTTCTAAGTAACAAGATAAAATGCGAGTTTTGTGTAAAAGATATGTTTGGGTTTTTAAATAAGAGAACAATAAGTAAACTAAAGCTGTAAGTAAACAAGAGCATCCAAGTATGATTACGAAAGTCTACAAGTTGATGGAAAGAGTTCTCAGGAAGTAGTGGATCCACCGCTAGTAATTAGAAAGAGTGATCAAAATTATTATAATGAATAAGACCATTTATGATATGTGTGGGAGGAGCTCCATGTATGGACGAATAGCCAGCAAACGCTACACACATCATCCTCATAACCATAGCAGACATCAATCGACATCAATCGAATTACTGCGCTATTAAGGGATTTTACCTCATAGGGTGTATCCCATGGCATGGACAAGGTTCTGTGAGTTCTCCTCGGCTCCCAAGGTTATACGTAAGGAATGACAACAACTTTATAGTCATCGTAAGTGCTATCATCCCTCCATCTACCAACAAGTAGTTCCCTCCATCTAGTCCTTAGTGAGGAAATATTGAGTGGCATGCTTCACCCAACATCAAGATGAAGGAAATCTAACACAGACACATAATGAACAATATCACATAATAATATTTATCTTAATTCAATCTCATACTAGGGTTTCTCCATCTCCCCAAGAACAAAGAAAACTACTTACACATAAAGGCAATCAACATCATTGATAGAATATGGATGAAGTATGATGATACAATTGAAGACAAGTGCAAATCCAAGATTCAATCTAGAATTACAACAAGTAACCAAAGGGGATCGGTGATGGAGACATTGTTGATGAAGATGACGATGTAGATCGATGTGGAGGCCTTCAAGATCCTAGTCCCTTCTCCTCTTGTGTGATGGTGCTGGTGTAGATCTGTTTGGAGGCGGCAGGGCTCCGCCGTGGTGGAGGATATGGCTTGGTCCTCTCTCTTGGGTCCTCCCTCCTTTATATAGGCCTTGGGGGTGCCCTAGGGTTCCCCCAATATTGTCATATGACTTATGGAAGGTTCTGGAGCTTTTCTGGGGTCAAATCCCGTCGTTTGCAACCTTTTTGGCAACTATACAGGCGGAGCTATACGGCCAGAAAAATAGCTCCGGCCGTATAGTTGCTCGTTAAACTGTTTGTCCCCTTTAGTATTTTGGCCGCCAATTCTTCATAAGAACTCCTATTTGGGTGTTCTTCGGCTTGTTGAGTTCATATCATCGAGGGATAAAATCCTGTTATCTTGGATATTTATTTTGAGAAGTTGGATAATTGACTTTTTCAATCTCTCAAATGACTAAGTCTGCTTCCTGCCGCTCCTCCATACTATGCTCTCTTTGTTCCTTTTGCCTTTGTTTTATCCATAATCATCATCAACACCTACACACATGTAATAGACAAGGAAAAGTGATAAAATTTTACCTAAACTACTAAATGTGTAAAGCTCGTATGAAAGTAAAAGAGAAATAGAAATCATGCATACAAGGCATAGCTATAGATGGAAGAAACACTATATGAGGGATAAATGGCATAATTTATATGGCTAAAATAGGTGGTATTTCACAGCCATCAACCTCCCCAAGATAGACCTTGCTCGTCCTCGAGCAGGAAGGGTCAATAATAAATTAATGGTTGTGAAATAGCTTATCATTAGAAATCAATGCCTTGCATCCTTATTTCTTTTACAAGCTCGAAGAGAGAAAACATGTATTCATACAAGGCAACACAAGCTCAGTTGTAAAATGGACGAAACAACACAGTAAGGAGATAGGACACAATGCATCATACAAAAAAAATACCAAAACAGCACAACACGGCATGGAAAATTCCTAAACAGCACAATGCATCATCTAAGTACCAAAACAGAACCCTGCATCATCGTCATCAGGAATATTCCATAACTAAGCAGAATAGCACAAAAGACAAATATAGATACATTCAAATCTAGGCAAAGTCAAGTCAGTTATTTCTGGACAGAGGGAGTATAAAGAACAGCACAAAAGACAATTATCAAGAATATGACATACAACTAAGCAGTTCAACAAAGGACCTGCAGTACACGTTGCAAAAATCTGACTAGATGCACGTTGGATTCGGGTTAAAGCCCCAATCCTCCAGATCTAATCTTGTTGCAGTTGGGGGGCGCGAACTTGCACAGGGGTCGATGGGTTGAGCAGATGAACAAGGCGCCACTGACGAAGAACCAGCCACATACACTAAAGAAGCAGAGACAATCGCTGATGAAGGGGGCACCATCGATAGGGGTTTCACCGTGTACACTCTAAAATTTGGCAAATTGGGAATGAGAGTCCAACCTGCAGACAAAAAGGACGCGTCCGCCGTCGCATGAGCATTCGTTCCCAACGCAAGCGGCACTGGAGGCTTGGACGACCGCTCGACGGGCGACGAGGGTTGAAGCGTGACCGGTCGGAACCCTAAGGGCAATGAACACCTCACCTTGGGCACGACCCGCACACACGTGAAAGGTGAAGAAAGCTTCAGAGAGGGTGATGAGGCCGTCGGAATCGAACAAGCCACCCGCAGCTCCGAAGCAGAGCTTGATGAGGACCCCAGCTCAACCACAGACAAAGGTTTTGGCATTAGTTTCATCGAGGCAATGGCTAGGTTAACGACTGAGAGTCGTGAGGTGAGTGTAGGAATGTGATAGCGAGAGAGGGAATGGTGGGGGAGGAGTTATTAGAGAATGGGAGTGGGTAACCCTCTATCAGCTTTAGTAGTACCGTACTACAAAAAACTACATTTCACATATCATCACTTTTTAACGAACTAGTTCATTTCTTTGAACCGACTAAAATAGTGAGTACCCTTTGGTTTCAAACTTCCATCTGGTACCTGTTTTGCTAGTACTACCTCCATCCCAAGGCTTAAGGCATATAATTTTTTGAAAAAAGTCAAACTATGTAAAGTTTAACAAAGTTTTTAGAAAAAAACTATTAATATTTACAATATGAAATATATACCCTTGCATACATCATGAAACATATTTTCACGTGGTATCTATATAATACCACAGCTCTTGATAGTTTTTTCAAAAAGTTTGGTCAAACTTTCCGTAGCTTGACTTTTCAAAAAACTTATATGCCTTAAGTACAGTACAATACTTTGTATTACCCTCCATCCCAAAATATAAGGCGCCTGAGGATTAGTCAAAAGTCAACTTTTTTAAGTTTGACCATGATTATACACAAAAAATATAAAATTTATAATACTAAATTAATATCAATAGATTCACCATAAAGTATATTTTCTTATATGTCCATTCAATATTGTAGATGTAGATATTTTTTTCTAAATATTTGGTCAAAGTTAGCAAGGTTTGACTTTTGACCAATTCTTAGACGCCTTATATTTTGGGACAGAGTAAGTAGTATAAAATTTTTTTTTAGATAGAGGAAATTGCATGATCCACCATCTTTTCATCGCACTTTTGCACAAAGCACTTGGTGGACGTCATTTTTGCACATTTTAACAGTTTTTGTAGTATAATATGCACAAATTTGGCCAGTTAGTCCTGTAATGACCGATTTAACCTCATTCGTAGCAAGACTGACAAGTGGTCCCGGAATGCCATTGCTCCCATTCACACACAAAGATTTGAATGATGCTAAAAACTAGATACTAACGATATTTATCGCCCGCAATACTTTTTGGATGCATGTAGCTGGTATTTAAGAGACTTATTTCATATTAAACGTCAATGTTTACACAAAGGTAACAACATAACTGTCCGTCGCACATTGAATTTGTGAAGGCTTTATTTGGTCGTAATAAACTTGTTTTTGAACATAACTTGTTTGTACATAAGATTTAGCGTTTCATTCCCATATCCAAATGTCCATCGAAGAGTTTCTTTTAAAGTGTAGGAGTAACGATATATGTCTATTTATTACACCTCACACAAAAAAAACACCCCGATTAATCATAAACTTTAAGCAGATTATTATTTTCCCAGGATTTATTTTCCTGAGAGCAAGCACGGTGAATATGCCTCGGAATGCCATAAGCCTAGTTTCCGGACAAAGTTTATACATGTTTCACTTACGATTACGAACTTTTTTGAGTTCTCAAGGTTTCCTAGTGAACTTCACATTATTAAACTAATTTAACCTGATTTATCAATGTTAGATAAAATTTGAACTATGAGTAAGTAGTATATTGCATTTAAAGTTATACAAGTATCTTTTGAAGGTACCCACACCCAGACTATCAATATATCGGAAACCAATGAATTTTTTGGATTCAACTTCTTGCTAAGCATTTGCATGTACAAAATTTGTCTTTTATTTGAAAACAATAAAAAACATTGCACGGAGACCTCTGACTTGTCCTACTTGCTGTGAAAAAAGATTATTATCAAGAGAGTTCGCATGTAAAAAAACAATGTAATTGAAAATATGGCCTTCCATGTATGAACATATCCTTAGGATTTAGGCCGAAATACAAGCTAAATGGCCTTATATATATGCACAACATACTTTATGGTAATGTTCCCATATTTGGTAGATGAGTGCATCTTGGCATGGTGAACAATAATGCTACCAGTACTGGGAGTTTCCAAAATTGAGGAATAAAAAATCATTTTTTAAATTTGAACTACAAGTAAACATGATAGAATGCTCTTAAAAAGTTACAAACATCATTTGAGTCTTTATGGTACCGAGGCGGTCAATACTTCAAAATCAACGAGAGTTCTGTAGGAATATTAAATTCTTGCTACAAATATGCATGTGGATAATTTGATCCTCACTAGCTGTGAACAAAAATAATGAAAACCTAAAAATGAAGCCTTCTTCATGGCATCCTCTTGCGTGTACTACTATTTGCACTGAAAAATAATTAATAACCGTGAGTCATCATAAATTACAAAAAATAATTACACAATATATATGGCCCACGGTGTATGAACACTCTTGGGTTTCAAGCCGAATGACAAAGGTAACAACCATATGTACAGTGTATTGTATTGTAATGTTCCCATATTTGGTAGATGTGTGCATCTTGGCAAGGTGAAAAATAGTGGCAACCATAGGTTCCAACTTATAGGAACAATGAAACTGAAAGCGACAAGATTTTTTCTGTAAGCAAGTACGAAGAAAAATGGCTCAGAGTACCACAACAATAACCCTAGTTTTCAGACAAAGTGTGGACCTTGATACACTTACGATTGATTATCAAGTTTTATGAGTTCAAAAGCTTCCCAGCCAACTGTTTTCCTTGCTTAATTTAGGGTGCTTCATGCTAAATGTATGGACATCAATGTAATTTTACCTTTTTTAGGTCTTTGATGTAAAATGTACTTCCACCATCCGTGTAAAATTCGAACCTAGAAGCAAGTGGTAAAATTTAAACATATTTAGTTGTTAATGAGTATGAACATTCTTGGAGTTTCAAGCCAAACGACCAAGGTCATGGCCATATCAACATCACATTTTATGCTGATGATGATCCCATATCCAAGAATTTGCATGCTACCAAATTTGGCCATATATTTTGAAAACAAATGAATAGGAAGTAGCGGTATGAAGAGTATGGCTCGATCAGGTGCTCTCTCGAGAATGAGCCGAACCCGACTGTTTTATTTCTTTGCTTAATTTTGGGGTAGTTCATGCTAAATGTAATGATCTCGATGTAATTTCCCCCCTTTTAAGGTCCTTGATGTAAATTATACTCCCACTGTCCGTGTAAAATTCGAACCTAAAAGCAAGTGGTAAAATTTTAAACATATTTAAGATTATTAGTTATTGATGAGTATGAACATTCTTGGGTTTCAAGACAACTGACCAAGGTCATGGCCATATCTACATCATACTTTATGTTGATGATTCGTGATCTCATATCCAAGAATTTGCATGCCGCTAAATTTGGCCATATTTTGAAAACAAACAAACTTGAAGTAGTATGAAGATTATGGCTTGATCAGCTTCTCTCACAAGAAGGAGCAAAACATGACTGTTTCCTTGCTTAATTTTAGGGTGCTTCGTGCTAAATGTATGGACCTCGTTGTAATTTTACCTTTTTTAACGTATTTAAGATTATTTGTTGTCGATTGGTATGAACATTCTTGGATTTCAAGACGAACGACCAAGGTCATGGCCATATCTATATCATACATTATGTTGATGATGATCACATATCCTAGAATTTTCATGCCGCCAAATTTGGCCATATTTTGAAAACAACCCAAGAGGAAGTAGTATGAAGAGTATGACTAGATTAGTTTCTCTCTAGAGAAGGAGCCAAACATGATTGTTTTCCCTGCTTAATTTTAGAGTGTTTTATTCATGCTAAAAGTATGGACCTCGATGTAATTTTACCCCTTTTTAGGTCCTTGCTGTAAAATGTACTCCCACCATCCATGTAAAATTCGAAGATAAAAGCAAGTGGTAAAATTGAAACATATTTAGGCTTAGTTGTGTGAATGAGTATGAACAATCATGGATTCGAAGTCGAACGACCAAGGTTATGGCCATATCCATCTACATCATACTTTATATCGATGATTCATGATCCCATATCCAAGAATTTGCATGCCGCCAAATTGGGCCATATTTTGAAACAAACGAAGAGAAAGTAGTATGAAGAGTATGGCTTGACCAGCTGCTCTCTCTCGAGAAGGAGCCGAACCCGACTATTTTCCCTGCTTAATTTTAGGGTGCTTCGTGCAACAAGTATGGACCTCGATGTAATTTCACCTTTTTTAAACGTATTTAAGATTATTTGTCGATGAGTATGAATATTCGTGGATTTCAAGACAAATGACCAAGGTCATGGCCATATCTACATCATACTTTATGCGGATGATGATCACATATCCAAGAATTTCCATGCCACCAAATTTGGCCATTTTTTGAAAACAAACGAAGAGGAAGTAGTCTGAAGAGTATGGGTCGATCAACTTCTCTCTCAAGAAGGAGCCAAACATGATTGTTTTGCCTGCTTAATTTTAGGGTGCTTCGTGCTAAAAGTATGGACCTCGATGTAATTTTACCGCCTTTTAGGTCCTTGCTATAAAATGTACTCCCATCGTCTGTGTAAATTTCAAAGATAAAAGCAAGTAGTAAAATTCAACTATTTTTTAAACAATACATGTTTTAATAATTTCCACGAATAATACAAAAATTGAAAGATTTGCAATTCTAGCATGGTATCGGCAGTTGAATAGTCGACCAGTCCTTATCGGCTTTTGAATAGCCGACTAGTCCCTGTCTGCTTTTGAAAAGCTGATAAGTCTCTGTCTACTTTTGAAAAGCCGGCAGGATATAGGGCAATGTGAAGAATAGGGGGACTAGTCAGCTTTTCAAAAGTAGACAGTGACTAGTCAGCTTTTCAAAAACAGACAGGGCCTAGTCGGCTATTCAAAAGCTGATAAGGACTGGTCGGCTTTTCAAGTGCCGACACCGTGCTAGAATTGTAAATCTTTCAATTCGTGTATTATTCGTGAAAAATATTTAAAAAATGTATTATTTAAAAAAATAGCTACAATTCAAACGTATTTCAGCTTACTTGTGAACGAGTATGAACAATCTTGGATTTCAAGCCGAACGACCAAGGTCATGGCCCAATTATATCATACTTTATATCGATGATTCATGATCCCATATCCAAGAATTTGCATGTCACCGAATTGGGCCATATTTGGAAAACAAACGAAGAGGGAGTAGTATGAAGAGTATGGCTCGATTAGCTTTTCTCTCGAGAAGGAGAAAAACATGACATTTCCCTATTTAATTTTAGGGTGCTTCGTGCTAAATATATGGACCTCAATGTAATTTTACCTTTTTTAGGTCCTTGATGTAAAATGTACCTCCACCGTCCATACGTGTAAAATTCGTATGTAAAAGCAAGTGGTAAAATTTAAACGTATTTAAGCTTATTAGTTGCTAATGAATATGAACATTCTTGCATTTCAAGCCGAACGACCAGAGTCATGGACATATCTACATCATAATTTATGCTAATGATTCATGATCTCATATCGAAGAATTTGCATGCCGCCAAATTTGGCCATATATTTCAAAACAAATGAAGAGAAAGTAGTATGAAGAGTATGGCTCGATCAGCTGCTCTCTCGAGAAGGAACCGCACCCGACTATTTCCATTGCTTAATTTTAGGGGGCTTCGTGCTAAATGTAAGGACCTTTATATAATTATTTACATTTTTAGGTCCTTGATGTAAATTGTACTCCCACCGTCCGTGGTGGTCCCATATTTGGGCGTAAAATGGGTGTGAATCATGGCATGGTAACAATATTGCCACTCGGAGTTTCCAACCATGAGGAAAGGAAAAAACAATTTTCCAAGTGAGAGGAGTGTATTTTGTGTAAAGCAAGTACTCCCTCCGACCCAAATTAATTGACTCAAGTTTATCTAGATTAGGATGTATCTAGTACTAAAATATGTCTAGATACATCCGAATCTAGACAAATCTGAGTCAATTAATTTGGGTCGGAGGGAGGAAGAATATGTATTTCTGTAGAAAAGAAACAAAGAGACAGAAGAGAAACTGTGGGCACAGAGGAAGCAGCTTGAGAGAGCAACGAAGAGGAGGAGTTGAAGGCGGTGTGATATGAGAGCAAAGCTGTGAGATGGCTTCCTGACATGAGGTACAGGGTACAGTCACCTAGTAGTACGGAACTAGTACTAGTAAATTTTCAGGACCTTTACTATATAGTACTACTGTATCTGCGTAAAACAAATTGTGTTTTCTTTCTCCTTTAGTGCCTCATCACCATCCCCACACCCCGGCTAGGTGATCTATCCCTCGTCCAAAATGTGGTATTGCGCACGTGTGTCGACTTGCCTTGTCGTCGGCTCCGTGTCAGTATCAGGCGTCCTGCAGAGAAGGAACCATTTTGGGGCTTGGCGACAAAAGGGACAGTACTCATACTATTGTTAGAGTCGGAGTTTAAACTTTCGTAGTTTCGAAATATTCACTTCCTCCCAAACATCCGAAGGGAAGGTTATTCAAAAGATTCAAAAGATAGTGGTGCACAATGGATTGTTTATACTGTCTGGTGTCTGCAGTACATCCCATCGCATTCGATGCACTTCATTATGATCTGACTAGCTTTACCACTACTCCACAGTACTCCATTGTCATTCCATTTCACACCCTGTAAAGAGGAAGCCACCAAGCACACCCACAACACGCTGGATCGAAAGTACAGTAGCAGTAGTATGAAGGGTATGGCTCGGCCGCTCGCTCGAGAAGGACCCGCACCCGACTGTTTTTCATTGCTTCATTTTAGCACCCTTTGTGCTAAATGTATGGACCTCTATGCAATTTTCTATTTTTTGAGGTCTTCGATGTAAACTGTACTCCCACCGACCTTCTCAAATTTTAACTAAACGTAAGCGCGATAAGTTGCTCTTAAAATTTTCCAAAAATCTTTTGAAGCTAAGCAGGAATTCGGTACATCGAAAAACCACCGAAAGTTCTGAAAAATTCATGTTCTTGCTATGCATCCGCATCCCGAAAAAGTTGACACGGTTTTCATAACATTTCAAGAAAAGAAAAGAAGTATAATATTTTTTTGTGTCATCATGTTACGTGTATCCGGAAAAATGAGTTTTAAAAGTATAATACGAACATTATTAATTATTCTTTGGTTTCAATAATACTTTATGTTAATAAAATTAGGTCAAACTTGAACTACAAGTAATAAATTGTAGGTTGCTTTGAAACTTTTATGAAAAAAGCTTTTGGAGGTACCTATCGAGCGGTTAATTAATATATCAGAAACCACAGAGAGTTTTGACGAGTGGTTCAACTTCTAGCTAAGATTTTGCATCATGAAAATTTTGAACACCTTTTGAAAACGATCACATGAAACAGGGAGAGAGGGGAAATGATTGTTCTATTCTCTATGGGCAACCCATAAGCTTGAGGTGCACCTTATTAGGCTTAAAGATACAAACTCTATTTTCTCCACAATATATATGGTGAACCTTAGTGGATGCCACATAGTAGGCCTTAAGGTGTGCTTTTGTACACATTGATGATGCCCTTATTAGGGAAAAAGCAAATAGTACTCCCTCGATCCAAATTAGTGTTCTCATATTTATCTAGATTCAGATGTATCTAGTCATGTTTTAGTGCTAGATACATCCGAATCTAGACAAATCTGAGAACATTAATTTGGATCGGAGGGAGCAGTATATTAGTACTTTTATTTAGGAAAGTATATTAGTACTAGTACACTAGTATAGTACTAGTACTCATTTCTTTGCTCGTTGTACACGCTGAGAGAATAAAACGTAGGTAGGGTAAAAGAGGGCAGCAGCGAAGAGGAGTTGAAGGCGGTGATACGTCCATTTTGCATTTACTGTTATTCATTGATATATTTCATATTAAGAGATGATACTTATGTTATTTAATCTGTTTTTGCATGGTTGATGACTTTTGGAGCATGGACCACTGCAGTCAGGATTTTGATGGAAAAGGTGCTGTTTGGAGGCGAAATTCACGAAGATCAGAAAATCTGGGAAAATACATGGAAAATCCTATTTTTCCAGAAGACGAAGAAAGCCAGAAGGGGAAGTGGAGATGGGCCACAATGGGCCCACACCATCCCCTGGCACGGGCCACCCCAGGCCACGCCACCAGGTGGTGTGGCCTCCCTAGTCCACCCCTGGCTCTCCCCTCTGGTGTATATTATCCTCCTGAAACCCTAAGACTCAGGGAGCGACCACAGAAAGATTCTGCCGCCTCAGCGGGGCGGAAAACACCGAGAGAGAAAGATCTCTCCGGCAGACAGAATTCTGCCAGGGGAATTCCTTCCCGGAGAGGGGTGATCGTCGCCATCAACACCACCATCAAGATGGACTTCATCGAGATCATCATCATGATCACCACCATCATCACCACCACCATCATCACCACCAGCACCATCATCACCACCTCCATACCGCTGTAACAATTGGGTTGAATCTTGCATAGTTCTTAGGGGAAACTTTCCTGGTGTTGATTACTCCTTGTAGTTGATTCTATTGAGTGGAACCATTGAATTATTGTTTATGTTCAGATTGTTATACATCATTATTTCATCTCTGATCATGATCCAAATGATGTCTTGTCAGTAGTTTGTTTTGTTCTTGAGGACATGGGAGAAGTCATGTTGTTAGTAGTGGAATTATGTTGAGAAAGATTCAATAGTTTGATATTTAAGTTGTGGTGTACTTATTCTAGTGGTGTCATGTGAACGTCGACTACATGCCACTTCACCTATATGGTCCTAGGGGATTGCATTGTGTATTTCTATAGTAATCGTAGGTGTTGCCGGAGTGGCAGAAACCTGAACCCCTGTTAGGAAACCATTGCACAAGGGACGCCAGGGTCTTAGAGTTTAAAGCTGTGGTTAGGTTTCTACCTTAATTACTTTCTTGTACTTGCGGATGCTTGCAAGGGGTATAATCACAAGTATGTATTAGTCCTAGGAAGGTCGGTACATTAGCACAGGTTCACCCACACAACATTTAGCAAGCTAAATAAGATTAATCAACTATATGAAGCGAAAGCACTTGACGGAATTCCCATGTGTCCACAAGAACGTTTGGTCATCTTAAGTAATACAACCGGCTTGTCCTTTGCTAAAGAAAGGATTGGGCCACTTGCTGCATTAATTCTTATTGTCTTTTATTTACTCATACTTTATTTACCTGCATTATCAAAAACCCCTAAAAATCTGTTTGCTAAGTATTTATAGAGAATTCCTGCTCCAAGCCACTAGCCAGCACCTCCTGCTCCTCGTTGGGTTTGACACTCTTTCTTATCAAAAATACTGCGATACACCCCCTATACTTGTGGGTCATCAAGACTATTTTCTGGCGCCGTTGCTGGGGAGTGAAGCGCTATTGGAGAGTGGAACTGGTAAAGGAAACTTCTACTGTGAGTATTGTTTATTTCTGTTAGTTGCTTTATATTAATTATGGAAAATTCGCTGAGTTTCTTATTTCATAATGCTACTACCACTTCTAAGGTAGTAGATGAACTATCACCTGCTGAGAATGATACTTTTAAAATACCTTCAAGAATTATTGATCGTGTTATGGATAACTATTATGTTGGAGATGGAACTATCCATCCCGGTGATCATTTGCTCTTTATACATGAATTATGCGGGTTGTTCAAGTGTGCAGGTATTACTACAGATCAAGTTAAGAAGAAGTTATTCTCACTATCACTAAAAGGAAGAGCTGAAGAATGGTATAAGCTGCTGAAGAATGGTCAAGCTCTTGAATGGGAGGAAATAGTGCCTCTCTTTTATTCAAAGTTTTATCCTCCTAGTGAGATTCATAAAGATCGGAATCAAATGTACAATTTTTGGCCTCTTGATGGAGAGAGTACAGCCCAAGCTTGGGGGAGATTGAAGTTACTAATGCTCAAATGTCCATTCATGAGCTCCCTCACAATATTATTATCAATAACTTTTATGCAAGGCTTTCTCTTCATGATAAGGATTTATTGGATGCCTCTTGTGCTGCATCATTCACTCGCATGGAAGAAGAAGTCAAATGGGATCTTCTGGACCGTATTCACGACAATGATGAAGCATGGGAGAATGATAAAGGAAGGAAGTTAGGTATAAATTATGATTATGAATGCATCGAATCTTTTATGGGAACTGATGACTTTCAAAATATTAGTAATGCTTATGGTCTAGATTTTCAAGTTATTACAAATTGTTTTAAGTCTTTTGCTTCTTATATTGAAATTCCAAAAAAGGGATGGAACAAGTACCATGCACCTTATAAAGATATTGTTAACTGTATTCCTATTGGGAGTACTGAATTTTGCACTATTGATCACATCCTACCTGAACCTTATATCGAGAAAATACTCTTCCCAGATAAGGTAAAGGATCATCCTATGATAACTAGTGTAATCACTAAAAGTGCAAAGAGAACTGTAAAACCTGACGAACAAATAAACATTGAACCTGTTGTAGCAATTATGAAAGACCTTGTCACTAAAAGTGTAAAAGATGGACACATAATCTTTTGTGAAGATGCTTCTCATATTGTCTCACATCCTAATAGAACTAAAAAGGCTAGTGTCCCTGTGCTTTCTGTTAGAATTGGTGATCATTGCTATTATGGTTTATGTGATATTGGTGCAAGTTCAAGTGCTATTCCTTATGAGCTTTACAAAGAAATTATGCATGAAATCAGTCCCTGTGAACTAGAAGAGATTGACGTGGTCATTCACCTTGCTAATAGAGAGACCATCTCTCCAATTGGTATTGTGCGGGATGTAGAAGTTCTTTGTGGTAAGATTAAATATCCTGCTGATTTTCTAGTACTAGGTTCAGCTGCTAGTAAAACTTATCCCATCATTTTTGGTAGACCTTCCTTGAGTACTTGTGGAGCTCTTATAGATTGCAAAAGGGAGAAAATCTTGACTAAATTTGATGGGGAATCTTATGAGTTTAATTTTTCGAAATTTACTAAGGAACCTTGTGAAAATGACACCCATAACGAGGATTTTAGAGTCGAACAACTTGCTTCTATTTCTCTTTCTCCTAACAATGCTTTGCAGCAATTTATGGAAGACCACGAAAGTGAGATCTTCATGGAAGAAAGGAATGAGATTGACGATATTCTCCATCGTTAACCCAAGATGCTTAAGCATAACTTGCCTGTAGAAAACTTGGGTACCACGTTGCCACCCAAAAAGGATCCAGTCTTCGATTTGAAACCCTTACCTGACGATCTTAAATATGCTTACATTGATGATAATAAGATATATCCTGTTATTATTAGCTCTAAACTTTCAGGGAAGGAAGAAGAAAGGTTATTGGAGGTACTGAAGAAACACCGAGGGGCTATGGGCTACACTCTGGATGATTTAAAAGGGATTTCTCCTACTATATGTCAGCATGCTATCAATATAGAACCAGATGCAAAGCCAGTGGTAGAGCACCAACGACGTTTAAATCCTAAGATGAAGGAGGTGGTAAGAAATGAGGTATTGAAACTCCTTGATGCTGTTATTATTTCCCTATTGCTGATAGTGAATGGGTTAGCCCTGTTCATTGTGTTCCTAAAAAAAGGGGGAATTACCGTTGTCCCTAATGATAATGATGAGCTTATTCCCCAAAGAATAGTAGTAGGCTATAGAATGTGCATTGATTTCAGGAAAGTTAACAAAGTTACTAAGAAAGACCATTACCCACTTCCTTTTATTGATCAAATGTTAGCAAGGTTGTATAAAAAGATCCATTTTAGTTTTCTTGATGGATATTCTGGTTTCTCTCAAATTGCTGTTAAACAACAAGATCAAGAAAAACTACTTTTACATGCCCTTACGGAACCTATGCTTATAGACATATGCCTTTTGGTTTATGTAATGCTCCCGCTACTTTTCAAAGATGCATGTCTGCTATCTTTCATGGTTTTTGTGAGGAAATTGTGGAAGTGTTCATGGATGACTTCTCTGTCTATGGAACTTCTTTTGATAATTGTTTGCACAACCTCGATAAAGTTTTGCAGAGATGTGAATAAACTAATCTTGTTCTTAATTGTGAGAAATGCCACTTCATGGTGAATGAAGGTATTGTACTTGGACATAAAGTTTTTGAAAGAGGCATAGAAGTTGATAGAGCTAAAGTTGAGGCAATTGAGAAGATGCCCTGTCCAAGAGACATCAAAGGTATTCGTAGTATCCTTGGCCACGCTGGTTTCTATAGAAGGTTTATTAAAGATTTCTCTAAGATATCAAAACCCCTCACTAATCTTCTTCAAAAAGATGTACCCTTTGTCTTTGATGATAATTGTAAGGAAGCTTTTGAAACTCTAAAAAAGGCTTTAACTACAGCCCATATCGTTCAACCACCTCATTGGATCTTACCCTTTGAAATAATGTGTGATGCTAGTGATTTTGCTGTAGGTGCTGTCCTTGGGCAACAAATTGATAAAAAGTTAAATGTTATCCATTATGCTAGTAAGACTCTTGATGCTGCTCAAAGGAATTATGCTACTACTGGAAAAGAATTCCTAGCCGTCGTCTTTGCTTGTGATAAGTTTAGACCTTATATTGTAGATTCAAAAGTTACCATTCATACTGATCATGCTACTATTAAGTACCTTATGATGAAGAAAGATGCTAAGCCTAGGATTATTAGATGGGTGCTACTCTTACAGGAGTTTTACCTACATATTGTAGACAGGAAAGGTGCTGAGAATCCTATAGCTGATAATTTATCTCGATCGTAAAACATCGCTTTTGATCCTATGCCTATTAATGATAGTTTCCCAAATGAACAGTTGGCTGCAGTAGGGGTAAGCTCGCGAGGGAGCCCTTGGTATGCCAATTATGCTAACTTTATTGTCTCCAAGTATTTGCCTCCAACTTTCACATCTTAGCAAAGAAGGAAGTTCTTTTACGATTTGAGGCATTATTTTTGGGATGACCCACATTTATATAAAGAAGGAGTGGATGGTATTATGCGAAGATGTGTTCCAGAATATGAACAAAAGGAGATACTGCGGAAATGTCATGGTAGTGCTTATGGAGGACATCATGCGGGAGATAGAACTGCGCAAAAGGTGCTACAATCAGGTTTCTACTGGCCTGCCCTTTTTAAAAATGCAAGAAAATTTGTTTTATCTGGTGATGAGTGTTAGCGTGTTGGTAATATTTCTAGACACAATGAAATGCCTATGAATACTCTCTAGTTATTGAACCCTTTGATTGCTGGGGATTTGACTTTATGGGTCCTTTTCCTCCCTCGAAAGGTTATACTCATATTCTTATTGTCGTTGATTATGTCACTAAGTGGGTAGAAGCTATACCTACGAAGAGTGCTGATGGGGAGACCTCTCTAAAAATGCTTAAGGATGTTATCTTTCCTAGGTTTGGAGTGCCTAGGTATCTCATGACTGATGGAGGTTCTCATTTCATTCATGGTGGTTTTAGAAAGACCCTTGCTAAATATGATGTTAATCATAGAATCGCTTCAGCTTATCTTCCCCAAACTAGTGGACAAGTAGAGTTATCAAATAGAGAAATTAAATCCATCTTGAAAAAGACTGTTCATAGGTCTAGGAAAAATTGGGCTAAAAAGTTGAACGATGCTTTATGGGCTTATAGGACTGCCTATAAAAACCCCATGGGGATGTCTCCTTATAAAATGGTTTATGGTAAAGCTTGTCACCTACCTTTAGAATTAGAACACAAAGCTTATTGGGCAGTTAAAGAACTTAATAGAGATTGTAAGCTTGCTGGTGAAAAAATATTATTTGACTTAAGTTCGCTGGATGAATGGAGGAGTGAAGCATATGAAAATGCTAGACTCTTTGAGGAAAAAGTTAAAAGATGGTATGACAAGCGACTACTTAAGAGAGAATTCCATGTTGGTGAGAAAGTTCTATTGTATAGGTCTCGTCTCAGATTTTTTGCATGGAAGCTACTCTCAAAATGGGAAGGACCTTTCGTTATTGAAGAAGTGTACCATTCATGAGCGATAACAAATTCTTCTTTAAAAGATAACACTACACAAGTGGTGAATGGGCAGCGACTCACGCACTATATTGTTGGAGATTCTTACAATGAAGATGTTGATGCTTTTCAAGTAATAACTCCGGAAAAATTTATCAAACACCAAATTAAGAGACCTGCAGAGTCCGTTTTCGAATAGGTAACAGTTTTGGTAAGAAAAGTTCCGTGAAAATTCTGTCCAAATATATTTTTGCAGTTTTTATCTAACAGGGAAAGTTACAAAGCGAAAGAGGGACGGAAACGGAGCCAAGGTGGCTCACACCACCCCCTAGCGCGGGCCTCCCTGGCCGCGCCAGCAGGTGGTGTGGCCACCTCGGCCTCCGTCTCCGACTCGTTTTCTCCTAGTACCTTCCTTTTGTTGTGAAACTTCGTAATATATAATCCCCCAGACCCCCGAGGTTCGTATATTGTGTTCTCATCGTGTTTTCGTTTTGATCTATTTCTGACAGGTAGAGTCCTAGATTTGGAGCCACAATGTCTTCCTCTGGATCATCCAAGGAAGATTCTTCAGCGGATATCATCAACCCATATATGAGAGAGTTGAAGATTCATCCCAAGGAGTTGTTGCTTGAAGACGGGGAGATACGGATAAAGGAGGTTCAAGGCCCTAAAGGTGAAGGAAGTCTGGAGGATAGGATGGAAGCACTGGAGCAAGAAGTCTTTAGGTACAAGAAGATGGTAGAACGCGAAGTGGATATCATCCACAAGATTTGTTCTGAACTCATCGCCGAGCACCAAAAGGAGACTGCTGAGCTCAAGGATGAAGTCATCTCACTCCGCCAAACAACCAACCAACTACAAGCACAACTCTATGACGTTCAAAATCAAAATTGTGAGTACAAAGTTAGGTTTAAACGCATAAGTGCTGCTACAAGTTTCCGGATGCTGGAGACCACAATATCCTTTGTTTGATGGGGAGCCCTTACCCTGGAAGTCGAATGATGACGAGAGAATACCAGCACCACCGAAGGAGTAATTCATCATTAGGTTTTGGCATCGCCTTGGTTTGTTCCAAGCTTGGGGGAGTGTCACGGTATCACATCACTACCTTTTATCTTTTTACCTTTTTAGTAGAGTCATATCATGAATAGAGAAGTTATCATGTAGGATGGTTTGCATTATGGAAGTGTCCCCTCTCTCGTTAGATATCTATGTATCCCTTGGTGTGAGTTGCCGTTTTGGAATATTAATGAGAAGTTCTATCATTTACTCTTTTGCATATCTTATTTTAGTTTTCAATTCATGGTTATATGATTGATCTTGTCGTTTGTATTGGTATCACTTTGGGATCATTGAGTTAATTTAGTTGGTTTTGGCAAACCTGGCTCGGTCAGTAGCGACACTATTTTTGAGAGTTGAATGAAAAAGATAAAAAGTACTCTAAAGAAATATAATTTCATCATCTTTCTTTCTTGATTTGCTCATAAGTCTAGTATTCTCTAGTTAAGATCTTTTGTGCTTCCAAGGAGGATTGCATGTTTGTTTTTATCACTTGTATGTTTGTTTGTTTCCTTCAACTCTTATACTTGCTACCCAGCCTTGCTAGCCAAAAACCTGTACTGAGAGGGAATTCTTCTCGTGCATCCAATCCTTAAACCAAAACCTATGCCATTTGTGTCCACCATGCCTACCTATTAGCACTATTGCTATTCCAAGTAAATTCATGTTTTTATCTACCTTCCAAATTAAACATGTTATGAGAAAATTAGTGATTAAAGCTCTCACGAACTTGATGGCACACTTTACTTTCTTGCAATTAATAAACTTGAACCATTGTGTCCATCTTTGTTGCGTATATGCTTGCGCTTTATAAGTTGAAGTTAGCAGAACCATATATCATGGGGAACGCTTTCAACATTGCATTTATATTCTGTTGATATCATGATTCTTTTGCCTAAGGATCTCGACGGTGTGAAATAAAAGGGAAACTTGTAAGATCATGGAGTTTATATGTGTGTTAGAGAAACGCCTGGGCCGCTAGCCTAAGCCATGCCTAATCATGTTGGAAACTTGCAGCATAACTATAATGAGCATTCTATGAAGCATCCTCAATAAAAACCTATGCAAATAGAAAATAAAAAGATCGCTGAGATGCTCATTGTCTGCTTGGCTTGTCATTTTGATTATGGGATAGCTCCTGTATCATGTGCAAGGGGTACCCCGTTGGCTGTTCTCTATGATACATATGTATTTACAATGACAAGAGCTTACTTGTGACTGAAGTTGAGTAGCATGAGGTTCGGTACTCGTAAGTAAGGGGCATGAGATTTCAACTTATAACTTGTTAACCATATCCTCTTAGTTGTGTCACTTTAACCTTAATCACCTAAATATGCCTATGATAGGGGCAATGAGAGCTATAAGCTAATAAGTACCATAATTTTTGGAAGCTCTTTATGAAACTTGAAATCCCTTCTTCCCTCTGTGAAGGGCCTTTCTTTTACTTTTTAGTTGAGTCAGTAAACCTATTCCCTTCTATCTTAGCATGTATTTTGAGTTGTTGTGTTTCATTCATTCATATGGTGATTTATTCAATCATGTTTCTTATGTTCCTTGTTTTGCACATTGCTCTTATCTTGGTGTCTACTACTTTGAAAGCTTTCATTGAAAATCAGTTATTTGAGAACTCCAGCAAGTTATCAACTCTTCTTCGACCAAGAGCTAAGTTTGCCATTACCAATTATGATTTACTTTATGTATCTTTATTGTGTTTCCTTTAATTATTGCAAGTTAAGTTATATAATAGTGAGTTGTCTAATACTATGATCTATGTATTGATGAATGTGATGCTTCTTGTCCGTATTCTTTTATCGACTTTTCACTCCATAAACCTGAGGTCATGTTTATTGAGCTTAGTTTTCACTTGGGGACAAGCGAAGTCTAAGCTTGGGTGGAGTTGATACGTCCATTTTGCATCACTATTCTATATCATAATTTTACTGTTATTCATTGATATATTTCATATTAAGAGGTGATACTTATGTTATTTCATCTGTTTTTGCATGGTTGATGACTTTTGGAGCATGGACCACTGCAGTCAGGATTCTGATTGAAAAGGTGTTGTTTGGAGGCGAAATTCGCGAAGATCAGAAAATCCGGAAAAATATACGGAAAATCCTATTTTTCTAGAAGACGAAGGCTGCCAGAAGAGGGAGTGGAGATGGGCCATAGGGGGCCCACACCACCCCCTGGCGCGGGCCACCCAAGGCCGCGCCACCAGGTGGTGTGGCCGCCCTGGCCCACCTCTGGCTCTCCCCTCTGGCATATATATTCCTCCCGAAACCCTAAGACTCGGAGAGCGACCACAAAAAGATTCCGCCGCCTCTGCGGGGCAGAAAACACCGAGAGAGAAAGATCTCTCCGACAGACAGAATTCTGCCGGGGGAATTCCTTCCCGGAGAGGGGAGATTGTCGCCATCAAAACCACCATCAAGCTGGACTTCATCGGGATCATCATCATCACCACCATCATCACCATCAGCATCCTCATCAGCATCTCCATATTGTTGTAACAATTGTGTTGAATCTTGCATAATTCTTAGGGGAAACTTTCCCGGTGTTGATTACTCTTTGTAGTTGATGCTATTGAGTGAACCATTGAATTATTGTTTATGTTCACATTGGTATACATCATTATTTCATCTCTGATCATGATCCATATGATGTCTTGTGAGTAGTTTTTTTTGTTCTTGAGGACATGGTAGAAGTCATGTTGTTAGTATTGGAGTTGTGTTGAGAAAGATTCAAGGTTTGATATTTAAGTTCTGGTGTACTTCTTCTAGTGGTGTCATGTGAACGTCGACTACATGACACTTCACCTATATGGGCCTAGGGGAATTCATTGTGTATTTGGCAACTAATCATAGGGGTTGCCGGAGTGATAGAAACCTGAACCCCCGTTAGGAAACCATTGCACAAGGGACGTAAGCGTCTTAGAGTTTAAAGCTATGGTTAGGTTTCTACCTTAATTACTTTCTTGTACTGACGGATGTTAGCAAGGGGTATAATCACAAGTATGTATTTGTCCTAGGAAGGTCGGTACATTAGCACAAGTTCACCCACACAACACTTAGCAAGCTAAAGAAGATTAATCAACTATATGAAGCGAAAGCACTTGACGGAATTCCCATGTGTCCTCGAGAACGTTTGGTCATCTTAGTAATACAACCAACTTGTCCTTTGCTGCATAAAGGATTGGGCCACTTGCTGCATTTATTCTTATTGTCTTTTGTTTACTCGTACTTTGTTTACTTGCTTTATCAAAAACCCCTAAAAATCCTTTTGCTAAGTATTTGCAGAGAATTCCTGATCCATACCACTAGCCAGCACCTTCTGCTCCTCGTTGGGTTCGACACTCTTACTTATTTAAAATACTGCGATACACCCCCTATACTTGTGGGTCATCAAGACTATTTTCTGGCGCCATTGTCAGGGAGTGAAGCGCTATTGGAGAGTGGAAATGGTAAAGGAAACTTCTACTATGAGTATTGTTTACTTCTGCTAGTTGCTTTATTTTTGTTATGGATAATTCGCTGAGTTTCTTATCTGGTAATGCTACTACCACTGCTAAGGTAATAGACAAGCCACCACCTGCTGAGAATGATGTTTTTAAAATACCTACAAGAATTATTGATCGTGTTATGGATAACTACTATGTTGGAGATGGAACTGTCCATCCCGGTGATCATTTACTCTTTATACACGAATTATTCTGGTTGGTCAAGTGTGTAGGTATTACTACAGATCAAGTTAAGAACAATTTATTCTCATTATCACTAAAAGGAAGAGCTGAGGAATGGTATAAGCTGCTGAAGAATGGTCAAGCTCTAGAATGGGAGGAAATAGTGCCTCTCTTTTATTCAAAGTTTTATCCTCCTAGTGAGATTCATAAAGATCGGAATCAAATATATAACGTTTGGCCTCTTGATGGAGAGAGTACAACTCAAGCTTGGGGGAGATTGAAGTTACTAATGCTCAAATGTCCCATTCATGAGCTCCCTAACAATATTATTATCAATAAATTTTATGCAAGGCTCCCTCTACATGATATGGATTTATTGGATGCTTCTTGTGCTGGATCATTCACTTGCATGGAAGAAGAAACTAAATGGGATCTTCTGGACCGTATTCAAGACAATGCTGAAGCTTGGGAGAATGACAAAGGAAGGAAGTCAGGTATAAATTATGATTTTGAATGCATTGAATCTTTTATGGGAACTGATGTCTTTCAAAATATTAAAAATGCTTATGGTCTAGACTCTCAAGCTATTGCTTCTTATTTTAAGACTTTTGCTTCCTACATTGAAGTGCCTAAAAAGAAGTGGGATAAGTATCATGAACCTTGTAAAGATATTTCTAAGAGTGTTCCTGCAAGAAATACTGAAGTTTATACTGCCAATCATGTTTTACCTGAACCTTACATTGAGAAAATGCCTTTCCCAGTTAAGATAAAGGAACATTCTATGATAGCTAGTATGGTTAATGAAAGTACAAATAAAGCTGTTGAACCTGATAAACAAATGGTTGACGAAACTATAATAGCAATTGTGAAAGACTTTGTTACTAAATATGAAGAAGAGGGACACACTATCCTTTGTAAGGATACCTCTAATATTGTTTCACAAAGTAGTGTCATGAGAGCTAGTATTCCTGTATTTTCTATTAGAATAAGTGATCATTGTTACGATGGTCCTTGGGATAGTTATATTGTTAAGTTTATGCATGATACTAAAAGTTACTATGAGAGAGGGAAACGTGTTCTTATGCATCTCAATAATATCAAGTTTCCTCGTTTTATGCTGAAAGTTTTTATGTTGTACTTCTTTTGCCTTCTTATGCTTGCAGCCTCTAGTTTCAACAACTTGTTTGTTTACAAAATTCCCTTGCATTGGAAGTGGGTTAGACTTAAAAGTGTGTATTTTTGCTTCTTAATGCTCTCTTTCGCTTCAATTCATATTCCTATGTGAGCATCTTCAAAATTATCATGCCCATCTTAATGGCTATAAAGAAAGAGCTCTTTGGGAGACAACCCAATTTGTTTTTGCTTTCAGTTTGTTTTTGTTTCTTTGAGTCTTGGAAGTTATTACTTCAGTAATAACATCTCCTTATCCTTTTTGTTTGGTTTTGGTGTCAAGATCAACCTCTAATGAGAGAGAAGTAAGATTTGGGGAAGTTGCTGTCCCGAAACAGATTTTTGTGCTTCACCGTAAAAATTCGTGAGAGACCTCTTTATCTCGGATTGAGCTGTAATTGTTTGTGCTTCTGCCCCAGGTTGTTATTTAACTTTCTTTAGTTTTGCACTTTTTCATTTCAGCAACAGACGATTTTCGAAAAAATTGATCTTTACCTGCTGGTCTGTTTTGACAGATTTTGCCACCCTTGCATTTGCTTCTTTAATCGATTTCCTTTTTGAATTCTTTTTGGGTCTTCGGAAGGAGTTGCTACGGTAGCTTATGTTTTGAGGGTTTTCAGTTGAAGTTGGACTCAAAAGGTTTTATCACTTCACTTATACTAATGTTGCTAATGAGAAGTGTGTGAAGTTTTGTGTGAAAGAAATTTCCAGGTAGTGGAGATAATGGTGTAATGAGAAAGTGAAGGGTTTCATGACTCAAGTAATAAATGTATGAAGATGAAGATGTTGATGTTATTCAAGTGGTGACCCGGAAGAATCTACTAAATACCAAATTCAGAGACCTGAAGAGTCTGTTTTCAAATAGGTAACAATTCTGGTAAGAAAAGTTCCGCGAAAATACAATCCAACTATATTTTTGCAGTTTTTAGTCAATAAGGAAAGCTACGAAGCGAAAGAGGGATGGAAACGGAGCCAGGGTGTCTCACACCACCCTGTGGCGCGGGCCCACCCCTGGCCGCACCACCAGGTGGTGTGTCCACCCCGGACTCCGCCTCTGACTCGTTTTCTCCCATTACCTTCCTTTTGTTTTGAAACTTCGTAATATATAATCCCTCGGATCTCCCGAGGTTCGTATATCGTGTTTTCGTCGTGTTTTCGTTTCGATCTATTTCTGCCAGGAACTATTCTTGAAAGTTTAGAAGCACAATGGTGTCCGCCAAGGATAAAGGGAAGGAGCCTATGGAGGAAGATCTCCAAGACCCCAAGCAGGGGCTGGTACCTTTAGTTACTTGCCCTGCATCAACGGAAGCCCTACGAGTCACTAAGGAGTTCTGCGATAAGTACCGAGACTTGAGGAGGAAGGTGGACATGCTTCAATGGGAGAATAATAGGCTTTGCAAGATGCTGGAAGATTTCCCCACGTCAACTAAGAAAATAATACCACCACCACCAAAGGAGTAATTCCTCATCAAGTTTGGCATCCCCTTGGTTTGTTCCAAGCTTGGGGGAGTGCCACGGTATCACAACACTATCTTCTATCTTTTTACCTTTTTAGTAGAGTCATATCATGAATAGAGAAGTTATTATGTAGGATGGTTTGCATTATGGAAGTGTCCCCTCTCTCGTTAGATATGTATCCCTTGGTGGGAGTTGTCGTTATGGAATATTAATGAGAAGTTCTATCATTTACTATTTTCCATAGCTTATATTAGTTTTCAATTCGTGGTTATATGATTGATCTTGTTGTTAGTTTTGGTATCACTTTGGGATCATTGAGTTAATTTAGTTGGTTTTGGCAAACCTAGCTCGGTCAGTAGCAACACTATTTTTAAGAGTTGAATGAAAAGATAAAAGTACTCTAAAGAAAATAATTTCATCATCTTTCTTTCTTGATTTGCTCATGAGTTAGTATTCACTTGTTAAGATCTTTTGTGTTTCCAAGGAAGATTGCATGTTTGTTTTTATCACTTGTATGTTTGCGTGTTTCCTTCAACTCTTATACTTGCTACCCATCCTTGCTAGCCAAAAACCTGTACTGAGAGGGAATTCTTCTCGTGCATCCAATCCTTAAACCAAAACCTCTACCATTTGTGTCCACCATACCTACCTAGTAGCATTATTGCTATTCCAAGTAAATTCTTGTTTTATCTACCTCCCAAATTAAACTTGTTATGTGAAAAATTGTGATTAAAGCTCTCACGAACTTGATGGCACACTTTACTTTTTTGCACTTAATAAACTTGAACCATTGGGTCCTTCTTTGTTGCATATATGCTTGTGCTTTATGAGTTGAAGTTAGCAGAACCATGTATCATGGGGAACGCTTTCAGCACTGCATTGGTACTTTGTACCTAGTTGATATCATGATTCTTTTGCTTACGGATCCTGGCAGTGTGAAATAAAAGTGGAACTTGTAAGATCATGGAGTTTATATGTGTGTTAGAGAAACGCCTAGGCCGCTAACCTAAGCCATGCCTAATCATGGTGGAAACTTGCAGCATAACTATAGTGAGCATTCTATGAAGCATCCTTAATAAAAACCTATGCAAATAGCAAATAAAACGATCGCTGAGATGCTCATTGTCTGCTTGCCTTGTCATTTTGATTATGGGATAGCTCCTGTATCATGTGCAAGGGGTACCCCGTTGGCGGTTCTCAATGATACACATGTATTTACAATGACAAGAGCTTACTCGTGACTGAAGTTGAGTAGCATGAGGTTCGGTACTCGTAAGTAAGGGGCATGGGACTTCAGTTTATAACTTGTCAAGCATATCCTCTTAGTTGTGTCACTTTAACCTTAATCACCTAAAGATGCCTATGATAGGTGCAATGAGAGCTGAAAGCTAATAAGTATCATAATTTTAGGGAGCTATTTATGAAACTTGCAATCCCTGCTTCCCTCTGCGAAGGGCATTTCTTTTACTTTGTAGTTGAGTCAGTAAACCTATTCCCTTCTATCTCAGCAAGTATTTTGAGTTGTTGTGTTTCATTCATTCATATGATGATTTATTCAATCATGTTTCTTATGTTCCTTGTTTTGCACATTGCTCTTATCTTGGTGTCTACTACTTTGAAATATTTCATTGAAAACCAGTTATTTGTGAACTCCAGCAAATTATCAACTATTCTTCGACCAAGAGCTAAGTTTGCCATTACCAATTATGATTTACTTTATGTATCTTTATTGTGTTTCCTTTACTTATTGCAAGTTAAGTTGTATAATAGTGAGTTGTCTAATACTATGATCTATGTATTGATGAATGTGATGCTTCTTGTCCGTATTCTTTTATCGACTCTTCACTCCATAAACCTGATGCCATGTTTATTGAGATCAGTTTCGCTTGGGGACAAGCGAAGTCTATACTTGGGGGAGTTGATACGTCCATTTTACATCACTATTCTATGTCATAAATTACTATTATTCATTGATATATTTCATATTTAGAGGTGATACTTATGTTATTTCATCTGTTTTTGCATGGTTGATGACTTTTGGAGCATGGACCACTACAGTCAGGATTCTAATGGAAAAGGTGCTGTTTGGAGGCGAAATTCGCGAAGATCAAAAAATATGGAAAAATATACGGAAAATCCTATTTTTCTAGAAGACGAAGGCTTCCAGAAGAGGGAGTGGAGATGGGCCACAGGGGGCCCACACCACCCCCTGGCGCGGGCCACCCTAGGCCGCGCCACCAGGTGGTGTGGCCACCCTGGCCCACCTCTGGCGTATATATTCCTCCCGAAACCCTAAGACTCGAAGAGCGACCACAGAGAGATTCCGCCGCCTCTACGGGGCAGAAAACATCGAGAGAGAAATATCTCTCTAGCAAACAGATTTCTGTCGGGGGAATTCCTTCCTCGAGAGGGGAGATCGTCGCTATCGACACCACCATCAAGCTGGACTTCATCGGGATCATCATCATCATCATCACCACCATCATCACTATCAGCATCCTCATCAGCATCTCCATATTGTTGTAACAATTGCGTTGAATCTTGCATAATTCTTAGGGGCTTTCCTGGTGTTGATTACTCTTTGTAGTTGATGCTATTGAGTGAACCATTGAATTATTGTTTATGTTCATATTGTTATACATCATTATTCCATCTCTGATCATGATCCATATGATGTCTTGTGAGTAGTTCGTTTTGTTCTTGAGGACATGGGAGAAGTCATGTTGTTAGTAGTGGAGTTGTGTTGAGAAAGATTTAATGGTTTGATATTTAAGTTATGGTGTACTTCTTCTAGTTGTGTCATGTGAACGTCGACTACATGACACTTCACCTATATGGGCCTAGGGGAATGCATTGTGTATTTGGCAACTAATCGTAGGGGTTGCCGGAGTGACAGAAACCTGAACCCCCGTTAGGAAACCATTGCACAAGGGACGTAAGGGTCTTAGAGTTTAAAGTTGTGGTTAGGTTTCTACCTTAATTACTTTCTTGTACTTACGGATGTTTGCAAGGGGTATAATCACAAGTATGTATTAGTCCTAGGAAGGTCGGTACATTAGCACAGGTTCACCCACACAACACTTAGCAAGCTAAGGAAGATTAATCAACTATATGAAGTGAAAGCACTTGACAGTCTTCCCATGTGTCCTCGAGAATGTTTGGTCATGTTAAGTAATACAACCGGCTTGTCCTTTGCTGCATAAAGGATTGGGCCACTTGCTGCATTTATTCCTATTGTCTTTTGTTTACTCGTACTTTGTTTACTTGCTTTATCAAAACACCCTAAAAATCCGCTTGCTAAGTATTTGGAGAGAATTCCTGATCCATACCACTAGCCAGCACCTTCTGCTCCTCGTTGGGTTCGACACTCTTACTTATCGAAAATACTGCGATACAGACCCTATACTTGTCGGTCATCACTGCATTTATTCTTATTGTCTTTTATTTACTCGTACTTTATTTACCTGCATTAGCAAAAACTCCTAAAAATCCGTTTGCTAACTATTTACAGAGAATTCCTGCTCCAAGCCACTAGCCAGCACCTTCGGCTCCTCGTTGGGTTCGACACTCTTACTTATTGAAAATACTACGATACACCCCCTATACTTGTGGGTCATTAGGCGGTTCGATGTCAGAGGAAAGTTATGATGGCTTCTTGACACGAGGTACTCCTACGGCCACTCTACTAGTAGTAAATTTTAGGACCTATGGACGCAAAACAAATTGTGTGGTTTCTCTCTCCTTTGCTGCCTCTCACCATCCATCCTCCCTCTCTCCTACCCTTTCCCCTCGCGCATCGGCCCGACTGATCTCTCCCTGGTCCACAGCGTGGTACTGTGCACGTGTGCCTTGGTACGGCAGCTCTGTGTCTCTGGCGTGTTCGGCAGCCGTGTTGGCGTGGAGTAGGGACGAGGAGTACATAGGAAGCAAACCACTTTGGTCCTTGGCAGCAAAAAAAATTCAAACTTTTTCGGTTTTCGAAATTTTCACTTGCTTCCCAAACATCAAGAGGGAAGGTTACTCAAAAGATCGGCCATTCGTAGTACTTCTTATCTTATCTTTATCTTTTCTTATATCTTACAATACCATACCATACCACTATATAGTGTACAGATAACTTCGAACATTGACCGTTGGATCAAGACCGGCAAATCCAAACAGTGTCGTCGGTGTGATTTTCCAACCATATCAGGAAAGAACATTCAATTGTTCTCAATTTTCCGAGTGGATGACGAGCGAGGTTGTGCTTTTCTGTTTAGGAATGTCCGAAGAATATTGGATATGAATGCCAGAAGCCAAGTTTACCAACATGTTGTACCAACGATTCCCATGTTTTATTTATGAGTTTTCAAACTTCCTAGCTAACTCTGCCTATTTGACCGAATGACTTTATGTCGATTTATCGAAATTAGGTCAAATTTGAAACTACAAGTAAATTGTAGGTCGCTTTGAAAGTTTTACAAAAAATCTTTTGGAGGTACCCATTGAGGGGTCACAATTAATATATCATAAAACACTGAGAGTTTTGACGATAGGTTCAACTTCTTACTAAGATTTTGCATCTTGACAATTTAACGAAATTAGGTCAAACTTGAGATACAAGTAAGCGCGATAGATTGATACTGAATTAAATGTATTTCCAAAGGTAGATGGGTGCATCTTCATGTAGTAAACAATGTCCTCGGTGTTAGTTTCCAACTATCACGAAAGAACATTCTCAGTTTTTCGAGTGATGATGAGATGGTTCTTTTTCGTAAAGAAAGCTCGAAGAATATGGATCTCAATGCCATAAGCCAAGCTTCTACACATATTAAGTGGACCAACATGTTTTACTTACGATTCCCATATGATTTTTGAGTTTTCAAACTCCCTAGCTAATTATTCTGCCCACTTGAATGACTACATGCCGATTTATCGAAATTAGGTCAAACTTGAACTATAACTAAATTGTAGGTTGCTCTAAAAGTTTTACAAAAAAGCTTTTGGAGGTACCATACCGATCGTGGGGGAGGTCACAATCAATATATGAGAAACAACCGAGAGTTTTGATAACAGGTTTGACTTCTTGCTAAGATTTTGCATGGCATGACACTATTTAACGAAATTCAGTCAAACTTGAGCTACAAGTAAGCGCTACAGGTTGCTGTTGAAATATATTACTTTTCAGAGAGGTAGATGGGTGAATTTTCTTGTAGTAAACAGTGTCGTCGGTGTGATTTTCCAACTATATCAGGAAAGAACATTCAATTATTCTCTATTTTCTGAGTGCTCACGAGCGAGGTTGTTCTTTTCTGTAGAGAAATGTCCGAAGAATATTGGATCTAAATGCTAGAAGCCAAGTTTACCAACATGTTGTACCAATGATTCCCCTGTTTTATTTATGAGTTTTCAAACTTCCTAGCTAACTCTACCCATTTGACCGAATGACTTTAAGTCGATTTATCGAAATTAGGTCAAATTTGAAACTACAAGTAAATTATAGGTTGGTTTTAAAGTTTTATGAAACATCTTTTGGAGGTACCCATTGAGGGGTCACAATTAATATATCATAAAACACCGAGAGTTTTGACGATAGGTTCAACTTCTTGCTAAGATTTTGCATCTTGAGAATTTAACGAAATTAGGTCAAACTTGAGCTGCAAGTAAGCGCGATAGATTGCTCTTGAACTAAATGTATTTTCAGAGGTAGATCGGTACATCTTGTTGTAGTAAACAATACCATCAGTGTGAGTTTCCAACTATCAGGAGAGAACATACAATTCTACATTTTCCGAGTGAAGACGAGCGAGGTTAGTTGTTCTTTAATTTTCTATAAAGAGAAGTCTAAAGAATATTGGATATGGATACCACAAGCCAAGTTGACAGACATATATAGTGGATCGACAACAAGTTGTACTTGCGATTCCCATGTTTTAAGAGTGTTCAAGCTTCCTAGCTAACCCCGCCCATTTGAATGACTTTATGTCGATATCTCAGAATTAGGTCAAATTTGAAAATACAAGTAAATTATAGGTTTTGCTTTGATAGATTTACGAAAAAGCTTTTGGAGGTACCCATCGAGGAGTCAAAATTAATATATCAAAAACCAGCGAGAGTTTCGACGATAGGTTCAACTTCTTGCTAAGACTTTGCATCTTGACAATTTACCGAAATTAGGTCAAACTTGAGCTAGTTACAAGTAAACGCCATAGATTGCTCTTGAATTAATTTTTGTTCATAGGTAGATCATCGGTGCATCTTTTTATAGTAAACAGTGTCGTCGGTGTGAGTTTCCAACTATCAAGAAAGAACATTCAATTCTACATTTTCCGAGTGAAGAATACGAGCGAGGTTGTTCTTTTTCCTAAAGAAAAGTACGAAGAATATTGGATCGGAATGCCACCAGCCTAGTTTACATACAGATATATTGGACCAACATGTTGTACCAACGATTCCCATTATTTATGATTTTTCAAACTTCCCAGCTAACTCTGCCCATTAGAATGACTTTATGTCAATTTATTGTCAAATTTGAAACTACAAGTACTAGTAAAGTGCACGTGCCCTAGAAGTGAGACTCAGATAATAGACATCTAGCATACCATCACTATATAAAATTATAATAGGTAAAGCATAAAAAATATAATAGGTAAAACTTGAACTACTACAAGTAAACGGTGTAGGTTGCTTTGAAAGTTTTACGAAAAAGCTCTTAGAGGTACCCATCAGAGGGGGCGCGCAGGGGGGCAGGGGTCAATTAATATACTACCAGAAACCATAGAGAGTTCTGACGAGGGGTTCATCTTCTTTCTAAGATTTTGCGTCTTGACAGTTTAATGAAATTAGGTCAAACTTGAGCTACAACTAAGTGCGATATATTGCTCTTGAGTTTAATGAAATTAGGTCAAACTTGAACTACAAGTAATAAATTGTAGGTTCCTTTGAAAGTTTTATGAAAAAAGATTTTGGAGGTACCCATCGAGCAGTTAATTAATATATCAGAAACCACAAAGAGTTTTGACGAGTGGATCGACTTCTAGCTAAGATTTTGCATCATGAAAATTTTGATCACCTTTTGAAAATGATCACATGAAACAGGGAGAGAGGGGAAATGATTTTTATATTCTCTATGGGCAACCCACAAGCTTGAGGTGAACCTTATGAGGCTAGATACAAACTCTATTTTCTCCACAATGTATATGGTGAACCTTAGTGGATGCCACATACTAGGCCTTAAGGTGTGCTTTTGTACACATAGTTGATGCCCTTATTAGGAAAAAAGCAAATAGTACTCCCTCGATCCAAATTAGTATTCTCACATTTGTCTAGATTCGGATGTATTTAGTCATGTTTTAGTGCTAAATACATCCGAATCTAGACAAATCTGAGAACATTAATTTGGATCGGAGGGAGCAGTATATTAGTACCTGTTTGAGGAAAGTATATTAGTACTAGTACAATAGTATATTACTAGTAATTATTTCTTTGCTTAGACATATGCTCACCTCTGTCCATGCGTTGTACACGCTGAGAGATTAAAACGTAGGCAGGGTAAAAGAGGGCAGCAGCAAAGAGGAGTTGAAGGCGGTTCGATGTCAGAGGAAAGTTATGATGGGTTCCTGACACGAGGTACTCCTGCGGCCAATCTACTAGTAGTAAATTTCAGGACCTATGCACGCAAAAAAATTGTGTGTTTTCTCTCTCCTTCGCTGCCTCTCACCATCCATCCTCCCTCTCTCCTACCCTTTCCCCTCGCGCACCGGCCCGGCTAATCTCTCCCAGGTCCATAGCGTGGTTGTAACATCCCAAATTTTACGATTGCAGATGTTACTAGAAACATGCTTCATATCTTTTGCATCGTGGCATCACACAATAAAAGCCGCATCAAATACTTTCCCTAAACCCTATAGTCATATAAATACAAAAAGGGGTTAAACAAAATTAACCTCCTAAACCCTTGAAAAAGTGTTATTTTATAACCCCATAGTAATCTTCTTCTTTTTACAAAATTTTAGAGACAAATTTCATTAAATTTGGAGTCCGTTTGCAAAAGTTATAAGACAAATAGTGAAATAGAAAATAAAAAGAATATTTACAAAAAAAGGGGATCTAGCCTAACGGGCCGGCTAGACCAGCCCGTGGCCTAACCACTATCATGCCTGGCAGGGCGAGCGGCATGTAGCGTGGGCCGACCCAACACCATCCGCCCGCAGCCGCCGATAGGCGGGCCCCACCGCGTCATCTTCTCCGTGGAGATCGGGGCGGACTCCAACCCGCCACCACGCCAGGAACCAACTCTGGCCGAATCGGAGAGGAGCTCCGCGAACCCCGCCCCAAGTCCTCTAGACTATTTAAACCCGCACCCGGCCGCCCCAAAACCCTAGATTTTTGTTCGCTGTACCGCCACCAGGCTGCCACTCGCGAGCTCGCCGCCGACCTCGCCAGAGCATCGCCGCCACCGACCCGACGGTGATTTTTCTGAAGACCTCCGCTGCTCCTTTCTTCCCCTTGCAGTACCAGTTTGTCTCACGCCTCTTTTCCTCTCTGTAGCACACCACAGCCTCCGCAATTTCTCGCCGGAGTCTCGCCAGAATATGCAAAGACCAGTCATCGTTAGCCATCAACCGAGGAGGACGTGGTCTAAGCTGATCTCGGGAACGGATTCGCGAGGAGGAGCCGCACGCTGTCCACCACACCGTCATGCTGAGGAACCACCAGACCGCCACCGCCGAGCACCACCGACGCGCCACCGCCGATCACCGTCATCGTCGAGCACGCCACCGTCGCTGTCTCAGGTAAGCCACCGCGTTCCCCTTTGTCCGTGAGATCGCATAGGGACGGCCCAGATTAGATCGGTCTTACTGAACCGGTATCGACGAATAGCGTCGCGCCATGTGGCATGTGCCCACGTCACCGTCGCGTCAGTGCCGCGTCAGCGCCGTGCGCCACGCTGTCCCAATTCTGAGCCGCCACTTGTCGCCGCGTAGCTGCCCGTCCGTTCTGTTTTTTTAAATAGGCAGAAATCGATTTAATCTTGTTTAATTCACAGTAAATCAAATACTTGTCCAAAAATTGCGTATAATATACCGTTGGATTCACAAAATTTAGTACAACAAGGATCTGCAATTATATTGCTGGTTTACTGCAGTAATCTTGTAGTAGGATCTAAAGTCTAGATTAGAGTATTTTAATTCTAGAAAAATAATCGTAACGCCATTTTAGTTGATTCCTGTTGCGTTGGCTTCGTATCTATGAGATCTTCTGTGGAAAATTGATATATCATGCTTAGAGTGTTTAGATATGTTTCGAGGTAGATTGGAAGTGTAGATCTATTTATGAGCATATTTAATTAAGTATTAATCCAAAATACTTAAAATCTGTGGGAAATTGATACTAATGACATCCCCAACTCAACAACACCCCTGAATAAAACCCTTGGTCGAAATTGAACCCATCCTTGCATATTACCATGTTGCATGCATGCATAATTACCTTCGTGGCATTGTTTTGTGCAAGTTGTGATTGGATCTATGTTTGTGTTTTGTTAGATTGTTCAGAGTGCGCTGAGGAGTACTGTTGTGTAGAGTGTTGCTCGGATCAAGGCAAGTACACCACTTGTACATATTATGTCCCAGTTTTTGACTATGCATGTTTTACTCTTCAAATCTTGTAGTATGCATGTGTAGGTCTTTAGTAGATTTTCTTAGTACTTTTTTTGCAAGTGCGGTTTTGTAGTATGCCATGAGTAGCTTCATACTTAGGAATTTCCATCGTAATAGGTTTCCCCTGTTTTGCTAAGTTTTTCTGTCTATGCTACATATATATATATACAAGTACCGTTGGGGGGGTTCGAAAGACTCGGAATTTTCTAAGTATGAGAGCTCTCTCGAGCGAACTTTTCTTCTCAAAAACCCCTTCAAAATAAAACTAAGTATTCCTCTGGGCAGAATGGTTGTCGGGTCAACGAGTGGATATTTGGTAGACGACGGTCGCCCAAGAAGCAAAGAAGTCTGCCATGTTTCAGAATTCAGAAGCTTCCAATGCAACCACAATATATATGGGCTCTGTCTTGGCTTAGTACTTAGTGGGAAACCTCACCAGGGTACCAACATTTGGAGGTTCCTGGCACGGTTGGATCCAGCTAGTAGAGGGACTACTAAGTGAAGGCTTCGCCATGGTCTTGTCTGTAAAAGGACTTGATCGTGGATTATGGGGAAAGTGCACAACCTCTCGAGAGTATTGCAATCTGATCGATCAGCCGAGTTCACAGAAAAGAACACTTTGAGCATCTAAAGGATGGAGCCTCTAAAAGATCTTCCTCTCTCTTTTCCAAACTTAAAGTTTTATAAACCCCAAGGCGTGAGTAATATCGCCATTGGGTGGGATTTTGGGGACTTGGTGCATAATATCCAAGTGCTAGGTTGATTGGACACTTGTTGAGTAATATCCTCGTGTTCCACTCGACCCTATACTACTTATCAATGTTTACAAAGTAGGGTAAATTATTCCTCTTTTCTTCTTACTTAGAGAAAATTGGCCTTATGCAAAAGAACCCCAAAGCCTACACTTAGCCTTGCATGTAGAGATAGTCTTATTCTTTCCTTGCTGTAATTTGCCAATACATTCAAAGTATTGACCCAACTTGTTGGCTGCACATCTTATGTGCAGAATCCGAAGACTGAAAGGTGCGTAGGGATCATGGGTCTTCACGCAACTAGCCTGAGGCGTTGATGGACTCAAGATTTACTTAGTTTCCGCTGTTTTATTTGAGCTAGCTATAAGCTATGCAAGTTGTAATAAGAATACTATGGATTATTCGTGTAATAACGACTTGTGTTTTTACATGATATTCATCGACTGTGAAGTGCTAGCTATTGATCCAGGGACTAGCATGTTAATCACAGGGACTTAGGATCCTTAACGATCCGAGGTCACAACAGATGGTATCAGAGCACAAAGTTGCCTATAGGACGTGACCCCTAGGATTGGAAACCACCTTTTACATTGTGTGTTTTTGCTTTCTATATTCTTCTAAGTTATTTATGCTCTTCTAGTAATTCTCTTCCTTATCACTTTGTGTCTAATCTTCATTCTCCTAACTTAAAGATGACGACCTTCTACTACGACACCACCGAAGACATCAAGTACCTGCGCTTTGGGGAATGCCTTCTAGACATCATCAAGACGTTGGAGTTACCATCAATCAAGGGAAGCGAGTTGAGGAAGATGCACAAGGAAGGATGCTGGGGGATTGAGGTCATCCAACCGGGGCGAAGCGAGTCTGAACCCAAGATGGAGGCCATTGTACTCAATGTCACCAGCGACTCCAACGAGAAAGGACTTAGCACCACGATGCAGGAGCTCATGGGACGCCTATGTGGACGCCACCATGAAGAGGTTGAAGGCCACTACATCAAACTCTTTGGAAGACGTGATGAGAAGGGAGTTCCAATCGAGTTAACCTCAGAGGAAAGGGAGACATCCAAGCATCGAAGGATCCAATACCAAGACTTGGAGTGCCACATCAACGATCTTGAGGAGGGAAGCTGCTTTGAGATCATAAGGAATGACGAGTTATGCGCTCTAGTCAAGGAGAAGGACGAGAATATCGAAGAGTTGGAAGAGAAGATCAAGTCCCTAGGAGGGAAGCTCACCGCCCAAGACAAGAAGTTCGCTAATCAAGAGAAGAGGGTGCAGGATAAGAACAAGAGGATTAGGGAACAGAGTTGTGTACTCACAAAAAATGAGATGAAGTTCAAGAACTTTGCTCTCATGTTGAAGGACCCGCGAGCAACCAAGAGGAGCTTGGAGGAGAAGATCGCGCCCATGGCTAAGGAGTCAAACTTGATCAAGGAGCTTCATGAGGTGAAGGAACTTCAAGAGAAGCTCGAAGCTGCTACACAGGAGCCGCATGAGGTGAAGGAACTTCATGAGAAGCTTGAAGCCACGACAAAGGACATGGAGTTATACAAGTCAATCCTGGAGAAGGAAGGCTTCACTATTGAGGATGAGGAAGTGGATGATGAGTAGAGTAGATAGTTGGACCACCTTTATTTCTATAGTCAAATGTTATTCGCGATTATAATAAGTACCAAAACTATATTGGTTTAGTTAAACTTGGATGAGTTGTGTTAAACTTTGTGCTATGTGTGCCTTTTGAGTTTCTTGTGTGTTTTTGTTGTGTTTACATAAGGGTAGGTCTTTATTTGTTAGGCTTTCTATCTATTTCTTAACTTGTTTCCCCAACCCCATAGATGGTGAGACGTGGGAACAACAATATGCCCCCAGAGATGGCACAACTTCTGAACTCCCAGGATCAGCTGATCCAACTCCTCACTCAAAACATGCAAAACAACAATAACAACCCGCCGCCACCACCACCTCCACTGCCCCAACAGGATCGCCTGACTCGGTTCTTGAGGTTGAACCCTCCTATTTTCTCAAGTAGTTTTGAGCCAATTGTGCTAGATGACTGGCTCCGCACCACCAACAAGAAGTTAGACACCGTCCAAGTTGTTGGAGCTGACAGGGTGCGCTTTGCCACGCACCAACTTGAGGGACCATCTGCTGAATGGTGGAATAACTACCAAGTCACCCAACCCGATATTGAAGCTATCACCTGGAACCAGTTTGAGGTGGCTTTTCGTACTCATCACATAGCTGCTGGTGTCATGTCACTGAAGAGACATGAGTTCCACGACTTGAAGCAACTACACCGCTGATGACCCACAAGTATAGGGGGTGTATCGCAGTATTTTCGAGGGAAGTGAAACCCAATTTATTGATTCGACACAAGGGGAGCCAAAGAATATTTATAAGCCTTAACAACTGAGTTGTCAATTCAGCTGCAGCTGGAAACAATATTGCTCACAGCAGTTTATCAGTAGCAACAGTTTTGTAGTAGGAATAGTAAAGTAGCAGCAGTAGTAAAGTAAAGACAGCAGTGACAATAGCAGTAAATAGTGGGATTCGAGTGCGGTAGGCATAGGAATGGATGGATGGGCGTTGCATGGACAAGACAATTTACATAGCAATCAGAACATAGGGCAATTGCAGATAAATAAGATAAAGCATCCAAGTACTAGATAATCCAATTGCAGAACATAGGCCTTAAGGGAACTACTGGCAATTAAGGTGCTCCTTTTAATAGAGCACCGGAGCAAAGCATTAACACTCCGTGAACACATGTGATCCTCACATCAAAGCCATTCCCTCCGGTTATCCTGATTTCTATCACTTCGGGGCCATTGGTTCCGGAAAATAACTTGTGTATACAACTTGCAGATAAGACCATAAACAATACTATCATAATGAATCAATAACATGTCCAGATCTGAAATCATGGCACTCGGGCCCTAGTGACAAGCATTAAGCACAACAAGTCGCAACAAAGTCATAAAGCACTAATAAAAGATACTAAGCATCATGCCCTAACAATCTGATGCCTTTACATGAACGATCTCATCCAATCCCTACCATCCCCATAGCCTACAGCGGGGGATTACTCACTCATAGATGGGGGAAACATGGATGGTCGATGGAGAAGCGATGGTGATGATGATGGCGATGATCTGCTCCAATTCCCTGTCCCGGCAGGGTGCCAGAACAGAGTTTCTGGTGCTGTTTCGTGGAATCTGATGGTGGCGGCGGAGCGGAACTCCTTCGAGAAAAACGTCAAACCCCTCGAAGTTTTTAGGTCAGAAGGCTCCTTATAGGCGAAGAGAGAGGCCGAGGGGGTGCCTGGGGCCCACACCACCCCCTAGCGTGGCCTAGCCTGGCCTGCGCCACCAGGTGGTGTGGCCACCCCCTGGCTCTTCTCCGTCTCGTATTCTGGCTCCTGGAGTCTTCAGGTGAAATAGGATTTTCCGCATATTTTCCAAGATTTTTCTTGATAGTTGATTTTCTGCACAAAAAGTAGACACCAAGGCAATTCTGCTAAAAACAGCGTCAGTCCGCATTAGTTGTATCCAAATCACACAAGTATAGAGGAGAAACAGTAGCAAAAGTGTTCGGGAAAGTAGATACGTTTTGGACGTATCAACTCCCCCCAAGCTTAGCTTATTGGTTGTCCTCAAGCAATTCAGTTGAAAACTAAGTGCGATAAAAGAACTTTCACGAACACATTTGCTTCATAAGATGTAAATATTCTCAGCAATGTGATCAACTACTTAGACAGTTCATGATAAAGAGTATGCAACTGAGTCTACTTAATAGTCATTGCAACCTATGAATATATTCCAACTCAAAAATAATAAGTAGCATGAGGCACAAACATAAGCAACATTACAATGCTCATAGAAAGGTATGTTAGAGTGGTATCTCGCTTGCCTTTGATTATGAATGTCAAGGCACCTCTAAAGTTCAAGTGATGACTAGAAGTAAAGATATCAAGGATACAAGCATCAAAGTCATAACACAAATAATCAAGTAATGGAACAAACACAAAGAATGACAACTAAGCTCTCAAGAAGCTGCTCAAAGAATATGTGGAGACTCAACAAGTAAAAGAAAAGGTTTTGAATAATTTGAAAGGCTTCCAAATGCTGAAAGTATGGTACTCATTAGCTTTGAGCTCGCATTGCCCCTATCATAAGCATCTTTAATGTGGTTAAGGTGAAAGTGAGGTCCAATCTGAGTTATATGCTTGACAGACTATAAACTGAAAATCCCAAGTCCCTTGAGTACGAGGGCCGCTCCTCATGCTACTCAACTTTAGTTACTGGTAAGTTCTTGTCATCGTAAGTATGTGTGTATCATTGAGAACCGCCAACGGGGTACCCCTTGCCCGATGATACGGAAGAATCCCCATATCAAAATGACAAGGCAAGCAGACAATGAGTATCTCATCAATCTTCTTATTTACCATGGGAAAATGGTGCTTTTTTCTCTCTTTCCTCTTTTCATAAATCTCTTTTTTTATTTTTCTCAATAGCTATCTCTCTTTTTTTATAAGAAGAATGCTTCATAGATATCATTATGGTTACGCTGCAGGTTTCCACCATGTCAGCATGGATTAGACCAGCGGCCCAAGCGTTTCTCTAACACACATACATAACTCCATGGACTTATAGGCTCCCCTTTTATTTCACACCGACGACATCCGCAAACAAAAGAGCAAGGTATCAACTGGGTATATATATTTACAATTGTTGAAAGCATTCCCCGTGACAGCACGGTTCTGCTAATCCCCAACCTATAATTTGCAAGCATATAACTTTCATGGAGAGTTCACAATGGTTTAGGTTTATTAAGTGCAGAAAATAAAGTGTGCCATCAAGTTCGTGAGAGCTTTACTAATTAACTTTCTCATAACAAGAAAACATTTTATTCGGAAGAAAACAAGGCATATTGAATATGCACAGAAGTAGCAAATGATGCTAATAGGTAGGTAAGGTGGACACTTTGGCGATATTTGGTTTAAGGGAGTTGGAAACATGAGTAAAACACTCAGTGGGAGTGAAGGCTTAGCAATAGGAAGGGAGCGACAAACGAGAGAGCAATAGCTGTCATTATCATGCTTGCAAAAAAACAAGACTACTCATGGCATGAAAGTGATTCAAGATCCTCAAGGCAAAATAATTCATCGAGGCTCAACTGATTATTACAGTCATGTGCATGCGTGAGCATGTGCCAAGTCAATTCAAATGAAACATTCATAGGAGGATACCACGGTGTCATACCAATTTATGAATAGAGCAATGCAAGCAAACATTCATAAGACATGCTGCAAACTATTAGCGAGCTAGAGCTAATCATACGAAAGCAAGAACTACTAGGCATCCAAAGAAAACATACACTCTACATGAACAGACTAAGCATGCCCACAGTGATGAGTATATGTACAAAAATTAAAACAAATAGAGTTCGTTACCAGCCTCTTACCACGCCTCAAGTTGTCATTAATCTTCATTATTGCTCTTCACTTGTGTGGCTTGAATAATAATATGAAACCAATATTCCACTGAGGACTATCGAACCCTGTAGCAAACTCACAAAAACCAAAGAAGAAGGAAAAATATTTTTGTTGTTTTTGATTTTTAAAACAAGAACCAAAGGAAAAACAAAAAAAAGCAAAATCTTTTTGGGTTTTTCAAATAGTTTAAACAAAGCAAAAAGGGAAAAACAAACCAAGGCAAAAAGAAGAAGCAAACCCAAGAGAAACAACAGAAATATTTTTGGTCTTTTTGTGTTTTAGGAAGCAAAAGCAAAGAAAGAACAAAAACAAAAAAGAGGATGAAACATGAATATACAAAGTACCGACGCAACATGATATGGAGATGAGTGCGGTGTCGGCGTACCTCCCCCCAAGCTTAGGCTTTTGGCCTAAGTGGGTATCAATCCATGTACGAATAGGGGTTCCAAGCGGGCGGATCTTGGTAAGAATGGTCGTAGCTGGGCCCATGAGAAGAAGAAGAAGCTCCCCAATCATAAGCGGACTGCTGATATGAAGATTCTCCCTCATTCGAGGGCTGGACCGAATCATCCGTGACCTCCCTTCTAGTGTCCTGCTCCTGTTGGGAGATCTCTCCCAAGTACGTGTCAAACTCCTCCTCAGTGAGGGACCATCCTTCCCTGTTATCAAGGTTAAACAAAATAGGTGCAGGCAAAAGAACAACATGCTCGGACCTGCTCTTTATCCAACTAGCTTTGAGAAAGGTTATTTCATAAGATAACTCACTCATACTAGCCCACGAGGAAACAAATTTATGCTGTAACATGGAATTAAGATCAAGCCTTTCTATGGGAAACTGTAGGTCTAGATGTTGAGGCACTAAACCATGCAATGCTAGTAAACGAGAAGCAATGAGGCCTCCACAAATTCTACCTTTCTCACGGTTAGCAGCAAGACGGAAAGCTACCAAAGCACCCAAGTTGTAAGACCTATCTCATCTAAGAGCAGCAGAGATAAATGCTAGATGAAACGAAGATAACTTATTGGAAGTTTTCCTAGCAAGAACACACTTGGCAATGAAGTAGGCAAAGTAGCGAATGGAGGGAAGATGAATGTTACGGATTTTTCCACTCTCCTTTGAGAAGCTACTCCCTTGGCAAATTTATGCATATGAATCCATGAGTGGTTTAGGTCTCTCCTTAATCTTCCTACATGATCCCCATTGAGGTACCTTAATAGCTGCACAAAAATTATCAAGAGAAAAGTCGACATCAATATTGTAAATTTTGTAGTGGACCATGGGGTTAGGCAAAGAGTGACTAAATTGGAAGTCCTGCACCACAGACATGGTTAGCTTCACTAATTGACAAGGTTCATCCTCCAAAAAGTGCTCCAACCCTGCATTAGAAACCAAAGTGTGAAAATCTTGTAGAATTCCTACAGCACTCATGAACTCAGAGCATGGATAAATGGAGGGAAAAACTTCCTCCTCCTGGTGGACCTTCATGACCTCAGGTACCCAAAGCTCATGTTGGTTTAGGTGGTGTTCACTCATCTTCTATTCTGAAATTTAAACACCTATTTAACAAGTGATTGCAAAGTAAATATAATGAAGGATTCTACTCATAGGGACTTGCAAGAGGCTTAAACATGCATCAAAACTATATCTCTAATAATCAAACAAGCTTACAAGCTCTCATAACCAGTCACCTACAGCAGCAAAATACTCAATATATAATCCACTAAACACAATCTACTTGGACAAGGGGAGGAGTCACATACCAGGGAACAAATGCTCCAAATTTCAGCAAGAAAGATGGGCTGAGCATGGAGATCGAAAAAATCGATAGCAAGCACAACAAGAACGCGATTTTGAGCAATGAACTGGAGCTTACTCGGGAGAGAGAAGAAAGTGGCAGGTGAGAGAGTTAGTGGGGGGCCAGGGGTGGCCCACACCAGGGCATGGCGCCACCTAGGGCTGGCCGCGCCACCATGCGGTGTGCCTGCCTGGTGGGCCCCCTAGTACCTCCCAGGTACTCCTCTGCCCCTTTTTCATGTAAAAATTTAATATGAATTTTCTGGAATTCTTCGAGACACTTTATTTTTGGGCATTTTTTAGAAATAGAAGAATGATTTTTCTGACAGACACATTTTTTCTCTTTTGGAAACATGATGCAAGGACGAAACAAAACTAGAACTACAGAAGTTCTAAGACACTCTAACATGCAAGCAACTAACAACAAAAAGAAAGCTAAACGAAAGAAAAAACTAAAATGCAAAGGGTAGAAATAAACGGAGATAATCACAATGAAAACATTGTTTTGTTCACTGGAATCCTTTTGTTAACAAGGTTGATCAAGTCTTGCTACCAAAACAATTGCATATGAGACAAAACTTTGTATTCCACTAATGATTATGTTACCTCAACCTTGATAGCAATGGTCCCAATCGTAATAGTTTCAAAATTTTCTCTTGGTATGGGTCAATATATTTCTCCAACTTGAATGCCTTCAACATGTTCAATTGAATTCAAACCATAAGTCCTTTCAATATTCTTGGGGAAATAGACAGTATGTTCCTTGTCATTAACATTGAAGGTCACCTTTCCTTGATTACAATTAATAATAGCTCCTTCAGTATTAAGAAAAGGTCTCCCAAGAATAATAGACATATTATCATCTTCAGGCATTTCAAGCACAACAAAATCAGTTAATATCAAGCAATTGTGAGCCACCTGAACATGTACATCCTCACATATACCCACAGGAATAGTGGTAGATTTATCAGCCATTTGCAAAGATATATCAGTTGGTATTAATTTTTCAAGTTGAAGCCTCTTATAGAGAGAGAAAGGCATAACACTAACTCTAGCTCCCAAATCACAGAAAGCGGTTCTAACATAACTGTTCTTAATAGAGCAAGGGATAGTTGGAATCCCTGGGTCTCCAAGTTTCTTAGGAACCTTAACATTAAAGGAATAATTAGCAAGCAAAGTAGAAATTTCTTCATTAGAGATCTTCCTTTTATTCGAGACAATATCCTTCAGATACTTTGAGTAAGGAGGCAATTTAATAGCATCAGTCAAAGGAATTTGCAAGAATAAAGGCTTCATCCACACACAAAACTTATTCTAATGTTCATCTTCCTTTGACTTGTGTTTCTTATCAGGGAAAGACATAGGTTTTTGGACCCAAGGTTCTCTTTCACTACCATGTTTCTTAGCAATAAAATCTTCTTTGGTGTATTTAGTATTCTTAGTGTGGTTTTCAGGTTCTTCTTCAACTTTTTCTTCATTAGGAACTTCATTTTGTTCATTACCACTTTCAGTTTCAGCATCAGAGATAGATATACTATTAGGATCTATAGCAGGTTCAGAGGGTTCTACAACAGTTTTATGTTTCTTTTTCCTTTTCTTACCAGTAGAACCACTATTTTCAGCTTGTTGAGAATCCTGCTCAATTCTTTTGGGATGCCCCTTAGGATATAGAGGATCCTGGGTAGCAGCTCCACTTCTAGTTCTAATTTCATAAGCATGTTTTTCTTTAGCAGCATTAACTAGCAAGTCGTTTTGCATTTTAACGAGTTGGTCTATCTAAGTTTGAACCATTTGAAAGTGTTTAACAATCATTTTAACATCATTAGAGGTTCTTTACACAATATCTTTCAACTCAACAATAGCTCTAGTGTTTTCCATTAGATGATTTTGCACCCTTTTATTAAAGTTATCTTGCTTAACAATAAAGATATCAAATTCTTCTAAGCATTGATCAGGAGGTTTAGAGTAAGGGATATCACCTTCATCACAGTGTTGGAGAGAGTGTACCTCAATAGTGGATGAGTAGGGAATAGGCTTACATAATTCTTCTATAGGAGGTAAATTCTTGACATCTGCAGCTTTAATTCCCTTCTCCTTAAGACATTTCTTAGCTTCCTTCATCACTTCATCATTTAATTCAATAACTCCCCTCTTCTTTGATGTTGGAATAGGCACCGGAATAGATGGTTCAGGTACAATTACTTCAGGTATAGCTTGTTTAGGAGGAGTCTAATCTTCATAATTCTTGCTTATTTTAGCCATTAATTCCTCAGCTTCCTTGGGAGTCCTATTCCTGAAAACACAATCAGCACAACTATCTAGGTATGTCCTAGATTCTTCGGTTAGTCCATTATAAAATATATCAAGAAGCTCATTCTTAGGTAATGTACTTCCAGCCTATGCATGAATCAAAGCACAAAACCTTGCCCAAGATTCAGGCAATACCTCTTTTTCTCCCTGTTTAAAATCAAAAAGTTCCTGCAAAATAGCATGTATAGCACTAGGAGGAAAATATTTCTGCAGGAAAGTACTAATCAAGCACTCAGGGCTATCAATAGATCCAGGAGGTAAATTACTAAACCAAGTTTTAGCTTCTCCTTTCAGTGAAAAAGGGAAAATCTTAGCAACAAAGTAAGTACGCATCTTAATATCATCAGAAAACAAGCCACTCATGGTAGAAAGTTCATTCATATGTGCTACCGCACTTTCATTCTTAGTCCCACAAAAAGGTTCTTTCTCGACAATAGCTATGTAAAATAGATCGAGAGAGAAATCATAATCTTCATCTATAATGTTTATGGGAGAAGCAGCAAACTTAGCAATAGGAGACAATTTGGGTCTAATAGTACGCCTCTCAAGGAGACTCTTAGCAGCGCTCCTATCATGAGTGTTCTTACATTCTTTAATAAATTCATAGGTCATCTCAACATAACCATCTTCAATATCATAACTTTCACTAGACTCAGGTGAACTAACAGGTGTGGTAGTGTCTTCATTAGGAGTTTCGGTATTTCTAGCTATAGTTCTAGCAATCGTAGCATCTAGGAAAGGACCTAATGAACCACTCTTATCAAGCACAACAGAAGCAGCATCATAAGCATCAGAAGTTTCAGATTCAGCAGTAGTAGCAGTGTGTGTGGCATGTGTATGTGGTGGTGTAAGGAACTTACTCATAACAGACGGTGAATCAAGAGCAACAGAGGTGTTCAGAACCATACCTCTTCTTGTAGTGGATGGTAAAATAGGAACCTTGCCATCACGAGACTTACCCATGATGGATGGATAGCAACGAACAATATAGAATCCAAGTGAACTTGATAAATAAAGCTATGCTCCCTGGCAACGGCACCAGAAAATAGTCTTGATGACCCACAAGTATAGGGGGTGTATCGCAGTATTTTCGAGGGAAGTGAAACCCAATTTACTGATTTGACACAAGGGGAGCCAAAGAATATTTATAAGCCTTAACAACTGAGTTGTCAATTCAGCTGCACCTAGAAACAATCTTGCTCACAGCAGTTTATCAGTAGCAACAGTTTTGTAGTAGGAATAGTAAAGTAGCAGCAGTAGTAAAGTAAAGACAACAGTGACAATAGCAGTAAACAATGGGATTCGAGTGCGGTAGACATAGGGATGGATGGATGGGTGTTACATGGACAAGACAATTCACATAGCAATCAGAACATAGGGCAATTGCAGATAAATAAGATAAAGCATCCAAGTACTAGATAATCCTAGGCATGTGTTCCATGTATAGTCATACGTGCTCGCAATGAGAACTTGCACAACATCTTTTGTCCTTCCAGCCCGTTTGTAGCGGGGCCTCAAGGGAACTACTGGAAATTAATGTGCTCCTTTTAATAGAGCACCGGAGCAAAGCATTAACACTCCGTGAACACATGTGATCCTCACATCAAAGCCATTCCCTCCGGTTATCCCGATTATTGTCACTTCGGGGCCTTTGGTTCCGGACAACAATATGTGTATACAACTTGCAGGTAATACCATAAACAATGCTATCATAATGAATCAATAACATGTTCAGATCTGAAATCATGGCACTCGGGCCCTAGTGACAAGCATTAAGCATAACGAGTTGCAACAAAGTCAAAAAGCACGAATAATAGATACTAGACACCATGCCCTAACAATCTGATGCCATTACATGAACGATCTCATCCAATCCCTACCATCCCCATAGCCTACAGCGGGGGATTACTCACTCATAGATGGGGGAAACATGGATGGTCGATGGAGAAGCGATGGTGATGATGATGGCGATGATCTCCTCCAATTCCGCGTCCCGGCAGGGTGCCAGAACGGAGTTTCTAGTGCTGTTTCGTGGAATCTGGTGGTGGTGGTGGAGCGGAACTCCTTCTAGAAAAACGTCGTACCCCCCGAAGTTTTTAGGTCAGAAGGCTCCTTATAGGCGAAGAGAGAGGCCGAGGGGGGGTGCCTGGGGGGCCCACATCACCCCTGGCGCGGCCTGGCCTGGCCCGCGCCACCAGGTGGTGTGGCCACCCCCTGGCTCTTCTCCATCTCGTATTCTGGCTCCTGGAGTCTTCGGGTGAAATAGGATTTTTGGCATATTTTCCAGGATTTTTCCTGATAGTTGATTTTCTGCACAAAAAGTAGACACCAAGGCAATTCTGCTGAATACAACGTCAGTCCGCATTAGTTGTATCCAAATCACACAAGTATAGAGGAGAAACAATAGCAAAAGTGTTTGGGAAAGTACATACGTTTTGGACGTATCAACCGCTCCGTTTCCGAGTATGGGGAACTTTTCAACAAGCTGGAATGTTATGCACCTGATGATGTTTCCACGAATACCAAGAGGCAGGAAGAGTTCCTAAGGGGACTTAATGATGAGATATCCATTCAGCTTGTGGCTCTGAAGTTTGATAACTATCAGGAACTTCTGAACATGGCAGTTGTGGTTGAAGCAAAGCAAAGGAGTATAGAGAACCGCAAGAGAAAGTCCACCTCACACAAGCACAACTCAACCCCATATCAGAAGCAACACACTTCGGCACCACCACCCCACAACCATAATGGCCACAACCACAATGGTCATCGTCATGGAGGACATAACCACAATGGCCATAAACACCGCAATGGAAATGGCAATGGGAAGAATCTGAGTGAAGTGACATGCTTCAAGTGTAACAAGACATGGCATTATGCAACTACTTGCCCCGAAAAGATGAAGAATGGGAATGGCAATGGGAACGGCAATGGACACAACCATGGTAATGGTAATGGAAATGGGAAGAAGCCGAATCCATTTGTCAAAGACACGATGAATCATGTCTCCATGGAGGATGCTCGTGAGGCATCCAACTCCGTGATTGGTAAGTTCAAGCTTAATTCCACCCCCGCAGTTGTTCTTTTTGATATTGGTGCATCGCATTCATTCATATCAAGGGTATTTGTGGATAGAGGCAAGATACCTACGGAGAATATTAGTACTCCCCTAAGGGTAAGTTCTCCTGGGGGAGAAATAGTGGTAAACTCTGGATGCCGTGGGTTAGAACTAAAGATTGGGGCACACATCTTTCCCACAAGTCTGGTTGTTCTGGAGTCACAAGGCTTAGACATAATTTTGGGCATGAATTGGATGACCGAATATGAGGGAGTCATAGATTGTGCCAAAAGGACTGTCGCGCTCACAACTCTAGATAAGAAAAGAATCTGCTTTAAATCGGCCTTTGCACTCAAAGGAAGTATGGTGAACTCTCTTAAGGTGGTTAGCTTGGAGGATGTGCCAATTGTGAAGGAGTATCCAGATGTCTTTCCGGAAGAGTTACCAGGGATGCCTCCTGACTGAGACATCGAGTTTCTCATTGACTTAATGCCTAGAACGGGACCGATAGCAAAGAGACCGTACAAGATGGATGTTGATGAGTTGAAGGAACTTAAGAAACATCTTAGAGAGCAATTGGACAAAGTCTTCATTCAACCAAGTGCGTCATCTTGGGGAGCGCCTGTCTTATTCATGGAGAAGAAGGATAAAACCAAGAGACTAGTCGTGGACTACCGGTCGTTGAATGAAGCAACAATCAAGAACAAGTACCCTCTACCCAATGTCAATGATCTGTTCGATCAATTAAAGGGAGCTAGTGTGTTCTCTAAGATTGATCTCCGATCAAGTTATTTCCAGTTAAAGATCCGAGAAAAGGATGTACCCAAGATAGCCTTCACCACAAGATACGGATTGTATGAGTACACCGTGATGTCTTTTGGCCTAACCAATGCCCCAACATACTTCATGACTATGATGAACAAGGTGTTCATGGAGTACTTGGATAAGTTTATTGAGGTATTCATTGATGACATACTCATATATTCCAAGGATGAGAAGGAACATGAGAGGCATATGCGCCTAATTATGGAAAAGTTAAGGGAACACAAGTTGTATGCCAAGTTTAGCAAATGTGAGTTCTGGTCAAAAGAAGTGGGATTCCTTGGTCATATTGTGTCAGCTAAAGGAGTTGTCGTGGACCCAAGTAAGGTAGCTTCCGTGATAGAATGGGAGTCACCTAAGAATGTGGGTGATATCAGGAGTTTCTTGCTCCTTGCAGGATATTACCGAAGGTTCATTGAAAACTTTTCCAAGATAGCAAAGCCTATGACAGAATTGTTGAAGAAAGAAAAGAAGTTCCAATGGACCGAGGCATGTGAAGTGAGTTTTCAAGAATTGAAGAAGCGCCTAGTAACAACACCAGTTTTGTGTCTCCCTGGCATCCAAAAAGATTTCCAAGTCTATTGCGACGCTTCTCGACAAGGACTTGGTAGTGTACTGATGCAGGATGGAAAAGTAGTGTCATACGCCTCTCGGCAACTTAAGAACCATGAGATTAACTACCCCACACACGACTTGGAACTAGCGTCAGTTGTGCATGCACTCAAGGTATGGATACATTACCTCATGGGCAAGCATTGCGATGTGTGGACGGATCACAAGAGTCTTAAATATATCTTCACTCAAAAGGAGTTAAATATGAGGCAAAGGAGATGGCTTCAACTCATCAAGGACTATGACTTGGACCTGTAGTACCATCCTGGAAAGGCCAATGTTGTGGCTGACACCTTAAGACGAAAAGTCTATGTAAATGGACTTACCGTGGGAGAAGTTCCAAAGGATTTGTGCGAACAGTTCAAGGATCTCAGGTTGGAAATAGTTCCGGAAGGATACTTAGCAACTATAGAGATAGTGCCAACGCTTCTGGACCAAATCAAAGAGGCCCAGAAGGGGGACAAAGAGTTGGAATAAATAAAAGTTAATATAAGCAAGGGTAAATCAAAAGGGTTTCATACGGATGAACAAGGGACACTTTTGTATGAGAAGCGGCTGTGCGTTCCTAATGATCCCGATATCAGGAAGTTAATTCTTCAGGAAGCTCACAATTCGCCTTACTCAATTCATCCCGGTAATACAAAGATGTACATGGATGTGAAGGATAAATTCTGGTGGAATAACTTGAAAAGAGAAATTGCTGAGTACATCTCTTTGTGTGACGTGTGCAATAGAGTACGGGCCGAACATCAAAAACTAGCAGGGCTGCTGCAGCCATTACCTATGCCCGATTGGAAGTGGGAAAAGTTAGGCATGGATTTTATCACAGGACTACCCCGGACTCGTTCTGGGTATGATTCTATCTGGGTAGTGTTCGATCACTTAACAAAGGTGGCCTACTTTATTCCTGTAAAGACCACCTATACAAGTGCTAAACTTGCCAAGATTTATATGTCAAGGATCGTAAGTCTTCATGGTGTACCCAAGGGGATTGTCTCTGATAGAGGTACCCAATTCACCTCGAAGTTTTGGCGACAGCTACACGAGTCTCTAGGGACACGAATGGAGTTTAGTACTGCTTTCCACCCACAAACAGATGGCCAAACAGAAAGAGTTAATCAGATTTTGGAGGATATGTTAAGAGCCTGTGCACTATACTATGGGTCTAGTTGGGATGACAACTTGCCATATGCGGAATTCTCATACAATAATAGTTACCAAACTAGTATCTAGATGGCTCCATTTGAAGTTCTATATGGCAGAAAGTGTAGAACTCCGCTGCTGTGGAATGGAGTTGGAGAACGTAGTTTGTTTGGACCTGAGCTGATCAAGGATGCCGAAGAAAAAGTAAGACAGATTCAAGACAGGTTAAAAGTAGCCCAATCCAGGTAAACGAGTTATGCTGATTCCAAGCGCAGGGATGTAACTTATGAAGTGGGAGACCATGCATATCTCCGAGTTTCACAACTACGAGGAGTTAAGAGATTTGGAATCAAGGGTAATTTGGCACCTCGATTCATAGGGCCCTATAAGATTTTGGCTCGTAGAGGGGAGGTTGCCTATCAGTTTGAATTTCCCGAAGTGTTTACTATTCATGATGTATTCCATGTGTCACAACTAAAGAAGTGTCACCCGAAAATGGCTGAAACACCGCTAAAGGATACGGTTCCTTTCGATGAGGTTCAACTGGAAAATGATCTCACCTATGAGGAAAAACCCACCAGGATTCTAGAAACAGCTGAGAGGATTACTCGTACCAAGACTATCAGGTTTTACAAAGTTCAATGGAATCACCATTCTGAGGAAGAGGCCACGTGGAAACATGAAGAAGACCTGAAGAAAGAACACCCACACCTATTTGCTAACCAACCTGAATCTCGGGGAAGAGATTCTTCTTAAGGGGGTAGGTTTGTAACATCCAAAATTTTACGATTGCAGATGTTACTAGAAGCATGCATCATATCTTTTGCATCAGGGCATCACACAATAAAAGCCGCATCAAATACTTTCCCTAAACTATATAGTCATATAAAGACAAAAAGGGGTTAAACAAAACTAACCTCCTAAACCCTTGAAAAAGTGTTATTTTATAACCCCATAGTAATCTCCTTTTTACAAAATTTTAGAGACAAATTTCATTAAATTTGGAGTCCGTTTGCAAAAGTTATAAGACGAAATAGTGAAACAAAAAAAAAGAATATTTACAAAAAAGGGGATCTAGCCTAGCGGGCCGGCTAGACCAGCCCCTGGACTAACTACCACCGCGCCTGGCAGAGCGAGCGGCGCGTAGCGCGTGGGCCGGCCCAACACCGTCTGCCCACACCCTCAGCCGCCCATAGGCGGGGCCCACCGCGTCATCTTCTGTGAGGAGATCGAGGCGGACTCCAACCCGCCACCGCGCCAGGAACCAACTCCGGCCGAATCGGAGAGGAGCTCCGCGAACCCAGCCCCAAGTCCTCTGGACTATTTAAACCCGCGCCCAGCCACCCCAAAACCCTAGATTTTTGTTCGCTATACCGCCACCGGGATGCCACTCGCAAGCTCGCCACCGACCTTGCCAAAGCAGCGCCGCCACCAACCCGGCGGTGATTTTTCTAAAGACCTCCGCTGCTCCTTTCTTCCCCTTGCAGTACCAGTTTGTATCACGCCTCTTTTCCTCTTTGTAGCACACCACAGCCTCCGCAATTTCTCGCCGGAGTCTCACCAGAATCCGCAAAGACCTGTCGTCGTTAGCCATCAACCAAGGAGAAGGTGGTCTACGCCGATCTCGGGAACGGATTCGCGAGGAGGAGCCGCACGCTGTCCACCACTCCGTCACACCGAGGAACCACCGGACCGCCACCGCGGACCACCATCGACACGCCACCGCTGTTCACCGTCACCGTCCAGCACGCCACCGTCGATGTCTCAGGTAAGCCACCGCGTTCCCCTCTGTATGTTAGATCGCATAGGGACGACCCAGATTAGATCGGTCTTACCGAACCGGTACCGACGAATAGCATCGCACCATGTGGCATGTGCCCATGTCACCGCCGTGTCAGAGCCGCGCGCCCTGCTGACCCAATTCCGAGCCGCCACTTGTCGCCGCGTAGCTACCCGTCCGTTCTATTTTTTTTAAAATAGGCAGGAATCGGTTCAATCTCGTTTAATTCATAGTAAATCAAATACTTGTCCAAAAATTGCGTATAATATACCGTTGGATTTGCAAAGTTGAGTAGAACGCAGATCTGCAATTATATTGCTAGTTTACTGCAGTAATCTTGTAGTAGGATCTAAAGTCTAGATTGGAGTATTTTAATTCTAGAAAAATAACCGTAACTCCGTTTTAGTTGATTCCAATTGCGTTGGCTTCGTATCTACGAGATCTTCTGTGGAAAATTGATATATCATGCTTAGAGTGTCTAGATCTGTTTCGAGGTAGATTGGAAGTGTAGATCTATTTATGAGCATATGTAATTAAGTATTAATCCAAAATACTTAAAATCTGTGGGAAATCAATAATAATGACATCCCAACTCAACAACACCCCTGAATAAAACCCTTGGTCGAAATTGAACCCATCCTTGCATATTACCATGTTGCATGCATGCATAGTTACCTTCGTGGCATTGTTTTGTGCAAGTTGTGATTGGATCTATGTTTTTGTTTTGTTAGATTGTTCAAAGTGCGCTGAGGAGTACTGTTGTGTAGAGTGTTGCTTGGATCAAGGCAAGTACACCACCTGTACATATTATGTCCCAGTTTTTGACTATGCATGTTTTACTCTTCAAATCTTGTAGTATGCATGTGTAGGTCTTTAGTAGATTTTCTTAGTACTTTTTTTGCAAGTGCGGTTTTGTAGTATGCCATGAGTAGCTTCATACTTAGGAATTTCCATCGTAATAGGTTTCCCCTGTTTTGCTAAGTTTTTCTGTCTATGCTACATATATATATATATACAAGTACCGTTGGGGGGGTTCGAAAGACTCGGAATTTTCTAAGTATGAGAGCTCTCTCGAGCGAACTTTTCTTCTCAAAAACCCCTTCAAAATAAAACTAAGTATTCCTCTGGGTAGAATGGTTGTCGGGTCAACGAGTGGATATTTGGTAGAGGACGGTCGCCCAAGAAGCAAAGAAGTCTGCCATGTTTCAGAATTCAGAAGCTTCCAATGCAACCACAATATATATGGGCTCTGTCTTGGCTTAGTACTTAGTGGGAAACCTCACCAGGGTACCAACATTTGGAGGTTCCTGGCACGGTTGGATCCAGCTGGTAGAGGGGCTACTAAGTGAAGGCTTCGCCATGGTCTTGTCTGTAAAAGGACTTGATCGTGGATTATGGGGAAAGTGCACAACCTCTCGAGAGTATTGCAATCTGATCGATCAGCCGAGTTCACAGAAAAGAACACTTTGAGCATCTAAAGGATGGAGCCTCTGAAAGATCTTCCTCTCTCTTTTCCAAACTTAAAGTTTTATAAACCCCAAGGCGTGAGTAATATCGCCATTGGGTGGGATTTTGGGGACTTGGTGCATAATATCCAAGTGCTAGGTTGATTGGACACTTGTTGAGTAATATCCTCGTGTTCCACTCGACCCTATACTACTTATCAATGTTTACAAAGTAGGGTAAACTCTTCCTCTTTTCTTCTTACTTAGAGAAAATTGGCCTTATGCAAAAGAACCCTAAAGCCTACACTTAGCCTTGCATGTAGAGATAGTCTTATTCTTTCCTTAGTGTAATTTGCCAATACATTCAAAGTATTGACCTAACTTGTTGGTTGCACATCTTATGTGAAGAATCCGAAGACTGAAAGGTGCGTAGGGATCGCGGGTCTTCACGCAACTAGCCTGAGGCGTTGATGGACTCAAGATTTACTTAGTTTCCACTGTTTTATTTGAGCTAGCTATAAGCTATGCAAGTTGTAATAAGAATACTCTGGATTATTCATGTAATAATAACTTGTGTTTTACATGATATTCATCGACTGTGAAGTGTTAGCTATTGATCCAGGGACTAGCATGTTAATCACAGGGAATTAGGATCCTTAACGATCCGAGGTCACAACAGTGGTGTTGCGCACATGTGCCTTGGTACAGTGGCTCTGTGTCTCTAGCGTGTTTGGCAGCCGCGTTGGCATGGAGTAGGGACGAAGAGTACATAGGAAGGAAACCACTTTGGTCCTTGGTGGCAAACAAAATTCAAACTTTTCCGGTTTTCAAAATTTTCACTTGCTTCCCAAACATCAGGAGGGAAGGTTACTCAAAAGATCGGCCATTCGCAGTACTTCTTATCTTATCTTTATCTTTTCTTATCTCTTACAATACCATACCATACCACTATATAGTGTACGGATAACTTTGAACATTGACCGTTGGATCAAGACTGGCAAATCCGAACAGTGTCGTCGGTGTGATTTTCCAACTATATCAGGAAAGAACATTCAATTATTCTCAATTTTTTCCTGTGGATGACGAGCAAGCCTGTGCTTTTCCGTTTAGGAATGTCCGAAGAATATTGGATCTGAATGCCAGAAGCCAAGTTTACCAACATGTTGTACCAACGATGCCCATGTTTTATTTATGAGTTTTCAAACTTCCTAGCTAACTCTGCCTATTTGACCGAATGACTTTATGTCGATTTATCGAAATTAGGTCAAATTTGAAACTACAAGTAAATTATAGGTCGCTTTGAAAGTTTTACGAAAAATCTTTTGGAGGTACCCATCGAGGAGTCACAATTAATATATCATAAAACACTGAGAGTTTTGACGATAGGTTCAACTTCTTGCTAAGATTTTGCATCTTGACAATTTAATGAAATTAGGTCAAACTTGAGCTACAAGTAAGCACGATAGATTTCTATTGAATTAAATGTATTTCCAAAGGTAGATGGGTGCATTTTCATGTAGTAAACAATGTCATCGGTGTTAGTTTCCAATTATCACAAAAAGAACATTTAATTCTCAATTTTTCGAGTGATGACAAGATTGTTCTTTTACATAAAGAAACACCGAAGAATATGGATCTGAATACCACAAGACAAGTTTTCAGACATAAATGTATGAACGTCGATGTAATTTTACCTTTTTTAGGTCCTTGATGTAAAATATACTCGCACTGTCCTTGTAAAATTCAATCCTAAAAGCAAGTGGTAACATTTAAAAGTATTTAAGATTATTAGTTGTCGATGAGTATGAACGTTCTTGGATTTAAAACCGAACGACCAAGGTCATGGCCATATCTACGTCATACTTTATGCTGATGATGATCCCATGTCCACGATTTTTTATGCCGCTAACTCTGGCCATATATTTTGAAAACAAACAAAGAGAAAGTAGTATGAAGAGTATGGCTCGATGAGCTTCTCTCTCGAGAAGGACCCAAACATGACTGTTTTCCCTGCTTAATGTTAGGGTGCTTCGTGATAAATGTATGGACCTCGATGTAATTTTACCCCTTTTAGGTCCTTGCGGTAAAATGTACTCCCATTGTCCCTGTAAAATCTGAACACAAAAGAAAGTGGTAAAATTTAAATGTATTTAAGCTTATTAGTTGTCAATGAGTATGAACATTCTTGCATTTCAAGCCGAACCACCAGGGTCATGGACATATGTACATCATACTTTATGCTGATGATTCATGATCCCATATCAAAGAATTTGCATGACGCAAAATTTGGCCATGTATTTTAAAAACAAATGAAGAGGAAGTAGTACTACGAAGAGTATGGCTTGGGCTGGTTCTTTCTCGAGAAGGAGCCGAACCTGACTATTTTCCTTTTCTTAAGTTTAAGGCGTACTTCGTGCTAAATTTTTGTACCTCGATGTAATTTTCCCCTTTTAGGACCTTGATGAAAAGAAACAAAGAGGAAGAAGTACTATGAAGAGTACGGCTCGATCAACTGTTCTCTCGAGAAGGAGCCGAAACAAACTGTTTTATTTGCTTAATTTTAGGGTACTTCATAATAAATGGATGGACCTCGATGTAATTTCCCCTTTTTAGGTCCTTGATGTAAAATGTACTCCTATCGTCCGTGTAAAATTCAAACCTACAAGTTAGTGGTAAAAGTTAAACGAATTTAAGGTTAGTTGTGAATGAGTATGAACATTCTTGGATTTCAAGCCGAACGGCCAAGGTCATGGCCATATCTACATTATACTTTACATCGATGATTCATGATCCCATATCCAAGAATTTCATGCCGCCAAATTGGCCATATTTTGAAAACAAACGAAGAGGGAAGTAGTACAAAGAGTATGGCTCGACCAGCTGTTGTCTTGAGAAGGAGCTGAACCCGACAGTTTTCCCTTCTTAATTTTAGGGTGCTCCGTGGTAATTAAATGTATAGACCTTGATGTAATTTTACCTTTTTTAGGTCCTTACTGTAAAATATACTCCCACTGTCCGTGTAAAATTTGAACATAAAAGTAAGTGGTAAAATTTACACGTAATTAAGCCTATTAGTTGTCAATGAATATGAAAAATCTTGCATTTCAAGCTGAAAGACCATGGTCATACATATTTACATCATACTTTATATGCTGATGATTCATGATCCCATAGTGAAGAAGTTTCATGCCACCAAATTTGGACATATTTTGAAAACAAACAAACAGGAAGTAGTATGAAGAGTATGCATGGCTCGGTCAGCTTCTCTCTCTAGAAGGAGCAAAACATGATGGTTTTGCCTGCTTAATTTTAGGGTGCTTTGTGCTAAATGTATGGACCTCGATGTAATTTTACCTTGTTTAGGTCCTTGATGCAAAATGTACTCCGAATGTCCGTGTAAAGTTCGACCCTAAAAGCAAGTTGTAAAATTTAAACATGTTTAAGATTATTATATGTCGATGAGTGTGAACATTCTTGGATTTCAAGACGAACGACCAAGTCATGGCCATATATACATCATACTTTATGCCGATGATTCGTGATCCCATATCCAAGAATTTGCACGACCCCAAATTTGTCCATATTTTGAAAACAAACAAAGAGGCAGTAGTATGAAGAGTATGACTCGATCAGCTTCTCTCACGAGAAGGAGAAAAACATAAGTATTTTCCCTGCTTAATTTTAGGGCGCTTCGTGCTAAATGTATGGACCTCGATGTAATTTTACCTTTTTTAGGTCCTTGGTGTAAAATGTACTCCCACCATCTGTACATGTAAAATTAGAACCTAAAAGCAAGTGGTAAAATTTAAACGTATTTAAGATTATCAGTTATCGATGAGTATGAACATTCTTGGATTTCAAGACGAACGACCAAGGTCATAAACATATCTACATCATACTTTATGTTGATGGTTCTTGATCCCATATCCAAGAATTTGCATGCGGCCAAATTTGGCCATATTTTGAAAACAAATGAAGAGGAAGTAGTATGAATAGTATGGCTCGATCAGCTTTTCTCTCGAGAAGGAGAAAAACATGACTGTTTTCCCTGATTATTTTTAGGGTGCTTCGTGCTAAATGTATGAACCTCGATGTAATATTACATTTTTTAAGTCCTTGATGTAAAATGTACTCCCACCATCTGTACGTGTAAAATTCAAAGCTAAAAGCAACTATAAAAATTTAAGCGTATTTATAGTTTTCGATAAGTATGAACATTCTTGGATTTCAAGAAGAACGAGAAAGGTCATCGGCCTTATGTCCATATCTACATCATACTTTATGTTGATGATTCATGATCCCCTATCCAAGAATTTGCAAGTTGCCAAATTTGGCCATATTTTGAAAACAAACGAAGAGGAAGTAGTATGAAGAGTATGTCTCGATCAGCTTTTCTCTCGAGAAGGAGAAAAACATGACTGTTTTCCCTGCTTAGTTTCAGGGTGCTTCGTGCTAAATGTATGGAGCTCAATAAAATTTTACCTTTTTAGGTCCTTGATTTAAAATTTAATCCCTACGTCCTTACGTGTAAAATTCCAATCTAAAAGCAAGTGGTAAAATTTAAACGTATTAAATTTTATTAGTTGCCGATGAGTATGAACATTCTTGGATTTCAAGCCGAACAACCAAGGTCATGGCCATATCTACATCATACTTTATGCTAATGATGATCCCATGTCCAGGAATTTTCATGCCACTAAATTTGGCCATATATTTTGAAAACAAACGAAGAGGAAGTAGTACGAAGAGTATGGCTCTGCTATCTCGAGAAGGAGCCAGACCCGACTATTTCCCTTGCTTATGTTTAGGGTGCTTCGTGCTAAATGTAAGGACCTCTATATAATTTTATCTATTTTTAGGTCCTTGATATAAATTGTACTCCCATCATCTGTGATGTTCCCATATTTGGGAGTAAATGGGTGAATCATGTCATGGTAATAATGTTGCCACTCAGAGTTTCCAATCATTAGATAAATCTAGCACGAAAACATGACTATATACATTCTAATCTAGATAAATCTGAGAACATTATATGATCGGAGGGAGTAGTATATATGCATTCAAAACAAATTGCGTTTGCTCTCTCCTTCAGTGCGGCATCACCATCCCCACACGCGAAGCAAATTTGAGGACATTTCGAATTTTTTTCTTCGGCACGGTGTGATTTGCTGTCCCTAGCTACCTACCGAAAAAAACAGTAGCGCCTCAAACTAGGGGCCAGCGTTGCGGGCTGGAGCGTTTAAGAAATACTACTATATCTAATTTTCTGTTATTATTCCTTTTTTGCATAAGCGTCTATATTAATGTCCCGCGTTAGTTTTTCCCTAATATACCGGGTCGCAGTAGTCCATCCGACAACCGGAGGAGAAACGCCCCGCGCCCCTCATCGTCTTCCTCTGCCGCTCCGGCCGCTTGTGCACCATCTTAGCCCCTCTCCACCCTTACAGAAAGGTAGAAACCGCCAACCCATCCCGACTAATCTTCCTCAGTACTCTTCCCGGGAACGACATTTGGAGCAATGAAGCATAAGATATCTGAGCGCTACAGCCAGGCAATCGGATTTGGCAACCTCCACTACATACTGCTGAGCAACATCACCGGTCGCGCCATTCTTCTGAGCACCACTCGCCTGGCTCACGGCATGGTTGGCATGCGTCGAGGGATTGCGGAAGATCCTGGTCTCCCGTTTGGTTTACCCTGCCTACTTCACTCTGACCCACAGACATGGCCACTAGACCGTGACGAGCAGTTAAAAATCAGTTTTGCATGATTTTTGTAGGACTCTAATCCTTAGATTCTTTCCTATGGATTGAATTTGGATCAAAGGAATCGTGGTACGCAAATTCTTCTGAATTGCAACCCCCACCCATGCTCAAATCTCATAGGAATTGGAACATCTACTTGAGGCTCAACTCTCATCGTGCCAATCACCTAGGTAGTTTTCCTACGTTTTATAATCGCGTGTTTTTCACCAGCAAACCTGTGAAATTCCTGTGGTCTCAATCCTGCGATTGAAAGAGGCCCAAGACTTTTGCTTCAGTGTCCCCCCTCTCCTCCAAACATACTAATCTGAAAACACAAGAATGACCAGGATTGTTGATACCTGTAACGGAAGGTGTATTGGCCAATCAAGGCTGGCGTTATATTTTAAGTTTCCTGTGTTTTACAAACACAAGATTTATGTAAAAAGTTGGCTCTTTGGTTTACACGAATACCAAAACATAGGATTACTTTAAAACATGGTAAAATCAAAGTCAAACCTTACGGGAGAGTATATTTATGATGTTATCGTGTCTCTTGGGACCTCATTCTTGTTCTTTATGCACGTAGGAATTTGAAAATGAGGTCAAAGTTGGATATGAAGAATTGCATATGAGTTTTGGAGGATTCTAACCCATAGGATTTTGGAAGATATCAAATTCCTATGGAGTCACTTCTTAGTTCCTATGCCCTCCATTCCATAAGAATCTAAGCATGAGCTCCAATCTCACTCTATTTCTCCTTTGAGAAGTCCAATGCTCTTACTATATTCCTAGAAAACTCTTGTGTCTATTTCCTATTCACCATCCAAAGACACCTGTTACAAAATCCCTACGTTTTTAATTCCTAATATGAATTTACTGTACCTACCATGTCAATCGTGTGTTTTTCCTATTCCTATGTTTTTTTAAAACCATTGATCGAAAGAGGCCCCTAATCTCGTTAATAAATCATAGGAAAATTGTGTGCGTTTTTTCCTCTGGCCCATTCCTCTGAAGAGTGCCAGCATAGGAAACTTAACTATTCCTACACTTTTTCTTTAATGCAAACAAGACCTTATTCCGCAAAGCTAGCTAGCATCTTTCAGACAGTCGTTTTTCCGCAAAGCTAGCTAGCACTACCCCCTTAGTCAAACACCTTGCATGCCCCTATATATGAAGAAAATATGTTGCAGGGCATTGACGCGTTGTTGATGCCACTAGACAATCCAACAGTAGATGCATTTGTACCAGTTGATGATAACATACCCAGAACATGGGATGATGAAGGATTTGAAAACAAGGGTCACTGGGTTGGTGCCAACAGAGAATGGATTGCGATTGCAAAGCACCCGGGACGCTGGTACCACCAAAATGTCTACAGTATGGCACGTATCGAGCTGACAGATGAGTAGTGTGTTGATATTTATCCATCGAGTAACTAGTGTTTCCCTGGCCCCCCATGCACTTACCTCTACAAGAATGCGTATATCGAGATGCTGAAGATACAAATAGCAAAGAAACCGTACAGATTTGACAACCAATGGCACTACAACACGATGGCGGTGTTTGACAAATTCATTGATACCATAGATTTTCCTTGTGACAGGGACTGGATTATCCTCCAAAACAACTATCTTGCACCAGCAACGTATGTTGATGCCATTTCCAAGTGTCTAATCAGTGGTTCTATTGATCGCATATACGAGGTGACAGAACCGCGAGGAGATGTTCTTGTCTGGAAACCAAACAAGTGGAGTGAGTCCCATTATTTAAAAGTAAAATTTATAAATTACTTACAACTGCATTGTTCGTGATACTTTTGCTAACTGAAATGCATACACAGGTATACTTACAGGCCCGCGTGTCATACATGCTCTAGTAATTGAAGAGCCTACAAACGTCCAAGCCGGTGACGATGCCGAGGCTAAAGATATTGCATTACGCAGCTGGTACTTAGCAGAGCTTGGCTGGAATATCATGTGGATTCACATCAGGGGTGCACGAACCAACAGCCATGGTAATCCTGTATCATGCATGGGTAGAGAACTACTCACTTATCCCTCGCTCTGCTACCATGTTTTCCAGAGGTCCCTTAATTTGGATGACCCTGTAACACCGGACTGGATCAGAAGGGATAATCTTGAAGGGAGGTCAGTGTTTGTGGGAATCAACCATCCATTCATCCTCGATCCCCTTACAAACTCCGAACCTGGTGCTGCCGATGTTGATGAAGCTCTGCCAGTGTTCAGAGGAGACTGTGTTTTTGCTACATACGTGCGCTGCCAACATCGCCCATAGCTAGTTCCAGATTGGTGCCGCATGCACATCAATGGGGGAGTTGCCATAGGTTCATCACTTAACTACGCTGGAGCGGAACATAGAGAGCAAATGTTTGAGGCGCCAATGTGGTTCGTGCCAATCCTGCCTCGTTAGATCTATGTGAAGTTTGACCAAAATACCGAAAAGCTGATTATGAGCACTCGCAACATCATTTATGTAGCTAGTACTTGTCACCATGTAATGTACAGTACTATGTACGTAGTACTTTCATACTGTATTGTAGTATCAGTACTTGCAACATCAGTTCCACTATTGCTTGTACTAGGCACCATGTACGTAATAATATACTTTCATAGTACGTGTTTGATGTTTCCCTATTCAAGCACTCAAGCTGTCGTGCCCAATTTTCTAGGCAATTAATTTTTGCATGACAATTAGTAGTGCTGTATTAGTGGCAAGGTTAGCTTTGTCCATAGCATTCGTGTAACCTCGCTGCATTTATTCCCTCAGCCCCTGCCCAGCCCTCTCTCACACAGCACTCCTTAATCGCCATTGCGCTTCCCTCGATTGACGACCACCACCGCCGCAACTTACTCATCTTAGGCGGGTCGACTGTGGGCAGCGGGCCCTGTAACCTCATCTATAGAGCCATCGCATCCCTTAGACATCACGGTGGCAGTGTGGTATGTACATAATCCCCGGAACCCTTGATCTTGATGATGAGATGCGGTTAAGCTTTTATCAGCGCTTGGTTAACATTGGGTTGGTGTTGAGTATAGTTCTCATCTAGTACATTTAACTCGTCTGTAGACTACAGTTCAGTTTTACGCATGCAAGCTAGTTCCGGGGCTAGATCTACGGTGAACTGTAAGAATAAGTTCAAATTTTGTATTGATTGATCCATGGCTGATGATGATTTGGGAGGCCACTCGGTATGTTTTTCTTTAGATTTGTCTCAGGGGCGGAGGTCCCTTTAATTTGGGCAAGTTAGGGCGACTACTTCCCTACCCTGATTTTTGCCAAAATTTCGAGTATATGTATGCATCTCTAGCATCGACAGCAGATAGAGCTCAGCATGTTCATCCATTCGTATGTTCCTGAGTGTTTGGTATCTGTACTACTCGATAAAGAACTGCACTAATGTGATGCCTAGACCTTGGAAGTAGTACTAATATAACCGGCGTTCATGCTAGCTAGAGTTAAGACTTTAATTTGTGTACTTCGATAAGAAAATTGTTCCACTTTACTTTCTTAGCTGATCTTGTATTGTACTCTATTAGCTAATACTGCACTATTTCACAATTATTGATAGCTGGTAGAGACATTATCTGTCCACGGGATTTTTTTGCAGTGTTCGGGCAAGAAGTGCTTGGATAAACTCATCATCGAAGAAGACAAGAGAGTCCTGTGCAGTCTGGATGGAGGGGCTACCCAGGAACAGCCACATGGAGAACACCTGTGACGAGTTCTACGAGATGTTGTTAATACCGGGAGGGTTAGACGTGCAGAGCATACCCAACTCCTTTTTGCTAACATTTGGCGGTGAGTATCCAGAGGCCATCAAGCTGAAGATATGTAAAGCCTGCAGCTAGGACGTCGAGCTGAAGAAGCAAGATGGCAAGGTAATCCTTGACGAAGGATGGCTAGATTTTGTCAAAGCACATGACTTGAAGGTAGGATACTTTCTGGTATTCAAGAAGCTTGCCACCACTTCCTTTAAGGTGATAGTATTTGATCATGATAACTGCGAGAAGGTGATCGAATCTGCAAGTTATCACCCATCATTTGTTGGACAATTTACTATATCGTAGGTGTACTAATGTAGTGACTGTTCGCTTCTAATTATAACTATTCTGTAAAGAGGTGCTTAAACACCTTCCGTTATCATGCATCCTGTTGGAACACCTTGGTACTTAATCGCGCTAGGCTCCAATGTGGAGGTATTTATTGTACAATGTTTGCAGCAAAACTGCAAAACAAACATCTAGTGTACTACTTCTAGTATTGTACTACCTCATGTTCCAAAGTATTAGGGCTGGATATAAAACTTGAAACTTGATGAGTTTAATGAGCACTCGTTTGCTCAGCTTGTTCAAAATTGACTCGTTTCCTTAACGATCTTAGCTGATCTGTAGTTTTTGCTCGATATCCTTAACGAGCTAAACGATCGAGTTAACGATGTCCATGAGCTACTCGTTAAGCTCGGTAACAACCAAGGTAAGTCCCACTTATGTTGCTACATGTCTAATCTGGCAGCACATCTAAGGCAAACATCTAGCCCATTGAGTAAGACTAATCAATCCAGGAGCGAGAGCGACCGACCAAAAACCTTACCCTAGACTCCCCCGACCGATTCAGAATATTTCTCATGTGTCTCGTCAACTCGTCATCTCCCACTGCATACCCCATCTCCATCTTCTCGATCTGGATTTGCCGACCGCGGCACTGACCGAACCCTGCCGACTGTCGTTTTTAATTATCAGTATGCCTCTGTCTGAGGCTGATACATTTTCATAACGAGCAGCTCGTGAGCGCTCGTTAACATCTAATGAACCGAGCTAAGCTTTACTTTTTCCTCATTTACCTTAACGAGTTTAATGATCTGAGCCTTAATGAGCATGAGCCTTAACGAGCCGAGCCTTAACGGGTCGAGCTGCTTGATAGTCCAGCCCTATGGTATAATCCTTTTAGCAAAATAAACAAACATCATCTAGTCAACCATGACAGCAGTAGTAACTCTAGTCGGCGTACACGGCAGTGTGCCGGCCTAGCTGTAATGGCCCAGGTTGTGACATGGTTAATTTAGGGCACGGCAGCGTGCCGGCCTAGCTATAAAATGCGCTGGATTTCAGATGGTTAATTTAGTGCACTGCAGCATGCAAGCCAAGCTAATCGGCATCCTCGATGCAGCTCTAGAGGCCTTGCAAAAAAACTCGTTCAAAGAGCCACCCCATCTCGGCTGTTTTTATCCCCACTCGCCAATGCCGCCTGGCCGCGCATTTGGGATCGTCTCTAGTTCACACTTCGCACATTTTCCCCCCAATCCATCCCGATGTCGCAATCGACGCACAACCCACTGCACGGCGTCTGGAGCAAGGTCGGCGACGATGTTTTCAACGAAATCGCTATGCATCTGGACACTATCAGTGTCGCCCGGCTGGCCGCATGCTCCAAGGAGCTGTACCGCCAAGTCGCGGGTAGAAAAGGTAGCAGATGCCCCAACAACCACTGCGGGACATTCGTCCCCTACAACAACATCTATGACCACATAATCTGGTGCTTTCATGGCCAACAAGTCTGCACGAAGCCTGGATGCGAGTTCATTTCCTTGTCAGTAGAGCTAACACCTATGGTAGAGCTCGTCCGCCACCTCAGAGTTGCCCACTCGAGGACTGTGCTCATAATGCCCTATAGCCACAAACATTGGGAGTCGTCTAAGTCGGTGCCCACAGGGGGCTCGTGGAGAGCGGATATCATCGGCATCAGGAAAGAGGGCACCGTGTTCGTCGCCCAAATTGATGACCACACCACGGACATAGTCATATCCCTCAGGTTCGTCAGTTCAGGGGCGTGCGAATCGTCGCGGTACAAGGTGAAGCTTTGGCCGCTGTCTCTGTGGCTTGAGCTCCATGCGGTCGAAATGGTGGCGACATCTGAGCTGACGAGCAGACCATCATCGGCCGAAGTCGCCCTGGAAGGGCTCAGGTCGTACCTATCGCAGCCGCAGTGTTACCTGGAAGGTTCTGAACCGTTCGTCGGAATTCCTTGTGGATTAGGAGTATTGCATCAACAAGTTGCAAACTGAGATAAAACATCTAAATATTCTTTGTGATGATCCCAATGTTAAGATATGTAACGTCGTACTAATTAATTACTAGTTTATGTTGGTGACATATTCAATTTGTATGGGGAGAGGTGGAACAAGTTTGCGGCAATGGATACCTATTTCCAATGTACACTGCTAACATAGTGGGCCCACAAGCGATGGTGTGACAAGGAAAGGGTAACAGGCAGGAAAGAAAGTGCTACCCGGCCAGCACTTGACACGCTGGTGCGTTATGCCGAGTATTTTGTATGGAGGTCTTAACTTGCTACTGCTAATCTATTTTGTAGTATACATAGGTAGTGGTACTTGTTCAGATCGACCGATCGAGTGCTGAATATGTCTCTCTTTCCTTATGAGTCATGGCCTTGCTACAACTATTTAATTTCAATGTCTTCATTGCTGAATCTATCATTTCTTTTGGCCATTGTCTGTACTACTGAACCGGTCACTTTGAAATGCTGTTGAATCTATCAAGTGGTGCTGAATATGAACTGGGAATCTGTAGATATTTTTTTTGTGTTATTCTGTACTGCTCAAGCTTCAAATGCTACTCCATCCGTCAAGTGTTATGTCGTTACTATTACTAAGGTATTTTCTAGAACTAATACTGATGTACTGGTACTTGTTTAGATCAAGTGTAGTAGATGGTCTTGCTTTCCTTTTTAAACTTGGCTTTGTCACAATCTAGATGAGGCTTGGGCATTTTGGGATGCATATATATGGGGGTCACACTGGTATTAATGTGAAGACGAGGTATGCACACAAAAGCATACTTGATCGTTAGTTATGCTTGCTCCAATGATCGAGTGTGTTTGGAGAAAAGGGAAAATTGATCGTGCGACAAGGTTTTTAGAGTTGAAACATGAACGGATTCTCTCTGTACTGCTATTGAGTTTCAGTGTCTGTATAGCTGAAACAGTCACTTTGGAATGCTACAGAATCGGTCAAGTGCTGCTGAATATGAACTAGGAATCTGTCGATATTTTTTCTGTCTTATTCTGTACTACTGGATCTTTCAAATGCTACTGAATTTGTAAAAAAAATTATGTCGCTGCTACTGGGATGCTTGCACTAGAGCTTTTGCCTATGTGTCATCCGAACCGTTGGATGTGTTTTGGACAGAAATGAGAGGGTACCAAGTGAAGTCATTGGATACCTGTCTAGTTTTGGCGCACGCGGTCTGTGTCCCTTGTTCTTTAGATATTTTTACATGAATATATGTCAAAAGAATTATCATTTCTTTTTCCCTCCTGTAGTGAGGTATGTGTTCCGAATCTAGCCGAGCCATGCAAATTTTACTAAAGAGGCGGTAAAATCTAGCCCATTCGACCCCTCTTTAGCTCAGAACAATTTCATTCGGCCTTGTAGGGGTCAGGGGACTTGCTGACGATAGCCCATTTAAATATTTATCAAGGAGCCCATGGAGAATAGCGCATGGAGTATAGCCCATTGAGTATAGTAGATGAAAATAGCCCAAAATGTTTAATTCGACCTTTTTGGAATTGCCCTTTAAAACAAAAACAAAAAACCCGCCTACCCATGTTTTTAATAAACTACTCCATTATCTGGCATTTAATAAATTGAGATGCCCACGATTCTTCTAATGTGAGGCTGACATAAAGGACCCACCGGCCTAAATAAACGGCTGATGCAGAGAGCAAAGCTATCAAGTTCAAAACACGAAGGCGCGACAGAGGGTAAAAAAATCCATCATACACACCTTTCTTCTAATGAGAGGATGACATGTGGGGCCCAGCAGCGTGATTAAACGGTAGATGCATCGAACAGCGCTATCAAGTTCGGAACAGGGTAGCACGAGCGAATGAAAAAAATCCATCATACACACATTTCTTCTAATGAGAGGATGACATGTTGGGTTCAGGAGGTTGGTTAAACCGTAGATGCGTCGAGCAGCGCTATCAACTCGGAACGGGGTAGCGCCAGCGAAGGGAAAAAATCCATCAGACGTACACACGTTTCTTCTAATGAGAAGATGACATGTGGGGCCCAGCAGCGTGATTAAACGGTAGATGCATCGAACATCGCTATCAAGTTCGAAACAGGGTAGCACGAGCGAAGGAAAAAAATCATACACACGTTTCTTGTAATGACAGGATGACATGTGGGGCTCAGGAGGTTGGTTAAACGGTAGATGCGTCGAGCAGCGCTATCAACTCGGAACGGGGTAGCGCCAGCGAAGGGAAAAAATCCATCATACACATGTTTCTTCTAATGAGAGGATGACATGTGGGGCCCAACATCGTGATTAAATGGTAGATGCATCGAACAATGCTATCAAGTTCGGAATAGGGTAGCACGAGCCAAGGAAAAAAATCCATCATACACACGTTTCTTCTAATGAGAGGATGGCATGTGGAGCTCAGGAGGTTGGTTAAACGGTAGATGCGTCAAGCAGCGCTATCAACTCGGAACGGGGTAGCGCCAGTGAAGGAAAAAATTCCATCATATACACGTTTCTTCTAACGAGAGGATGGCATGTGGGTCCTAGGAGGTTGATTAGACGGTATATGCATCAAGTAGCGCTATCAACTTCGAAACAGGGTAGCTAGAGCGAAGGAAAAAAATTCCATCATACACACGATCCTTCTAATGAGAGGCTGACATGTGGGACCTAGCAACCTGACTAAACGGCAGACGCCTCGATCTACGTTATCGAGTTAAAATCAGGGACGCACGACCGAAAAGTATGGTCCACTAGAGACACTGACGTCCGGTACCCACACGCCTAAAAAGACTTCGGCGAGTCAACATCGTGTGAAGAAACGAAAATCTTGCTTCTGCCACGTGCTGGGCGAGCTTCCTCCATGTTTTTAGCAGATCCGTCGTAGTAGAGGGCCACAAAACCAGAAAAAAAAGTATTTCATCGGCCACGGCCGAGCCGAGAATTCCGTCGCGGAAGACGCGCCTTCTAGGAGACCATCGGGCCAATTCGTTACGGAAGGAAACTTTTCTTGTAGTGCCTCATCACCATCTACACACAACCCGACCGGTTGACCTCTCCATCATCCACAATGTGGTGCTGCCCACATGCGTCGACCTGCCTTGTCGTTCCATTTCACACCCTGCGAAGAGGAAGCACCAAGCACACACCTAGCACGCTCGTTCGAAAGTGTGAGGAGCGTTTTTTTTGTGTGTGTAAAGCAAATACACTAGTACAAAGAGTATATGGCTAAGTTGCTCTCTGGAGAAGGACCATACTACTTTTCCTTGCTTAACTTTAGAGCCCTTTATGCTAAATTTATAGACCTCTATGTAATTTTTATTAGGTCTTCGATGCAAATCATACTTTCTCCCACCGTCCATATCAAATTTTACCTACTAGTAAGCATGATAGATAGATTCCTCTTAAAATGTCCCAACAAACTTTTGAAGCTCTAACCAGGAATTTAGTACATCGAAAACCACCATAAGATTTTTTGTAAAACTTCCAAAGCGATCTATAATTTACTTGTAGTTCAAATTTGACCTAATTTCGATAAATTGGCATAGAGTCTCATTCAAGTCGGGAGAGTTAGCTAGGAAGTTTTAAAATTCGCAAAACATGGGAAAATTGAGAATGTTCTTTCCAAATAGTTGGAAACTCACACCTAGAACATCGTTTACTAAAAGAAGTTGCACCCATCTACCTTCGACAAGACAACTAATCCAAGAGCTATCTATCACGCTTACTTCTATCTCAAGTTTGACCTAATATAATTTCGTTAAGTTGTCAAGATGTAGAATCTTAGCAAGAAGTTGAACCTATTGTCAAAATTTCAGGACCTTTACTATATATATGCACGCAAAACAAATTGTGTTGTCTCTCTCCTTTCATGCCTCATTACCATCCACACACACCCTGCTGGCCCGCTGATCTCTCCCTTGTTTACAGCGTGGCGCTGCCCATGTGCGTCGACCTGCATTGTTGTTCCATTTCACATCCTATGAAGAGGAAGCACCAAGAACACCCCTAGCACACTGGTTCGAAAGTGTGAGGAGCATTTTGTGTGTTTGTCTGAAGCAAATACAGTAGTACGAAGGGTATGGCTCAATTTCTCGCTCGAGAAGGACCTGGGTGCTTTTCCTTGCTTAAATTGAGGGCCCTCTGTGCTAAGTTTATGGACTTCTATATAATTTTCTCTTTTTGAGGTCTTCGATGTAAACTGTACTCCCACTGACCGTGTCAAATTTTAACTACAAGTAAGCACGATAGATAGATTGCTCTTAAAATTTTCCAAATACTTTTTAAACTAACCAGGAATTCAGTAGTGCATCGAAAGCTTTTTCTTAAAACCTCCCAGCTTATAGACAAATTCTGCCACCATAGGTGATACCCCAATACTAGTATGAAAATAGAAGCTGACGTGATGAGAAAGTACTGCGCTAGGAAGTGACATGTTTAATTTATTGCAGAGGGGCATGTTTTACATGCATTCACGCTAGTCGGCATCCTCGATGCAGCCGCTTCTTACAGCAGAAGAAAAGAAAAAACCTCTTTCAAAGAGCCATCCTATCTTCCCCATGTCCGTTTAGTTTATCCCCACTCGCCGATGCTGTATGGCCGCATCTCTGGCGCGTGCTTCACACATTTTACTCCCCATCTTGCACGCTGCATCACTCCCTCTAGGCCACCAGCCCTCTCCTCCAAAAACCACCAACAACTCTACATAGATCCACCCTCGCCCCAAATCTATCCGGACAGGATGGCGGATTCGAGGTGCAACCCGCGGCACTGCGGCTAGAGCAAGGTCGGCAATGACGACTTCAACGAAATCACTATGCGTCTGGACACTATCAGGGTCGTTAGAATGGCCGCATGCTCCAAGGAGCTATACCGCCAGGTCGCTGGCAGAAAAGGTAGCAGGTGCCCCACCGACCGCTGTTGTTCATTGGTCTCCTACAATGATGTCTAAGAGCACAAGATCCAGTGCTGCTACGCCCCGTGCGCAGCCTGCACGGAGCGAGGATGCAAGGTCATCAACCGGCCATTGACTTTGCACGAGCTCTTTGACCACTTGAAACTTGCCCACAAGATGTACTATTTGCCCCAAGTGACCTACTCCAACAAGTACTGGTACCCGACTAACCGGGTGCACGCACCAGAGATCATCGGCATCGGGAAAGAGGGCATGGAGTTTGTTGCACTAATTGGAGGGTACACCATGGACATCTTCCTATCTGTCAGGTACATCAGGTCAGCGGCGTGCGAATTGCCGTGGTACAAGGTGATGTTATGGTCGCTGCTGTCATGGAATAAGCTCCATTCGTTCGAAATGGTAGCGACATCTGAGCAGACGAGTAGGCCTTCATTGGCTGAAGTCATGCTAAAAGGGATCATGTCGTACCTGTCGAAACCGAGGCGCTACCTGTGAGCTTCTCAAGATGTTGTTGGAATTCCCCCAAGATTACAAGAATATCAACCAAGAGTGAGTTAACACATATAAATCTTCTTCTGATGATCCTAATATGAATATATGTAATGTCGTACTAATTAATTACTTTATGTTGGTGACAGACCCAATTGGTATGGGTTGTCTAGCCAAATATGTCTTCATGTTAAATGCTCGCTGATGTAGTCCAATGGAACTATGTGGTGCCTGGCTGCGAGTTCACCACAATTCCGTTTATGCTCCACTCCCACCTTAGAGAAACCCACGCCATGAGGTTGCGCATTTTACACTATGGTAGGAAAGGCAGGTACATCACTAAGCCAGTGTCGGCACCGGGCTCGCAAAATGTAGATATCGGGCTAACCGGGTTCGATGACACGGTGTTCTACGTGCTATTCGACGGGCGCGGCAATGTCATCTTGATATCTGTCGTGTGCGTCATGCCGGCGACGCGTGTGTCGCCGCAGTTCATGGTGAAGTTGAGATTTGCACATCCAAATGGCTTGTGTGAGAAGGTATTCTATGTGAATTCTAAAGCCACTTGCTCTTTGTCGGTTTGTCGGTCTAACTTGGTCGCTCGTCATCGGAATCGACTAACGGAGTTCACCATGGAATACAAGCTTCGTATCGACAAGATTTTTACCCTAGATGTAGAGGTGGCATATGTGGGAGACTTCTAAACTAACTCTAAACTAAGTGGGATAAGCGGGATAACTGAGATTTGTTAAATTCTACTTGTCCCACTTCTCCCACTTAGTTTAGAGTTAGTCTAGGGGTCTAAAATTAAGGATCCCACCTGTCCCATTTGTCCCACTTCTGCATCCCTATTTCTTAGCGATTAACCCATCTTTATCTTCTTGTGATGATCCTAACTTGAACACATGTACTCCTCGACCGGATTTTTCTTACCATTTTGGGACATGTGGTTCCTAGCTTAAGGTAGTTCTGAGTATTTTGTATGGAGTTCTGCTACTTCTAATATATTTTGTAGTAGGAGTAATACCTATGTACTGGTACTTGTTTAGACCGACAGATCTAGGGCAGAATAAGGTATCTCTTTCATTTTGAATCATGGCCTTGCTACATCTACCGAATTTCAATGTCTGCATTGCTGAATCTGTCAATTCCTTTGGTCATTATCGGTACCACTAAATCGGTCACTTTAAAATGGTGCTAAATCTGTCAAGTGCTGCTTATTATGAACTGGGAATATGATGATATTTTTCTGTCTTATTCAGTACTACCGAATCTTTCAAGTGCCATTGAATCTGTCGAACGTTCTATTATTGCTATTACTAAAGTATTTTTTAGAACTAATAGTGATGTATTGGTACTTTTTTAGATCAAGACTAGTAGATGGTCTTGCTCTTCTTTTGGAACATGGCCAGAATATGTTCTCTCTGTCCTTTTGAATTATGGCCTTGCTACATCTATTGTATTTCAGTGTCTGCATTGTTAAATCTGTCAATACTTTTAGTCATTATTTGTACTGCTAAATGTTGTTGAATCCGTCAAGTGCCGTTGATTATGTGCTTGGAGTCTATTGATATTTTTCTATTTTATTCAGTGCATCTAAATCTTTCAAATAGTAGTGTATTTTTCAAATGTTCTGTCGTTTTTATTATAGTACTAAAGTATCTTGTAGAACTAATACTGACGTACTGATACTTTTTTAGATCAAGGGCAGTAAATGGTCTCACTGTTCTTTTAAAACATGGCCTTGTCACAATCTAGATGAGGCTTGGAGCATTTTGGTTTGCATTTGTGGGTCACACAGTCATTGATTTGAGTAGAAAGTATGCACATAAAAGCAGACTTGATGGTTAGTTTTGCTTGCTCCGATGATCGAGTGTGTTCGGAGAAAAGCGACTGATCCCGCACCAAGGTTTTTCGTGTTTAAACAAGAATTGATTCTTGTGGTCCTGCTATTGAATTTCAGAGACTGTATTGCTGAATCGGTCACTTTGAAATGCTGCTGAATATGAACTGGGAACCTGTCGTTATTTCACCAAGCATGATGCAATTTAGGCCGTGGGTTCTTGCCTTTCTAGAAGTGTCAGCAATTTTAGCAGGCTTGCCAATCTTTGCAAAGGGGTACCTTTCTAGAAAGTTCATATGAGATTCAACATCTTGGTATTTTGGTACGTACTATGAAGTACTGAAAAACGTAAGTGACTCAACTTACAACTACTCTGCCTAACTGATGTGAATCTCGACAAAGTTGTGGCCACTAGAATACAAACTGGAGGGAGTAGTATAAAAATGAAAGCAATAAATAAATCATCTCTCAGTTCTAATAACTGAGATGTGATGAGAGAACACTCCATGGCAGTGTGCCAGTCTAGAGTACCTATAGTACTCCCTACTCCATAACTCTAGTCGGCATGCTCGATGCAGTACGTCCAGCAGAAGACAGCCATAGGAGCACGGCAAAAAAAAACCCTCCTTAAGAGCCATTCCCAACTCCGAGAGGCCACATTTGGATCTGCTCTAGCGCGCACTTCACACATTTTTCTCGCCATCTCACCTGCAGCATTGATCCTTCCAGGCCGCCACCGCTCTCCTCCAAATAAGCCCAACAGTCATACATAGATCCGCCCTTGCCCCCAATCATTCCGGCATGATCGCTATGGATTCGAGGCACAACCAGCTGAACAACATCTGGATGAAGGTCGGTGACGATGTCTTCAATGAAATAGCTAAGCGTCTAGATACTACCAGCGCCGTCCGGCTGGCCGCATGCTCCAAGGATCTGTACCACCAAGTCGCTGGCGGAAAAGGTAGTAGATGCCCCAACGACATATGCTGGACTTTGGTCTCCTAAAAGGACGTCTACGACCACAAGATCGCGTGCAACTACCGCCGATGTGTCTGCATGGAGCCAGGATGTGAGTTCACCAGCGTCAAGAAAGTGTTCGTCGAGCACCTCATATCTTCCCACTCGATGACAGTGCCCAGATACAATCCCAAAAAATGGGACCCGTCTGTGCTGGTTCGTGCACCGGGCTCGCTCAGAGCTAAGGTCATCGGCATCGGGAAGGAGGGCAAGTTGTTCGTCGCCAAAATTGACGGGCATAGCACGGACTTTCTCCTATCTGTCAGGCCGGTCAGGTCGGCAGCGTGCGAATCTCCGCGGTACGAGGTGAGGTTTTGGTCATTGGTCTTGTCGCTAGTTTCAATCAGGTTGTAGTAAAGAGGTCACCGAGACAATGATTAGGCCGTCACCGGCCAACGCCGCGCAGGAAGTGCCCATGTCTTTTCTGTCCAAGCCGCGTCTTAACTGGCATACTACTGAACCTATCACCGGACAAGATTCACCGGTGAGATAGCACATCTTAATCCTCTTGTGATGATCCTACTGTGAGTGTATGTAATGTTGTACAAATTAGCTAGTTTATGTTCGTGGCAGATTCCCTTAGTAATTGGAATTGCCGAAATTAAAGGATCCCGAATTTCTTGGTTTGTCGTATGAATTTTACATGTATGCTGCTGACCTAGAGGCCGACAGGTGACAATGAAACGAGAGACGCATCCCAGGCAGGAAATCAAGGGCGCAACCTGGCCAGCACTTTGACACGCTGAAGCATTATTGTTTCTTCAAGTATGTATGATGGGACATGTAGTGGTTCCTAGCTTAGTGTAACCTTGTAGTTCTAAACTTTTACTAAGTATTTTGTATGGAGTTCAGCTACTGCTAATCTACTTTGCAGTAATACCTATGTACTTGGACTTATTCAGATCGAGTGGAGAAAATGCATGGTCACGCTTTCCTTTTGAAACTTGGCTTTGGCACATTGTTGTACATCCATTGAATTTCAATGTCGGCATTGTTGAATCTATCAATTCTTTTGGTCATTTTCTACCACCATTGAATCAGTCACTTTAAATTGCTACTGAATATGTCATGTGTTGCTGAATGTGAAACGGATGCGTGCTCGTCGCCCTTGTACATGGTTGTGTCACAGTCTAGATGAGACTTGGGCATTTTGGGTTGCATATGGGGGTCACACGGGCATTGATGTGAGAAGAAGGTAGTCAAAGCAGACTTGATCGTCAGTTTTGCTTGCTCTAATGGTCGAGTGTTATTGGTGAAAATGAAAAACTGATCGCGCGACAAGGTTTTTGGAGCTGAAACAAAAACTGGTTCTCTTTGTACTACTATGGTATTTCATTGTCTATATTGATGAATTGGTCACTTTTGAAATGCTGCTGAATTGGTCAAGTGCTCCTAAATATGAACTTTGAATCTGTTGATAATTTTTCTACCTTATTCTGTACTACAGAATTTTGACATGAATAGCTTCCAAAAAGAATTATCGCTTTTCCCCCTCCCTCTCTGGGATCTTTGTTTCTACTCCGCCCGAGCACATCACAATGCCATTTTATTAACCAGGAGAAGAAATCTAGTAGCTCATTTGGCCCCTCTTTAGCCCAGAACATTTTTATTCGTTCTTTTTGGGGGCAGGGGACTGCTGACCACAACCTAGTGAAATTTGAGAAAGGAGCCCATGGAGCATAGCCGAGAACATATTAATTCAGCCTTTTAGGGGTCAGGGAACTGCTGAGCACATCCCACTAAAATTTGAGAATGAAGCCCATGGAGCCTGCCCTACGGAGTATAACCCACGTGGAGCAGCATATATAGAATAGCCAAACTCTTTTTAATTCGGCCCTTTGGGCATTGCCCCCCACCTCTCAAAATAAAAAAAACTCTGCCTACCCATGTTTTAAAGAAAATACTCCATTATGTGGCATTTTATAAATTGAGATGCCAGGAGCGTGCCCTTTTGTATTTTAAAAGAGATAAACATAGACACCCAAAATATTTTTAAGAAGACTAATACATAAATTGTATTACTAATAAAAGTTTAATGATATGTATTCTATAAATATCTTTGTTTTAGTGGCAACACACTCAGTTTACATTTATTTGATTCGAAGGTATTTTGTTCAAATTTATCTTGGGTTTACATTTTTTCTTCTAGCAATATCGCATTATGGAGAGGCTGACATCACGGACCCAGTTTGTTTTGAGGGTGGGTTCGAAACAAAAGTTTAAATACTTGTACAGAGAGGCTTGCATCATGGACCCACCAGACAGAACATACAAGGCTACATCGGGGAACCACAAGCCATAACATGCCAGAGAGGTTGACATTAGGGTCCCAGCAGTAAGACCATACATGGCTACCATGGTGAAAACAGCGGACGCAGCCAAAAAAAAAGTCCATCACACACACGTTACATGTCGGACTCAGCAGGCCCAAGCATAGCCCATGAAATTAGCCTATCAGTCGCATAGCCCAATACCTTCTAATTAGGCCTTTTCGTGGTCTTGTGGCCAGCGACCATAGCCCATTCAATTTAGGAGAGAGCCCATGGAATATAAGCCATGACAAATAGGGCATCCGCCCTGTGTTAGCGCAGAATCTTTTTAATTCGGCCTTTATGAGCATTTTTTGTACTCTGAGGCTGACATCTGGGACCCGAAAAAACAGTCTAACATACACACGTTTCTTTCAAATAGAGGCTATCAGCTGGGTCCCAGCATAGACACGTTTCCTGCACAGAGGTTGTTGACATCTGGGACCCAGCAAGTTGCCAAGGTCAAAACAGCGGACATGGCCAAAAAATTCCATCATACGCACGTTTCATTTACAGAGAGGCTGATATGTGGGAGCCAGCATCGCGACCTTATACAGATGTTGCATCGAGCAACGTAGCCAGTTCGAAACAGGGAGGCGTGAGCAAGAAAAAAGTTCAGCATGTACACGTTTCTTGTAATGAGAGGCTAAACTGAGGGACCCAGCAGCGTGAGCAAATGGCAGACTCGTCGAGCAACGCTATCTAGTTCGGAACAGGGTAGCGCTAGAGAAGAAAAAATTCCATCATACCCACGATTCTTCTAATGTGAGGATGACATAAGGGACCCACCAGCCTAAATAAATGGCTGATGCAGTGAGCAAAGCTATCAAGTTCGGAACACGAAGGCGCTACAGAGGGTAAAAAATCCATCACACACGTTTCTTCTAGTGAGAGGATGACATGTGGGGCCTAGCATCGTGATTAAATGGTAGATGCATCGAACAACGCTATCAAGTTCAGAACAGGGTAGCGTGAGCAAAGGAAAAAATTCATCAAACACACGTTTCTTCTAATTAGAGGATGACATATGGGGCTCAGGAGGTTGGTTAAATGATAGATGCATCGAGCAACGCTATCAACTCAGAATGGGGTAGCGCCAGCGAAGGAAAAAATTCCATCATACACAAGTTTCTTCTAATGAGAGGACGACATGTGGGTCCCAAGATGTTGATTAGACGGTAGATGCATCGAGCAACGCTATCAACTTCGGAGCAGGGTATCGCGAGCGAAGGAAAAAAAATTACATCATACACATGATCCTCCTAATGAGAGGCTGACAAGTGGGATCTAGCAGCCTGACTAAATAGCAAAGGCCTCGAGCTACGTTATCGAGTTCAAATCAGGGAGGCACAAACGAAAAGTATGGTCCGCTAGAGACATTGACGTCCGGGACCCACACGCCTCAAAAGACTTCGACGAGTCAACATCGCGCGATGAAACAAAAATCTTGCTTCTGCCACGTGCCAGCCAAGATTCCTCCATGTTTTAAGCAGATCTGTCGTAATAGAGGGTCACGAAACCGAAAAAAGTTTTCCATCGGCCATGGTCGAGCCAAGAATTTCGTCGCGGAAGACACGCCTTCTATGAAGAATGTCGGGCCAAGTTGTTGCGGGAGGAAACTTTTCTTGTAGTGCGATGATTCTGAAACAATCTCCAAGCATCATAGAACCCTTAAGTGTGTTACCCTACGGTTCGGGAACATCACAAACATGATCGAGACACTTCTCTGATCAATGATCAAGCAGGATCTAGATAACTATAATGACCCCTATGCATGCCATGACTGAACCATAAACATCGGGTCCAATTCCTTTTGTTGCTTCGATACATAACTCATCCGAGATCTGATCAATGGTATCAACATACCTTGTTCAATCTCATTACCGACATGTCTACTTATCTTGTTCCCATGATATTGCATCCTCATGACCTAGTCATATGCTACAGCTTTTTGGACACAATCTCACCGAGTGGACCCAGTGTATGTTCCCATCACGTGGGAGAACAAATCCCAATCTTGACGCATATGCCTCAACTAAAGGAGATATGCCCTAGAGGCAAATAAAAATGGATTTTATTATCATATCACAATAATTTTATAATAGTTTCATACTGTGTTATAATTGTATCAAGCAGAAACATTGATACATGTGTGGTATGTAAACAAACAATAGTCCCTAGTATCCCCTATTTATACTAGTTTGTTGGGTGATTGATGATCTAGGTTTCCTGATCATTTATTCCAGTTGACAATGAAGTCATATCACTAGTAAATGATGTGATGGATATCACACATATAAGTATTGCAACACGATCAAGTCACATAGTTCGCGTTGCAATAGTTAGAAACGAAGTATCTTAATCCCTACAACATGAGATCTTGTTTAATCACTGTCACCCATAGCTGCTTTGACTGCATCAACCATCACACTGTAACAGAGTGATCATAAAGGTGTATGTTGGGTATTCCATAGGGGCACGTTGACGCGCATGCATCAAGATCGGGATTTGTTCACCCGCATGACGGGAAGATCCATAATGTTGCAACATGTGACTAGGTCACAGGCATAAAATATCACGTGAACAGGTAAAGGAGCACTTGTCGGTAACAATATTGAACATAGTATAGTGATACCGATTATTAGATCTCGGATAAGTTAAGTATCATAGTAACAAAGAGAATTGTACTTGGTGTTTATGGTTCAAACGACACTAAACATCATGGAATGCACATGGGTCATTATGGGCATCCCGGTCCCGCTATTGATCATTGATATGAGAGGTGTCTCGATCATGTATGTGATGTTCCTGAACCGTAAGGTAACACAATTAAGGGTACGATGACGCATAGAGATCGTTTTGGTTGTATCGAAATCAAAGGAAGAAAGAGAAGAGAAAACCAGAAATGTTCCAAAATAAAACCAGAATCATTCTGTGGGGATTCGAAGTGGTCCGAAGTGAACCAAAACGTGTTTCGGGTCAACGGGAATTAAATTATATGTAAATATATTAATTAATGGAATTAATATTATTTATATATATTTAATAAATATTAAATTTGGGATTTTAGAGGCAGCCTGCCTCATTGGGTCCTCTCGAAGGGAAGGGCCCATGGGAGGCCGCCGCCCTAGTGGAGGAGGGGCGGGTGGGCCTTGGCGCACATGAGGCCCATGGCCAACACCACCCGGCGGCCACCCCCTCTCTCCTACTCCCTGGTTTAGTCCCAGGTGGGGGAGCCCTTGGGTGGAAAATAACACACCAATATTTCTCTAAGGCATTTTCCTTTGGGAAATTCTCTCTCTCTTCCGTTGCCTTCTGTGATGGCGCGGTCCCTTGAAAGACTATACATGCAAGATATGTCGCACCTGCAACATGCTCTACTTCTGCACTTCTCAACAGGGATCAGAGAACCGGAGGTTGTCATTGTACACCGGATGTGTGTGAAACCACTAAGGTGCTGCCATTAGTGGCACCTGGTTTTTCATGCAAGGAACTAGGGTGACTTGCGAGAAGCTTCACGACCTTGAGGTTGGCTAGGAGTACGACTACACCATTCACGTTCCCCGTGGAACGTTAACCACTCTTGGTCTACAAGGGTATGTTATCGAAACCATCTCCATTACAACATTACTCCTAGATGGACCCTGGCATTGGATGTTGCGCTAGTCATGAAAAAATTGTGTTTTCTACTACGAACCCCTTTATCAACATATCCCTTTGGAATATTTGATAGAAACATTTATGATCACCCTGTTCCAGAGTGACGGTTGATGAAGTCAAGGCAGCCTCGGGTGATAGTGATTAAATATGATCTCACAGTCTAAGGAGAAACTCAATTCATTTCCTAATTATTGCAATGATGAACTAGGTGACTTGGTCATGTCGCAATACTTAAGTTGGGAAAACATGTCCATCACATCATTCACTAATGATATGAGCTCATTGTCAATTGGCATAAATGCCCATGATCACGAAACCTTGATCATCAGTTGACCAATAAACTAGTTGAATAGAGGGTATTAGGGACTTAGTTTGTTTACATACCACACATATACCAATGTCTCATATTGATACAGTTATAGCATGGTATAAAACTATTATGAACCAATTGAGACATTATAATAAACACCATTTATTATTTGCCTCTAGGGTATATCTCCTTCAGTCACCCGCTTGCACTAAAGTGCAAATAATCTAGTTGCATTTGTTTCTAATCATAAACTGAAGGGAATATGCCCTGAGAGGCAATAATAAAGTTATTATGTGTATTCCAAGTATATGATAGATGTTTATTTTGCATGCTATAATTGTATTAATATGAAAACGTTAATACATGTGTGTTTAATAAACAAATGGAAAGTTCCTAGTTATGCCTATCTTTAAACTAGCTCATTGATTAACAAGATGATCAAAGTTTTCTGATCATGGACATTGGATGTCGTTAATAATGAGGTCACAACATTGGTGAAATGATGTGATGAACATTCATCCGTGGTATATAATTATGATCAAAGTCAATGAGTTTATATTGCTATAACATCATATGAATTAATCCTAGTCCTTAGACCATGAGATCATGTTAATCACTAACACCGGAAGAGTATCTTGATAACATCAAACGTCACACCATAAAAGGGTGACTATAAAGGTGGGTTCAGTGCTATGAAGGTGTTATGTAGAGGCTCATGGATCAAGAGTAGGATTTGTCCATCCCGATGATGGATAGATATACTCTAGGCCCTCTTGGTGATATCACAATGAGATTAGCTTGCAAGCAAGTGATGTGATCACTAAAATGTTATATCACGGGAACGAGAAAAGAGTGCATGTCGGTAACGAGATCAAACTAGGTATTTGGATACCGATGATCGAATCTCGGACATGTAATATATCGTGAGACAAAGGGATTATGTTACTAGCATTAAAGGTTCTCACTATGACAGAAGTCATCGTTGAATGTGCAGGAGTCAAAATGGATCTCCAGGTCTCGTTCTGCTTATTGATCTGAGAGGAGTCTCGATCATGTCTGCATTATTCGCGAACCATAGGGTGACAGACTTAAGGGTTTCCAAACACCATTTGGAGCATATATGTTTCAGACGAAAGAATTTCCAAGCGCTAAAATCATTTCGATGGAAACCGGAATTGTTTCGGGTGAAATTGCAGAAACTGGTTCTGCATGTGATATTGAAATGTTGCAGGGGTTTTATGTGAAGGTTTGTTAATTAAAGTAATTAAAAAATTCTGAATAAAATAAATAAAAGAGTTTTATTAAATAAGAGTTGCATTAAATTTGGTGGAAATTTAATGCATGTGAGTGGAAGTTTGAGTGGAGGCAAAATTGATGTGAGTGGAGCTTCCACCACATGAATGAGGAAGAGGTGGGGGCACCCCCCCTTGGGTGCCGGCCATGGGAAGGGGAGAAGCCCCCTATCCTATAAAAGGCCCCATCTCCTCCCTCGCAAAGTACACCTCCTCGTGAAGGATCTCTCTCCCCCTCTAGATATATTCCCCATGGTCTCGGATTAGCGAGATACATGTTCCTGGTGGCATTTCATCTGGAAGGAGTTGATGGTTCTACTGATTCGCTGGAGTGAGGAGGTGGAGGTTGTTCGGTGGCATGAACGTGTGTGCGAGGACGGATGCGCTGCTGATTTGTGGCGCTAGGACTTCCACACGATCTTGAGATCGGCAAGCGTTCGACTACATCATCCACGAGTTCCAACTCGTTAACAAAGCTTTGTTGTCTTCGAGGGTAAGTTCTCTATGGATGTATATCCACCCCTTGGTTGTACCTAGTAGACAGATCTTGGAGTATAGTTCCCATCGTAGGAATTTTTTGTTTTCTATGATGTGAACCCAATAGTGGTATCAGAGCCTGATCTATGCGTAGGTGCTTTGCACGGTTAGTACACATATGTTTATATGTGGGCGATGATGATCATGTTAGTGCTTCTTTCATGTATTTTGGATATTGGTGGCATAGTGGGATGAAGCGGCCCGGACCAACTTTACATGTCATCGCACATGAGACCGGTTCCACGACTGACATGCAACTAGTTTTGCATAAGTGGTTGGCGGCTGTATGTCTCTCCTACTATAGTAAATATCTGATTTACAACGAGTTGCTAATGCTTAGTTATCATCATTGTGGTTCCATGTTCGTAGGTAATACCGGTTCTAAAAGCCCTAAGCAACGTAAAACTTGCAATGAATAAATTAGAGGCGTCTAGTTTAGAGTGTTGTTGGGCTAGTGCCATGATATGGTAATGTTGTAAGTTGATGTATGGTAGATACCCTTACAACACACTTAACGTGTAAGTTCCATAGACCTTGGCCTTACACACAAAAGAATGATAGAGATCATACCACGATGCACATGATGGTGATCAAATGCATGGAGCATATCATTCCACTTTACACATATGATGTTTGCATCTTATATTGCTAGTTTGGCGTTTTAGTAGCATTATAAGATGATCCCCCATTTAGATATCAATATAAAAATGTGTTCTCCCTTAAGTATGCACCATTTATGTTCTGCTGCTTCAAGACATCACGTGATGATCAGGTGTACTTGAATCCACGATCATATTTTGGGTGTAAGATAGTTTTACACACGCAAGTACTAAGGTTCTTAGTTGGCGAACCTAGCATGTACAGACATGGCCTCGGAACACGAAGCAAAGGTTTAAGCATGAGTCATATAGTCGATATGATGCCCATATTGATGCTCGCCTTTGAAACTACACTAACTCACGTGATAATCGGACTTGGTGTAGTGGATTTGGTTCATGTGATCACCAAAAAGACATGAGGGATGTTGTTTTTGAGTGGGAGTTCATTTGTAATTTGGATTAGTTGAACTCGATTATCATAAACTTAGTCTAAACTTTACAAATTATGTTGTAGATGGCACCACCTGCATTTAATTTCAATGTGTTCATGGAGAAAGAGAAACTTGCAACGAATGGTAGTAACTTTACCGACTGGGCCATGAACTTGAGGATTCTCCTCAATGCTGCACACAAATTGTATGTACTAGAAGCGCTGCTAGGCCCCCCACCAGCTCCTGATGCCCCTGACGAGAAAAAGAACATCTATCTGACTCGTCAGGAGGACCACAAATTAGTTCATTATGGCATACTGTATGGGCTAGAGCCAGAACTTCGAAAGCGTTTCGAAAACGGCAGTGCCTTTGATACCATGGGCGAATTGAAAATTATTTTCAATACCCATGCTACCGTAGAGAGTTACAATGCTTCTGAAATGTTCTTTAGCTGCATGATGGAAGAGAACAACTCCGTTGAGCACATACTCAAAATGTCTGGGTACGCCGATAGGCTTGTGTCCTTGGGAATAACGATTCCCATCAACTTAGGCATACATCGTGTTCTCAAATCTCTCCCACCTAGCTAAAAGAGCTTCGTGATGAACTACAATATGCAGGGCATGAAGAAGTCTCTCCCCGAGCTTCTGTCAATGCTTAAGACTGCAGAGGTGCAGATCAAGAAAGAACATCAAGTGTTGATGATCAATAAGACCACCGGTTTCAAGAAAGACAAGAAGGGTAAGAAAAAAGGAAAGAAGGGCAGCAGATATGTTGCCGCACCTGAAAAGAAATCCCGAGCTAGCCCTAAGTCTGATACCGAATGCTACTATTGCATGGGGACTGGCCATTGGAAGTGCAATTGTGCCAAGTACTTGGTAGACAAGAAGGCCAGCAAGGCAAACAAAGGTATATATGATATATGTGTTATTGATGTGTACTTGACTAGTACTCGCAGTAGCACCTGGGTATTTGATACTGGATCGGTTGCTAATATTTGTAACTCGAATCAGGGGCTGTGGAACAAGCGACCACTAGCAAGGGGTGAGGTCAAGATGCGTGTCAGCAATGGATCCAGAGTTGATGTGATCGCCGTCAGAACGCTGCCTCTCCACCTACCATTGGGATTAGTTATAAACTTAAATAATTGTTATTTGGTGCCAGCACTGAGCATGAACATTATATCCGGATCTTGTTTAATGTGATGTGGTTATTCGATTTATATGAATGATACCTTTTATGGTCATGCACTTGTGATGAATGGTTTATTTCTGTTGGATCTCGATAATAGTGTTACACATATTCATAATCTTGATGCTAAAAGGATTAAACTTGATGACGATATATCTGCATATATGTGGCACTACCGTCTAGGTCATATTGGTGTTAAACGCATGAAGAAACTCCATTCTGATGGACATTTGGAATCACTTGACTTTGAATCATTTGATACATGTGAGCCATGCCTTATGGGCAAGATGACTAGAGCGCTATTTTCCGATCCAATGGAACGTGCGACATATTTATTGGAAATCATACATACTGACGTATGCGGTCCAATGAGTGTGTCGGCGCGAGGTGGTTATCGTTATTTTGTTACTTTCACGGATGATTAGAGTAGATACGGGTATATCTATTTGGTGAAACACAAATCTGAAACCTTTGAAAAGTTCAAGGAATTTCAGAATGAAGTGGAAAATCATCGTAATAGAAAGATCAAATTTCTACGGTCTGACCGTGGAGGTGAGTATTTAAGTTATGAGTTTAGCACCCATATGAAAGAGTGTGGAATAGTTTCACAACTCACGCCCACCGGAACACCACAATGTAATGGTGTGTCGGAACGTCATAATTGTACTTTATTAGATATGGTTCGATCTATGATGTCTCTGACTGACTTGCCACTGTCATTTTGGGGTTATGCACTGGAAACTGCTGCATTCACTTTAAATCGGGCACCATCTAAATCCATTGAAAAGACACCGTATGAATTGTGGTTTGGAAACAAACCTAAGCTGTAATTTCTTAAAGTTTGGGGTTGCAATCTTTATGTGAAAAAACTTCAACTGGATAAACTCGAACCCAAAGCGGAAAAATGCGTCTTCATAGGATACCCTAAGGAAACTATTGGGTATTCCTTCTATCATAGATCCGAGGGCAAGGTTTTTGTTGCCAAGTATGGATCCTTTCTACAGAAAGAGTTTCTTGAGAAAGGCATGTGTAGTAGGAAGGTAGAACTCGAAGAGGTCATTGAACCTTCTCTTCATACAACGGCGAGTAGCACAGCGCCAAAAATTGTTCCAGAGTCACTACAAGAATCTGAGCGGTTCATGACGATCTGATATGGTTGTGGATGAGGGACAATACGTTGTAGATGGCCATCCGCGACGAATTTTGTGACGAAAAAATAGGTCACAAACCTCACATCATAATTTAATCCGTTATGTTTTTCTGTCTGAAAACATCACAGCCCGTTCGTGACGTTCCTCCAATTTCGTCACGGCAAACTAGACCAGCCCGGCCTAGGACCGGTCTGTCATGACGTTTTTATTTCGTCATGAATGATGCCACGTGGCGGACGGCACCGCGAACTGCCGTCAGCGATGCTTGCTGATGTCATTGTTCGCCGTCTACGACGTCATCTACTTCCTGACGTTTTTTTCTGGCACAGCCTGATTCCGCTAGCACCGTTTGCTGACGTCATCCTTTCATTTTCTTATGTCATCCTTCCCATTTTGTCACGCTAGTGGAGACGAATTTCTTTTTCGTCACGGCAATAAGCTAGCCAGCTTATGCGTGGCCGATCTTCAGGGCGAAACATGGACCAATAGGAAGGTAACACGTGGTCCATCGGCGACGCGAATTGTGTACCAATGAGAGCTAGACGCGTATCTCCAACGCATGACAAACTCAATTTGTCAAGGCAGAAGAGATGACGTTCCTGTTTCGTCGAGGATGTTGACAAGTGAAAGTGCGCCATGTAGGCATCTATCGGTGACGGAAATATTTTTGACAACTAAACAAGCATGATGTTTTCATTTACGTCGGAGAAGAGTGCTAGCAACTTTGCTAGATCACACCATCCAGATCAAAATGACAAAAATTGCAGGGCACATGTTTCAGGGGACATAAATAGGTTCACACATAAGTTTCCAAAAAAATAAAGAAAAGAGTCTACCAAGCTTTGAGTCACACCACCTTACGCAATATAGCTAAGAATTGCTGAAGTGATGCATTTATAAGGTCTGCGAAGTTCACAAGTGCTTTCCGCGCTTCATTCTTTGCTTCTATCTCCTTCAGCAATGCTGCAATGTGTCTGCTCAATGCCTCATTCGCTACTCTCTCAGCCAAAAGTTGTGCTTCAAGGAGAGAGTTGGTTGGTCTTGAAGCATGGATGCTTTCATCAGTGGAAGCAAGGGGTTGATCCTCAATGCCATCTTCTGCAGTAGATGGTGCCACCGTGCTTCCAATGGGTGCCTGACAGTTATAGAAGCAAACGTTAGAAAAGTAGCAAGCAAATTCCAAGCACATCTTTATGGACAAAAAGGGTATTGAATTATACGAAGATGACAAAGATGGACCTGGTATAGCTTCTTCCACACTTCCTGCGCTTCCTTCAGGGCTTCTGCCTTGCCATCTAGTCTCTCCATCTACAAACCCACAATGGCACTGCGCAGTATCGCATTCCCTGCTCTCTGAGCCCCAAGTTGCGCTTCAAGGAGAGTCTTGGCTGGTCTTGAAGAATGGATATTGATGTCCAGTGACAACGCATAGTGCACCATGTTGGTGCAAGGAGGTTGTTTAGCCTCAGTGATATCTTCCGCACCATTAGGTGCCATCTTGCTTTCCTTGGTTGCCTATTGAGTTTTAGGAATAGAATCAAACATTAGAAAAATAGCAAGCAAATTACAAATAATCATACTCATTTTAGAGAAAAATATGGCATTGAAATTTTGGAAGATGAGAAAGATGAAAAGTATCCTGGAGGGCTTACTTTTGCTTTTTTCACACTATGATTGGAGAAGCCCCGGCTGTCACAGAAAAACAAGTCACTGTGATAAGGTTGTCTATTTCTTGTTTTCCTGTTTATTAGACAACAGGCCTACACAAAGAGAGAGCATAGAGTATACGAGGCCATCCTAGTTAAACACAAACAAGGGGAAGTTGAGTAGACAAGACTTGACCTGGTTCCTGGAGTCAGTCCAAGAACAAGCTTGCACCACTCTGCATTGTTCATGTGTTCAGCACGAGAAATCCTTGTTACTCCATTCAGTGGGAGGGGGTCAAAAAACTGCTTCTTCAGGAGATGCCTTTGAATTCTTGCATGCCTCATTAACTGCTGGTTGCAAGCAACCTGCACATCTAGGTGTGATGCATCCATGAAAAACTTTTGCTAAAATAAAACATCGTGCATCAGCCTCTGCTTGAACAGTAATGAGAAGAAAAGGGTAGTTGAGTCACAGAACATACGGAAACTCTGTCATAGAACTCTGCTCTAACATCCGACCTCTCCTTGTACTCTTTCCAGCGAGGGGAGATAGGCATACCAGTACTGACTATTTTTGCACACTCAGTGGCGAACTTGGAAGCAATAGTTCTTCCTGGAGGAATGACAAATGGAAGCTTTCCTCCTTTGGACACGTTCTCACGCTGCTTCGCCATGTTTTTCCCTCAAGACAACTTTAGGATCATCATGTTTAATAGTATCTTCAGAAGGATGATGGCCCAAATCATCTACGAACATATAATGTGGAGTTAGTGTTCTACCATATAATAAGTGCCATTCAAACAATATAATGTGCTTTCCTTGGGTAGTTGGTTGCTTGCCTGGGGCAGTTGTCTGCTCGTCTTGGACTACTGTCTTCCTGCCATGGAGTGCTGCCATCTCGATTTGGGCTGCTACCTTCTCTCCCCGAGCATCAGGATCTGTAGGACTCCAAGTTTCTTGCGAAGAGGTCGCAGCAATTCGCAGTCTTGGTGGGCGCCATGGAGAACTTGGAGGTGGAAGTACTTCTGGCGGATTCCCCTTGGACCTAGTATGTCTCGTACTTTCTGTCGAGGCAGCCATGCTAAACGAGACACGCTTCTGAGAAGATGATCCACCACCAGCAGCCATCCTTGTCATGACGCCAGGTTTCTTCTTATATTTCTTCTTCTCAGTCTACACAATTCAAAGGTAGTCAATTCGGGATAATAAAAAAGCACAACATATATAGAAAATTAAGTAACCAAATAATTACACAAAAGATGAGTAGGCAACACTACTAGGAAACAGCCTATAGGTAGACAAGTTACTCTATGGCGCATATGTAAATCCATGCGCCACAGAGACTTGTCAGTGGCGCATTAGGAAACATGCGCCACCGAACTTGCCTCTTCTGTGGCGCATATTCCACTATGCGCCACAGAACTTGGAGACGGGCCCCACCATGGATACTTTTCCACCCATGATCTGTGGCGCATGTGTGGGTATGCGCCACAGATATGTTTCACTTCTGTGGCGCATATCCACACATGCGCCACGGAAACCTAACCCTGGGTCCCACCACTTTAACCTGCACCATAAGTTATGTGGCGCATATGGCCTTATGCGCCACAGAAGTTTGAGCATCTGTGGCGCATTTTTGCCATATGCGCCACAGATGAGGGCGTCCAGATCCATGTTAAAAAGGTTGCAAGCTCCCACCCTATCTATCCACCACCACCCATTTCACATCTCTTCCTTTCTACCTCCTCCCAACTCGTCTTCCTCCTCCCTCACACCCCATTTTGCCCATAGTTTCTCCATTTTCTTGTAACTAAACCTACTTTAGTCCATACATTGGTAAGTGGAAGCTTCCCTCCAACTTGTAGATCTAAAATTTCCTTACTTTTCTCTCTCACATCTCTATTTGTTTACTAATTTCCTCTCCACCAACTTGTAGATCTATTTGTCCACACTCTCTCATCGCGCGGTCTCGTCTCGCTATTATTGTGTCTACTAGGTGAGTACTTGGCCATGAACATGTAGGTGAAGCTTGTCGCGCGGGCGGTGTGTGTGCGATCCATGGCGAGACGATGCTTGTGTGGTGCATGAATGTTTGCATTGGGATGAAGTTTTTTGTTGCTTGCTTGTTGTTGTCCTGGCCGGTGTGGTGCATGGATGTTTGCCGAGATGTTGATTCATTTCCATTTCGGAAAATTTTTGCACTACCCATATGTCCTAATTTTAGGAAAGGTCATGCCGAATTTTTCCGGCTAGCATTCATGCATGTGTGTGTGCATATGGTGTGGTTCTCACCTATACTCTCTGTTTTGACCGCTCAGGCAACCATGGTCCTCACGATGAGCGAAGGTCGAATTGCTAGGTACAAGAAAGACACAAAGGAGGACATGATTCTAAACAACAAGACCATGATAAGATGTCCATGTCGAACATGCAAACTCCAGCGCTAGATCGACCCTGATTCTGGACAATTGGAGGGTCACCTGCTCAGGCGCGGTTTCATGCGCGACCTCAATGAGGCACCGACAGGACATGGTGGTCACGAAGACGTGGGCGGGTGAGAAGACGAAGAGTCTACTGGCCATGATCATCATGACGAAGGAGATGCCGGCAGGCATGATCATCATGACGAAGGAGATGCCGGCGGGCATGATCAGCATGGAGAAGGAGATGGCGACGGGCATGATCATCATGAAGAAGGAGAAGACGCGAACACACAAACACTGCTAACTTCGGTCTTGCAGGACCCTCATGTTCAAGAATTTCGCCTGGCCCGTGTTTGTATGGTCGTACACCCCCCCCCCCCCCCCCGTGGCTATGCACGAAGCAAAGGTACATACACATGAGAATTCTTATTCAGGGGCCGAAACAACCAGGTATCAATATGCATCTATATCTCGAGCTATAGAGGGAGGAGTTAGCCAGCTTGTGGGAGACGTCGGCCCGTACGTGGGATGCCTACACTAAAGAATATTTCCATCCAAGAGCCGTATTGCTCATGACCGTGTAGGACTATCCTGGTTATGCATATGTATCGGCATAGGTGAACCACGAACACAATGCATGTGTCAAGTGCATGGATGAGACACCACATCTCTAGCTACCAAGGGATCCTGGGTCTTCAAAAACCGTGTTCCAAGGTACTCGAAAGTGGCTCCATGATACATTGCAAATGTATCTATAATTTTTGATGTTCCATGCTTGGTTTTTATCTACTTTCTTATGTTTTGTTCCAACTTTGGAGTACTTTTCATACACTTTCTTGGACTAACATATTAACAAGACGCCACAGTCCCAGTTGCCTGTTTTCTGCTCTTTTTGGTTCCAGGAAAGTCAGAAAATGAATATTCTCGGAATTGGACCGGACAAAAGCGAAAGTCGATATTTTACCGGAAGACTCACAGAGCCAGAATACGAGATGGAGAGGGGACACAGGGCAGCCACACCATGTGGTGGCGCGGTGTTGCGGGGATACCCCCGGGTAGGGTCACGCCGGGGTATAAAGGCCAAGTTAGCCGAGGTTCGGCAAGGTCAAAGCGGATTCTGGCCGGGTCACCTCAAGGTAGGCCAAATCACGGGGTAACCCGGACCGGGGGGCGTTCACCTAACTAAGTCTCATCCGACTTAAGCAGTAAGTCGGAAGTGCATGTTTTACTTGTATGCAGGAACAGGTGTGGCCGGATCAACCATGATCCGGGCCATATCTAGCTTCCAGGAGAAGGAAGGAATCTCGCTGGTCAAAAGAAGCCCCGGTACGCACTACCTGAGCGAAGCAAGCAAGGACAGGACCACCGGGGCGTGGCCGACAAGGGTGATGACGCCCATGTCGGCTGACGCAGGCGCCGCAGAGGCTCACGTAGCTAAAGCATGAGTGACGCGGGGGAAAAGCACCCCGGTCAGCTTGCTACTTTGGGGGGAAGCATATTCTAGGAATATGCTTCCACGTATGCCCTAGGTAGAGCCTGAGCTCCCTCTATAAAAGAGGGGCTAGGGTTTCAGTAGAAGGGGTTGGTTGATCTGTAGTTGATTGGATTTTCTCTATTGGTGCTAGGGTTCTTAGGCGCTATCTGTGGGTGAGAGTAAGAAAGCTCCTTCTTCCTCCTCTCGCCAATACAGCTCAAGGAGCACTTGTAATCTTGGAGATAGAGCAATATAAACATTTGTGTGGAGAATAACTTCACTATCCCTCCCTGGATTCCCCTAGCGTGTATTAGTCCCCACCTTTAGCCTATCCATGGCATCTGCCGTGACACCACCACGACAGTTGGCGCCCACCATGGGGCTAGCGGCGCTAGCAGGGGTCAAGATCCAGACGGGAAACATCATCGGCACCGGCGAACGCATCGTCTCCGGGCTCGTTCAGCGCTTTGGAGCGTTGGACTTCGTCAGTGACAATGCTGGTTGCTTTGGCACGCGCCCTCTTCCGTGCAATGGCTTCTTCGTCAGGCTCGGCGCGCACAAGGTCTACGTTGCTGTGGACGTGTCAGGTGTTCATCCGCGTCACGTTGTTGACGCGGGGGAGCCTCCCCTCACCGTGGTCCCCGGGACATGTATCGCTCGCTCCCCGGACCATGTAGAGGTGATGATGACTGCGCCAGGTGCGGGCGTGAGCAAGGATCCGGCGCTAGATCCGAAGGTAACGCCTAAGGCACCAAGGAAAGGTAGAGGTCCTCCACTAGAGAGGCCAGAGAACGTGTTGAGGGAAGCAATGGATAGCTTGGTAAACCCTGTAGTAGCAGCGATAGATCCGGCTCGAGCGCAGGCCGAGCTGGAAGAAACTAGGCAGAAAATACTAGAGGGCGCAAAGAAAATAGCCGCGGCTCAGCAATCGTTGAATATGACGCTGCGTGAGTACGCAAAGGCGAACAAGGTTGACGCTGTAAAAGTGAAGGGGAGAAATCTCATGAGCCAGATGAACAGAGAGGGTGATACTAGAATTGAGGTATCAGAAAACTGTTTGTCTGTGGGGCTGCCGAGGTACAGTACCCCGGCAAAGAACCTCAGAGCAGCGGATGCAGCTGCATCCGAGTTGGAGGGTCTGACGGGTGAAGCCCGGCAAAGACAACAAGATAGGGTTAACGAGCTGGTTCGGATTGCGAATAGGCAAAATGAGGAACTGCTCAGGGCTAACCCGGAGAGAGCTGGAGCCTCCAAGATCGTCCATTCGGCGGTGGGTAACCCGGAGAAATCCGGTGGAGCCGCATTGTCTCCTCATGGTGGTCCAAGGAGAGAAGAGGTGTAACCTCGGCCAGACGGAACAAATAGATCGTCCCGTATGACCCGACATGGGCAGGGAAAGGAAAAGAAGCTCAGAAAAATGATGATCGACTGAGTGTGAGCCGAGGTGAAGCTGGCCGAGGTAACCGCGACCAAGGCAATGCCGGTCAAGGGAACGTTGTCAATGGCAATGCCGGACAGCGAAACTCGGCTGGAGCAGGACAACCGCAGCAGCGGAATATACCAAGGCAAGAGCAAAGTGCCGGCCGAGGTATGCAACAGAAAGGCGCTCCAAGAGAGCAAGACATGTATAATGATGGAGACTCGGAAATGGCAAATGCGAGATACCCAAGGACGGACTATCATGTGATAGGGTCAAGATTGGGGAGCAGGGATTTGATGCCGGATGATGCCAGGTTGAAACCGGATCGACTATATAGGTCGGAACAAATTGAATGTCAAGGTCCACCGGGCCCAGCATGTTTTGGACCCCGGATCATGAAGGAGCCACCAGTACCGAACTTTCACCTACCCAGGGGCACGAAGACGTATGACGGCAGTACAAAGCCAGAGGATTGGCTGATAAATTATGCTACGGCTGTGAAAATTTCCACTGGCAACCTGCGATGGGCTGTACGATATGTACCCCAGATGTTGGAAGGACCGGCAAGGGTATGGCTAAACAATTTGCCACCAGGAAGCATCAACTGCTGGATAGATTTCGAGGAGATGTTCATCAGCAATTTTTCGAGTACGTATCAGAGGCCAAATAGGCCACAGACCCTAGCTATGTGCAAGCAAAGGCCAAATGTGACAGATCGGGAGTTTTTAACCCGGTGGTGCACTGTGAGAAATTCGTGTGAGGGCGTGATGGAATCACAGGCCATAGCATGGTTTGCACAAGGGTGCAGGTATGGAAGCGAGCTGTGGATGAAGTTGCAAAGGAAAATGCCAACTACTTTGGCAGAGATGATCCGGATTGCAGATTCGTATGCTCTGGGTGATCCGACTCAACCTAGACTCGTATCAAACAAGTCAAACGATGAGTACTATCAGAGAGATGGGGCCGGATCATCCCGAAGGAATGACTACAGAGGAAAAAGGAGAGATGATAGACCGGATCATCGGTATGGTTCGCACCAAGTTGCAGTTGTGAATCAAGATCAGCCCAGAGCAGGGGGCAGTCAACGCCAAAAAACTGGAGGGCAGTGGACTCCGAGAAATGATGGCAAGAAAACTTGGAAACCAGAGCAAAAGAAGCAGTGGCAAGAAAGGAAAGACCGTCCGAGGTATACTTATGAGTCGATGTTGGACCAGCCGTGTAAGTTTCACACGTCAAATCCGAATAACCCAGCGGGTCATGCGACGAGGCAATGTGAGTGGATGCGCAAGATTGAACAAGGAGGTTCGGGGAATGCTCAGGCACCCCGGAATGATCAGCCTCAGCGGGAGTTACCCCAGCAGCAATTGCTCTCCGGAGCGAACACGCAACAGCTAATGTTGCCTCCCCCTCCGCCGAGGTATGATAACAATGAGAGAAGGGACACAGTGCACCAAGTGGAAAATCAGCATCAGCCAGATCAGAGGTACCCCGGAAATTAGGGGAGAAACAAGTACAGGGAGCACCATCAGAGCTATTGGGTGTTCACCACTGAGGAAACCGATAGAAAAAGCTTGCAGCGTAGGCATATAGAGGTGAATGCAGTGATGCCTGCAGTGACGAGGTACATGCCTTGGTCCGATCAGGAAATCACCTGGAGTATCAGGGATCATCCCAAGCTCATGCCAAGCCCTCGTTCGTATGCGTTGGTGCTGGATCCGACATTCATTGGACCTAGCATTAACGTAAGATTCTCAAAGGTGTTGATCGACAATGGCAGTAGCATTAACATCATGTATGTGGACACAATGCGCAAGTTGGGTATCTCGGAGAACATGCTCTAGGCCACGAGGACAACTTTCCATGGCATTGTGCCCGGCATTTCTTGTGAGCCCATAGGAAAGGTCTGGGTTGACGTCTTGTTCGGCATGAGGGATAACTGCCGAACCGAAAATTTGGAGTTCGAGGTGGTGAACTTGGAAAGTGCTTACCACGCATTACTCGGAAGGCCAGCCCTGAGCAAGTTCATGGCAAGCTGTCACGTTAGCTACTTGAAGATGAAGTTGCCCAGACCGAACGGAGTGATTACCATTGCTGGCGATTTCCGACGCTCCATGGAGTGTGCGTTAGCCAGGTCAAACTTAGCCGAGTCACTTGTGATTGCACAGGAAAAAAGGAAAATTCAAGAGGTGGCGGCATTGGCTCGGTCCGCGCAGCAGTATATGCCGGCGCTAAGTAACCCGCATGGAAGTGTCTCTTTCCAGGCCACGAAAGATACCAAGAAGGTTCCTGTTGATGACATGTCCCCAGAGCGCACCGTAACAATTGGTGCCGGGATAAGTGATAAATAGGAAAGCGAGCTCGTCAGCTTCCTCCGTGAGAATCGGGATATTTTTGCTTGGTCCACACAGGACTTGCAAGGTGTTCCGAGGGAGTTGGCCGAGCACTCTTTGAATGTGAGACCCGGGGCTAAGCGGTGAAGCAACCTCTCCGCCGCTTCGCCGAAGATAGGAGGAAAGTCATTAGGGATGAGATAGCTCGGTTGCTAGTTGCAGGATTTATCATGGAAGTACTTTACCCGGATTGGTTGTCTAATCCGGTGCTAGTGGAGAAGAAGAAGGATGAACCGAACGTAGCAGTGGTTTGGCGCATGTGTATTGATTACACGAACCTGAACAAGGCGTGTCCAAAAGATCCATTTCCGCTGCCAAGAATAGATCAGGTCATAGACTCAACTTCTGGATGTGAATTGTTGTCATTCATTGATGCATATTCTGGTTTCCACCAGATACCTCTGAATCCGGATGATCAAATAAAGACTGTGTTTATTACCCCATATGGGGCTTATTGCTATTGCACCATACCGTTTGGTTTACGTAATGCAGGGGCAACGTACCAAAGATGTATGCAAAAATGTTTGCACGACCAAATAGGTCAAAATGTACAGGTGTACGTGGAAGATGTGGTTATCAAGACCAAGGAAAGCAAAACGCTCCTTGACGATATCAGGCAAACGTTTGTGAACCTAAGGAGGTTCCAGATGAAGCTTAACCCGGAAAAATGCACCTTCGGTGTCCTGGCTGGAAAATTGCTTGGTTTTCTTGTGTCCAGCCGAGGTATCGAGGTTAACCCAACCAAAATCCGGGCCATCAAACGAATGGAACTGCCGAAGTGTCTTAACGATGTCCATAAGTTCACAGGTTGCCTGGCCTCGTTAAGTCGGTTTGTATGTCGGTTGGGAGAAAAGGCGTTGCCTCTTTACCAACTCATGAAAAAGTCGGATAAGTTCATTTGGACGCCACAGGCCGATGAAGCCTTTACCCACCTGAAGAAAATGTTAGCCACGGCACCAGTGCTAGCCTCACCACTATCAAAGGAGCCAATGCTGCTCTATATAGCCGCAACCAACCGAGTTGTAAGTGCAGTGATAGTGGTGGAGCGCGACGAGGAAGGTAAGTCGGTGCAAAGGCCAGTGTATTACTTGAGCGAGGTGTTGTCAGCCTCAAAGCAGAACTATCCACATTACCAAAAGGTGGCATATGGCGTGTACATGGCCACCAAGAAACTAAAGCACTACTTTGAGGAGCATCCTATCCGAGTCATATGTGAGGCCCCCATATCCGAGATAATGAGCAACAATGATGCAAGTGGCAGAATTGCAAAATGGGCAATTGAGCTAGCTCCTTATGCACTGCAATATGACAGAAGAGAGGCAATCAAATCTCAAGCTATGGCGGACTTTTTCGTGGATTGGGCCGAGGTGCAATACGAACCGCCACTTCCAGATCCGAACTATTGGCGAATGCACTTTGACGGATCAAAAACCAAAACCGGGCTAGGTGCCGGAGTTGTACTCGCATCGCCAAACAAGGACCAGTTGCAATATGTGCTGCAGATCTATTTCACCGCATCAAACAATGTCGCTGAGTATGAAGCACTTGTGCATGGGCTTAAGGTAGCAAAAGAAATTGGGATACGTCGGATCGTATGCTTTGGTGACTCGGATTTGGTGGTGCAGCAAGTGTCGGGAGTGTGGGACGCCCTTGATCCAAACATGGCATTGTACAGATTTCATGTGTAGAAGATATCTGGTTACTTTGAGGGATGCGAATTTCATCAAGTACCCTGGGTAGAAAATGAGGCTGCCGACATGCTGTCGAAGCTCGGGTCAACCCGACAAGCAATTCCACCGGGTGTAGCATTAGAGCACCTCAGGAAACCATCCATCAAGCCCTCCCCATGAACCGACTCGATCTATGTCCCGGAGGACACGGAATCCGGAGCTGTGCCCATGGACATTGACATGGGAAGTGGTGCGCGAACCCCGGGGACTGCCTCGGCAAACCCGGGGACTACTTCAGTAAACCCGGGGACTGCTTCGCAAGACCCGGAGAGTGCTCAGCGTGATCCGGTTGAAGTTATGCCGGTGGATCAGATGGATATTGATGAGGATGTATTCCCTATGCGAACGATACCAGCTTGGGCACTACCTATATTTCAGTTCCTGAAGGACAGAACGTTACCCACTGAGGAAGTGTTGTCCAGGCAAACACAGAGGAGGGCAAAGGCTTACACGATCATCAATTCCGAAGTATACAAAAGGAGTGTGACCAATGTCCTCCAGAGATGTGTTGACCCGGAAGAAGGGCTTGACATCCTCCGAGATATACATCAGGGGGAATGCGGGCATCATGCCTCATCCCGAGCCTTGGTAGCAAAAGCTTTCCGGCACGGATTCTACTGGCCAAATGCCTTAGAGCAAGCGGAAGATCTGGTGAGAAAATGTAATGTTTGTCAGAGGTATGCTACCGAGACACACATGCCAATGTCGGAACTAAAGACCATACCAATCACTTGGCCGTTTGCCGTATGGTGCTTGGATATGGCTGGCCCGTTCAAACCAGCAAGGGGAAATATGACTCACATTCTGGTAATGGTGGACAAGTTTACCAAGTGGATTGAAGTAAAGCCTATAAGAAAATGTGATGGAGCTACAGCCGTAACGTTTCTCAAAGATATCATCTTCAGGTACGGTTATCCTCACAGTATCATAACTGATAACAGCACAAATTTTGCGGAAGGAGCATTTGCGCTTTTCTGCCGGGATAAGAAGATCCGGCTGGACGTAGCCTCGGTAGCTCACCCCGCATCGAACGGACAAGTGGAAAGATCCAACGGATTAGTATTATCTGGGGTAAAACCCCGGCTCATTGAGCCGCTGCAAAGATCAGCGGGGTGCTGGATAGAAGAACTACCAGCAGTACTGTGGAGTTTAAGAACAACTCTGAATCGATCAACAGGCTATACGCCGTTTTTTCTGGTATATGGGGTAGAAGCTGTATTACCAGCCGACATAGAGCATGATTTGCATAGGGTCACCCAATACATAGAAGCCGAAGTGCAGGAAGCCCGACAAAATGATGTTGACCTGCTGGAAGAAGCGAGAGAACTGGCACTGTCCAGATCCGCCATATATCAGCAAAATCTCTGACGCTATCATAGCCGGAAAGTGTGCCCCCGAGTCTTTCAGGAAGGCGATCTGGTGCTCCGTTTGGTACAACGCACTACTGGCATGTATAAATTATCACCCCCATGGGAAGGGCCATTCATAGTAAGCAGGGCATTACATAATGATTCTTATTATCTTATAGATGCAAAGCCACACGAGAAGAATAGGGCGGACAAGTCCGGAGAGGAATCTAAGCGTCCATGGAATATAGCTCTACTTCATCCTTTCTACACCTAACTAAGAGGTTTATGTATCCGAGTCATCTCATATGTCGGTATGTATGTCGGCAATGAGCTTATCAATGAAATGTTGGCACCTCGAGCAGTAACTCGGGGACTGCCTTAATAATGTTTGTTGTCATTTGTTATTTGTCCGTTAGCTGGAATAAGTTGGTCTACTTAACTCGGATTAGTAATGTGTGAGTACCAAGAACCCAACTCTTCGACTTCCTGCTGTCCAACAAGAATTGGCTTCATGGCAAGCAAGAGAACAAGTTTGGAATTGCGTTGCACATGAAAAACGACTAAGGAGAAGAATTTATTCGAGCCGGCGTTTGTTTTTCGGACTAACCCTATATTTAGTTTCAAGTTATTATGCAGTTTTATTTTGGGGCTAAGTCTAAAAGTTTCCCAGTATTGTTAAGACAATTTTTGAAGCTCGGATTCGTAAGTCGTAAAACCGAATCAAGGTAGACACGAACCGAGCCAAGAGATTGAATGAACAAGAAAAAGAAACTCGGGGACTACGCCCAAGTTAATCCGGCATAAGAGCTTAGTAGCAAAATATCACATGTGTTTAGAATACAACTCCACCCGGCATACCGCGGATCTGATAAATTTTCAAGTTTTTTCGCTCAAGGAGCAGCAGGAGGAACTTCGGCATCATCTTCGCCGCCTTCAATATCTGAGGCGTCATCTTCTCCTTCACCGTCCGAGCTACCCTCACCATCCTCGACCTCTTCGTCCGCAGCGGATTCCAAGAAGCTCGGCCCATCAACCCATTCATGAAGGGGAGCGTATTCGATGAGGTTATGGGTGCAAGCCTAGCGTCGTGCAACCCACTCCGGGTCATTGGTCCATCTGGATCTTGTGCGCAGACGTGTTAAGAGGTTGAGATCGATTTTTTCATACCACGTGAGTATGTGGTGAAGAATGGTATCAGCTGCGGCACGTCCATCGGACTCTCTCCAGAGGTCAAGCTGAGTCTCGGTTTCCATTAACTTCTCAATGAGAAGTGCGGTGGTTTCTGGGGCTTCTTCGCCGGGCCAGAAGGTGTTGAAGATGCGAGCTGCAGCGCCGAGGATTTCCTTGCCGTAGTTTTTGATGAGCTCCACGAGAGCTGACAAGCTGACCAACAGGTCCTCTAGGTCATAGGGAATCCCTTCACCATCAGAAGTGGCCGGAGTACCCCTCTGTCGACGGAAGTTGGCAACTGCTGCGCTCGCAATAGGAGTGCCCTCTGGAAATTTGCCTAGAAGCGAGGCAAAGGAGGAAGGTCAAGAAAAGACATATGAAGTAACCCAGAGAAGTAGGTCGGAAAAGGGAAAGGAACTTACGCGATATATGGCTAAGGACCCGGGTCAGCTCCTTAGTGCAGTCATCGCATCTCTTCCGAAGCTGCTCAAGCTCAGCGTTCGCCGACTCAAGCTGGATGCCGGATTCCTTGAGAAGATCCTGGTCCTTGGTGATCTGGAGGTTGAGGCGTTCACGCTCTTCTGTGTAGCTCTGACCAGCCTTTTGAAGTTCGGATTGGAGCTGGGCCTTCATCTTCTCCATCTCAGCCTTGAGCTTGGCAATCTCAGCGTCCTTGCTTCGGAGGAGGGCGAGCTCGTCATCTTTCTTCTTTAGCTCGGCTTGGTGCTGCCCTGCTTGTTCGAGAAAATGCAACATCATATCAGGCACGGGCACACTATCTTCAAGCGATGCTGAAATAGTGTGTTGGCCCGGCAGAGCCGAGGTATGAATGTTGGTCGAGCCAAGGAGAAAAGGGAATGGAAAGCATGGCAAAGTCGGACAGAAATGACTTACCCTTGATCTGCTCCAGATTTTTGCGCATAATGATGTTCTCAGCTTCCACCCCAGCTGCGGAAACCGAATGATGAGGTTAGTCCGACAAAGGAAAATGAAGCAAAACGAAGAAGCGCTAATAGAAGAGGATTTACCCGTGGGTCGTTTCGTGGCGTCGATCATCGGGAGGAACATCTCCTGGTGCGGCTCTTCCTCATCCGGAGTCTCCCGGTCCGGCGCCCACTTAAGGGTCGGATCGGTGCCGTCCTCGAGGGTCTGCTGAAGAAATTGCTGAGCAAAGGAATGAACAAAATAAGTCAAAAACGCAACAATAACCGACTTATAATTAGTCATGGGTAAGTTTGCAGCATGAAGCTTACCGCAGGAGGAAGTCGGTCACGGCAAAAATGCTCAATCCCCCAAGTCCACTCGGACGAGAAGTCCTTGTGGGTGGTGAAGAGAGCCTTAACCCGGCGATAAATCTCCGTGTTGCTCAGCTCTAAGGATGAAGTCCGGTTGGGATCGCGGCCGAAGCTCATGTGGCACACCTTGTGGGTGCGCTTCTGGAGGGGGAGATTCGGTTGCGCACGAAAGTGATCATTGCATCCTCGTTGCGCAGCCCGAGCTCCTTCAGCTCCGCGGACCTTTTGTTGACCTGGTTGGCCAAGGCCGTGGGCTTCCTGGGAACAGCGTCCCACAGATCCGGGTTAGGTGGACCCGCAGTATAGGGGAGCAGCCGGATTAAGTCTTCGGTGCCTGTGCTTCGGACGTAAAAGAACGTCCGGGCCCACCCTTTGCAGGACTCTAACCCGGTGACCCGGGGGAAAACAGAAAACCTCCGGGGTGAGATGGAAGCCGCTCCGAACTGAGTGAGCCGCTTGTCCTCCGGATCGGTGTGGATGTCGGGGATGACGTTGCGACGAAGGCCGAAAAACCGGATCCACAGCTCCTTCGTGGGCCACAGTCTGGTGTAGCCTTCGATCGTAGAAGCAAAGGCAGAGAGAGAAGTAATGGCATTGGCTGGAAGATGGTGCGGCTAGAGCTGGTAGGTACTGAGCCAATCCCGGAAGAAATCGCTCACCGGCAGCCCGAAGCCCCGTTGAAAGTGAGACAAGAACACGACGAATTCCCTCGGATTGGGTGAGGGGGCCAGTTCAGAGGAGGCGAGGCGAGCCGCAACGCCGGCAGGGATGCGTCTGGTCCGATAGAGCCAATCTAGGTCGTCCTGGCAGACCTAGGAGCCGGCCCACGCACCGCGGTCCGCCGCCGCGGCGTCCTCCTCCATCTCCTGTTCAGCAACGATGAGTTCTTCTTCCGTCATCTGGTCCTTGAGGCCCTCGCTGGCGCTAGAGGCAGCGGGGGACAGTGGCCGGGATTGAAGAGGACCCGTGGCGAGAGATTTGCGTCGCGGTGGCGGCAACGCAGAGGTGCGACGGAGAAGCGCGGCGGTGACGCTGCTATTTGGTATCACTGGCGGCGGCGCGGTCGCGAGGAAGATGAAGAAAAAGGGCAACGGGCAGAGGGGCACGGGAGGAGAAAGATCCTAAGGGAAGCCCCCCTCCGCTATTTAACTACTCCCGCCAGCGGTGAGTGGGATCGTATCCTGCGGACCCGCCACACGCAGTGGCCATGTATCGCCTGTCCGGACCAATCAGCGGGGAGCCACACGGAGGGCCACAGAGCAGAGAGAATCCTATGACGTGACACTGTGATGCGAGAAACGAGGAGGCAGGCATGACGTGACCCGCGCGCAGTGATAACTGACAATTACTGTTGCGGTTACTATGCAGGCCCTTAAAATAAGGCGACAAAATGATTACCCATCACATGGGATGGCGTACAAGAGAAGGAAACAAGACCCGGATAGAACCATGGTAACCCGGCCAGCAAGTGAAAACTTGGCATGTGCGGAGGGAAAGTAAAACCATGAGGTCCGAGTTGAAGTGGTAACCCGGCCGGCAAGTGAGAACTTGGAATGTGCGAAGGGAACGTAAATCCATATAATCCGAGGTAAAGAGGTAACTCGGATACAACGACTGGAGCTTGAAATTGAACCTGATGTGGCCTTAGCGGCCAAGGCAGCTAAGACCGCACCAGCTTCGGGGACTAATGTTGGGGGGATACCCCCGGGTAGGGTCACGCCGGGGTATAAAGGCTAAGTTAGCCGAGGTTCGGCAAGGTCAAAGCGGATGCTGGCCGGGTCACCTCAAGGCAGGCCGAATCACGGGGTAACCCGGACCGGGAGGCGTTCGCCTAACTAAGTCTCATCTGACTTAAGCAGTAAGTCGGAAGTGCATGTTTTACTTATATGCAGGAACAGGTGTGGCCGGATCAACCATGATCCGGGCCATATCTAGCTTCCAGGAGAAGGAAGGAATCTCGCTGGTCAAAAGAAGCCCCGGTACGCACTACCTGAGCGAAGCAAGCAAGGACAGGACCACCGGGGCATGGCCGACAAGGGTGACGACGCCCATGTCGGCTGACGCAGGCGCCGCAGAGGCTCACGTAGCTAAAGGATGAGTGACGCGGGGGAAAAGCACCCCGGTCGGCTTGCTACTTTGGGGGGAAGCATATTCTAGGAATATGCTTCCACGTATGCCCTAGGCAGAGCCCGAGCTCCCTCTATAAAAGAGGGGCTAGGGTTTCAGTAGAAGGGGTTGGTTGATCTCTAGTTGATTGGATTTTCTCTATTGGTGCTAGGGTTCTTAGGCGCTATCTGTGGGTGAGAGTAAGAGAGCTCCTTCTTCCTCCTCTCACCAATACAACTCAAGGAGCACTTGTAATCTTGGAGACAGAGCAATATAAACATCTGTGTGGAGAATAACTTCACTATCCCTCCCTGGATTCCCCTAGCGTGTATTAGTCCCCACCTTTAGCCTATCCATGGCATCTGCCGTGACACCACCACGACACGCGGGCTAGCCCTGGCCACGCCACCAGGTGGTGTGGGCCCCCTGGCCGCCCACCGACCTTGCCTCTTCGCCTATAAGAAGCCTCCCGATGCGAAAACCCTAAATCGTCAAGCCTCCAGCCACGAAAACTTCTGCAATGCTGCCGCCACCGAAGGGGAGATTCGGGGGACAGAAAATCTCTGTTTCGGCACCCTGCCAGGACAGGGAAGTGCCCCTGGAGCCATCTCCATCGATCTCCACCACCATCTCCATCGTCGTTGCTTATTCCCATGATGATGAGGGAGTAGTTCTTCCTCGAGGCTAAGGGTTCTACCGGTAGCTATGTGTTCATCTCTCTCTATGCATGATCATATTGTGATCATGAGCTTTGTAATCAAGTAGATCTACCTTGCTACTCAAGTGCTTTAATAGATCTCTGCTCTCCCCATGTGTGTGAAAGTGACAGCGTGCACACCATGGTGGCACTTAGGCTAGAGATTACAAATACTTGTTATGAGTTATATTTGGAGTTGGATGTATTTATGAAATTGTGGTGTTTGTTGGAACCATCTAGTGCTCAAGGTGACAGTGTGGGGTTATCTAGATGGGAAAGGCTTACTTTGAGGTGTGTTGTTATAGCCCTACCATGGATTAGAGTGTCCAACCGGAGAGTAGTTAAGAGTAGTATCATAAAGATAAGATATTTATATGAGAGTGTTCACTAGTGAAAGTATGATCCCTAGGCCTTGTTTCTTAGCATTGAAACATCGTTTGCTACTAGATTCGTTACATGTTTGCTTGTTGCCATTTTTATTTCAGTTTGCCTTTAGTCTCTTCCACGCCATCAAGCTATTTTCTAGCACCGTTACCACTTATAATTATTCATACCACTTGTATTTTACTATATCTTCACCGAACTAGTGCACCTATACACCTGACAAGTGTATTGGGTGTGTTGGGGACACAAGAGACTTCTTGTATCTTGATTGCAGGATTGCTTGAGAGGGAATACCTTTGACCACTTCCTCCCTGAGTTCGATAAACCTTGGGTGATCCACCTAAGGGAAAACTTGCTGCTGTTCTACAAACCTCTGCACTTGGAGGCCCAACAACTGTCTATAAGAATAGAAGTGCGTAGACATCAAGCTATTTTTTTGGCATCGTTGTCGGGGAGGTAAGGTAAAAGGTATTCACATCCTCCGGTGTGAGTGCTCGAAGTTATTTCCTTTAGATTCTACAATTTTGTATTTTTGTTTCTTGTTTTCACTAGTTAGGCTTAATGGAAAACAATAACAAAAAGAGCTTTTTAGTATTTTTCCTAAGTTAGAACTCGAATTGTCTGAAAAGAAAATTAAAAAACCCATGGAACTTTCTTTTCATGCTAATAACAATGTTATTAGTATGATCTTTTGAACACCTTTGTTACTAATGCTATGGAAACGTCTAAGCTTAGGGAAGTTAGTTTTTTTGAAAATGATCTTTTTAATTCACTAGCTTTAAATAAGAAAATTTGCTTTGATGATACTTTATCTCCCATATGTGGTAATTCTAATGATACTTGTGATATTTTAAATCCACATACTGAAAGCATCTCTTTTAAAATACCTATAAAAATTGTTGAACGTGTTATAAACAACTATTATGTTGGAGATGGAACTATCCATCCCGGTGATCATTTGCTCTTTATACACAAATTATGCGGGTTGTTCAAGTGTGCAGGTATTACAACAGATCAAGTTAAGAAGAATTTATTCTCAATATCACTGAAAGGAAGAGTTGAATAATGGTATAAGCTGCTAAAGAATGGTCAAGCTCTTGAATGGGAGGAAATAGTACCTCTCTTTTACTCTAAATTTTATCCTCCTCATGAAGTTCATAAAGATAGGAATTACATTTATAATTTTCATCCACATGATGGAGAAATTATTTCCCAGGCATGGGGATATGGAAGTCACTAATGCTCAAATGTCCCATTCATGAGCTCCCCAGGAATATTATTAATAATAATTTCTATGCAAGGCTTTTAGGACATTACAAGGACTATCTAGATACTTGTTTAGAGGGATCCTTCACAAGTAAGGAGGTCAAAGCTAAGTGGGATCTTCTTGAAACAATTCAAAGCAATACCGAAGATTGGGATCACAACAAAGGTAAAGAACCAGGTATAAACTATGAGTATGATTGCATTAAGTCTTTCGCTGAACTGCTTATTTTCAAGAGCTTAGTGCTAAATATGGTCTTGATCCTCAAATTCTTATTGATTGTTTTAAAACCTTTGCTTCTCATATTAATGCTCCTAAATAAAAGTGGGACATGTATCATGAGCCTTTTAAAGACACTTGCATGGAAAATGAAATTGTTGTTAATGATAGCAATAAACATGCTCAAACCTCTGAAAGTACTATTTCTTATAAGCATGTTAATTTTTGTGGAATACATAGACCTTGTGAGAATAATCAAATTGAAGAAGAATATTGTATCACCCACAGGAATGAAAAAACTAGAATGTGGTATAGGGCTTTAAATGATCTTGGCAAAAAAGTTTGTGCCCTTTATCCTTTTATTTGTGAACTTTGCTTTGAAGTGGGTCATTTCAATTTTCAATGCTCAGGCCATAATAATAACCCTTCTAATCCAATGAGTACTACAAGTTTGTATTGTGATGACATGATCACTCCTAATCAGCATGATGAACTTACATTATTTTTGGGGTGTGAAGAGTTATCAAGAAAAACCTCTTTGGTAGATATGGGTGCTTTTGATATGAATAGTGTCCTACATGGTTGTCATCTTTATTGCATTGATAATTGCCACACGAATACTTACATATAAAATATTGTAGAAGATGAGATTTTACCAAAATATGACAGGACAAATATGTGTTTTGGTCTTATTAATGAAAAGGAGGAATCCTCCAAAGTATCTTCTATTGTCTCTAACAATGAACAAGGGTATATGGAGAAGCTTCCTTTCAAGCCTCTCCCTCCTAAAGAGAAGAAGAAAAAGAAGAAGAGGAGGAGTAAAAGGAGGGAGGAAATGGTATTTTCCTCTAAGCATGTAGCTCCTATTATAGTTTTTGATGAGTCTGAACTCGATGATGTTCCTATGCCTGTTACCTATAGTAGTGATCATGATTGGGAAAAGCACACTTCTTTTGATATTGAAAATCTCTTTGGTACCAATTCTGAAAATGATGATATTAATAGTTGTTGTACTATTAGTGCTATCCATGATCCTTCCAATGATGATATGTTTACAAGTGAACACACTTTGGAAGATAATAATTCTATTGCTTATGATGATACTACACCTCCAATATATGATGATTACAATGATGAATATGATATTTTCAGTCCACCTACTATTGAGGAGGAAAGTAATTATGATTATAATATGCCTCCTATATTTGATGATTATGGTGATGAGAATAAAAATGATAGCTATTTTGTTGAATTTGCTCCCACTACAATTAATAAGAATGACTATGTTTATGTGGGGAGTATTAATTCTTTTATGCATGTGGCTCATGATAAGAATGTTTTATGTGATAGTTATATTGTTAATTTTATTCATGATGCTACTGAAAGCTATTATGAGAGAGGGAAACATGGTTTTATGCATCTCAATAATATTAAGTTTTCCCTCTTTATGTTCAAAGTCTTGAAGTTGCACTTGTTTTGCATTCCTATGCTTGTTGTTTTGTGCTTTTATGACTTGTTTCTTTACAAGATTCCTATGCATAGGAAGTGGGTTAGACTTAAATGTGTTTTGAATTTGCTTCTTGATGCTCTCTTTTACTTCAATTCATATGTCTTATGTGAGCATCTTCTCAACCTATCATGCCTAACTTAAAGGCGTTAAAAAAAGTACTTACCGGGAGATAACCCAAAGTTTTAGATGAGTCTTGGAAGTTATTACCTCTGTAATAACCGCTCCTTATCCTTTTTATTTGCTTTTTGTGCCACGAGTAACCTCTAATGAGAGAGAAGTAAAGCTTGGGAAAGTTGTTGTCCCGAAAAAGATTTATGTGCTTCACCGTAAAAATTCTTGTAAAATCTCTGTACGTCCTTTTGAGGCGTGATTTTTTGTGCTTCTACCCCAGGTTGTTATATAACTTTCGTTAGTTAAACACTTTTTTATTTGAGCAACATAAGGTCTTCGAAAAATTTTGTCTTTACCAGCTGGTCTGTTTTGACAGATTTCTGCCATTTTCTGCATTTGCTTCTTGTTGGTTCCTTTTTGAGTTCTTTTGGGGAATTGAGCTTTTTGAGGGAAGTGCTACAGTAGCTAGTGTTCTAATGGGAGTTTATTGATGTTAGAACTGAACCTAAAGACTTATTATCTTGAATGCACTAATGTTGCTAATAAAGATTGTGTGAAGTTTTGTATGAAGGAAAAATTTCAGGTGTATGGAAGGAATGAGTAATGAGATGAAAGATGGACTAAAGCTCAAGCTTGGGGATGCCACGCGTGTCCCCCAAGTAACATCCAAGAAGTACAAGCGTCTAAGCTTGGGGATGCCCAAGGCATCCCCTTCTTCATCAATAAAAATCCCAGGTTTCTTCCAAACGCTTCATTTTTATTGTTTCATGCACAGTTGTGTTATTCTTGGAGCGTCTTCTTTCTCGTTTTTGTTTTGGTTTTTCGTTTGCTTAGTTTGATTAGTTTACTGAATAAATTGGTTGGACCCCCTCTTTCATGCATTGGTTTTCAAATAGTTTGGTTTGGATTGGAAAAGAGTAGGAAAGTTCATGCTTAAGTGGTAAAGAGAGCTTGTTTTTGATTGTGGCCTATGCTTTGTCATGCCATGCTTGGTATTGTTTTGGCTTTATGCTTAGTATTATTTTCTGTAGAATGACATGTTATAAACAATTGAGATTGCTTAATGTGCCTTGGAAGGATTATGCTTGGTTTTAGCATATTAAAGCATAGTATTGTGGTATTCTCCTTTGATGCTTTATTTGGGTTGACTTGGCACATGCTCACACCATGTTATGACTATCCCAAGTCACCATAGCCTTTATGATCCTTTAGTTTTCAACTTGTAATATCACTTTATGCTTTGATCAATGATGGTTTGTCGCTCTGCATGATTATGGCCATTATTGCTCTCTTAGTTTGTCGCTCCCAGTCTTTTGCTAGCCTCTGTAACCAAGTATGAGTTCCACTCATGCATCCAACTCCTTAAACCAAGTTATTCCAAAGAGTCCACCATTCCTACCTACTATCATATGCTATTCCAAGTATATTCATGCTTTTATCTACCTTCTAAATTAAACTTGTTATGAGAAAACTAGTGATTAAAGCTCTCACGAACTTGATGGCACACTTTACCTTTCTTGCATTTAATAAACTTGACCCATTGTGTCCTTCTTTGTTGCATATATGCTTGCGCTTTATAAGTTGAAATTAGCAGAACCATGTATCATGGGGAACGCTTTCAACATTGCACGTGTACTTTGTACCCCGTTGATATTATGTTCTTTTGCTTATGGATCCCGGTGGTGTGAAATAAAAGTGGAACTTGTAAGATCATGGAGTTTGTATGTGTGTTAGAGAAATGCCTGGGCCGCTAGCCTAAGCCATGCCTAATCATGGTGGAAACTTGCAGCATAACCATAATGAGCACTCTATGAAGCATCCTCAATAAAAACCTATGCAAATAGCAAATAAAAAGATCGCTGAGATGCTCATTGTCTGCTTGCCTTGTCATTTTTGATTATGGGATAGCTCCTGTATCATGTGCAAGGGGTACCCCGTTGGAGGTTCTTTATGATACATATATACTTACAATGACAAGAGCTTACTTGTGACTAAAGTTGAGTAGCATGAGGTTCGGTCTTCATAAGTAAGGGGCATGAGATTTTGACTTATAACTTGTCAAGCATATCCTCTTAGTTGTGTCACTTTAACCTTAATCACCTTAAAGATGCTTATGATAGGGGCAATGAGAGCTAAAAGCTAATTAGTACCATAATTTTTGGAAGCTCTTTATGAGACTTGAATTCTACTTCCTTCTATGAAGGCTTATCTTCCACTTTTATATTGAGTCTCCACCTTCTATCTTTATGCACCTACTTTAAGAACATAGTAGCCATTCTTAGTTCTATGTGCATTGTCCCAAGACTTGTTGACTGATTCATAGCTTTGATATTGCTTGTTTTAAACTATTTGTATCTAGTCACTCTTATGAACTTTGAAGGTGTCCTATGCATTTATATTTGCTACTCTATGAGGGACAAGCTGAATGCCACTATGCTATGTTTTATTTATGTGAAACAAACAAACGTCTTGCAAAGCATTGTTATTCATGAATCTTTTGTTTGTGCCTTTTCATCTTGCAACATAGTTGCTATGTCTTACTGTTAGAACTTTATCTTTCATGCTATGTTGAAGTACTATGATCCCAACTATCCATGTTTTAGAAATACTTTGATCAAGTTTATGATGGTGCATGTCACCTCAAAAATTATTCTTTCCTTTTATCACTTACCTACTCGAGGACGAGCAGGAGTTAAGCTTGGGGATGTTGATACAATGCAAACGTATCTATAATTTTTGATGTTCCATGCTTGGTTTTTATATACTTTCTTATGTTTTGTTCCAACTTTGGAGTACTTTTCATACACTTTCTTGGACTAACCTATTAACAAGATGCCACAGTGCCAGTTGCCTGTTTTCTGCTGTTTTTGGTTCCAGGAAAGTCAAAAAATGAATATTCTCGGAATTGGACCGGACAAAAGCCAAAGTCGATATTTTACCGGAAGACTCACGGAGCCAGAATACGAGACGGAGAGGGGCCAAAGGGCGGCCACACCATGTGGTGGCGCGGGCTAGCCTACGAGACGGAGAGGGGCTAAAGGGCGGCCACACCATGTGGTGGCGCGGGCTAGCCTTGGCCGCGCCACCAGGTGGTGTGGCCCCCTGGCCGCCCACCGACCTTGCCTCTTCGCCTATAAGAAGACTCCCGATGCGAAAACCCTAAATCGTCAAGCCTCCATCCACGAAAAGTTCCGCAACGCCGCCGCCACCGAAGGGCAGATTCGGGGGATAGAAAGTCTCTGTTCCGGCACCCTGCCGAGACGGGGAAGTGCCCCCGGAGCCATCTCCATCGATCTCCACCACCATCTCCATCGTTGTTGCTGATTCCCATGATGATGAGGGAGTAGTTCTTCCTCGAGGCTAAGGGTTCTACCGGTAGCTATGTGTTCATCTCTCTCTCTCTATGCATGATCATATTGTGATCATGAGCTTTGTAATCAAGTAGATCTACCTTGCTACTCAAGTGCTTTAATAGATCTCTTCTCTCCCCATGTGTGTGAAAGTGATAGCTTGCACACCATGGTGGCACTTAGGCTAGAGATTACAAATACTTGTTATGAGTTATATTTGGAGTTGGATGTATTTATGAAATTGTGGTGTTTGTTGGAACCATCTAGTGCTCAAGGTGACAGTGTGGGGTTATCTAGATGGGAAAGGCTTACTTTGAGGTGTGATGTTATAGCCCTACCATGGATTAGTGTCCAACCGGAGAGTAGTTAGGAGTAGTATCATAAAGAGAAGATATTTATATGAGAGTGTTCACTAGTGAAAGTATGATCCCTAGGCCTTGTTTCTTAGCATTGAAACACCGTTTGCTACTAGATCTGTTACATGTTTGCTTGTTGCCATTTTTATTTCAGTTTGCCTTTAGTCTCTTCCACGCCATCAAGCTATTTTCTAGCACCGTTACCACTTATAATTATTCATACCACTTGTATTTTACTATCTCTTCGTTGAACTAGTGCAGCTATACACCTGACAAGTGTATTGGGTGTGTTGGGGACACAAGAGACTTCTTGTATCTTGATTGTAGGATTGCTTGAGATAGAATACCTTTGACCACTTCCTCCCTGAGTTCGATAAACCTTGGGTGATCCACTTAAGGGAAAACTTGCTGCTTTTCTACAAACCTCTGCACTTGGAGGCCCAACAACTGTCTACAAGAATATAAGTGCGTAGACATCACTACACATGGATCACCTGTGGAGAAAACGTGGTGACCTGTTCAATGGTAAGGAAGAGCTCGAAAGAGCCCATGTCCGAGGAGCGGTGAAGAAATCGAGGAGCTTTTGAATAATTGGGTAGTTTGCCCTGCGCTGGGAAAAAACGACCGAGGACAAAGCCGTTGTTGGGTGTATGGAAAGCAAGGTCTGTTTTCTGGGACCTGCCATATTGGAAGGTCTTTCACACTCCCCATAGCCTCGATGTAATGCACATCACGAAGAACGTTGCCGAGAGTCTGCTTGGAACTCTACTGAACATGCCGAAGAGGACCAAGGATGGGCCGAAAGCAAGAAAGGACCTTAAATTGCTTGGCATCAAGAAAGATCTTCAGTACCCTGATAGTGATGATGATGATGATCAGACAGAAGGGACTCAAGGTCGCCGCAAAAGAGTTAAGAAGAATGAGGTGGTGCTTCGTGCTGCCTGCTTCACTCTGATTCTGGAGGAGCTCGAGCAGTTTTTCAGCTGCCTCCTAGGAGTGAAAGTTCCTGCCTGCATTCTTCAACATCATGGTGCATCTGCTTGTACATGTCGTGGACGACATCATCCAGCTCGGGCCGACATTCCTGCACAACATGATGCCATTTGAAAGGCTAAATGGTGTCATCAAAGGATTCGTTCGCAATAGGTCCCATCCATATGGAAGCATAGCCAGGGGCTTTCTGATCTACGAGTTCATCTCCTTCTATCAGAATTATCTAACCACCGAGAACGAGGATGTTGGAATACCCACCAAGAAGCACCTCGACAGGCTCGGTGGATATGGTCACCACGAGGGCTGCCGCTCACTTCATGTCAGCATTTATGGTCGACGCACCAATTTTGATAGGGCACACCGAGTCACTCTACGACACATTGAAGTGGTCGGCCCTTGGGTCGAAGAGCACAAAAGCTTAATCTAGCAGGAGTACGTCGACCAGGGCCGGTCGAGGAAGAAGGGAGACATAACCAGAGAGCACAACTCCAGCTTCACGGGTTAGTTCAAGAAAAGGCAACTAGACAATCCCCCACAGACGCCTTCTACGGAAGATCAAAAACTCATATTCTCCTTGTCGCAGGGCCCAGGGCACAACCTAAGGACCTATCAGTCATACGACATAAACGGTTATAGATTCTACACCGAGGAAAAGGACAGGAATAGTGAATATCAAAACTCAGGAGTAACTATGTTATCCTTTGCTGATGACGAGCCTACTGTCATGGAAGGATCGAGGAGATATGGGAGCTCGACTACTGTGGAGAGATCGTACCGATGTTCCATGTTAGATGGGCCAAGAATGTGGAAAAAGAAGGCCGGTATTTCACCACAATGGTTATACCAGATGCCAAATCGACGAAGAACGCCTCCGCAAAAAATGAGCCTCGGGTACTCGCTAGCCAAGCTGATCAATGCTTTTTTATTACCGACCTGTCAAAGCCCAACCATGTTGTAGTTAGGAGGGGCAAGAGGAGCATCATCGGAATGGAAGGAGCTGCCAACGAGCAAAACTTGGACAAAAACGGCGACCCAAAGATCGAAGAGGAATTCGACAAGTATTTCGACATGCATACTACTACTAAAGTAAGAAGGAAGACCACACTACCTACTAAAAGTTGTCCATTCACAAGAAGAAATATCAAAGTGCACTTGCTAAAGTATTCAACCGCGACGAAAAAGGGCAAGAAGATTGTGAAGAGACACTAGCTCGACATATCACATGACGACGTGTGACCTTTTTTGTGTATTAATTCATATGTGCTCGCAAATATATATTAGTTAGAGACTAAACATATATCGTGATATTCGTGTGGGTATATAAATTCACATGTGTTTGTGACAAGTACAATATATACATATAATAAATATGCATGTGTATGTGCCTGGTTTTAAATATATTTGTAACATATAATTTTTAAATAAATAAAAAATATTGATTTGAATAAATATGCATGTGTATGTGCTTGGTTATAAATATATTTGTAACATATAATTTTTAAATAAAGAAAAAAATATTGACCCAACCAGGATTCGAACCTAGCTGCCACAGGTCTGTGGCATATTTCTCTCGAATGCGCCACAGCAGTTTTAACTTAGCCACAAAAGTTTTAGCCACAGAAGTTTTAACGTCTATGGCGCATTCCTGAGAAATGCGCCACAGAACATTGGCACTTAGCCAAATAACTGGCTCACCCCTTCCCCTTTCCCCCTTCCCATCCACTTTCTTTTCCCCAATTAAACCGCGCCGGCCCGATGAACCCTAGCTCTCGCACCCACCCCGTCGGAGCCCGTGGAGGAGGAGCCCGTGGAGGAGGATCCCGTCCGCCCCACCGCTGGAGCCCGTGGAGGAGAGCCGCCACCATCGCCGGAGCCCGTGGAGGGGGAGCCCGTCCGTAGTGCGAAGGAGGAGGAGCTCGTCCGCAGCCACCTCGCCGGAGCCCGTGGAGGAGCAGCTAGCTCACCGTCCACCATCCACCTCGTCGTCCGCCGTCCACCTCGCCGTCCGCCGTCCACCAGTGTATGTAGTATTCACCATTGTTTAATTTATTGGAGAATATTCTATGTTTGAAAAAAGTAAAGCAGCAGTTAGATAGACAAGCAGCATGCATTCGAACACAACAAGAATTACAAGATAGAAGTTCGAAAGCAACTTATTGTAACCAAGAAGATCATTTTCTGTAGAATCACAGTATTGTAGCATTTCGATGTTTGCCTGATTGGTACTAGGAAATACAGAATGTCCAGTTCAAACCATAGCGAGTGATGTTGGGGCACAAAAATTCATAGTACTTAGTAGCGTACCCATGCAGATTTTAAGCACCCAGTAAGGAGATATTCAGATTTATTGAATTACTCCATGTCCTTAGTACTTGCACCTCATAGTTAATACCTACACATGGGATTCTTCCAGACACTTATACAACAATTTTAGCAAGCCAAAGCGCACAAGAGAGAGACTAGCAATAATGGAGTGGATAAGGAGCCAGCAACACAGCCATATAGCAGAGTATGCATCTTTTCACCGTAATTCCTTTGTCTCCGATGAGTGAGAATTTCAGACACTTCCAATTCTCAAAACTAAGAAAATCAAAGTACTTTTGTAAGATCAAATCAACACTGAAGGTCATCAGAGGTCCACATGTGGAGGGCCACAGAGGGCCCCTTGATAATAACATCACCAAAGTTCAGTGTTAATTGAATATGTTCACCAAGAAATGATTCCCTAATGTTTTATTGATAGCTTGTCCCAGGTTTTAGAACATGTCCTAGTTTATAATTGAATATGTTCATAGTAGAACATGTCCCAGGTTTTATAACATGTCCCAAGTTTAAATTGAATTGTCCCAGCTAGTTTTAATTGAATATGTTCACTAGGCTTGTTTAATTGAATTGTCCTAGTTGGTTTTAGAACATGTCCCAGCTGGTTTTAGAACATGTCCCAGGTTTTAATTGAATTGTCCTAGCTGGTTTTAATTGTCCCAGGTTCTAATTGAATTTCCGAGGCTAGTTTAACTCTCGGTGTTCCTATTTACTATTTGTTTATCCTTCACTCATGATGCAAGCTTAATTTAAAGTGACTCTGGATTATATTCAATACAGCAAGGTTTTACATGTGTTGCTACTGCTTATTGTTTGTTGTTTGTTGTGCTGCTACTTCTTCATTCAGGATTATATTCAGTACAGCAAGTACAATAAGGATTATATTCAGGAAATATTTAGTACACACATTGGTTCCTTGTGTTTATTGTGCTGCTATTGATTGTCGTGTTGGTGCTTGCTGGTGCTGCTTGCTAGTGCTACTGGTGGTGCTTGTTGTGCTGCAAATGCTTGTTGTGCTGGTGCTGCTGCTAGTTCTTGCTGGTGCTGCTGTGGTGCTTGATGGCAGGGCTGGCTCTATATTTTTCGGGTCCCTTGGGCGAAGTCGACAAAAGGGCCCCTAATGACAATATATATATATATATATGTACGTATAACTAGATATATAGACGATATATGTGCCAATTTCACTTGCAAAATATTTAAAAGCATATAACCACATGTTCATAGTCGAGATGTCTATAAATAATTGTCAAGAACTAAAGTATTGTGATATTTAGATAGAAAAAATAAAAATAGTAGGAAAACATAACAAGTATTTCATGCTAGTGAATACCTAAAAACCAGCCTCCAATGAGATCTTCGACAATTAAGCTTCAGTGCTTCGGAAAAAGCTTCTTCGCGCATTTCTAGATGCAAAATCATCAAGGACACTATCAAGATTAATGTTGTCCAATATATCCTTCTCAATACAACATGTAGCCAAGCCATTTAATCTGTCTTGTAACATAGTTGACCTCAAACAGTTCTTCAATAGCTTTATTTTAGAGAAACTTCTTTCAGCTGAGGCCACAGTCATAGGTGAAGTCAAAAGGATCCGATAGGCAACTGAGACATTTGGATAGCAATCTATGGCTGTAATGAATTGAAGAATCTCATCCGCTGACATCAAATTATTTGGCAAAGTTACGTGCAACACCTTTAACTCAGAGAAAAAATCATCAAGATAGACATCACACAAATTCTTATGAGTAAAAGTTTCTGCAAAAGTAGTGCAAGATTTTTGTAGATTACTATCATCCATGGACTTCAGATTCTTTGAGTTGAATAAGAAACCAAACACCTTTTAAAATTCCTTCAGCTGCTCAAATCAGCTATTCAATGAAGCAATTGTAGTGTCCACAATGACAAGAAAGTAAGAAACTCTAAAAGATTCAATAGCTGACAACTGCAATTCATCTTCTTCATCATTGATTTCATCAAAATGTTTCTTCCTTTTACTTTGACGTTTTGTACGTAATATTGGCTCTATGTCCATAGAAGATGCAAGGTTTTTGACACTTTTAATGCTAGTATCGAATCCTTCAACTCTGAACTTCTAAAAAAATTCAATGACCCCTTAAATGTGTTTGACAGTAGCATCAATGCACACAATTTTTTCCTGTAACTTCTTTCTCACCATATTTATAGAAAATAAAACCTCATGCCAAATAACCATACCAACTAAAGTCTCAAATTTCCCAAGTGCTTTGTACAAAGATTGAGCATCACTAACCGTAGCTGGATCATCAGTAGAAGCCTCCTCTAATTTCTTCAGAGCTGATCTTACTTGGGCAGTTTGGAACCTTATAGGTTGCACACTATTTATTCGACTCACCCAACGAGTATCTGATAATGGTTTGAGAGTCATATTTGGAACATTATCAAGCAAAATCTTCCACCTCCTGGTAGAACGTGCAAACGATACATATATACGCTGGATAATACAGAAGAATGAAATAGCTTGTTCGCATGATTTCGCCATATCACAAAGAGTGAGATTCAAACTATGGCATGCACATGGCATGTATAATGCTTTCGGGTTTACTGTAAGCAAACAATTTTGAACACCTTGCTTTTTTCCCTTCATGTTGGAACCATTGTCATAACCTTGCCCCCTCACATTAGCAACATCCAAGTCAAGAGCATCCAATGTATCCAACAATACATTAAAAAGACCTGATCCTGATGTGTCATCAACCTTTATGAACCCTAGGAAAAATTCCTCCACTCTCGGGATGTCAGTTGATATATTGACACAACGCACAATTAGCTTCATTTGTTCTTCATAGCTCACATCCGGGGTACAATCCAAGATAACAGAGAAGTACTTGGCATCCTTAATGATCTTTAACATAACCTTTCTCATAGCATCAGCAAGGAGCGAGATCAACTCATTTTGAATGTTGTGGCCAAGATAATGATGATGAATTTCATTGTTTTGAATGCGCCTAATATGTTCTTGTATCACATGATCAAATTCGGCAATCATTTCAACCGTGCCTAGAAAATTTCCATTACTATCTTGATACAACTTCTCATTTGACCCTCGAAAGGCCAAATTATGTTTTGCAAGAAACTTCACTGCAGCAACTATTCTTTGCAAAACCTGTCGCCAACGCTCTTTTTCTTTTGTAACCAACTGTTGCATGTCATCATCAATTGTTTTCTTTTTGCTTAACCTCAACCTTAGTTCATTCCATGTATTCATATTTGTCAAATGCTCAACACTCTTCTCATGATCTTTGAGTCTTGGACTAAGACGCTGCCAATCCCTCAATCCATCAGATGCTAGCATAGACTTATTATTATTTGATTTGAACAACTTGCAACAAAAACAGTAAACTTTGTCCACCTCTTTGGAGTAAACCAACCACTTTCTATCAACAACCTCACGATTGGCTAACTTTCTAGAGTAGTATTCATAAGAAAATGTGTACCTTTGTTATCCGTAGGGAACTCCATACCCAATTCTCTCATAGGCCCCTTTTCAATTAAAATATCCCTTTTGCAATTATCAAGATTATCCCATGTTCTAGGATCATAGATTCATGAAAGAGAATCATCTTGTTCATCACTATTAGGAGCATCTGCATGGCAAACAAAAGATTGTAATTAGTTACTTACGTACACTTGGAAAAATTGACGTTAGTTAGTTATTTACCGTTTTTCGGGGATTGTTCATCACCACTAGGAGCATCTTGTTCTTCTCCCCTATTGTCCTTATTAACATTAACATCAACATCCGTAGGGCAAAAAAAATATTATAATTAGTTACTTACTTACACTTGGAAAAATTGACGCTAGTTAGTTATTTACCGTTTTCCGGGGATTGTTCATTAGCCTCAACATCTGCATTTGAATTATTCTCATCATCTTCTCCAAGATTGGATTCTTGCCTTTGATTACTATTGTTGACATCAATACTACTTTTTGTTGGAAAAAACTTATTTAAAGCGCCTCTTTGTGAATCAATAAGCTGATTCTCTCTTTTGTTTCCTCTTTTTCGCAGCACCCGACAATTGCTTCCCCATCGTAACACCTATCACAGATTGTAATCTTAAAAATTATAACCGTAATTGACTATGACTAATTGAGGGATTAATTAGAAATTATAATAATTAGATGAGGGATTAATTTGAAAGATTAAAATAGGCAGACGTATAACTTATAGAGGGAAAACGGCGACAGCGAGTGTCGCTCGCGCGGTCGCGCGCGAGATGGGCAAACGGAATCACGGGCATGGGAATCGGGAGATGGCTGAGTGGCGATAGGCCCTACCGTCCTGGACCCCTGGCTCGTGAGTCGTGGCTGGCGGCAACAGACGGAGATGGAGAGTTGGGCGTGAGGCATCGCGTCGAGAACCAAAAGTCAAGAGACGACAGACGAGAGGCGAGGCGAAAAGCGAGAGTGCGAGATGGTCCCGCGAGGCCGTGACCTTTCACTTCATGTTCATGATGGATCAATCGGAATTCTAGACTAAGACGGGATCGATCTCATCTCCGGATCGATCGGGAATTCTAGACTGAGACGAGGCCTGCTCCTGCTCCTGCTCGCGATGGCAGCTGGGCCTGGATTTTTTTTCCGATTAACGCCTGGGCGGCTGGGCCTTCTTGGCTGCATACAAATTCTTGCCCCCCCCGGCTTGGACCCTTGGCGGTCGCACAACCCTGCCATGGGCCTAAGCCGGGCCTGCTTGATGGTGCTGCTGTGGTTTTGCTACTGCTTGTTGCTGGTGGTGCCTTTGTGTGTGTGTGTGTAAAATGTTTGTAGGGATTTCACTTCAATTGAGTTGCCCATTTATCCCAAAGTGTCGATTCACTTCTGTTTCGGTTGAGAAATGGGCACTCCTAGGTCAAAAAATTAGCAAAGGTCATGCCGAATTTTTTGGCCGAGATTTGTGCTAACTTTTTGCCTCTTTTTAATAGAGTAGTGCAAACATGTAGAGCAACAACGAGGTCGGTCCTTCTAAGCACATGATCATCGTCGAAGAACAAGATAGACAGGCCAACGAGTCATCCTGGCGGGGGTCCCAACAGGAGGAGGAGGCGATGAGGATGACACCACCACCAGAGGAGGAGGCGACTGTCGCCAGAGCTGCTTGGGCCAATGAGGGAGGAGATCCTGATTACGAGGGGGACGAAGACGACTACGATGGAACTAGTGAAGGCGGCAACAAAGAGGATGACACCACCGATGGCGGCGCCCGCACCGATGGCGGCGAGCGCATGGATGGCGGTAGCGGCAACCTGGACGCTTCTTAGAAGAAGAAGAAGAAGAAGAAGAAGAAGGAAAAGAAGGAGCGGAAGGTGCCAGTGCTCGCCACCATCTGCGATGAGTTCACTGAGGTCACAGAAAGTGGCCAACCCATTGCGCCAGAGGCGATTGCTAAAGGGTACGACATGCAACTCGGGTGCATCGTCCGGGAAAGCATGTCGATCAACACGAAGTACATCAGACATGCTGACAATGCAACTTTGGTCAATAACCTCCTTAAGAAGCTTCACAAGCGATACAGATTCCCAGAGCGGTTTAGAAACCTCGAGAGAAAGAACTCGGTGAACAAACTAGCCCTCACGAAGATGAGCAACGCCTTGAGCAGCTGGAAAACCCGGGTGAAGAATAGCATTGACAAAGGTGAAAGCTAGGAGGTTATTTGTAAGAAAAATCCGATGCTCGACGAAGAGGAGTTTAAGATATTCAAGGCGGATATAGCTACCGCTGACGCTATACATTGGACTAACTGGGGCAAGATTATGCGGGAATAGAACATAGGTAACCACCGCCTTGGAAGCGGCGGTTACAGGGGGAAACATGCCATTTGGGAAAAGGAGGACGCCGAGCTTGAACGCCTTGGTAAACACAACCCTTGGCTTAAAATCACGGACTTGCAGCTTAGGCAATTTGTCCGGGCCTGCTACTACCTGGACAAGGAAACAGGGGAGTTCATCACCAACGATCCGTAGGTGAAGGAATTTGAGAAGAAGCTAGTAAGGAATTTATCGCTGATCTCAAGTCTATTGTGTTCTAATTAAAATAATGAAGCCAAGAATCTAAATGGTTCACCTTTCCTTGTCTCTGTAGGAGGAGAAACTGAACGCTCCTGCCACAGAGTCATCCTAGGATTCGACGGAGCCGTGGGACATGGTTTTCAACAGGGCGACGAATGCTTACAAGAAGAGGGACAAGGGGTTGCCACCGTCCTCAGCTGGCCGTGTGTCCGGCTTCGGTACGAGCATGAAGTTCAGGGAGTACTACAAAGAGGACGCCAAGAAAAGAAGGGAGAGGAAGAACCGGTTAGTGGCTAAGGGTAAAGCCACTGTTGAAGAGCTAAAGATGAAGGTGCAGACACTGGAGGAGAAGGCGGTGGACGATAAAACGGTGGACAAGTTAGTGGAAGAGAAGCTCCGTGCGATGACCCCCCCTGAGTTTTTCGAGGGGCTTACTGCTTGGAATGCGGGAGGTCGACAGGGGCCGATACATCTGCCCAGCTTAAGCGGCAGCAACTCGGGCATCAATGTTACCATGTCACCGGACCTGGTGACCCTGTCGGCCGTCAACGTCGGGACGCAGCCGCTCGTTTTGGTCACACCGACACCCCTCCTGCCAAAGATACCAATAAGGCGCAGTCGACGGCGGTGGTGCTTCGTGAGGCACCCGAGCGGGAGATTTCCAATGATGATAGGCCGGCCGCCGGCATCGGCCGTGTATCTACATTAGCTGAGCTCCACACCATCACCAAGGTAACTAATTAGTTAGTGCATGGCATCTCCTTTATGTCTTTGATGCATGACTGCTGCCATCTCATGACGCCCAACAACATGTTTTGCTTTAGGACACTTCTTGTGTACTCCTGCTTAAAGATGTCGGCGGTGAGTTGAAAGATGTTGCCAAGGGCACTCTCATACAACTGACGAGTCGCACGATGCACAAAAATCTAATGGATGATGACGTGATGAGGGTCAGGTTAGCTCGGGTGTTGCCAGGGTGCAACGACATGGACCCCCCCTTTCAACCTCAGGGAGCTAACGAACACAAGACCCTTGGAGAATGCTACAACTGGCCCTTGACATGGCCGAAGACCCAGATTCGTCTTGCGGGGGAGAGCACCAGCGCCACCTCTCGATTGATCGTCCGTCCACCACCTCGGAAGCCAGCAGCCGCCGTCGTCACCACCACCAGCCGTCACCAGCAACTCTTGGTAGCGTGTGTACCGCCACATGGCAAAGACGTTGTGTCGCAACCGCCGTCGCCCCCGCTACCACCACCATATGATGGCACCCATGAAGATGATGATGAATTGGTCAACGTTGGTGACTTCATCAACACCGGCGCCGACAAAGGATTGTATATGCCTTCTGTGGATGAAGAACCCTTCACAGCTCGCGACCATCAAGCTGGTCGGCCCAATACATGCACACAGCGTCTGGTCTTCCATGGTATTTCTCAAGAGACGCCTCCGGCCAACGATCCACCACAGGAGAAACCGGGATTGGTTTTCAGCCCCAACACACTCCGAAAGGCGGCTGGTGAGCAGATGGTAGTGGCTGACACTGTTGTGAACAAGAAGCACTATAGGAAGAGAGGTAATAATAAGAAGAAGGGTGCGAGCCAGCCTCTTTCGAAGAGGATTCGGGCTCAGGACGCCGTCGTCGTACCATCCACACAATATGGCTTGCCCCGAGTGCATATAGCTGGTGATCCGATATTGACTCCAGATATGCTCCACATGGCGGTTGGAGGCATGTTAACTTTGCACGAGGGTGTCAAGACACTAGAGGGCCTCCTTCTTAAAGACAAAGATCCAAATTACCCGGTTTTCACGGCCAATGTGCCATTGGACGTGGTCTTCGTCGATGAACCCCCCGTGGATATATTCTTCATAGCGTATGAGGACATATTCAAGTTGTTTCTCACGAAACGGCTGGACTATAACTTGGTCCGCCTATACGCGCTCAATCTGGCGATCAAGATCAAGAGAGAGAGTACCCCAGAAATCACGATAGTGGATCCCTACTACATGTGGGACAGCCAGTTGGTCGAAGGATCAGAGACACGGACCAAGGCGACGGCATACCTCGAGAAGTTCATGGTGGACAACAAGAGGAAGGACACACTTCTTTTTCCTTTCTTTCCCGAGTAAGTACACACACTCCCTCATCGCCGCCGTAACTTATGCATTTCTTATAGATTTCTTCCTTTGCTCTTTTTCCAACATTCCATTCCAATTGTGTTGCGCAGAGACAAATACTGCACACTCATCATCCTTGCCCCGAGGTATTCGCTAGCCACGTATTTTGACTCGGGGAGTTTGACGAAGAAGAAAGACTACACCAGAATAAGGGGTGTTCTCAATGAGGCTCTCGAGGGCTACGCCAAGAAGGGATGCACCTTCGTAGATAAGGGGGAATGTATCAAGGATGGCAAACACGTGTTCAAGAACGTGCTCGAGTTCCCCTGCGTCAAGCAGTCGACTACTGGTGCCAAGGAGGCCTTCTACGTCCTCCAACGCTGCCATCTAGTCTCCGAGGATGGGCCGAAACTTTGGTGCGAATCGACGATGATGATCTTAGAGAAGACTTCCATCGCATTCAGATGAAGTTGTCACAAATCATCATTAAAGATGTTAACAGAAGGGGGGCCTACAACAAGCCAGAGGGTTGAGTAAGAGGGAGATCGAAGAACGCCTCCGTAATCAGGGTGACACAAGGACGTGGATGACGAAAGAGGGCTATCTACCATTCTCGAAGCTAAGCGGGAAGAAGTCTTCATGATCGATGTGTGCCTCTAGCATGATCCAGTATGTGTATATTCTTGATGCACGCCTGATGTAGTGTGTGTGTCATAAACTTTACTATCTTGTGGATGAAATGGTCATTGTTGTTAGACTTAAACTACCCTGTGGTCGTGTTGTCGTTGAACTTATTGCTTCCATGATGATCGCGAGATGCTATCTTTTAGGTTTATGGATCCTTTGTTTTATATTTTATGAACATATATATATATGGATGTGAACCCTTTATTAATTATTTTCGTTGTATTTTTACTAATATGCCTTGTCGTCTATAGAGATGGCGACGAGGCGGTATGTGGTGTACATGGATAGGGTTCTAGGAGTCTACGAGGAGTGGGAGGATTGTCACAAACAAGTGAACAAGTTCAGCGGCAACATCTACAAATGATACGCGACTAGAGAGGAGGCGGTAGCGGAGTGGAGGAACCACCTGTGGAAGAAGAACCGGATGAAGATATTGGTCGGGCTCATGCTCTTGCTCACCATCATCCAAGCTGTATTCTATTTGATCCTAGTGTAGACGGCGGTGACCACTTCATATTTGTAATGTGAGATGATATGAACTTTGTATTCGGCACTTGAGTAAAAATCTGGCACTTGACACTATATATGTATCTCGATCGGGCTCTAAGTGTTTGTATTATATATATGTCGGTATTCATGCATCTACTACTTGTGCAATGTACTGTTTATACTCATCTGGATAAATACTGTATAAATCCTATATAAATACCTGATTATACACCAGGAACGTATTTTACTTTGAATACGTGTTATATAGTCAGTGGCGCATATATAATTATAGTCAGTGGCGCATATGATTTCTGTGGCGCATATTAAGGAATGCGCCACTGAACTTGCTCTTGTGGCGCATATGTAGAAATGCGCCACAGAAGTCTGAGACTTCTGTGGCGCATGTCTATATGCGCCACAGGAAGCAATTATCTGTGGCGAGGTAACAGTGGCGACTAGGATATGCGCCACAGAAGTCTCATTTCCATGCTCCACAGATAAGTTGTTTCCTAGTAGTGCAAGTAAGGGGACAACCTCTAGCTCATCCTCCCCTCCTCTTCAGGATAATAGTCAGATCCAGAGCCTTCATCCTTGCTCTTTTTAGGGGAGAATTCAATGGGATTATGCATAAACAAGGGGCCTAAGACCCATTTTTTGCATCCGCGCATTGTTTCTCGTGATGTTTTCCAACCGTGTTTTTTCCATGGGATGCAATTGTGGTTCTATCATGAATAAACAACTCTTTAGTAAGCTACAAAAATCTAACATATGTCCTATGGTATTGATTGTTCTATACTAATCATAATGTCCAACAGTCCACTATGAGGAACTTCTACTCTAAATCTTATATCACAAGACTAACGATGAAGCAGTCAAAGCAAAGCAAGAGACAAGACGATGAACAAGCTGGACAATTCACCAATTGGTTGCAGTAATAAGCAGAGTGGGACAATAAAACATAAGCAGGATAAGCAGCAATAGTGCAATTAAACAGGAAACATAACCTACTGTACTGATTGTTCTATAGAACTCATCATGTGATATCTCACTAGGATCAGTTTCTACTATGATCATAAGGCATATGATGAAGCAGCCAAACTAATGCAAAAAGGCAATATGATGCAACCTTTATCACACGCAAACAGATCATAAGCTGAAATAGTAGACACGTTCTTAAAGAGGATAATCACAATAAAACATAAGCAGGATAAGCAACTATCCTGCAGATAAACAAAATATAACTTATCGTGCTGATTGTTCTATAGTAATCATCATGTAATAGAGTCCACTATGAGCAATTTATACTCTGACCAAAAGACATAGGATGAAGCTGCCAAACCAATGGAACAACCAAGATAATGCAAACTTTATCTATATGTAAACTGATCATAAGTCGAATACTCTGAATCTCACTTGTCAATTGGTTGGCTGGTTGCACTAATAAGCAGGGCAGGACAATTAAACATCAGAAGGATAAGCATCTTTCATGCAATTAAAATAGGAAATTAAACAAGTCATGACATATGATGTTGATTGTTCAATAGTAATCATCATGTAAAACAGACTACTATGAAAAATTTATACTCTGCTCATCAGACATGTCATGAAGCAGTCAAACTCATGCAACAGACAGGATAATGCAACCCTGATCACAAGACTTGTAAAATCACAAGCAATTTCACAAGCAGAACAAATAAGAGAGAATAACTGCAACAAAAAGGTAAATTGGTGGCATGAACAGGATAATGAACAATATTTCTCAGGCAAAGTAAAAAAAATGAGAATCGAGGATGAGCGTGTTTCCTTGCCTGCAGGTTGTAGGGCCTTTTTGATACCACGTTTCTTGCAGTGACCCGGGGCACGTGGCATTGATCTAGACGGCAAGGTAGCAGACCTCATCGACGAGGTGGGCGACAAGGTGGACGGGCCTTGTCAGTGTGGTGACGAGCCTTGTCAGCGAGGTGGACGGCGATCTGGCCAACTTTGCAGGTGAAGTGTACAACGAGGTAGTAGAAAAGGTCAGCCGGCTGTTGGCGAGGTGGATGACCGACGAGGTCGACAGACGTGGTGGAAAACCGAGACGGTGAGGAGGGGCTAGGGTTTGTGCTAGGGTGACGGAGAGGTTACTACTAGAAGGACGGACGGAGACAAGGGGATTAAAGGCAGATGGCGGAGGGATGGACAACGGCGAGGGGAAAAGGGGGAGGACAGCGGGGTGGGCAAGGGGAAAAGGGGGATGATGGCGGCACTAAGGGCGGTGGGGCAATTTGGATCTGTCTCATTTCGGCGAGGGGATAAAAGGGGTTTGGAATAGATTACGTAAATGACCTTTGTGTGAATGCTTGGGAGGCGCTGTGCGGGTGGGCTCAAACGTAATTACAGCTCGAGAAATTTTCGTTTGCGTAGAAACTCTCCCGCGCTGGCACCAAATTTTGCGTGGGCGGGAGGATCTGACCTGGGAATTTGGGGTTGGTGTCCTGGTCGTCGGATGCACGATGGAGGGTTCAAAAAAATTAACCATATTTTAGAATGTCTTCACTAAAAAAACCTTGGTGAAGAAAACTATAAATTATTGATGGATAAATCTTGAAAAAAAGCAATAATGTGGACTACTAGTTTATATTTCTGGCTTGTATAATGATCTCAGGAGAGGTAAGTATTTTGGATAATATATTCAAATTTATAGATAAGATTCAAAATGTGGTTTATTTTGAACAATGGATTTCTCCAAATTAGGGTTGAATGATGGACTTTTATCCTTATTTTGGTTAGTTTTAGGTCATAGCAACACATATGGTATATATCAAATTAGTTTGAGCCCAAAGAAGATGCATCACTACACAGACCAAAATACATAGGAAAATTAAAGGAGCTTCCACATATATCCATGTGAATGACTAGAGTATAGTGGATATATCAATGTGGTTACAACACATGCATGACTCTAGGGGTCAGGGGTTAATGTGTGTCAAGACTAAATTAAATTAAACATCATCTTATAGGAAATAATAAATAACCAGCTTTCAATTCCATGTTGCACCAATGTGACAGAAGCGTTAAGTTGCATCACAGAATCCACTGGAGTTAGATATCAATGTGTGGTATATATTATTAGAAAAGAACAAATGCAATGATGTGTGGTCATCATCATGTGTGGTCTATCAACAATGACTCTGGTGGCCATATCAATAATGTGGGTTAGGAAAAGAACACATCATTTACAAAATATGACTCTAGGAGAGATCCATGGTTGTCATAGAGACTAAGAACGACACATGGAAATTAATTAATAAAGGAGCTTCCACACATTGCATGCATGGTTGCACCAGTGTGACACAATTTGTGCATCATCATAGAAGAATAATCTACTTGAGTATATATATACATGTGGGCGGTCATGTGTACATATAGCTAGCTAGAGATATATCATTGTGGTTTTGGAAAAGAACAGTATATGCAATGTGGTCATGTGGGATTAGTGGCTCAGGTGGATATATATAGGTGGATATATATATATATATATCAGTGTGTACTAGGAAAAGAACACACACATCGATCATGCAATGTCTCTAGGGGATATTGAAGGGTTCGTAGTATGGAAAACAAAAAATTTCTACCGCAAGAACGAACAAAACCCAGATCTAATCTAGATAAAAGCCAAGATCTAATCTATTAGACATGTGCAACGAGATAGATCGGTACTAACCCTTGTAGATCCGAAAGTGTTACGAGATTGGATCTCGTGGTTGATGTAGTCGATCACTTGCCAATCTCAAGATGATGTCCTTTAGCCGAAGCTTGATGGAGTCGTTGGAGAAGTTGTCCTCGGATATCCGCATGGGATATTTTCTATCCTTGGAGTACTTATGCATCAACTAGACACGGTGCTGTAGGGGTTGGATCCATCCCGTGAACCAGCACATGGCTAGGTCTAAACTGGTCAATCCTCCGTCTACCAGCCACTAGATCCTCCTTACAGCGCGAGAGGCCTCATCGTCGGACGGGAGGAGGCCTTGGGATCTCCAGGTGGGGGCCTCGACGGTAGCGCCGTCGACAAAGTCGGAAGATTAACCTTGGTGGATGGCTAGAGGGATATCTGGTCGTAAAAATACGATCGTTGTCAGTTCTTGTAAGACTCATGACCAACGATGTTGGGGAATCATCGGTGAGGATGGATCTTAAAACTGATGGTTCCGCAAATCCACAGTTCTTCCTTCGATTCTACGGACTCTCTCTTGACGATGAAAAAGTAGATGAACAGATCTAACCTAGGCTTAATTCCTGTGTATCCTTTGCACAAAGCTATGAAGTTGTTGAGTAGAAGGATGTTGTTGGGAGAGAGGTTGTGGGGAAGTACCTGGAAGTGTCGCAGGATCTCGAGGAAGAAGTCGGAGACTCGCAGGCTAACACCATGCACTAGCTGGGACTTGAGGTAGACCTTCTCTCCGGCTTGGTGAGAAGGGACCACCTCGCCTGCCGGTGCCAACCGCTAGACCAAGCCCTTCGTCACAAGGAGATACCCTTCTATGATGAGTTCTTGAAACTGCTCGGCAGAGAGGTCAGAACCCCTCCACACTCCGTTGTGGGAGTCAGCATCTTCCTCAGCAGCATCAGGCACCACCCGTTTCTGGTTGGGAGATAGGGATCACCACTCCCTCCAGCAGGACGGAAACTCCACGAGATGGCTCAACCATAGCCTCGGGAGCCACCGCCGTTGAAGGAGCACTGCTGCTGCTGGCCATTGCGTGGATGGAGGAAGATTTGGGGGAAAAGAAGTGTCTGTCTAGGGTTTTCCGCTAGAGAGCTCGAACGGTCGCGCGACGAGAGGAAGAAGAAGGTGCAGGGGAAATGTGGGTAAAAGAACATACTCTAGCCGCAGTAAATATTTATAGACCCAAGCATCAAGATTCGTGCATGAAAGATCTAACAGCTACAGCATCGACAACGTGTGGGCGAATGTGCGTGGTAATTTCGCCATGTCCCCCAATTTGCCGCTTAACATTTCAGATTTTGCGCGCGTGAAAATAGCTAATGATTAATTCACTGCTATATACATAAGTTTCGAGGTAGCATAGGTTGTAACCTATGTCACCTTCTGACCGTTGTAGTGGAAGAGTCACGTCTGAAGATTCCATGGAAGGCAGAAACTATCCGACTCTGGAAGGAAGGACTTGAAGAATCTCTGACTTACACGATAAAGACGGAGAGGATTGCAGGGTTCCGTGGGATACCTTCGAGATATTGCTTGATGAATTGCCGATATCACCTAGATGGAGCATTCAATATTAAAGGCAAGATGGCGCAAGATCTCAAAGTCCTCCGGGGCTACTGTTGGGGATATGCTAAATGGGTATCACCATTGCATATTTTTAATCCGGCTAACCCGGGTGGCCAGCAGTTGGTAGAAAGGCCCATAGCATGTTGGGCGGCCCAGTTAGACGGATCTAGAACGGAGTCCCATGCCGGAGAAAGAAAGGCTATGTCACAGTCACTGACCTACACGGAGCCTTGGAGTATAAGACACTAAGACTAGTCTGTATTAGTGTAGGACTCTATAACTTATTCGGCAAGGTCTTTTCCCTGTAACCCTAGGTTCTGGCGCCTTTATAAGCCAAATCTGTGAGAGCCTTTAGGGTACAACGTACAATGATTAACAACACCTCGCATAGCGAATCAATCCCTATAACTCGGTGTATTGCCATTATAGTGATTTATAGCAGGAGTAGAGTTTTGCCACGGTCGCGAGAATTAAACCTGGGTAAGCTATATTACCTCGTACTCGTCAACTCACCGCCTTCCCCCACCTATCTAAATAGGCTCTGTGAGGATCCCTCCATGGCGTACTCATCGGCAATACCACGACACCTAGGTTTAATCGAATCCTTGGGAAACAATGCTAAAAGGAAAATAATAAGGCACGTCTACAAGACTTGTTTCTTCGTTTTACCTTCGTTTATCGGACCTTTCTAGTTTACTTTTATAATGTGGTTGTATCAATGGATGGAGATAGGCCAGGGTTGAAGATTCACCTGTAGCTGCACATCATATGGGATAAAGATAGTAATACACATATTCATGTGCAATGTTTTAATATAGATAAGATTTGTGGGCAACACATCCCGATATACTAGAGCCCCTGCAATTCACATGCATAGCAATAGTCTTTTGATCCAACCATATGCACCACGAAGCACTGGGCTACAAACAATTATTAAGTGAAAACACAGATCAAATCCTTAAGAAGTGATGTTACTGTTGTTCCCCAATGGAGATAGACGAACCAGGGGTCACGGTGAGATAGTCGGGTTGGATCCAACCAACCAGAGTAGAAGCACATCTTGTGTGCATGGCGTTGGAGTGACATCATCAACCGAGATATCCAGCCGAGGGTGACGTCGAGGCCAATCAAGCTCAAGGCTCCGCATCCAGACCAACAGCTCGTCGGTGTCCTCCCTGGAGCCGTATATCTTCAGGTCCCAGTTCTGCCGATTGGACTCCATGTTTTCAAAGGCCGGGAGGTTGATCCGGTCCACGTCTGTCTGATTCCGCACATAAAAGTATGACTGCTGCCAAAGTTTGATAGTGTTGTGTAGCCGGAACTTCGGGTAGACGCTTTGTGCGCGGGAATAGATAGATGCGCCACCGCAGATGGCTAGCGGGCCCTTTGACCACTACTTCTGCGCTCGGATAAGGAAGAGCCAAAGGAAGAGGCCAAGGTCCAGCTAGTTCCCGAGGTAGCACTCGCAGAAGGTCACGAAGTGCGCCAAGGTTCCAATTGTGTTTGCACCGAGGTGGTGCAGCCGAAGATCGTAGAAGGCGAGGAAGGTGAGCAAGAAAGGATGGACAAGGAGAGCAAGGCCGCGGGACAGGTGCGAGAGGAAGAAGACCCTCTCGCTGTCACCGGGGTTCAACGATTTCTCCCCTGTCGGCGCGAGCAACACCTCGACCTCCGTCACCGCCGGGAGAACCCGGGACCGGCGATACTTCTCGATTTGGTCAGCGGTCACCGTGAACCATACCAGGCACCATGACTCTCGCCCATGTTCTCCATCGTTGCCAGCACCGAGATGCGGGGGCCTGTCGTCTCCGGTGGTCAAGCGCGAGCGGTGCAGGGAGAAACGAAGGTAGAGGATGAAAAGAAGAGGAAAAGAGGAGAAGGCAGAGCAAAGGAGAGGGGGCGCATGCGAGTGATGGTCTCCCAGACCACTATTTAAGGACGAGGGAGCACAACCGCTCCATGCGCCCCATGGAAACCATGGGCCGCGCTTCACCTCCCCCGCTGCTCAGGTCCCATGCGTCGGTACGATGCTCAGATCCCGTGAGGTACGCCACAGTATATGCCACACCCTAGCCTGCCGCCGACGGGACGTAAAGGCAGCGCCATAATGAAGACCACGATGGAGACGCCAGGAACCACAGAGGCAGCCGACATCGTACCCGTGTCGGTCGGGGGTGGCTACCACTGTTCCAGTGTTGGCTAGGGGCATCAGCCACTATTCATGTGTCAGTCGGGGGGAGTGACACTATAGACGAGCTCACCACGGTGGAGCACTATAGATACTAGCCGATTCGGGCCCGCATGTGGGACCCACTAGACAGCCAACCATGTAACCGTTACCCCGATAGTATATAAGGGGTGGCGAGGTCTCCGTAGCGAGGGTTGGACTCTGCTAGATCATTAGGCCTCATACAGCTCAAGGAGCGCTTGTAGTTCTTGTGTGTTTATCATCCAGATAGTCAAAATCGACAGGAGTAGGAGTTTTACCTCTCGCAAAGGGCTATAAACTTGGGTACTTCTTGTGTCTCGCTACACTTGCTCGTACCCAATCTCGTCTGCAGACGCTGTCGCTAGCTTCCCTGCTTGTTCCTACCCTCTATCAAGCCTGCTTAGGCACTGCAGTTCCATATACGACGACAGAACCAATACATGCGTGTGCTGCGCAAGGAGAGTGGTGACAACCATAGAAAAAGCCATCCAGGGTTCTAATCCCTCTCACAGGTGACTTCTTCGGTCCGCTTCGCCTCCGGTGGGTATGGCGTATAATGGCCTCTCGCCGGTGGGAAGGTTCACGTATTTTGTTTAGACTGTTTTCAGTGTCTTTCTTTAGGATGTTAAGACGGTGGCTACGTCCTCATGTCAGAATAAGGTCTTGTCCGTCCTATCCTTGCTCTGCTAGTGCGCTTAGCACCGACGGAGGACACATGAAGTCGTGTGTCTCACGGATCCCTTAGGATCCAGTCTTTTTTCGTATTTTTTGTGGTTTAAGGTCAGTCTTTTTCGTTCTACGATTTTCGTCATCGGCGATGATTGTTGCTCTAGTGCGCTGATCCCTCGGGGACTTAGCACGAGGACTTCCCGTCCGTCTACTACAACAAGCTCTATTACAGCAAGTTTTGCCCGGCTCCGGTGATGGAGGGGCGATGACGGTGGCGCGCCTTTGGCTCGTCGTAGTATATGTAGTCGTGCTAGGTGGTGCAATGACCTACTTATAATTTTTATTACTTTTGGATTCTTTTGTACCACGGTTGATGATTATTAATGAATTGGTGAAATTCAAAAAAATAAATATAGAACGAGCCACGATGCTTTCCCTAGAGAAACGTTCTAGTGTATCTAAAAAAAGAAGTTCTAAATGTTCTTCACAAAACTCTTTTCGTCTTTCCAAAATTCCATTTCCGCGAAAAACGGGCACAACTCGTGTCTTGGCTTCAGTTTCTCGGGTACGCGCCTCCACAACCTCCGCAAATCCCAGAGCCGTCGCGAACCCTAGAAGCCGTACCATGTCGTCTCTGCTGCGCTCGCCAAGCATCCGCCGCGCTCTCTCGGCGGCCTCACCTGGAGGATCACAGGGAGTTTCCTTCCTCCGTGCTCCCTCAGCAGTAGCCGCCGCCATCGGAGGAGAGGGAGGAGCCAACGTCCGCCGCGGTCTTGGGTTCCCCACTGTGCCCCGCCGCCACCTCTGTGCACCTCAGCAGAGCCGCGACCTTACTTCTACTTCCATCGATCAGGTGAAGCGACATCTACATCTCCACGTCTTGCTGTAAATTGACCTTCTTTCACATTGATGTCGCTTAGCACAATCCGATCGACTGTCTGGTATTAACCGTGACAGGATGCTCAGAAATCAATCAGCTGTCTATCATTGGCCACATTGGGAAGCTCATAAATAATATTAATTAGGACATGGAGTCCACATTGGAATATAGAATCTCTTGCTGTATAAAATATTGGGGGTTATTCCTGTGACGTCGCTTTTTCCAGTTACTGATGTTCTAACGGTTTCAATTTGCAAACCGTCTTGTTATACATACCAGTGGCGACGCCAGGAGTAAAGCTTATAGGGGCAAACTTTTGGTGTTTCTGCAAGGCACGTTGCAAATGTGTACAACATAACTAATGGTTCTAAATAGGCAAAGTTTCTCAGGATTCACAAGATACAAGTTACAGACACTGAACTTTTGTAGAAAAATAACATGTAATAAGTCTTAAAAACTACTCATTGCCTGCCAAAACAGTTGAAATTTCCAAGATAAACCTACAACATGTGGCATTTTCTTGTGAAATTAAGTCATAGTACAATAATGATAATAGCTTGAAGCTTTTTTTATAAGAAAAGGTTTGTATTTTGTACCACAGGAAACTTATTAGGTTTGTCGGTGTACGTGTCACCTGTGTAACTGCACTGTGAAGGCTGTTGTAGAATGAAATGTCAATATTGGCTTCATCTTTTTACGAAGATCCTACAGCATCAAAGTTTGAAAACGAATTTTAGTACTATGCATCTGTAGTTACTTAAAAACCTAGACAAACATGGCATGAAATTGATGATCTTTTAGAGGACAGAGGGCTTAAGGTGGAGAATGCTTGTTGCCGTTGTCACGTGCTCTATTCTTAGCTGCTATCCTGTGAATCCATAGACCTAAGAGGCTAAAAATGGATGCCGTAGAGATGTCAAGTAGCATGTCTTTGTTTGTACGATCAGATGAACAACGTGAAGGTGCAAATTCACTTCTTTTTTTTCATTCCGTATCTTAGCCACATATGGGCCAATACATGTGTGACTTGTGGAGCATTGAATACCGATTCATTGGAGGCCACTGCATTAAACCATCCTTTAGAAAGATATTTGTCGACACCGTTACTTCCAGCGGAAAAAAGGGTGATTGTCATGCTTGCTGGCATTAATCCTTTTACTCCTTCTGTCCCGGTTTAAAGGACACGTATTAAAAATCATGCCATCCCAAAATACCCCCACCTCCTAGGCACATAAGCATTTAATTTCAGAGAAATAGCCAATCAGAGGATTAGTGAGTGCCAAATTAGCCCCAATCAGAGGAAGCCTAGGGCCCAGAGATTTGCTATATGTGTCCTTTAAACCGGGACGGATGGAGTATTTAAATTGAAACATTGATCTTCTCGTTTTTCCACCCATTTATTGGAAGTGAGCTTGAGATACATAGATGGAACCATATCAGTTCTGCTATGGATTCTCGACTGTTCAACTGCTTCTGGCGATATTTTTTCTTCCTAGTTCGTTGGTAGGTTTGATCTGCCAGCAGCAAATTAAATTTTATCATTAAATGTTGTCATATATCACCAATTTAAGGACAAACAGTACTCCAAGTATTATTTGCCATTATAAGTCTGTGAGCCCTGAGCTGCAAAAACATGTTATTCAGCCATTATAAGTCTGGAATTCTTAATGTTGTTCAGCCCTGAGCCCTGCGAGAATTCTTAATGTTGACTGTACATGCTCATCTTTTCTTATGACAACTAAGTGTAAGCTAAGCACGTTTTATTGCCTGATGACCATGCCGCCATGAATACCACTCGGAAGTTGAAAGTCTTACAGAGCATGGGTCACAATCAAGCAGGGTACGGGGGAGGGGGGATATATGCAGTTAAGCTACTATATAGGACTTGGCGATAGTATGGAATCACGTTTCTTCTCTTGTAATAAGCCGTAAATGATTTGGTTAACAATGAGAGTACCATTTTCTCTTGGACGAAATACCTCCAGTATGCACGGAGGATGTAGATTCTAGTGATAATTTAATGCCAGTGCCATATACTGGCATGGTAGCATTAGCTATCTATTGTATAGGTATTAGATGGTCACACTGCCACTTACATAACTTCCAAAATTCTTACTTCAATGTTTTGCATGTGCATATTCTTAATTATCGATAAAGGATAATCTGCTCTAAATGACACGTATGATTAAGCTTATAAGATGCTGGTTACTAGCCCACCCTTCAGTTTATAGTTATCTTAGAACATTTGATGTTGCACTGTTGATCAAACTCTTACACTTTTCCCTGTATAGTGTGATGCGCTGTATGAGGAGGTTCGAGCAACAAAGGTTTCATTACTGGATAATAAAGACCTCCTTCCGCGCATCATTGAAAGGTAGACACAACATTTTATCATTTTTTCCTTTCTGGGGGAGAAATACTGAACGTGCTATCTTTCTAGCTCCTCGAATGCTTGCGATGAGTTTTCCCAGAAGTATAATCGGAGGACATGGATGGTTGGTGTTGCGACATTTGGTGGTTTCTTTGCTGGATCATGGATGAGAAAGAGGAAGATGGATGACAAGAGAGAGCTCAGGAACGGAACTGATGAGAACCTCCCAGGGAACGGAACTGATGAGAATCTCCCAGGGAACGGGATTGATGAGAACCTCTCAGAATAAACAGGATGTGATAGTGTTCATGCCGTGTGGACATGTAGCTTGTTTAATTAAGGAACTCGTCTGCCTTGCAGTTGCAACCAACAGCTTCTAGCATTAATGTACTTGGTAACTTGATGGGTAAGTTGTTCTCCAGACGCTAGGGTATGTTTTGGGTTGTGTCCGGATATCACCATCGAAATGGATCATAACCAAAATTTCACCTTTATTGGTAATAATTGCCAAAAAGATCGATATGGTATTCTTAAATCAAATGCTGCCTAGTTGTGTGGGCGATGAATGGGGAATGCCTTGTATTTACTCTCTTTTGCTGCCCTATTGCGATTGCCAACATATACTTGGTTTAAAAATGATTCATGTTAGTTCGTCCACTATCACTGTCTATAAGTGTTCCAGGTTTTCAACCATGAGGTCATGTTGGCAATGCTTTCTCGCGGGAGGTTGAGTTGTTTCAAAATTCAATCAAGACAACTGACAATGTGGGGGGTGGGGGGTTGCATGGAGAAAAGTGCAGAGCACCCTAATTTTCAATCAACTCAAAAGCATTGTACCTCGTGAAATACATATCCCAGGTGCTAAATCGCAACGATTGTAGCAAGGAATGCTGCTATGAGTTGTGTTCCTACGAGAACAAGTGGGCAAGGGTCGCCGAGATAGCCTTACCTGCTTAGCACAATAGTGAGCAACCCCATTGATTTCTCTTTTAATGTGGTAGGTTGCAGCTTCCAGTGGCTTGACAAGATTCTGAAAATGGATACCCTGTCTTCTGATTTTCCAAAGCATCGTATGATCTCTTGCTCCCAAAGCATCAACAGCTGTAAGCAGATTGAGGTTGTCTGTGAAAAACACTGGTTTTGTCAGCAGCAATCTGCAATGCATGAGCTTCGGCCTGCAAGGGGGAAGAAACATCTTTTTTCGAAGCAATAATAAAAACATCAGTTCTGCTCCCCAACTCATCCATCGCCAAATTAATACCCAAACCTGCAGTAGAAGGCAGCGTCAGAGTAAATTTTCTCCACGCAGCGTCAGGGTAAAATTTATTTGGCGATAGGTATTTATTTGGCGTCAGAGTACCCTTTTTCTCCAGGCAGCGTCATAGTAAAATTTTGGTCCTGTAAAATAGAAGTCGGTTGGAACAAAAATACTTCGCCTCTGAAGTCCAGCCAGCCCGTTTGTAGCATCATTTTGGCTGTTGGTAATCTGGGTTGCGTCCACTATTTCCAAGTTGCAACGAGGGCTTGAGTAGCACCTGCAATATTGGGTTCCGCGTGTGACACCCCGACGCGGGGCGGCAAAGCGGTTAAGACTCCCTCAACCATACATTGGCCATCGACTCGTGCCACCTTGCTATGTTTACCATTTTTAGGCTTTTAACCCCATATACTACTCAAATCGCATGTCGAGTACCAAATCGATATCGATCTGTTGTACTGCCTCCGTTTTGAAATGCATTATGTTTTGAAAAGCTAATTCATACTACATTTCGGAACAAAAGCAATATAAAAAATAAATTCACAAATGCTCGTTTGTGATACACATGATCATTCACCACCTGATAGCGTGTGTCAGCGAACTAACGAGTACGAACCGCGGGCAAGCAATTGCACGAACAAAATTAGTAACCAAGGTTTGAATATTTACCAGTTGAACAGTCTTCCCGTGGACCTTTTGGCGCCTAATCCACCAAATATACCAGGCCATAGTAATTAGAAATTTTTATTTTTGTGCCCCTGATTCATTAGTTGTACTCAGTTTTTCCAGCCGTTTAACTTTTTCTCACTTTTGCCCGTCTCCTTCTTGGGAACTTATCAAAGAGCTCGAACGGCAGCTGCCGTCGGGCTGACTGTTGGCTGACGTGTGGGGCCGCGCAGTGTGGGACCACGTGGGACAGGTTGGTCAAGAACGCGTTATGCTGACGTGTGGGGCCGCGCCATGTGGGACTCCGTGGGCCGGTTTGTTGGGAACGCGTTATGGGGGACGTGGTGTGGGACCATGTGGGGCGCGTTTGGTAGTTACGTGCGCCATGTCGCCTAAATTAGAAGTTTTATTTTTTGTTATTTTTATGATTGACCTTTTTAAGAGCGCATTTCCCCCTCTATCTCGCTAACAGTTGTGTTTTTTTACCTAAAAAGGTAACGAATCTATAGCAGCTTCTCTCTTCATTCATGGTTCCATTTGGCCCTTGTTTTTTTCAATCTGGTAGCAAATTTAGAAAAACAAATCTAACTAGCACCATAAATATATTCAGTAAACAGAGCAGATGTAGATAAAGCAACTAATACATGATATATATAGCAGATGTAGATAAAGCAGCTAATATAGGATATATATAGTACGGTACTTAACGAGGTTCGATAATTAGACTGCCTAGCAGCAGCAACAGACAAGTTCAACACAGATAATACAAAAGAATCTGCTTTACAGCAGCAGTAGCAACAACACAAGATCAGTGGCCCATCATGACCTCCGCCTCCTCCCTCTGGCGCCTCCTCCACTTCTTGCTGCTCAGTTCCTTGACCTTGGGCGTCTTGGGTTTGATCGGGGGCTTTCGACCCTCCTCGATGGCCACCTTTTGGAGGTTGCGGAGGTGAAGACCGAACGCCTGGTGTTTGGCTCTGAAGTCGTGGATGTTCACGGACTCGTCGTAGGTCCTCACGTCCTCGGCATGCTTCATGAGGGAGTTGAAGTCGGTGGCGTGGAGCCTCCTAATAGTGCAGAAGGGGCACATGTAGACGTCGTCGGCGAAGTAGTTGTCATAAAGTAGAGTGCAATAAGGACATGATTGAGATACCTTCATTATCGGGATTGATTATTTGCATAAATTAACGAATCGAGATCCTCTGATTATTCCCTAATCCCCAAATCTCAAACAAAATTGAATACTGATCCCAACTATAGATCGACGCTAGTACTAACTAGTGAATCCCTTAACTGCAAGACGGAGGACAAATAAAATAGGATTGAAATACGAACAAGGGGGTTCATCGAAATACGAGATCTAACACAAGAGGATTAGCTACTGTAAAAATATCTAGTATCCAACGATTGAAAATACGAACAACCAAACTCTAATAACATACGATCTAGCATCCAACGATGGAAATGGGGGAAGAACAAGGGAAAGGGAGAAAACCCTAGTTACCTCTGACCATGGGTCGGCGATGCTGGTGTCGTAGGGGTTCTCCGTCTGATGTAATCTTCCTCCTCGTATGGGTCCTAGTCGAGCGGGATCTGCCCGAGACTGATGGGTGCCTCCTCGTCAGCGGCTACGGTGACGGGGGTCTGGACAGGGACGGCGGCTGCCTTCGATGCCTTGACGGGGGCATGTACAGGAACATGGGCCTCCTCGACGGTAGCCTTGGAGGCGACGATGGCCACCGCGCCGTTCTTCTCCATCGTCGGCATGGTTGGAGTTTTCTTGGGGGTTTGCAGAAGGTGATGCGACAGTGGAGACGTTTGCGTGAGTGAGCGAGTGAGTGATGAGTGAGAGTGAGGAGGCCTCTATAAAGGAGAAGGGAAGGGACGTTTCGTTGCACCACCGTGCACCGCGTATGCCACTGCACCGTGCACGACCACACGTGTCCGCTATCTCCCCGTGCACCGCGAGTCACGTTTTTCCCTCGTGTCTAACCCTAGCGACTTAGTTGTGCTCAGTTATACTCTCGAGTATAACACTAGTAGTTTGGTTGTATTCAGTTTTTCCCTCCAGTACTAACACTGCCGTGTGCAATATACTCACTTTTACCCTCTGGTGGCTGGTCAACGGAGAGTCAACGAATGGGTTTTAGCTAGCTAATTGAGTCATTTTATGCACAACAAATTCAAAAAGATCAAAACATAGTGGCATCTACCGAGAGAGTCTTATTATGTGACCTGCCACCATAAGAAATATATAGAAATCAAGTTTTAACCTAAATCACCACTTCTCGAATCACCTACTATATATGAAGGTTCATGGCTTTCTACTCAAGCGTCTTCCCAAAACATCCCTCCCCAAAACATAGTTTGTCTTAATGAGGCAATAATTATCAAACTGGTGTATATTTGAATTGTAAATAGTTTTATGTATGCCAAGATGTATTTTCTTGTATAAAAGACGCATTTTCATATTTTAAATCTCTTTCTATTTTCTATTTGAATCCCTTTGTCAGTTTTGCCCTTGGTTTTTAAGTTCTACTCAGTTTCGCCCTTGGTTTTTAAGTTCTACTCAGTTTTCCCCTCTCTCTTAGTCACAAACTCTCACACATGTGCTCATCTTGGTTGAGACAGTTGTCACGCGGATCGTGTCCACCAACCGTTGATCCTCTGTACTCTAGCGGACATGATAACCCCTATATCTGTCGGGGGCACCCCTCTATCCATGCAAAATAATGAGTTTGTCACCGGTACTTTAACTCTATAAATAAATGATTTTGAATATAATTTGAAGGGAAAGTATTCAAAGTTGTATAATTTTCGTATATGCAAGTTTGTGCATTACATTCCACTCTATGAAAATGATAATATCTCAAGATTTTTTTAGCACAACATTATCACGTATTAGTGCGATTTAAAAGAGTTCAAATGTGTATAATTTTTTTTGAAGTAAAATGTGTATAATTTTTGTATATGCAAGTTTATGCATTACATCCCACTCTATGAAAATGGGGGAGAAAATGATAATCTCTAAAAACTTTGTTAGTAGATCATTATCATGTATTAAGTGCGATTTAAAGTGTTCAAAGGTTTATAATTTTCGTATACGGAAGTTTATGCATTATATTTCACTCCATGGAAATGACAAATGATCAGGATTTTATTAGCACAATATTATCATGTCCTAAGTGCGATTTAAAAGAGTTCAAAGGTGTATAATTTTCGTATATGCAAGTTTATACATTACATTTTATTATATGAAAATGATAATCTCTCAATATTTTGTTAGAACATCATTATCATGTATTAAGTGCGATTTCACAGTGATCAAAGGTGTATAATTTTCGTATATCCAAGTTTATGCATAATATTTCACTCCATGAAAATGATAAACTCTCAAGATTTTCTTAGCACAATATTATCATGTCCTAAGTGCGATTTTACAGTGTTTGAATGTGTATAATTTTAATATATGCACGAGGCATAAAGATTTTAGTTTAGGGATCACTTTTCACGCTCTAAAAATGGTAAACTCTCAAGATTTTCCTAAAACAACATTATCATGTCCAAATTGTAATTTGAAAATGTTCAAGAGTTGTGTCAATTATAAACACTCTTTTACATTAAGAGTTGTATAATTTTTTAATTTGAAAGTGTTCAAGAGTTGTGTCATTTTCTTATTTCTTATACATCCATCTCCCTAGATCTCAAAGTTTGACTTTTACATCATAGATTCACTTTATTGCAGCCGAGACATTAACTCGATAGGCCAATTAAATCATCGTAACAACTCGCCGCCCGCATTCTCCATAGTAAGCGCGCACCCAATTGAGCTCTCGAGTTGCGCGAATTGATTGTTCACAGCAAGTGCATGGTTGCCATTGTCATACTTTATAAAGGTCAACGGGACGACACCATACTGCGGCCAGGACGAACGGGAGGCCGAAGTGAAGCTAGACAAAGGGCAGCCGTTGCCGGAGAAGAAGAAGAAAGGGGAGCCCATGACACGGGCAGGGGCGGAGACAAGGGGGGGCTAGAAGGGGTCAGACCCCCCCCCCCAACCGATCGCCCCCCCAACTTTTTTCAGCATGTAGTACTAGGCATATACGTATATATGATGTACTGTGCAGATGTCCTGTATGTAGGGGGGGCTAGCCGGATATGATCACATTTAATTAGCCCATATTAATAAACTGCATGCAGAATTAACTAGGCCCAATGGCCAATGCACAAGAGCCCACGTACAAGGCTTAGGCCATCGTGGAATTTGGAGGCAGACTCCAGCCGATCAATCTGATCGTTGATCAATCAGCGAAAGTTATGCCTGCGTTCTTACCTGTTGCCTCTCTTCGACGCCTCGGCACCGCCGCCGCCCGCCGTTCTGCGTTTGCCGAGTCGCCGTGTAATTTTGTTCACTTCTCGATCTCGCGGGCATACAGGCATACAGCCCAGCTAGACTGCCTCAAGTTAGAGACCAGCTGACCTGAGCAGGAATCCACGTACGTATCTGCTGACTTCTCTATTGTTTGTTCTATAATTAGCACCATGTTGAATTTTGAGGAATTAAAATCTTAGATTCCTAGTCACTTGACCTGGTTCATTAGTATATAAATCAGTCGATTAGTTTATTAATTTGTGTCTTTTATCATTTTGTTGTGCTCAGAGAGATGAAGAGAAAGGGACCATCAGAAAGGAGAGTAGATTTCTTTTTCAAGCGGATTGGTTCAACTTCGAGCGCTAATATTACTGTCCAATCTATTGCTGAGAATGCAAAACTATCTAAGGAGAAGCAACCTCTTATAGGTGACAGTTTCAATCCGGTTGATATGCACACTCATGATCAAAATATTGTGAAACCATTACAAGTTTCAGAACAGGGTAGAATTGGAAGCACGACATATGAAAGAGATCCTGGTAAGCGTCAACAGATTTGAGAACTTCCGCTTGATAAGCAAGAAGAAGCACGGAGGTTCTATATTACCGAGGGCCCTTATCAGCCATACATGAGAGTATATCCACATAATGGAAAATAAAAAAATCCTCGCCGATTCCAATTTAGTTATTTCACAAATTTTCCTTGGCTAGAGTATTCACTTTCCACACATCGTGCATATTGTCTGCCTTGTTTCGTCTTTAAAAAAACCAAGTGGAATATGTGGCTCAGATACATTCACATCTAAAGGCTTTATAAATTGGAAGAAGGTGAATGATGGAAAAGAGTGTGCTTTTTTAACACACATGGGCAAAGATTCCAACTCAGCTCATAATTATTCAGTTCGATGTTTTGATAATCTAAAAAATAGTATGACCCACATCGACAAGGCAATTGTACAAGCAACCGAAAAAGGTTTTAGATGCAAGGCTTAAAGTCACAATTGATTCCATTAGGTAAGAAATAGTTTTCTGTAGTAGACAATAGAATATTAGATATTGTACTAAGCATGTTATTAACATTTTTTTCCTTGTCAGTTTCACCAGGTGGTTAACATTCCAAGCTTGTGCTTTTAGAGGCCATGATGAATCTCAAGAATCCATAAATCAGGGTAATTTTCTTGAATTGGTAAAGTTACTGGCCTTTTATAATAAGGAGGTAGATGCGGTTCTCTTGAATAATGCTCCACGGAATGATTCAACAAGAGATTCTTGAGATATTTTCTCGAAAGGTTCAGAGGCAAATTAGAGAAGAAATTGGTACTAGCAAGTTTTGTATAATGGTCGATGAAGCTCGAGATGAATCAAAAAAAGAGCAAATGGCATTGGTCGTCCGGTTTGTGAACAATGAAGGATACATAAAGGAGCATTTTCTTGATATCATTCATGTCACTGATACTGCTGCATTGACTCTCAAAGAGGCAATAATTTGAGCATCTGAGATATAAGAGGACAAGGATATGATGGGGCAAGTAACATGCGAGGTGAATGGAATGGGTTAAAAGCTCTAATTCTGAACGAGTGTCCTTATGCTTATTATGTACACTGCATGGCCCATCAATTGCAGTTGGCTCTTGTTGCCGCATCAAGGGAGGTACATGAGGTGCACAACTTTTTCCAACATGCTATTCTCATAATAAATGTTGTTAGTGCGTCGCCTAAACACAATGATGAGTTATTGGCAAACCAAGCAACAGAAATTGAACGTGAAATTGAGTTGGGTGAGCTTGATATGGGAAGAGGAGCAAATCAGATAGGCTCTTTAAAGAGACCTGGTGACACTAGATGGAGTTCTCACTTCAAGTCGATTAAGAGTTTAATTAAAATGTTTGGTGCTACGGTTGCTGTTCTACAGAGCGTAGCAACTGACCGCTCATTCTCCAAATATTCTAGAGGAGATGTTATAGGTGTTTTAAAAATAATTTTGTCATTTGACTTTGTGTTCATTCTGCATCTAATGGAGAAAATCATGAAGATCACAGATGTCTTATGTCAAACCCTCCAAAAGAAGTCCATTGACATTTTAAATGCATTGGATTCAGTTTCAAACACAAAAGTATTGCTAGGTAAGTTAAGAGAAAATGGTTGGGAATCTCTTTTGGAGGAGGTTCAGAATTTCTGTTCGAAGCATGACATTGAGGTCCCCGATTTGAACCGCAAGTAATATCTCTTTCCTTGTATTTTTATCCGTTAGAATATATATTATCATACATTCATACTTGCTTAACTCTAGTATTAATACATATATATTGCAATTTTTAGGTACGCTGACGTGACAAGGTCTCGCAACAAGCATGATAACACAACAATGCTACATCACTACAAAGCAGATGTGTTCAATGTTGCTATAGATCAACAATTGACTGAGATAAATGATTGCTTTGGTATTCAAAGTACATAACTCTTGACACTTTGTGCATCTTTAGATCCAAGGCATGATTCTTTTGACATCTCAAAAATATGCACACTGGTTGAAAAGTTTTATCCTGAGGATTTCTCTAGTCAAGAAAGGGCTCAATTGGAGTCTCAACTTCCCCATTTTCAGTTGGATGTTCGCAATAATTCAGACGTTAAATGCTTGTCTTCACTTGCTGATTTGATGGTTGGACTAGCCAAAACAGGTAAAGCTGCCACATACTCAATGGTTGATAGATTACTACGATTAGTCATTATTCTTCCGGTGTCAACTGCAACCACCGAGCGAGCTTTTTCGGCCATGAAACTTATCAAGACGTGCCTTCGAAATAGAATGGGAGATGATTTTCTTCGGCATTATATGATTCTCTACATTGGTAAGGAATTAGCTGCAAAGATTAGTTCTGATGAGATTATCGACCTATTTGACACCGGTGGTCGTAAAGCAGATTTTAAGCTAATAGATATGTAATTTATTTTTATAGCGTCGAACATATATTCGAATATTTATATGGATTTTGTATTGATATTTTTCGAGACTTAATATATTGTGATTTTTATTCTCTTTGATGGTCGTCGACTTTTCGCCCCCCCATGTCCGAATCCTGGCTCCGCCCCTGGACACGGGCACGAGCGCGGGGCTAGCTCGTGGTCCCATCTTGCAACGCCAACCTAGGTAAGCTGTGGATCCAACGCTCACGTGGATAAGTTGTGGGTCCCATGCTGATTTGGATAAGTGGAGAGAGTTGTCCACTACGGGAACCGACTGAACGCGACCCACTTGTCACCATATAACAGCAAGGGTTCACTACGGGACCCGACAGAACGCGGCCCCACTTGTTAGCACATAACAGCGAGGGTCCACTATGGGACCCGACTGAACACGGCCCCACTTGTCATCATGTAACGGCAAGGCTGACGGACGACAAGTTTCAGACTATGTGAGAGTTTTAGACCGTGCGAGAGTTTCGTACAAGGAGATGGACAAAAGTGAGAAAAAGTTAAGCGATTGGGAAAAATAAGTACAGATAAGGAACCGAGGGCACGAAAATAGAAATCCCTAGTAATTATCACCTCCCTCAGATCAACATAGAATTTTTCCCGAGGTTGTACAAACCGACACATCATCAAAGAATCTAGCAGTGCACTAACAGAAAGGTCAGTTGTGTCTGCTTTCTCTATTAAGTTCCATAATCCTTTCCTCAATTTTTTCCATAATTCCATCTCCTTCCAAATCTCTCTTGCTCTGTGGCATAAGAAAAGAGTGTGTTTAATATCTTCACACCATCTTGATCAAAGAGGGCATGAGCTATTCACTTTAACTAGATTTAACTAGATGATACCTCACGCGCGCTAATGCGAGTTAAAAGTTCTTATTTGTTGTGTATAAACAATTATCTACATATTTACATAATTGATACATAGAACCAATGTGATAAAAGAACAAGCAAATGAGATTATTTAATAATTATTCAAGATAATATAATTTGACTGTATTGTAGGTACATTAGAGCAAGAGCAGGATGTAAATGCACACAAATAGGAATTAGCTTGCATCGTCCACCTTTCCACCTTGATCCTTTTGAGCGAAAAAATAACCAAAGGTGCAAGATGGGATGGTTCCTGAGTAGGAAAATATATTACATGTTACCAGCTAAGTGCCATTGCATTGCTACGAGAATGTAAGAAAATACAAACATAAATGTTTTAACTATTTTTAAAGTGGAATGTGATTTTTACATGTCAAACATATCTTCGAAAATTCATGAATTTAACTTATGCGCCAAAAACATGGATGGAATGATGACGATGAATACATCTTCTCGACAAATGGAAAGTAAAAGATGTAAATAACTACTTTATTTCCAGGCAACCTAACGGCTGCGCTTGTGGTGATCCCTTCATCGCGGTTCTAATTCGCACACCTCCTTCCAGTGAAACTCAAACCGGATAACTACCTCTACTGGCGTGCCCAAATGCTCCCGCTCCTCCGTAGTCACTATTTGAAGGGGTTCATTGAAGGCACCCTACCGTGCCCAACGCCAACACACCCGATGTTTCGTCTATGGGTGGCCCAAGATCAAGCCATTATTTCGGCGATCCAGTCCTCTCTCAGCGAAGGCGTCGCTAGTTTGGTCCTATTTACTGCTACGTCCCGTGATGTGTGGGATGCCCTGGAGTCCATCTTGTCCTTGTAGTCTACGGCTTAGTCCATGGCCATCCGCAACAAGCTTGGCAAGATCCGCAAGGAAAACGACTCGGTCACCACCTACTTCAATAAAGTCAAGAAATTGGCTGACATGCTTGCCTCTATCGGTGAGACTCTATGGGATCCTGAGTTTGTCGGCTACATCCTCAAGGGTCACGACAGTGAGTACGACTCTCTAGTGGAGGTGATCAAGGAGCATGCCGTCCCTATCCGGCCATAAGAGCTCTACTCTCATCTCCTCGGAACTGAACAATGTCTCCAAGATCGTCACCCTGATGGCTTCACTGACCACTCCTTGTCCAATGTCGTCCATTGTGGTGGGAGAAAACCCTCTTACCGCCCGTTCACTACTACACCTCCTGGAGGAGCAAAACCGCAGCCGCAAGCCACGCAGCAGTCACAACGCTCTGTCATCACCATTGACGGTCGTCCTCGGGCGTACTGCATGGCGTGTAGTGCACCAGCGCCATCTTAGTTGTGCGGCATTGAGGGTCACACGCCTCCCAATGCCATCAGTCACTTCAAGAATGATTTTCTTGGTCTTGGCAACAATCCTAAAGGGAATGAGTGCCAAGAAAATATGGTGCAACAAGGACACACACCGTCCTACTTTGTTGATCCAACTGGTACATGGACTCAGGTGCTTCTGAACATGTCGCACGTGAGAATGAGAAGCTGATTGTTTGGGAACCATACCATGGGCAAGATAAGGTTCATACAGCCATTGGGGAAGGTATGCACAACTCTCATATTGGTCAAGCATCTCTTCTTACACATATACCTCTAGGAAATTTCATCTTAAAAATATCCTTCGTGTTCCCTCTATTGCATGTAATTTGCTCTCCATTCCTAAACTTACTCGAGATAACAATGTTTTTTGCTGAATTTCACTTGTTTCATCTCTTTGTCAAGGACTGAGATACGAAGGATGTCCTTCTTAGCGGTCGCTATCACCATGGCATGTATGCACTTGATGTGCCGCCTCCTGCTCCTGCTGCGTTCGAAGCCTTCAATGTTGTTCGTGTGTCCCCATCATAGTGGCACTCTCGCCTTGGTCACCAACGACTCCTATTGTTCGCCATGTTTTCCATCACCATGAGTTACCCTCTGTGTCTAGTAATAAAGATGCCGCTGTTTGTGATGCCTTTTAGCAAGGCAAGAATCATCAACTACCTTTTTCTGTTTCCAATCATATAGTCAAAATCCTTTGGAGCTTGTGTTTTTAGATGTGTGGGTCTTGCCCAAACTTTTGTCAGTGGTCATGAGTACTATGTCAGTTTTATTGATGCACATAGCCGATTTACTTAGCTTTATCTTCTTAAACGTAAATCTGATGTGTTTAATGTCTTTCTTCAATATCAAGCACATGTCGAGCGTCTTCTCAATCATAAAATTGTTCATGTTCAGTCGGATTGGGGGGTGAGTACCAAAATCTTAATACTTTCTTTGAAAAACTTTGGATTTCACATCATGTGTCTTGTCCACATACACATCAGCAGAATGGTGCGGCTGAACGCAAGCATCATCATATTGTTGAAACTGGGTTAACCTTGCTAGCTCATGCCTCTGTTCCATTTCGTTTTTGGAGTGATGTCTTCACTACAACCTGTTTTCTCATTAATCGGCTCCCCACCCATCTCCTCAACGTAAAAACCCCGTTAGAACTCTTGCTTGGTGAGACTCCCGATTAGGACTTTCTTAAAGTGTTTGGATGTGCATGCTGGTGTAACACCCCAAAAATATTAATCAAGATTGTCAAGTTCTAATCACCCAAGTTTAGGGTTAACAAAAACTTTTATTATTTTGAATATGAGTGTATGTGTGATTTGCATTAGTATAAGATTGAGTGCAATTGCCATGTTTGTTTGCTACAAATGATAAGAAATGGTTTAAAGATGAATACAACATCATCTAGGCCAATTACAAACAAAATCAAAAGAAAAGAAATTGAAATATAAAGCATATGATCAAATGGTCATTTTGACCAAAATTCACCACGAGACCACTTTGACTGTTCCTAGTGAAAGATTTCTAATATAATCTTTCTCAATTCTTTTCACCCCTTGCTAGACCAAGTAAAAGTGAATCCAATCCCACTTTACAAACCCATAGAAACTATTTTCAAATCTATTTAAAGGACAATTCAAAATTGAATCAAGTGTATGTACTAAGATCACCATTTTTTACAAAAACCACTCAAATCAATTCACCTTGGCAAACCCAAGCAACCCTAAGCACTCAAGCATAAGATCAAAACATTCACCAAATTTCATTCAAAAATTTCAAACTTAAGTTCATGCGGCCATTTGGTCGAACACATTGCAGACACAGAAAACTAATGCCTAACTTCCACTGTTTGGAGCAGTGATCACTCAACCAATTTGTCCCCTGTTCACTCCCTTGTCTCCCCTAGTGTCTAGCAATGCATGGACAACCACCCCCTTTGCCGTTACGCCAGTGCAGTGCCGCCCGAAAACTACCACGCCGGCCGACCATGGACAACTCGCCACAACCATCTCCGTCCTCTCCCACGATGACTAGGAGATAGGCGACTGTCCACCGCCACCCCCTTTCCAGCCCTCGATCCCAGGCAAGCCGTGGACCACCGAGAATCGCCGCGCCCACTTTCTCTATGCCATGCCGAGAGCGCGCCAGAGCGCCGCAGCCGACCAACTCCCACACGCCATGCCTCGCTCTCTCCACGCGTGCACACACTCGCCATGACCCTAGCTAGCTCCCAGACATCCCCGTTCGCCGCCGCGCGACCCGTAGCCCCCATGCACCGTTTCGAACACCGCCGGTTCCGTGCAGAGCACCGCCCACGTCCGACCATCCTAGACCGTCCCGTGTTGCGCCTTTAAGCCCGTGATGACCACCAGGGAGCACCACGTCGCCCCCTATCCTCATCCATGCCGTTAGCTTGCTGTAACGTTTTCACTAGAGGAGCCAGCCCATGCTGCAATGCCCCTCTCGCCGGTGTATAAATAGAGTCCCTCTCCGCCTCAATTCACCACACCATCTCACTCCCCACTCCTCACAAAGCCTCCCACACCCTTTCTCGGAGCAAGGCGAGCACCAGCCCGCTAGAATTTCACCAGAGTCCGCCGCTGTAGAGGAGAAGAGGAGTCGTTGATTGGAGCCACCCCAAGAGTCGCCGCGACCACCATTCGAACCGCCATCGTTGACAATGTCGTTCCCCCCATCGCCGACCCTAACTAGAGCCCTGGTGAGCCTCACACGACCCCCACCATTGCTGTTAGGGTTCAGTCTCGTCGGAGCTATTCGTCGTAGACGATGAATGTCAGCCGTTAGATCAGGTTCTAATCGCACGACCTAGATTGAAAGATACCGTTTCAGTTAGATAGAGTCACTGACTAGTGGGCCCCCCTGTCAGCAGCCCGCTGCGCTGCGTAGTGCAGTTGGGCCGGCCCATTTAGTTTCCCAGAGCCGAGTGATTCAAATAGGATTTTTCTAATTTAGTTAAAACTAGTTTCTGTTAGTAGATTCAAAAATCAATTCAAAGAGATTCAATGAATCAAATTACATGATTCCAATTTTGTTAGAAAGATATTAAAATTATCTATCCAAGCCCGTTGGATTCAAACCATTTGGAGTTAGAGATCATCTATAGTAAAAATAACAAGATAGAGACTTTTCCAACTTCAAACATTTTTCAAAAATCAACCATAAATGCTTTTGAGTTGATTCCAACTCTCAAAAATCACATTTGACAAGATCTATCTAAATACGTGAAAACATTTAGGTTTGCATGTAGTGACCTTGGACTAGTACTTAAAGAATGCTATATAGGCATTTCTAGTCACTTTAATTGTATTAAAATAATCTTAAACTTTGTAAAATATGACCAACACTTTAAATCACATCTCCAAGTATTAAAATATGTGGTGCTGACATGTATCAACATGATCCCACATTTTAATTGGAGAATATTAAATCTTAAGTATTTTTAATGAGTAGAAATTACTTTTCTAAAATAAAATAAACAAAACTAGATCTTTATTTCATGTGATGATTGTGATGATGCTAGATCATCTAGTATGAACCTTAGTGTGCTAAATCGAAATAGTTAAGTATTGTTTGGTGATTGTGTATCCTGTATTCATTTATAGGCGCTAGTACCGACCCGAGAGACGAGGAGGAGTACTACGAAGATGAAGAAGAAGAAAACTTCAACCACTGCACCAATCAAGGCAAGCTAACACTTGCCCACTTCCTAACTATGCAAGCCATCACTAATTGCAAGCTAGAACTATGCAAGTTAACACTTTCCCACTTCATAACCTATGCAAGATGCATTATGAAGGCTTGGTTATACAACTTTGATTATACCAATCCCAAGTTTTACTTGCAAACTTTATTCTTTTACTTTTACCAAAGTTCTTTACTTTTAGTTAGTGCTTGTGAGTATTTGGGACCCTAGTATAGATACTATGAAGAGTATAAAACAAGGACTAGCTAGCTATACTTAGATGTCATCAAAAGGCATAAACTAGAATTAGATAGTTACACTTGATTAGCACCCCTGATTAGTTAATACCATCAACTTTACTGGCTAGTGCTAAGAATAAAAGTTGATCCCTTTAGATGGGAATACTTGGTGAAAATGATTATGAAAACCTTGGAATGATGATTCATTCTATTGAAATGTTTTGACATGTGTTGAGAAACACAATGATTTTGATGATGAAAATGTTGAGGCATGAGCCTTAGCCCTTTATAAAAACTAATGGTTGGGTTCGGATGCGATACCATTCCAATTTTACCATACAACCACAATACCTGATTTGGGTAGGGCTTAGCTGGAAGTTTATATGCCTTAGTATGGGTTCCCTTGCAGAAGAGGTTGAGATGAGGCTACCTCGTGATGAATGTCCACCTATGCAGTGCCCAGGATGGCAGATGGCCATGGCTAGGAGGCCAAGTTCATAGGGGAGGTGCCTATACTAGTGTGTGTAATTGAAAGGCTATGATTGATTATCTGCATACTAAGTATGATTGATTCAGGGTTATCCCTGATGGATGTATTGAATTTTGTGGTGAAAGTATACCACCTCTGCAGAGTGTAAAACTATTCGAATAGCCGTGTCCGTGGTCATGGATAGTAGGAGTGGCCATACTGTTCCGTTGTCAGATGTTTTAAAAAAATGACTTGTGAATTGAACTATGACTTTGACTTGACCACAACAGGATTGTGGACATGAAAACTAGGTTCCCACTTAAAGTGATGTAGAACATTCATTTAGTTTTCTTTACTTATAAACTCAGCTTGAGATAAACCTAGCTTTTTGCAAATAAACCTAGAGCTTAAGATTCCTACTAGAACTACCTTACTTTCTAGTGATAGTTTGCGAGTACTTAAAGATTACTCATGGCTTTGTCCCTAGTTATTCCCATGGCCAGACTATGAGGAGGACTACCATCATTATGGATAGCTAGAGGTCTAGGACAACTAGGATCATCTCCCATCGTCAGCATTGCATGTGACCCTAAAGATGGAGCCCCTACTACGTTTATTTTCCGCTGCTTGATTGTATTAAGACTAGATCATGAGATCCTTTATTTGTAAGACCTTTATTGTGGTTTGTAATGGATGATGTACCATGGTACCAATTCCCTTATGTATCGCAAAAATGGTAGTCCTGGGATTCCGAGGTATGGCATAACAATCATCTTGGATTAAAAATCCGGGTGTTGACAAGTTGGTATCAAAGCCATCCTGACCATAGGAGACCGTAGTTAGAATGGACGTCCGAACAAGAAACTTAGTTTCAAAACAAAAGAAGTGAGTATTTATGAAAACCTATTCCCACTCTTATCCTCGAGATTCTTTCAGAAAAAATTCATGTTCCTCAAAAATTCTTGAAATTCTACATAAATTTTTTACACACTTGATCACTTCACTAACTTACTCACCCTAAATTCTTATAAATGGAAGTCCAGTATTGCAAGTTCTACCAGCTGGGCAACGGAGACCACCTAATCTTTGAGAGGGATCTGGATGCACTGTCAGAGTATCTGGAGCGCCTGCACCCGGAATTCTTCGGGGCACAACTCAACAATCCTGTAGGAGGAGATCTACAATGGTTGATAGTTGCAGATCTCAGAGGCAAGATGGAAGCACCCACTTCGGAGAAGATCCAATTCACCCTGCGGGAGAAAAACTGGCTAGATGGATTAGCCAGGGCTACGCATGAAGCTCTTGCTCGTCTGTGTGGGCAAAACATCAACCAGATCCAAGGAACTCGCTTTGCTCACTATGCAAGGCATGATTCTATGGGAATGCCCTTGGAGATGCCAGGACACCCGGAGCTGAAGCACCAGGTGGAAAATCTTGACTTCATGTTATATGATAGATAGAAGGAGTTGGACAACACCCATGCCTACGCCAACCACAACCATGCCACTGCAGTCAAGAAGGACCAGACCCTCACAATCCTCGCCAAGGAGCACCATTCTCTTCGTCGTCAGCGCGACAAGAAGGATCACATCATCGATCGTCTTCGCAAGAAGGTGGCCACTCTCGAGAAGACCATCCATGAACAGGAGATCCAACTTGAAGTGAAGGAGGAGGAAGGTGAAGATATCCAAGGAGATCTTTACTCTTACCTCAGCGATGATAACGACTACCTGGAGAACGATGCTATGGAGTTCCACACTGATGATGATGATTCTGCCTTCATTGATGATGATTAGATGCACTTGAGCACTACCGTAGGAGTGAGTTGTACCGGTCCCACTATATCGTAGTTTCACAGAATGGTTCTTAAAACCATCTGTTTTCCATTTGTGTTGTGGTGTGTGTTTGTATTGTGTGCTTTGAATGAATGAATGAGAGGGAGTTGTTAGTTTGCAAAACCTGAGTCAAACTCAAAGTTTAAAAGCTTTTGAAACAAAACCATGAACCTTAGAAATTTCCCCCTTGTCTCATTATCTATCTCAATCTTCAGATGACTCGTGGAAATCCCGGAGGAAGCAGTTCATCTCAGGACCCAATGCTGCAGATTCTGCAAATGCTAGTCTCTGACCGTGAAGCTAGTAGAGCCGAACACCAAGCCAACCTAGCCACTCTTCAACAGATAGCTCAGATGGCCCACAATAATCAAGGCCATGGAAACCAGGATCACCATGGATCCAAGCTCAAGAACTTTCAAAATACCAATCCCCTATCTTTAGTAAGTCTGAGGATCCCTTAGATGCTGATGACTGGATGCAAACCATGGAGAACAACCTGGAGGTCGCAAGAGTTGAAGCCAATGAAAAGGTACTGTTTTCCACCCATTATCTGGCAGGAGATGCAAGAGCCTGGTGGAATAGCACTCGTACGATGAACAAAGGTCAGATGATGACTTGGGAAGCATTTAAGATCAAGTTCAGCCGGACCCATGTGCCCCAAGGTTTGGTCACCAGAATGAGGGATGAGTTCAGAGAACTGGAGCAAGGAAGGATGACGGTAGTTGAGTACCGTGACAAATTTCTATTCCTAACTAGATATGCCCCTGATGAGATTAACACCAAAGGAAAGAAGAAGGAAAGGTTCCTGAATGGATTACATGATGAGATGCAGACTGTGTTAGTCAACATCTATTTTCCAGATCTAGAAGAATTAGTAGACTCTGCCATCCAGATGGAAGGGAACATAAACCAAGCCACTGACAACCGCTAGCATCGCATGAGGCACCAGCCTGGATCCCACCATACCCAGAAGTATCGCCCCAACCAGTCTGCAGGATATGCCCCAAGAAACAACAGACCCCCTATGTCCCATCCCAACTATCCCAATCGTAGCGGAGGAAACCTAAAGTCTGGAGGAAACCACAACAACAACCCTAACAACTCCAATAACTTCAACCGTGCACCGCCCAAGTCCAACAGCAACAACAATACTTCCCCAAGGACCGGAAGCAATGATGTGCCTATCGCAGGAAAAGACAAGTTCTAGATTACTTGCTTTGAATGTGGAGTCAAGGGTCACTACTCCAACGAGTGCCCAAAGAAGCTTGCAGCATCCACCAACGTGAATGCACCCGCTCAACAGCAACGTCGTGTTCAGCCTGGAAGGAGATTTTCCCTAGGTAACTCGCTCAACCGTAATGGCCGTCTGTTCCACATGAATGCTGAAGAAGCCCAGGAAGCACCAGATGTCGTGCTAGGTATGTTTTCTGTTAACTCAGTACTTGTAAGAATATAGTTTGATTCTGGAGCATCGTACTCATTTGTTACAGAAGAATTTTCATGCACTAGTAAGATTCAACCAACAAAATTGAAGCATGTTATGATAGTTCAAATACCTGGTTCAACCACCAAAGCTAGAAAAATTTGCAAGGTTGTACCTATCAGAATCCATGGCATAGATTTTTATTCTAATCTAATAGTACTTGGAACCAAAGGTTTGGAAGTATTACTAGGACTGGATTGGATGTCGAAACATAAAGTATTGATCGACTGTGCCAAGAAAGCCATAACCATGACCAATAGCACTGGAGTATCAGTAGAGCATGTATCGAAAACTTTGCCCCGTCAATTCAAGTGCAACAAGAGTCTAGCCCAACCAATCCTAGACTAAGTCAGAGTAGTCTATGAATACCCCGACGTATTCCAGATGAATTGCACGGTATGCCCCCATACCGGGATATCGAGTTCATCATTGAACTAATTCCTGGAACTGGACCCATAGCTCATAGACCTTATAGTATGAACCCATCTGAATTAGTGGAGCTGAAGAAGCAACTTGATGCTATGCTGGAGAAAGGTCTGATTCAACCAAGTGCATCACCATGGAGATCGCCTATTTTGTTTGTGGATAAGAAAGATGGAGGTAACCATTTGTGTACGGATTACCGAAAGCTGAATGATGTCACCATCAAGAATAAGTACCCACTGCCGAAGATAGAAGATATGTTTGACCAGTTGACTGGTGCCAGGGTGTTCTCTAAGATTGATCTTAGAACTGGTTATCATCAACTCAAGATTCGTGCCATGGATATCCCAAAGACTGCCTTTACCACCAGATATGGATTGTATGAGTACACTATCATGTCTTTTGGATTAACTAATGCCCTCGCTTATTTCATGAATCTCATGAATAAGATTTTTATGAACTTCCTGGATAAGTTTGTCATTGTTTTTATCGACGATATTCTGATCTATTCCAAGTCAGAAGAATACCATGAGCTACACATGAGAACCATCCTTGAAACCCTGAGAGAGCATCAGTTATATGCCAAGTTTAGCAAATGTGAGTTCTGGTTGAAGGAAGTAGGATTCCTAGGACATATCGTGTCAGCAGGAGGAGTCACTATCGATCCCGCCAAGATCAAAGATGTTGAAGAATGGAAAGCCCCAACCACTCAAACCCAAGTCCGTGTATTTCTCGGATTAGCGGGATATTACCGCAAGTTTGTTGAAGGATTTTCGAGCATCACAAGACCGATGACCCAGTTATTGAAGAAGGATAAGAAGTTCAAATGGACAGACAAATGTGAAGCAAGTTTTCAAGAGCTCAAGAAGAGATTGATTTCAGCCCCAATTCTGATTATGCCGGATATCAAGAAGCCTTTTGATGTAAGATTGGTCTCGGATGTGTGTTGATGCAAGAAGGCAAAGTCATAGCATATCTGTCCCGACAACTAAAGCAACATGAGCAAAACTACCCTACCCATGACCTTGAACTAGCAGCCGTAGTTTTAGCCTTGAAGACATGGCGTCATTACGTTATGGGTAACCACTGTGAGATTTATTTGGATCACAAGAGTCTGAAGTATATTTTGACCTAGAAGGATCTGAATATGAGGCAAAGGAGATGGATAGAGTTAATCAAGGATTATGACCTTGACATTCACTATCACACCGGCAAAGCCAATGTGGTAGCAGATGCTCTTAGCAGATTGCCGTGTAGATTAAACACCATGATATGAGAAGCCTAGCCAAGTTTGCATGCAGATTTGGAGCAGTTTAGAATGGAGCTAGTTAGCAAATGATTTTTAGCTAGCATAGAATTTCAACCCACTTTGATCAGTCAGATCAAGGAAGCCCAAAAAGGAAATGCAAGTATCGACGGAATCACGCGTCGTATCGGTACAAGGAAGGTACCCGGATTCACGGAAGATGAAGAAGGAGTTTTGTGGTACAAAGGACGTATCTGTGTGCCAGCAGATTCTGAGTTGGAACACATTATCATGCAGGAAACTCAGGATACTCTTTATTCTATCCATCCCTGGAGGAACAAAGATGTATCAGGATTTGAAGGAGCAATTTTGGTGGCACAAGATGAAGAGAGAAATCGGAAGCTACATAGCCAAGTGTGATATTTGTCAGAGAGTCAAAGCGGAACATCAGCGACCCACATGACTTTTGCAACCATTGCAGATTCCGGAATGGAAATGGGATTCTATCGGAATGGATTTCATCACCGGTTTGCCTACCTCTAGTAGGGGAAATGACTCTATTTGGGTCATAGTGGATAGACTGTCCAAGGTAGCCCATTTTATACCTGTCAAGACCACCTACCAAAGTTCGAAGCTAGCAGAGCTGTACATTGCTAGAATCATCAGTTTGCATGGAACCCCTAAGACCATAGTATCGGATCGAGGAACCCAGTTTACCTCAAGATTTTGGCAGAAATTCCAAGAAGGATTAGGAACCAAACTGAACTTCAGCACAGCTTATCACCCGCAGACCGATGGACAACTGAAAGAGTCAAACAAATCTTAGAAGATATGCTGAAAGCTTGTGTGCTAGAATATGGATCAAAATGGGAAGATTTCCTGCCTTTCGCAAAATTCTCATACAACAATAGTTATCAAGCCAGTCTGCAAATGGCCCCCTTTGAATTTCTGTATGGAAGGAAATGCCGTACCCCCTGAATTGGTCACAAGTAGGAGAGAGTCAGATTTTCGGACCCGACATCCTACGAGAAGCCGAAGAGAAGGTTCACAAAGTCCGTGAACACCTCAAGACCGCCCAATCTAGACATAAGAGTTATGCTGACAAGGGACGTCGAGACCTGACCTGCAATGTCGAAGATTTCGTGTATCTCAAAGTATCACCCTTGAAAGGAATGCAACGTTTTCGTCTGAAAGGGAAGTTAGCCCCTAGATATATTGGACCCTTCAAGATTTTGAATCGCCGAGGAGAAGTATCATATCAACTGGAACTGCCAGAGAAGATGTCATCCATACATGATGTGTTCCATATCTCGTTACTTCGCAAATGTCTAGAAGTTCCAGAGAAGACCGAAGTGTTCAAGAACATCGATCACCTAGCCATAGATATCAACAAGGATTTGACGTATTGTGAAGTACCCATTCGTATTTTGGAAGAAGCCTTCAGAACTACCAGGACCCAGAGTATCAAGTTTCTCAAGATCCAGTGGAGCAACCATACTGAAGAAGAAGCTACTTGGGAGCGAGAAGATTATATTATGACTGAGTTTCCAAATCTCTTTAGTTCCTAGTTTTTCCTAAATCTCAAGACAAGATTTTGTTTATGGAGAGAAGGTTTGGAACACCCCAAAAATATTAATCATGATTATCAAGTTCTAATCACCCAAGTTTAGGGTTAACAAAAACTTTTATTATTTTGAATATGAGTGTACGTGTGATTTGCATTAGTATAAGATTGAGTGTAATTGCCATGTTTGTTTGCTACAAATGATAAGAAATGGTTTAAAGATGAATACAACATCATCTAGGCCAATTACAAACAAAATCAAAAGAAAAGAAATTCAAATATAAAGCATATGATCAAATGGTCATTTTGACCAAAATTCACCACTAGACCACTTTGAGTGTTCCTAGTGAAAGATTTCTAATATAAACTTTCTCAATTCTTTTCACCCCTTGCTAGACCAAAAAAATGTGAATCCAAGCCCACTTTACAAACCCACAGAAACTATTTTCAAATCTATTTAAAGGATAATTCAAAATTGAATCAAGTGTATGTACTAAGATCACCATTTTTTACAAAAACCACTCAAATCAATTCACCTTGGCAAACCCAAGCAACCCTAGGCACTCAAGCATAAGATCAAAACATTCACCAAATTTCATTCAAAAATTTCAAACTTAAGTTCATGCGGCCATTTGGTCGAACACATTGCCGACACAAAAAACTAATGCCTAACTTCCACTATTGGGAGTAGTGATCACTCAACCAATTTGTCCCCTCTTCACTCCCTTGTCTCCCCTAGTGTCTAGCAATGCATGGACAACCACCCCCCTTTGCCGTTGTGCCAGTGCAGCGCCGCCCAAAAACTGCCATGCCGGCCGACCATGGACAACTCGCCACAACCATCACCGCCCTCTCCCATGACGACTAGGAGACAAGCGACTGTCCACCGCCACCCCATGTCCAGCCCTCGATCGCAGGCAAGCTGTGGAACACCGAGAATCGCCGTGCCCACTTTCTATGTGCCATGCCGAGAGCGCGCCAGAGCACCGCAGCCGAGCAGCTCCCACACGCTACGCCTCGCTCTCTCCGCACATACACACACTCACCATGAACCTAGCTAGCTCCCACACATCCCCGTTCGCCGCTGCGCGACCTGTAGCCCCCGTGCGCCGTTTCGAACACCGTCGGTTCCGCGCAGAGCACCGCCCACGACCGACCATCCTAGACCGCTCCGTGCCACACCTTTAAGCCTGTGATGACCGCCAGGGAGCACCGCGTCGCCCCTATCCTCAGCCATGCCGCTAGGTCGCTATAACACCATCACCGGGGGAGCCAGCCCATGCTGCAATGCCCCTCTGGCCGGTGTATAAATAGAGGCCCTCTCCGCCTCAATTCACCACACCATCTCACTCCCTCTTCACAGAGCTTCCCGCGCCCTTTCTTGGAGCAAGGCGAGCACCAGCCCGCCGGAATTTCACCGGAGTCCGCCGCTGCAGAGGAGAAGAGGAGCCATTGATTGGAGCCGCCCCAGGAGCCATTGTGACCACCATTCGAACCTTCGTCGTCGACAATGTCGTCCGCCCCCATCGCCGACCCTAGCTAAAGCCCTAGTGAGCCTCACACAACCCCCACCGTCGCCGTTAGGGTTCAGTCTCGCCGAAGCTATTCGTCGTAGACGATGAATGCCAGTAGTTAGATCAGGTTCTAATCGCACGGCCTAGATTGAAAGGTACTGTTTCGGTTCGATAGAGTCACTGACTAGTGGGACCCCCCTGTCAGCAGCCCGCTGCGCCGCGCAGTGCAGTTGAGGCGGCCCGTTTAGTTTCCCGTGCAGAGCCTAGTGATTCAAATAGGATTTTTCTAATTTAGTTAAAACTAGTTTCTGTCAGTAGATTCAAAAATCAATTCAAAGAGATTCACTAAACCAAATTGCATGATTCCAATTTTGTTAGAAAGATATTCAAATTATCTATCCAAGACCGTTGGATTCAAAACATTTATAGGTAGAGATCATATATAGTAAAAATAACAATATAGAGACTTTTCCAACTTCAAACATTTTTCAAAAATCAACCATAAAGACTTTTGAGTTGATTCCAACTCTCAAAAATCACATTTGACAAGGTCTATCTGAATATGTAAAAACATTTAGGTTTACATGTAGTGACCTTGGACTAGTACCAAAAGAATGCTATATAGGCATAACTAGTCACTTTAATTGTCTTAAATAATAATCTTAAACTTTGTAAAATATGACCAACACTTTAAATCACATTCCCAAGTATTAAAATATGTGGTATGACACGTGTCAACATGATCCCACATTTTAATTGGAGAATATTAAATCTTAAGTATTTTCAATGAGTAGAAATTACTTTTCTAAAATAAAATAAATAAAACTAGATCTTTATTTCATGTGATGATTGTGATGATGCTAGATCATCTAGTGTGAACCTTAGTGTGCTAAATAGAAATAGTTAAGTATTCTTTCGTGATTGTGTATCCGTATTCATTTATAGTCGCTGGTACCGACCCAGGATATGAGGAGGAGGAGTACTACGAAGACTAAGAAGAAGAAAACTTCAACCACTGCACCAATCAAGGCAAGCTAACACTTGCAAGTTTGCTAACTATGCAAGCCATCACTTATTGCTAGCTAGAACTATGTAACTTAACACTTGCCCACTTCATAACCTATGCAAGATGCATTATGCATGCTTGGTTATACAACTTTTATTATTACAATCCCAAGTTTTACTTGCAAACTTTATTCTTTTACTTTTAACGAAGTTCTTTACTTTTAGTTAGTGCTTTGTGAATATTTAGAACTCTAGTACAGATACTAAAAGAGTATAAAACTAGGCCTAGCTAGCTATACTTAGATGTCATCAAAAGTCATAAACTAGAATTAGATAGTTACACTTGATTAACACCCCTCATTAGTGAATACCATCAACTTTTGTGGCTAGTGCTAAGCATAAAAGTTGATCCCTTTAGATGGGAATACTTGGTGAAAATGATTATGAAAACCTTGGAATGATGATTCATTCTATTGAAATGTTTTGACATGTGTTGAGAAACACAATGATTTTGATGATGAAAATGTTGAGGCATGAGCCTTAGCCCTTTATAAAAACTGATGGTTGGGTTTGGATGCGATACCATTCCAATTTTACCGTACAACCACAATACCTGATTTGGGTAGGGCTTAGCTGGAAGTTTATATGCCTTAGTATGGGTTCCCTTGCGGAAGAGGTTGAGCTAAGGCTACCTCGTGATGAATGTCCACCTATGCAGTGCCCAGGATGGAAGATGGCCATGGTTAGGAGGCTAAGCTCATAGGGGAGATGCCTATACTAGAGTGTGTAATTGAAATGCTATGATTGATTATCCGCATAATAAGTATGATTGATTTAGGGTTATACCTGACAGATGTATCGAATTTTGTGGTGAAAGTGTACCACCTCTGCAGAGTGTAAAACTATTCGAATAGCCGAGTCCACGGTCATGGACAGTTGGAGTGGCCATACTGTTCCATTATCAGATGTTTTCAAAAATGACTTGTGAGTTGAACTATGACTTTGACTTGACCACAACAGGATTGTGGACATGAAAACTAGGTTCCCACTTAAAGTGATGTAGAACATTCATTTAGTTTTCTTTACTTCTAAACTCAGCTTGAGATAACCCTGGCGTTTTGCAAATAAACCTAGAGCTTAAGATTCCTACTAGAACTACCTTACTTGTTAGTGATAGTTTGCGAGTACTTAAAGAGTACTCATGGCTTTGTCCCTGGCTATTCCCATGGCCAGACTATGAGGAGGACTACCAGGATGATGGACAGCAGGAGGTCTACGATAACTAGGATCATCTCCCATCGTCAGCATTGCCTGTGACCCTAAAGATGGAGCCCCTACTACGTTTATTTTCCACTGCTTGATAGTATTAAGATTGGATCATGAGATCCTTTATTTGTAAGACCTTAATTATGGTTTGTAATGGATGATGTACTGTGGTACCAATTCTGTTATATCTTGAAAAAATGGTAATCCTGGGATTGCGAGGTATGGCATAACAGGCATCTTGGATTAAAAAATCTAGGTGTTGACAGCTGGCCACATATCCGTCCCTATAATAATCGCAAGCTTCAGTATCAATCCAAAAATATGTCTTTTTTGGCTATAGTTATATGCATAAAGGGTCTAAATGTCTCCATGTACCGTCCAACCGTGTGTATATCTCGTGGGATGTTATCTTTGATGATCATGTTTTCCCTTTGCTGCACTACCACCTCCTCTCGCCACGTCCATACCACCTGCACCATCACCTCCTATGTTTCATGACCAATTTGTTGATGCTGCACATTCCCATATTTGTTGTCTAACCATGATGCAAGTACTGGTAGAGGAGCTCGGGTAATGCACCCGCTATAAATGCAGCCCCGTCGCTGGATCCCGCGGATCACGTTGATCATGACCCACGCATGCCCCATTGAAAGGGCATGTAAGCCCCCATGTGTGTTTTTGGTAATTAATGATAATATCTATGGACTAATGTGGAAATTGAGTTTCACTTGTATGTTTGTCCATTGGCATCGCTTGGACCATGTGTTCATTTCAGGGTTAAAAAAAGAAGCAATGTCCAAGGGCTTTGTGCCTATTGGAATCAAGTAGAAGAAGAAGAAGATCAAGAGTGTCTTGAAGAAGAAGATGTAGTTCATCGTGGCTATCTTCAAGACATCATCAAGAAATGAAGGGAAAGCTCAAGATGCACCATCTCTAGAAGATCTCGTTCTGAGGCTTTCCATCCTCGGTGATCATGGAGTGATGAAGACAAGTTCAAAGAAGAGGTTTCCCCATGGAGTATGGGAGCAAGTTGCAAGTCTTCATCAAGCAAAGGGTGAGCAATAGCAATCAAGAAAGGTGTTCCATCTTGAGGAGGACAAGACGGTCTACATCAAGCTCAAGTGGAATGCTAAAGGAAAAGGTATGATCTTGATAGGTTTTCTATTTTACGGGTCTCTTGTAGTGTTGGGATACCGGGTTTAGGATAGATAGACATACTATTAAGAGGGCTCTCGACTGAGTGACTCGTATGCATCTTTGGGAGAGAGCTCAAGCCTTCGCATATATAGCATCATTTTTCTTGGTTTTTGTTTATATCTTGTCCATGATAGGATCTAGAGCTTGTGTCGTGGTGGTGTCACGGCAGATGCCTGGTATAGGCTAAAGTTGGGGCCAATGGACGATGGAGGAATCTGGGGAGGGATGATGAAGTGAAGACCTCACACGGAAGAACTCAGAGAGACACGATATACCTAGGTTCGAGGCTCTCCTAGTGAGATAACACCTCTACTCCTACATCTAATCTCATATTTCTTGCCATGCTTGTGGCTACAATGGTGCTCCTTGAGCTGTACTCTTATGCCTCTCATGGAGAGAGAGCAGAGGAAGAAGAAACCATGCTCCTAGTGAGCAGAGGGAGAGGAGCCCTCCTGGGAGCCTCTCATGTAACGTTACCCCTGGTGCTCCTTATAAAGGGAGCCCAGGGGACAAGGTATGTCATCTAAAGTACTCCTATGAGCTGTCTTGTGGGGCTTGCCTAGTCACCTTGTCCTTTGTTGAGTCATTGGTCTTATCCCTTCGGCATATTCCTTAGCATCTTTAGGTGATGCTTGGCATATTCCCTAGCATCTCCCAAGATGCCCAACATATTCCTTAGCATCTTGGACCAAAGGGGCCAGTCTGAGCCAGGGGCGTCCCAAGACTGGCACCTGACGTAGGCTTGACTTGACTTGGTAGCGTGTCGATGTAGAGGTCGCTGGTGGGTCCAGGTATGAGATAAATGACGTCCGTGACGAAGTAATTTGGCCCGGGGAAGTGAAATTCGGCCAAGGAGGAAAATAACTCAGCCCGGGAGCGAGATGGGGCCCACCTAGTAGGTTAACAGTGCCCCATCCGGATTATTTTCCTCCTAGCCGAACTATGAAGTAATTCGGCCCAAGTGGAGGGATGAAGCAGGCCCAGCCGGGGTAGAAGTTGATCCGTCCTGGGGGCCCAACTGGGGTTCAAGTAGCCCGGTCGGGGTTGAGGTAAGTCCGGCCTGGGGTGGCCCATCCGGAGTAACGAAGTGGCCCGGCTGGAGTTGGTCGTTGGAGACAGAAGGCCACCCGGTGTGGGCCAGGATGCTGGCTGAGTCGGTCCACCTCGGAATTCGCTGGAGAGGCGAAGACGTGGACCGATCGATGGGAGTTACCCCGGGGTGAGCCGCGGTGCCAGCCCACCCAGGTTATCCCTGGCTGGCTCTAGGCAACGTGGAGGAAGTCTCGCGGTGGGCCGCGCTAACTCCCTGCCGGCCCACGCGGGCGACGATGGCAGGGAAGCATTGGGGCGATAGAGAAGGTACGTCGGCGAGGTGGTTCGATGGGAGGAGACTCTGGCGGGATCTTGCGGTGGGCCGACTTTGGCTGATGTCAGCCCACCCGAGGGAGGATGCTTCGGCCCAGCCGGGTTTTGAGCCTAATCCGGCCTAGGGAAGAACTGTGTAGGCCGAATTTAAGATAATTTGGCCTGGAACTATTTCCTTCCTCTTTTCTTTATTCTATTCTCTTTATCCTTCATATCTTCATAGATAATTATCTTTCTCTACTTGCATCTTTTATAACAATAGTTTTTACTCTTCTGTATCACTTTATGCCTCAACTCTGGGGTACCTGGGGTTACATCCCCAACATTAGTCCCCGAGGCTATGTGGGATTCGCTGAATCGCGCATATGCTTCAAAATAAAAAATCTCCAAAGTTGTTACCAACATGTAGTCCTTTTCATATATCCCTGACCTCTGGCCTTCTTCGGCTCTAGTCTTAACCCTTTTGGGTAAGTCTCTTGGCTTCTGGCCTGATTCAGCTCTGGCCTTAACCCTTTCAGGTAACTCTTTTGGCTTCTGGCCTGATTCGGCTCTGGCCTTAACCCTTTTGGGTAAGTCATTTGGCTTCTGGCCTGATTCGGCTCTGGCCTTAACCCTTTTGGGTAATTCTTTTGGCTTCTGGCTTGATTCGGCTCTGGCCTTAACCCTTTCGGGTAACTCTTTTAGCTTCTAGCCTGATTCGGCTCTGGCCTTAACCCTTTTGGGTAAGTCATTTGGCTTCTCGCCTGATTCGGGTCTGGCCTTAACCCTTTTGGGTAAGTCATTTGGCTTTTGGCCGAATTTGGCTTTGGCCTTAACCCTTTTGGGTAACTCATTTGGCTTCTGGCTGAATTTGGCTCTGGCCTCAACCCTTTTGGGTAAGTCATTTGGCTTCTGGCTGAATTTGGCTCTGGCCTTAACCCTTTTGGGTAACTCATTTGGTTTCTGGCCGAATTTGGCTCTAGCCTTAACCCTTTTGGGTAAGTCTTTTGGCTTCTGGCCTGATTCGGCTCTGGCCTTAACCCTTTTGGGTAAGTCATTTGGCTTCTGGCCTGATTCGGCTTTGGCCTTAACCCTTTTGGGTAAGTCATTTGGCTTCTCGCCTGATTCGGCTCTGGCCTTAACCCTTTTGGGTAAGTCATTTGGCTTCTAGCCGAATTTAGCTCTGGCTTAACCCTTTTGGGTAACTCATTTGGCTCTGGCCTTAACCCTTTTGGGTAACTCATTTGGCTTCTGGCCGAATTTGGCTCTGGCCTTAACCCTTTTGGGTAAGTCTTTTGGCTTCTGGCCTGATTCATCTCTGGCCTTAACCCTTTCGGGTAACTCTTTTGGCTTCTGGCCTGATTCGGCTCTGGCCTTATGAATTGTGATCCGAGTTATTTCATCCGAGATATAATTGCTGAGTTATATGACTCAAAATTGACATGAGTTTCTGCTTTGAGTTACTTGACTCGGAATCCGAGTCACCTGATGACAGGTCACGTTTCATGACTCGAATCTGACATAAGTCTTAGATTCGAGTGATTTGGTTGAGATATGATATGGCCTTACGATTGGCTGGCAAACCGCCATTGATTTTGATCCGAGTTACTGATCCGAGATATGATTTATGATATGATTTCATGATACCGTGGCATATTTCCATAGATATGGATCCGAGATATAGATCCGAGATTTTATATGATGAATGATTGATATGCTGGCACAGGCCATTCAAGATATGGAACAAACTGATTTGAGGTATAAGATAACTTGGTAAGCTGGGTTAAAATTCGAGTTACCCTGTAACCAGGAAACTGAAGCGAATCCAAATTACCCCTGTGATTAGGCAAACTGAAGTAAAATCCGAGTTACCATGTAACTAGGAAACCTATAGTTAGGCAAATTGGAGTAAGATCCAAGTTACCATGTATCTAGGAAAACCGAGGTAAAATCCGAGTTACCATGTAACCTAGAAACCTGTAATTTAGGCAAATTGAAGTAAAATCCGGGTTATTAGGTAACCTGGCATGGTGATGCACACACCAATCCGAGTTATGGATGACCTGGTAAGCTGAAAAACAGCAATCCGAGTTAAATCTGAGTTACCAGGTAATCCGGCTGACTGAGTCAAATCCGAGTTACAAGGCAACCCGACAAGATGAAATATAACTCTAGTTACTATGCAACTTGGTGAGTTGAGTTAAATCCAAGTTATAAATGGCTTGGTGAGCTAGTTTTTCGCCCAAGGTAGCTTAAAGACACAAAGAAACAGATACATACGAGATCACGACATATCTTAAGTCTTTTCTGAGTTATTGTTCTATGCACGGAGACACCGAGTCCCCGGGCTACTTTTTCTACCCTTAGGCAACTCAAAAAGGCATGCATGCTAGTCCCCGGGTTGAGTTATCTCATCCCTGGGGTGAACAACTAGGTGATAGTCCTCGAGTGACATCCAGGGCATCTCATGTGCATGTTGGTTGAGTTATCTAGTTGAGTCACTCCAAAAGGGTTAGCTACAACTTACTGTACTATTGGTGAAGAGGTTGAGGAAGAGGTTGAGACACCTCAATAAGGGAGGCTCGTATGCCAACTCCCCTGCTCTCTATACGTTGAGGAAGAGGATGCAAAGATCTTTGATCGATGGTGAAGCAGAGCTTGATGAAGACGTTCCCGTCCGGATGGTAACCCAACCAGCGCCGCTTATCAGCCCCACGGTGGGCGCCAAATGTCGTGGTGGTGTCACGGCAGGTGCCTGGTATAGGCTAAAGTTGGGGCCGATGGACGATGGAGGAATCCGGGGAGGGATGATGAAGTGAAGACCTCACATGGAAGAACTCAGAGAGACACGATATACCCAGGTTTGAGGCTCTCCTAGTGAGATAACACCTCTACTCCTGCATCTAATCTCATATTTCTTGCCATGCTTGTGGCTACAATGGTGCTCCTTGAGCTGTACTCTTATGCCTCTCATGGAGAGAGCAGAGGAAGAAGAAACCATGCTCCTAGTGAGCAGAGGGAGAGGAGCCCTCCTGGGATCCTCTCATGTAACGTTACCCCTGGTGCTCCTTATAAAGGGGAGCCCAGGGGACAAGGTATGTCATCTAAAGTACTCCTATGAGCTGTCTTGTGGGGCTTGCCTAGTCACCTTGTCCTTTGTTGAGTCATTGGTCTTATCCCTTCGGCATATTCCTTAGCATCTTTATGTAATGCTTGGCATATTCCCTAGCATCTCCCAAGATGCCCAGCATATTCCTTAGCATCTTGGACCAAAGGGGCCAGTCTGAGCCAGGGGCGTCCCAAGACTGGCACCTGACGTAGGCTTGACTTGACTTGGCAGCATGTCGATGTAGAGGTCGCTGGTGGGTCCAGGTATGAGAGAAATGACGTCCGGGACGAAGTAATTCGGCCTAGGGAAGTGAAATTCGGCCAAGGAGGAAAATAACTCGGCCCGGGGGCGAGATGGGGCCCACCTAGTCGGTGAACAGTGCCCCATCCGGATTATTTTCCTCCCAGCCGGACTATGAAGTAATTCGGCCCAGGTGGAGGGATGAAGCAGGCCTAGCCGGGGTAGAAGTTGATCCGGCCTGGGGGGGCCCAGCCGGGGTTCAAGCAGCCCGGCCGGGGTTCAAGCAGCCCGGCCGGGGTTGAGGTAAGTTCGGCCTGGGGTGGCCTAGCCGAAGTAACGAAGTGGCCCGGCTGGAGTTGGTCGTTGGAGACAGAAGGCGACTCGGTGTGGGCCGGGATGCTGGCTGAGTCGGTCCACCCGGGAATTCGCTGGAGAGGCGAAGACATGGAGCGATCGGTGGGAGTTACCCCGGGGTGGGCCACGGTGCCGGCCCACCCAGGTTATCCCTGGCTGGCTCTGGGTAACGTGGAGGAAGTCTCGCGGTGGGCCGCGCTAACTCCCTGCCGGCCCACGCGGGCGACGATGGCGAGGGAGCATCGGGGCGGCAGAGATGGTACATCAGCGAGGTGGTTCGGTGGGAGGAGACTCTGGCGGGAGCTTGCGCCAAGGGGGAAGGAGGCCCGCGGTGGGCTGACTTTGGCTGATGTCGGCCACCCGGGGGAGGATGCTTTGGCCCAGCCGGGTTTTGAGCCTAATCCGGCCTAGGGAAGAACTGTGTAGGCCGAATTTAAGATAATTCGGCCTGGAACTATTTCCTTCCTCTTTTATTTATTCTATTCTCTTTATCCTTCATATCTTCATAGATAATTATCTTTCTCTACATGCATCTTTTATAACAAAGTTTTTACTCTTCTGTATCACTTTATGCCTCAACTCTGGGGTACCTGGGGTTACATCCCCAACATTACTCTTCTGTATCACTTTATGCCTCAACTCTTCGGACTAATCTTGTGTTTACCTTATATTTAATTTGCTGAATTATTTTGAGCTAATCCTAAAGTTTCTAAGTATTGTTAAGTCAATTTTTGAAGCTCGGACTCGTAAGTCATTAAACCGAACCAAGGTAGACACGAGCCGAGCCAAGAAATTGGAGGAACAAGAAAATGAAACTCGAGGACTACGCCCAAGTTAATCCGGCACACAAACTTAGTAGCAAAATATCACTTGAGTGCTTAATACAATTGCACCCGGCATACCGGGGATCTGATGAAATTTAAAAGGAGGCAATTCGGCGCCAGCGGGTGTAGCTCCAGCTTCGGCTTCAGTGTCTTCTTCGTCTTCCTCGACGTCCGAAGCCTCGTCCTCTTCATCCTCACCCGAACCATCTTCGGCATTTTCATCGTCGGCAGCATCTAGGAAGCTTGGTCCCTCGTTCCATTGATGAATGGGGGCGTATTGGATGAAGCTATGAGCGCGCCTTGCGCTGAGCTACCCAATCTGGGTCAGTGGACCACCTTGATCCGGTGCGCATGCGCTCAAGGAGATTGAGGTCAATCTTCTCATACCACGTAAGCACGTAGTGGAGAATGATCTCAGCTCCGACGCGTCCAGCAGATTCCCTCCAAAAGTCGAGCTGGGTCTCGTAGTCCATTAACTTGTCGACGAGAGCTGCGGTCCCCTCCGGAGTATCTTCATCAGGCCAAAAGGCGTTGAAGATCCGGATTGCCACATCAAGGATATCCTTGCCATAATTCTTCACAATTTCCATGCGAGAAGACAGACTGACCAGCAGGTCCTCCATATCATAAGGAAATTTGCTTGAAAACAAGACAAGTGAAGCAAGTAAGGAAAAGACATGTGAAGCAACCCGTAGAAGTTAATGCCGGATAAGGGAAAAAACTTACGAGAAATGTGGCTGTGGATCCGGGTCAACTCCTTGGTATAGTCATCATTCCTTTTTTGGAGTTGCACAAGTTCAGCATTCGCCGACTCAAGCTTGACGCCGGCCTCCTTGAGAAGTTCTTGGTCCTTGGCGATCTTGAGGTTGAGCTGCTCTCTTTCTTCAGTAAAGTCTTGTCCTGCCTTCTCCAGTTCGGATTTGTGCTGCGCCTTGAGCTTCTCCATATCTGCCTTAAGCTGGGCAATCTCTTCATCTTTGGTCCGGAGGAGGGCAAGCTTGTCGTCCTTCTTCTTGAGTTCAGCTTGGTGTTGCCCTGCTTGTTCGAGAAAATGCAGCATCATATCAGGCACGGGCACACTATCTTCAAGAGAGGCTGAAATAGTTTGTTGCCCCGGCAAAGCCGAGGTATGAATATTTGCCGAGCCAAGGAGAAATGGAGATAGAAAGCATAGCAAGGTTGAGAAAGAATAACTTACCCTTTATCTGGTCCAAGCTTTTCCTCATGAGGACATTCTCAGCCTCCACCCCAGCTACGAAATCTGAATGAGGGATTAGTTCAGCTGGAAAAAGATGAAGAGAAATGGAAAAATGCAAAGGAGAAAACTTACCCCTTTTACCGTGTTTGGCGAGAAGTGCAGTATGTTTCGCACGCAGCATCTTGTGAGTATCCAAGAGACACTAAAACTCAGTGCTTCGGCGATTGGTGGTCACCTGAAAAAAGTACAAAAATATAGCTTAGTCTTGTGCATATTCGAAGTGCACAAAATCCGGGACAAGTGGAACTTAACCCGGCTCTAGGTGTGTGCATATTCGAAGTGTACAAAATCCGGGCCAAGTGGAACTTAACCCGGCTCTAGGTGTGTGCATCGAAGTGTACAAAATCCGGGCCAAGTGAAACTTAACCCGGCTCTAGGTGTGTGCATATTCGAAGTGTACAAAATCCGGGCCAAGTGCAACTTAACCCGGCTCTAGGTGTGTGCATATTCGAAGTGTACAAAATCCGGGCCAAGTGGAACTTAACCCGGCTCTAGGTGTGTGCATATTCAAAGTGTACAAAATCCGGGCCAAGTGGAACTTAACCCAGATCTAGGTGTGTGCATATTCGAAGTGTACAAGATCCGGCCCAAGTGGAACTTAACCCGGCTCTAGGTGTGTGCATATTCGAAATTATTAAGGAGCTATGTTAGTTCTCTAAGGAGCATTTGGCCGAGTAACGAGTTACTCCCCCGGAGGCTCAGGGACTAATGGTTATATCACTAATATCTTCTGCATACTAAGGAAAAGGGCGAAATAACGCACCTCCATCATCCGACCTGCAAGGTTGATTGCCTTGGTAGCTGTATTCATCTATGCAGCAAATTCGGTGGGACCGAACTTCTCCGGGAGATCGTCATTGTGGACAAACTCCACCTTGTTCCAGTTGTTCACAAACTCGATCAAGGTCGGAGGATATCGTTCGCCGCTGAGCATGTGGCGTGCAACTAGACCCTTAGCGTGAGCTTCCCTCCTCTCAACCTGGGCAACGGCGGGGCTGGTGTGCAAAACAAGTTGCGCATCAGCTGGCTCGGCGGGGGCATCCTTCGGCGGTGGAGTCTTTTTCACGAGCATGGATGCAAGTGTGCGCTGTCCAGCCTCGATTGACGCTGCCCTGGTGGCGTCAGGAGCCTTTTTGCCCTTGGGCTGCTGCTGAGAGGTGGAGGTTGCTGTGGCGGATTTGCCCTTGGTGCTTGCCTTGGTGCTGCTGGTACCTTCTTTCCGAGTCTTGGAAGACTCGGACAAGGCGGAGGGGCTTGGCACTGTTGCTGGCGCCTTTGCTGTTGTTGCTGGTGCAGGAGCTAGTGATGGTGCTGGTGCTGATTTTCATTTTGGCGGTGATGCTGTGGGTATCTCGGACGAAGCTGGTTGCGGCGGAGCCGAAGTGGTGGTTGTCGTCGCCTCGGCAGAGTCAGTTTCCCCTGCTCCGAGGTTACCCTCCTCTTGACGAGGTGGGCTGGAACCAGGAGCAGCCGCTGAACCCTCCTGAATGGGGCTCAACGGGCGTGAATCGTCGCCACGAGGGGGAGAAGGGCTACGTCAGAGCGGCGAAGCAATGCCGGACCCACTCTGAGGGACCTCTACCGCGGCCCTGCCGAATCACACTATGAATGACGAGAAACTATAACAAAGGAAGAACAGATGAATATCAAAGGGAGAAGTGGCTTACTCATCCGAGGTCAAAGGCTCCTTGGGCTTCCGAGCCCTCCGGGTTATGGCCTTGGTTGTAGGCTTGGTGGCAGCTTTGTCCGCGGACTTCTTTCGCCTTTTAGCTAGCTGAGAAGGTCCGGGGGAAGAAGCAGATGCGGCCCCCCTCTTCTTCTTCGGTGCGACCGGGACAGGCTCACCCACGGCAAGGGGAGGGTCTTCATGGATCTGCCCACCGGGGTTAGCTGATGCCGGAAAAGCATAAGAAAGGGGGATAGCGTCAAATGGATCCATCACCTCAACGTCCGAATCATCTTCATCGTCGGGCCAATCTCTAATGGAAGAGAGTTTACCGGTGGGTCGCTTGGTCGCGTCAGCCATCGGCAGGAACATCTCCTTATTCGGTTCCTCCTCGTCCGAGGTATCTCAGTCAGCCGCCCATTTGAGAGAAGGCTCGGTGCCATCCTCAATGGTTTGCTGAAGAAACATCTAAGGGAAAGAAAAAAACAACAGGATTAAACATACAACAAAAACCGACATATGATTTAATTCGGAAAAGGTTTGGGGCACGAGACTTACCGCAGGGGGAAGCCTATCTCGGCAGAAGTGTTCGATCCCCCACGTCCACTCAGAAGAGAAGTTTTTCTGGGTGGTGAACAGGGCCTTGACCCGGCGGTATATCTCGGTGTTGCTCAACTCGAAAGACGAGGTCCGGTTGGGCTCGCGGCCCTAGCTCATGTGACAGACTTTGTGCGTGCGTTTCTGGAGGGGGAGATCCGGTTGCAGACAAACGTGATCATGGCGTCCTCATTGCGCAATCCGAGATCCTTCAACTCCTTGAACCTCTTGTTGACTTGGTGTGTCCCAGGGCACAGTGCCCATGAGAAAGCTCGAAGTGGCTGATCTAAAGTCATTGTAGGATCCTAGAAACCGACCTCATTCTGCTACCATAACTACGATGCATACACAAAGATGTTATCATGAGATGATAAAGTATTAATGTCAATCAAGGTGACATTAGTAAGTTACAAAGGATGTGGGACTGTAAAGTACAGACCCAAGACTCAACCTCTTCCATGAGCAAGCATGTTAAAGCTACTAAGATATATGGTGCCAATGGTTTTTTTTGACACATATATGGTGCCAATGATTAGGAACAAATGCAACTAGTTTATTTGTACTCTAGTGCAAGTTGGAGACTGTTGGAAATATGCCCTAGAGACAAATAGTAATAAGGATTATTATCATATTTCATAAAGTTTATGATTAAGTTTTATATCATGCTATAACCATATTTAAAGGAAACATCAATACACGTGTGATATATAAACAACCAGGAGTTCCCAGTGAAGCTCTAGTCACTAGTTCATTGGTCAACAGATGATCAAGGTTTCCTGATCATGTGGCATTTATGCCAGATGGAAATGGAGTCACCTCATTATAAGAATGAGATGATGAACTAATACCCAACCTAAGCATCATGACCCGATCATGTCACGAAGTTCAAGTTATGATGATTAGAATAGACCTAGTGTACTATTTCTTAGACCGTGAGGCCATATCAATCACTATCACCCGAGGGTACTTTGATAGGCTCAAATGTCACTCAGTGAAATGGTGATCATAAAGGTGTGTTCAGGTATTCGGAGGAATAGTTGAGGCAATATGCGTCAAGAGCAGGATTTTTTCATCCACGTGACGGAAAGATACTCAAGGGCCCACTCGGAGAAGTTATCTCCAATAGCTGCGTAGCGTGTGATTTGATCACGGGGATATCACTTGTCGGAACTAGTCAAGTAGCATTTTTCAGTAACGAGATTGAACATGATATGGTGATGTCATTAATCAGATCTCGAACAATGCAAGTATCGAGAGACAAAAGGAATATGACATGACGTTCATGGTTCAAACAACGAAAGATTTCGTGGAATGCACAGGGGTCACATGTCCATCTAGGTCCCTCTATTGATCATTAGTGCGGGAGGGTCCCGACCATGTCTGGAGTATTCCCGAACCGTGGGGTATCACGCTTAATGGATTTATGATGCTCCGATAGTGTTTTAGGATTGGTAGAATCACCGAAGAAAAGAGAAGAGAGAAAATCGAAAGGGTTTCGGTAAGTCCGAAGGATGTCCGGAATGAGAGGGAATGAGTTCCACATCATCAGGGATTGAATTATATGTAAGTGAATGTTGAATATTGATTTAATCATTCAATTATATTTATTCAATAAAATAAAAAAGAATTAAAAAGGGTCAAATACCTAATTGGTCCAAATCCGGAGGGAAAAGGGCCCATGAGGGAAAGACCGATGGGAGGAAGGAGAGAGGGATGGCGGGCTAGGCCAAGGCACCCCGTGTGGGGCCCACTTGGGCCCTAGCCGGAGGCGGCCAAGCCCCCCTCTCCCCTCTCCCTTGTTTAGTCCCAAATAGCTAAGCTAGTTAGCTATGTTTTTTTCATATATAAAGAGAGGTATTTTGGCAAAATAAATACAACAATAATCAATAAAATGTTCCCTCTATTTTGGGGAGACCTTGATACATTGCAAATGTATCTATAATTTTTGATGTTCCATGCTTGGTTTTATCTACTTTCTTGTATTTTGTCCACACTTTGGAGTACGTTTCATATGATTTCTTCGACTAACCTATTAACAAGAGCCACAGTGCCAGCTGCCTGTTTTCTGCTGTTTTTGGTTCCAGGAAAATTAGAAAATGAATATTCTCGGAATTGGACCGGACAAAAGCCAAAGTTGTTATTTTCTCAGAAGACTCACGGAGCCAGAAGGAGAGTCAGAGACGGGCCATAGGGTGGTCACACCCCCCTTGGCGCGGGCAACCCTAGGCCATGCCAGGGCATGGTGTGGGCCCCCTGGCCGGCCACCGACCTTGCCCCTTCGCCTATATATTCCTCCCGAGGCAAAAACCCTAAATCATCAAGCCTCCGGCCACGAAAAGTTCTGCAGTGCCACCGCCACCGAAGGGGAGATTCGGGGGACAGAAAGTCTCTGTTTCGGCACCCTGCCGGGACGGGGAAGTGCCCCCGGAGCCATCACCATCGATCTCCACCACCATCTCCATCGCCGTTGCTGATTCCCATGATGAGGAGGGAGTAGTTCTCTCTCGAGGCTAAGGGTTCTACCGGTAGCTATGTGTTCATCTCTCTCTCTATGCATGATCTTATTGAGATCATGAGCTTGTAATCTATAGATCTACCTTGCTACTCAAATGCTTTAATAGATCTCTGCTCTCCCCATGTGTGTGAAAGTGACAGCATGCACACCATGGTGGCACTTAGGCTAGAGATTACAAATACTTGTTATGAGTTATATTTGGAGCTGGATGTATCTATGAAATTGTGGTGTTTGTTGGAACCATCTAGAGCTCAAGGTGACAGTGTGGGGTTACCTAGATGGGGAAAGCGTACTTTGAGGTGTGCTGTTATAGCCCTACCATGGATTAGACTGTCCAACCAGAGAGTAGTTAAGAGTAGTATCATAAAGAGAAGATATTAATATGAGAGTGTTCACTAGTGAAAGTATGATCCCTAGGCCTTGTTTCTAAGCATTGAAAAACCGTTTGCTACTAGATTTGTTACATGTTTGCTTGCTGTCATCTTTATTTCAGTTTGCTTTTAGTCTCTTCCACGCCATCAAGTTATCTTCTATTACCGTTACCACTTATAATTATCCATACCACTTGTATTTCACTATCTCTTCACCGAACTAGTGCACCTATACACCTGACAAGTGTATTGGGTGTGTTGGGGACACAAGAGACTTCTTATATCTTGATTGCAGGGTTGCTTGAGAGGGAATACCTTTGACCACTTCCTCCCTGAGTTCGATAAACCTTGGGTGATCCACTTAAGGGAAAACTTGCTGCTGTTCTACAAACCTCTGCACTTGGAGGCCCAACAACTGTCTACAAGAATAGAAGTGCGTAGACATCAAGCTATTTTCTGGCGCTGTTGCCGGGGAGGTAAGGTAAAAGGTACTCACATCCTCCGGTCTTTTTGTTTCTTGTTTTCACTAGTTAGGCTTAATGGAAAACAACAACAAAATTAGAGAGCTTTATAGTATTTATCTTGAGTTAGGACATGGAGTGTTTGAAGAGAAAATTAAAAAACCTATGGAACTTTATTTGCATGCTAATAGCAATGTTGTTAGTATGAATTCTTTGGACACCATTATTGCTAATGCTATGGAAAAGTCTAAGCTTGGGGAAGCTAGTTTTTATGAAAATGATCTTTTTAGTTCCCCAGCTTTGGAAGATAGCTATTCTATTGCGTATGATGATACCAAACCTCCAATATATGTTGATTACAATGATGAATATGATATTTTCAGCCCACCTACTATTGGGGAGAAAATTAATTATGATTACAATATGACACCTATATTTGATGATTATGGTGATGAGAATAATAATGATAGCTATTTTGTTGAATTTGCTCCCACTACAATTAATAAGAATGACTATGTTTATGTGGAGAGTATTAATTCTTTTATGCATATGGCTCATGATAAGAATGTTTATTGTGATAGTTATATTGTTAATTTTATTCATGATGCTATGGAAAGTTATTATGAGCGAGGGAAACTTGGTTTTATGCATCTCAATAATATTAGGTTTCCCCTCTTTATGTTGAAAGTCTTGAAGTTGCACTTGTTATTCTTTCCTATGATTGTTTCTTTGTGTTTTCATGACTTGTTTCTTTACAAGATTCCTATGCATAGGAAGTGGGTTAGACTTAAATGTGCTTTGAATTTGCTTCTTGATGCTCTCTTTTACTTCAATTCATATTTCTTATGTGAGCATCTTCTCAAACTATCATGCCTAACTTAAAGGCGTTAAAGAAAAGTACTTATTGGGAGATAACCCAAAAGTTTTAGATGAGTCTTGGAAGTTATTACCTCTATAATAACCGCTCCTTATCCTTTTTATTTGCTTTTGTGCCAAGAGTAACCTCTAATGAGAGAGAAGTAATGATTGGAAAAGTTGCTGTCCTGAAACAGATTTCTGTGCTTCACCATAAAAATTTGAGTAAAATCTCTGTACGTCTTTTTGAGGCGTGAATTTTTGTGCTTCTTCCCCCAGGTTGTTATCTAACTTTAGTTAGTTAAAGACTTTTTTATTTGAGCAGCATAAGGTCTTCGAAAAATTCGTCTTTACCTGCTGGTCTGTTTTGACAGATTTCTGCCATTATTTGCATTTGCTTCTTGTTGGTTCCTTTTTGAGTTCTTTTGGGGAATTGAGCTTTTTGAGGGAAGTGCTACAGTAGCTTGTGTTTTAATGGAAGTTTTATTGGTGTTATAACTGAACCTAAAGACCTATTATCTTGAGTGCACTAATGTTGCTAATAAAGATTGTGTGAAGTTTTGTATGAAGGAAAAAATTTCAGGTGTATGGAAGGAATGAGTAATGAGATGAAGGATGGACTAAAGCTCAAGCTTGGGGATGCCACGTGTGTCACCCCAAGAAATATCCAAGAAGTACAAGCGTCAAAGCTTGGGGATGCCCAATGCATCCCCTTCTTCATCAATAAAAATCCCAGGTTTCTTCCAAACGCTTCATTTTTATTGTTTCAGGCACAGTTGTGTTGTTCTTGGAGCGTCTTCTTTTTCGTTTTCATTTTGGTTTTTCGTTTGCTTTGTTTGCTTAGTTTGCTGAATAAATTGGTTGGACCCCCTCTTTCATACATTTGTTTTCAAATAGTTTGGTTTGGTTTGGAAAAGAGTAGGAAAGTTCATGCTTAAGTGGTAAAGAGAGCTTGTTTTTGACTGTGGCCTATGCTTTGTCTTGCCATGCTTGATATTGTTTTGGCTTTATGCTTAGTATTCTTTATTTTAGCATGACTTGTTATAAACAATTGAGATTGCTTAATGTGCCTTGGATGAATCATGCGTTATTTTAGCATATTAAAGCATAGTATTGTGGTATTCTCCTTTGATGCTTTATTTGGGTTGACTTGGCGCATGATCACACCATGTTATGACTATCTCAAGTCACCATAGACTTTATGATCCTTTAGTTTTCAACTTGTAGTATCACTTTATGCTTTGATCAATGATGTTTTTTCGCTCTGCATGATTATGGCCATTATTGCTCTCTTAGTTGGTCGCTCCCAGTCTTTTGCTAGCCTCCATAACCAAGTATGAGTTCCATTCATGCATCCAACTCCAAAAACCATGTTATTCCAAAGAGTCCACCATACCTACCTACTAGCATATGCTATTCCAAGTATATTCATGTTTTTATCTACCTTCCAAATTAAACTTGTTATGAGAAAACTAGTGATTGAAGCTCTCACGAACTTGATGGCACACTTTACTTTTCTTGCCCTTAATAAACTTGAACCATTGTGTCGTCTATGTTGTATATGCTTGCAGTTATTTGTTGGGGATTAGCAGAACCATGCTGTCATGGGGAACGCTTTCAACATTCCACGGGTACTTTGTACCTAGTTGATATCATGCTCTTTTGTCTATGGATGTCGTCGGTGTGAAATGAAAGGGGAGCTTGTAAGTCCATGGAGTTATGTATATGTGTTAGAAAAAAGCCTGGGCCGCTGGTCTAATCTGTGCTGACATGGTGGAAACCTGCAGCGTAACCATAATGAGCTGTCTATGAAGCATTCTTCTTATTAAAAAAAGAGTCAGATATTGAGAAAAAAGAGAAAAGGAGAAAAAAGAGATTATGAAAAGAGGAAAGAGAGAAAAAAGCACCATATTCCCATGGTAAATAAGAAGATTGCTGAGATGCTCGTTGTCTGCTTGCCTTGTCATTTTGATATGGGGATTCTTCCGTATCATCGGGCAAGGGGTACCCCGTTGGCGGTTCTCTATGATACACATGTACTTACGATGACAAGAACTTACCGGTGACTAAACTTGAGTAGCACGAGGATCGGCCCTCGTATTCAAGGGACATGAGATTTCTAACTTATACTTCGTCAAGCATGTACACCATAGTTTGTTCACTTTAACCTTAATCACTTCAAGATGCTTATGATAGGGGCAATGAGAGCTGAAAGCTATAAGTACCATAATTTTTGGAAGCTCTTTATGAAACTTGAATCCCTGCTTCCTTCTATGAAGGCCTTTCTTCCACTTATATATTGAGTCTTCACCTTCTACCTTTATGCACCTACTTTGAGAGCATAGTGGCCATTCTTAGTTCTATGTGCATTGTCCCAAGACTTGTTGATTGATGCATAGCTTTGATATTGCTTGTTTTAAACTGTTTGTATCTAGTCACTCTTATGAACTTTGAAGGTGTCCTATGCATTTATGTTTGCTACTCTATGAGGGACAAGCTGAATGCCACTATGCTATGTTTTCTTTATGTGAAACAAACAAACGACTTGCAAAGCATTGTTATTCATGAATCTTTTGTTTGTGCCTTTTCATGTTGCAACATAGTTGCTTTGTCTTATTGTTAGAACTTTATCTTTCATGCTATGTTGAAGTACTATGATCCTAGCTATCAATGTTTTACAAATACTTTGATCAAGTTTATGATGGTGCATGTCACCTAAAAAATTATTCTTTCTTTTTATCACTTACCTACTCGAGGATGAGCAGGAGTTAAGCTTGGGGATGTTGATACATTGCAAATGTATCTATAATTTTTGATGTCCCATGCTTGGTTTTATCTACTTTCTTGTGTTTTGTCCACACTTTGGAGTACTTTTTATATGATTTCTTGGACTAACCTATTAACAAGAGCCATAGTGCCACTTGCCTGTTTTCTGCTGTTTTTGGTTCCAGGAAAGTCAGAAAATGCATATTCTCGGAATTGGACCGGACAAAAGCCAAAGTTGTTATTTTCCCGGAAGACTCACGGAGCCAGAAGGAGAGTCGGAGAGGGGCCACAGGGTGGCCACACCCCCTTGGTGCGGGCAACCCTAGGCCACGCCAGGGCATGGTGTGGGCCCCCTGGCCGGCCACCGACCTTGCCCCTTCACCTATATATTCCTCCCGAGGCAAAAACCCTAAATCATCAAGCCTCCAGCCAGGAAAAGTTCCGCAGCGCCGCCGCCACCAAAGGGGAGATTCGCGAGACAGGAAGTCTCTGTTCCGGCACCCTGCTGGGACGGGGAAGTGCCCCCGGAGCCATCACCATCGATCTCCACCACCATCTCCATCGTCGTTGCTGATTGTCGTGGTGGTGTCACGGCAGATGCCATGGATAGGCTAAAGGTGGGGACTAATACACGCTAGGGGAATCCAGGGAGGGATAGTGAAGTGATTCTCCACACAGTTGTTTGTATAGCTCTGTTACCAAGATTACAAGTGCTCCTAGAGCTGTATTGGCGAGAGGAGGAAGAAGGAGCTCTCTTACTCTCACCCACGGATCACACCTAAAACCCTAGCCAAAATGGAATAGCAGAAAAACCAACCCCTTCTACTGAAACCCTAGCCCCTCTTTTATAGAGGGAGCTCGGTCTCTGCCTAGGGCATACGTGGAAGCATATTCCTAAGAATATGCTTCCCCCCAAAGTAGTAAGCCGACTGGGATGCTTTTCCCCCGCGTCACACATGCAGAGGCTACGTGAGCCTCTGCAGCGCCCGCGTCAGCCAACATGGGCGTCGTTACCCTTGTCGGCCACGCCCCGGTGGTCCTGTCCTTGCTTGCTTCGCTCAGGTAGTGCGTAGTGGGGCTTCTTTTGACCAGCGAGATTCCTTCCTTCTCTTAGAAGATAGACGTGACCCGGATTATAGCTGATCCGGCCACACCCGTTCCTGCATACAAAATAAAACAAACACCTCCGACTTACTCCTTAAGTCGGTTGAGACTTAGTCAGGCGAACACCCCCTGGTCCGGGTTACCCCGTGAATCGGCCTGCCTTTAGGTGACCCGGCCAGCATCAGCTTTGGCCTTGCCGAACCTCGGCTAACTCGGCTTTTATACCATGGCGTGACCCTACCCGGGGGTATCCCCCCAACATTAGTCCCCGAAGCTGGTGCGGTCTTAGCTGCCTTGGCCGCTAAGGCCACATCAGGTTCAATTCTATGCTCCGGTCATTATTGCCGAGTTACCTCTTTACCTCGGATTATATTGATTTACGTTCCCTTCGCACATTCCAAGTTTTCACTTGCCGGCCGGGTTACCACTTTAACTCGGACCTCCTGGTTTTACTTTCCCTCCGCACATTCCAAGTTTTCACTAGCTGGCCGGGTTACCACAGTTCTATCCGGGTCTTGTTTCCTTCTCTCGTACGCCAACCCATGTGAAGGGTAATCATTATGTTGTCTTATTTTAAGGGCCTGCACAGTAACCGCCGTAGTAATTGTTAGTTATCACTGTGCGCGGGTCACGTCATGCCTGCCTCCTCGTTTATCGCATCACAGTGTCACGTCATGGGATCATCTCCACTCTGTGGCCCTCCGTGTGGCTCCCCACTGATTGGTCCGGGTAGGTGATACACGGCCACTGCGTGCGGCCGATCCGCAGGATGCGATCCCACTCACCCCTTGAGGGAGTGGTTAAATAGCGGAGGGGCGCATCCCTTAGGATTTTTCTCCTTCCGCGCCCCTCTGCCCGTTGCTCTTCTCTTTCGTCTTCCTCGCGACCGCGCCGCCGCTAGTGCTCCAAATAGCAGCGTCGCCGCCGCACTTTTCCCTCACACTTCTGCATCGCAGCCACCGCTACGCAACTCTCTCACCACGGGTCCTCGCCAGTGCAGGCCTCTGCCCCCCGCCGCCGCTAGCACCAGCGAGGGCAGCGAAGACCGGATGACAGAAGAGGAGCTCATCGTCGCTGAGCAGGAGATGGAGGAGGACGCCGCAGCGGCGGACCGCGGTACGTGGGCCGGGTCCTGGGTCTGCGAAGACGACCTGGACTGGCTCTACCGCACCAGGCGCATCCCCGCCGGCGTTGCAGCTCGCCTTGCCTCCTCCGAATTGGCCCCCTCACCGAATCCGGGTGAATATGTCGTGTTCTTGTCCCACTTCCAACGGGTCTTCCGGGTTGCCGGTGAGCGACTTTTTTCGGGACTGGCTCAGTACCTACCAACTCCAGCCGCACCATCTTCCTGCCAATGCCATCACTTCTCTTTCCGCCTTTGCTTCCACGATCAAAGGCTATGCCGGACTGTGGCCCACGAAGGAGCTATGGATCCAGTTTTTCGGCCTTCGTCGCAACATTATCACAAACATCCACACCGATCCGGAGGACAAGCAGCTCACTCAATTCGGAGTGGCTTCCATCTCACCCTAGAGTTTTTCCGTTTTTCCCTGGGTCACCGGGTTAAAGTCCTGCAAAGGGTGGGCCCGGACTTTCTTTTACGTCCGGAACACAGGCACCGAAGACTTAATCCGGCTGCTCCCCTATACTCCGGGTCCACCTAACCTGGATCTGTGGGACGCCGTTCCCAAGAAGCCCACGGCCTTGGCCAACCAGGTCAACAAAAGGTTCGCGGAGCTGAAGAAGCTCAGGCTACGCAACGAGGATGTTATGATCACTTTCGTGCGTAACCGAATTTCCCCCCTCCAGAAGCGCACCCACAAGGTGTGCCACATGAGCTTTGGCCGCGATCCCAACCGGACCTCATCCTTCGAGCTGAGCAACACGGAGATATATCGCCGGGTTAAGGCTCTCTTCACCACCCACAAGGACTTCTCCTCCAAGTGGACCTGGGGGATTGAGCATTATTGCCGCGATAGGCTTCCTCCCGCGGTAAGCTTCATGTTGCAAACTTACCCCGGACTAATTACATGTCAGTTATTGTTGCATTTTTCACTCTTTTGTTCATTCCTTTCCTTAGCAATTTCTTCAGCAGACCCTCGAGGACAACACCAATCCGACCCTTAAGTGGGTGCCAGACCGGGAGACTCCAGATGAGGAAGAGCCGGACCAGGAGATGTTCCTCCCGATGACCGACACCACGAAACGACCCACGGGTAAATCCTCTTCTATTAGAGATTGGCCCGATGATGAAGATGACTCAGATGTCGAGGTGATTGAACCTGTTGAGGCTGTCCCCCTTTCTTTTTCTTTTCCGGCATCAGCTCACCCCGGTGGTCACATCCACGAGGATCCTCCCCTCGCTACGGGCAAACCTGTTCCAGTGGCACCGAAGAAGAAGCGCGGGGCTGCTCCAAGTTCTTCCTCCGGACCTTCTCAGCCCACTAAAAGGCGAAAGAAGTCTAGGGACAAGACTGCCTCCAAGCCAGCAGGCAAGGCCCCAGCACGAAGGGCTCGGAAACCCAAGGAGGCCCAAACCTCGGATGCGTAAGTCATTCTTCCTTCTGTAACTTGCTCTTCCTTACATTGTTGTAATTTTTCTTTTGACATTATTTGATTTTGCAGGGCTCTGGTGGAGGCCCCTCAAAGTGGATCTAGCATCTCTTCACCTCTCCGACCTAGCCCTTCTCCCCATCGCGACGATGAGTCACGTCCGCTGAGCCCTATTCCAGAGGGTTCTGCGGCCGCTCCGGGTTCTGCTCCACCTCGGCAAGAGGAGGGTAACCTTGGAGCGGGGGAGACCGGCCCAGCCGAGGCGACGGCATCCACCACTTCGGCATCGCTGCAACCAGCAGCCACTGAAGCTACCTCGGCTCCAACACCAGTACCATCAACCAGACCAGCACCAACTCCGGCTGCAAAAACATCAGCGCCTAGCTCCTCTGCCTCGTCCGAGTCTTCTCAACCTCGGCGAGGAACTACCCCGGCCGCTCCTAAGGGGAAATCCGCTGCGACGACTTCCTCTTCCCAGCAAGCCAAGGGCAAGAAGGCTCCGGACGCTGCCAAGCCAACATTCGTCGAGGCTGGGCAGCGTACCCTCGCATCAATGCTTCCCAAGAAAGCTCCAGCAGCGAAGGACGCCCCTGCCGAGCCAACTCATGCACATCAGATGGTTCTGCACACCAGCCCAGCCCTTGCCTTGATTGAAAGGAAAGAAGCGCACGCGAAGGGCTTGGTGGCGCCCCATATGCCCACCGGTGAACGGTACCCTCCGAGCCTGATTGAATTTGTCATGAATTGGAATAAGGCAGAGGTAGTTCAAGACGCTGATCTCCCGGAGAAGTTCGGCCCGCCGAGTTTTCCGCCCAGATGAACACAGCCGCAAAGGCAATTAACCTCGCTGGGCAGATGATGGAGGTACGTTGCTTCCCCTTTACATGCTGTAGATAATAACCATTAGTCACCGAGCCTCCGGGGGAGTAACTCGTTACTCGGCTGGATGCTCTTTAAAAAACTAACGTAGCTCCATGAGAACTTCGAATATGCATACACCTAGAGCCGGGTTAAGTTCCACTTGGCCCGGATTTTAGTACACTTCGAATATGCACAGACCTAGAGCCAGGTTAAGTTCCACTTGGCCCGGATTTTAGTACACTTCGAATATGCACACACCTAGAGCCGGGTTAAGTTCCACTTGGCCCGGATTTTAGTACACTTCGAATATGCACACACCTAGAGCCGGGTTAAGTTCCACTTGGCCCGGATTTTAGTACACTTCGAATATGCATCGAGCTAACTTGTGTTTCTGTATCCCTTTTAGGTGACCACCAATCGCCGGAGTGCTGAATTCCAACGCTTGCTGGATACCCACAAGATGCTACACGCAAAGCAGGCTGCACTTATCACGGAATACGAGAAAAGGGGTAAATTTCTTCCTTAGCGCCTCTTCATTTTTCTTCATCTTCCTTTGCTGAACTAATCTCATCATTCGGTTTCTGCAGCTGGGGTGGAGGCTGAGAACATTATTATGCGGAAAAGTCTGGAGCAGATCAAGGGTAAGTCATTTCTATCCGACCTTGTCGTGCTTTCCACTTCCTTTTCTCCTTGGCTCGGCAAACAATCATACCTCGGCTCTACCGGGCCAACACACTATTTCAGCATCGCTTGAAGATAGTGTGCCCTTGCCTGATATGATGCTGCATTTTCTCGAACAAGCAGGGCAGCACCAAGCCGAGCTTAAGAAGAAAGATGACAAGCTCACCCTCCTCCGGACCAAGGACGATGAGATTGCCAGGCTCAACGCTGAGATGGAGAAGATGAAGGCCCAACACCAATCCGAACTTCAAAAGGCTGGCCAGAATTACACAGAAGAGTGCGAGCGCCTCAACCTCCAGATCGCCAAGGACCAGGATTTTCTCAAGGAGTCCGGCATCCAGCTTGGGTCGGCAAACGCTGAGCTTGAGCAGCTTCGAAAGAGACGTGATTACTGCACCAAGGAGTTGACCCGGATCCTCAGTCATATATCATGTAAGTTCCTTTCCCTTTTCCAACCTACTTCTCCGAGTTACTTCATATGTCTTTTCTTGACCCTCCTCCTTTGCCTCGTTTCCAGGCAAATTTCCAGAGGGCACTCCTATTGCGAGCGCAGCAGTTGCCAACTTCCGCCGACAAAGGGGTACTCCGGCCGCTCCCCATGGTGAAGGGATTCCTTATGACCTGGAGGACCTGTTGGTCAGCTTGTCATCTCGCGTGGAGCTCATCAAAAATTACGACAAGGACATCCTCGGCGCTGCAGCTCGCATCTTCAACACGTTCTGGCCCGGCGAAGAAGCCCCGGAGACCACCGCACTTCTCATTGAGAAGTTAATGGAAACCGAGACCCAGCTTGACCTCTGGAGAGAGTCCGCTGGACGTGCCGCAGCTGATACCATTCTACACCACATACTCACGTGGTATGAGAAGATCGATCTCGACCTCCTGACACGTCTGCGCATAGGATCCAGATGGACCAATGACCTGGAGTGGGTAGCTCGGCGCCAGGCTTGCACCCATAGCCTCATCGAAAACGCTCCCATTCATGAATGGGTTGAGGGGCCGAGCTTCCTGGAAGCCGCTGTGGACGAAGAGGTTGAGAATGATGAGGATAGCTCAGACGGTGAAGGAGAAGATGACGCCTCGGATATTGAAGGCGGCGAAGATGATGCCGAACTTCCTCCTGCTGCTCTTTGAGCGAAAAAACTCGAAAATTTATCAGATCCCCGGTATGCCGGGTGGAGTTGTATTCCAAACACATGTGATATTTTGCTACTAAGTTCTTATGCCGGATTAACTTGGGCGTAGTCCCCGAGTTTCTTTTTCTTGTTCGTTCAATCTCTTGGCTCGGTTCGTGTCTACCTTGATTCGGTTTTATGACTTACGAATCCGAGCTTCAAAAATTGTCTTAACAATACTGGGAAACTTTTAGACTTAGCTCAAAAATAAAACTGCATAATAACTTGAAAATAAATACAGGGTTAGTCCCAAAAACAAACGTCGGCTCGAATAAATTCTTTTCCTTAGTCGTTTCTCATGTGCTACGCAATTCCAAACTTGTTCTCTTGCTTGCCATGAAGCCAATTCTTGTTGGACAGCAGCAAGTCAAAGAGTTGGGTTCTTGGTGCTCACACATTACTAATCCGAGTTAAGTAGAATAACTTATTCCAGCTGACGTGCGAAAAACAACAAACATTATTAAGGCAGTCCCCAAGTTACTGCTCGAGCTGCCAACATTTCATTGATAAGCTCATTGCCGACATACATACCGACATATGAGATGACTCGGATACATACACTTCTTAGCTAAGTGTAGAAAGGACGGAGTAGAGCTATATTCCATGGTCGCTTGGATTCTTCTCCCGACCTGTCCGCCTTGTTCTTTTCCTGTGGCTTTGCATCTATAAGATAATAAGAATCATTGTGTAATGCCTTGCTCACGATGAACGACCCTTCCCATGGGGGGGATAACTTATGCATGCCAGCAGTACGTTGGACCAACCGGAGCACCAGATCGCCTTCCCGAAATACTCGGGGGCATACTTTCCGGCTATGATAGCGTCGGAGATTTTGCTGATATATGGCGGATCTGGACAATGCCAGTTCTCTCGCTTCTTCCAGCAGATCAACATCATTTTGTTGGGCTTCTTGCACTTCGGCTTCTGTGTATTGAGTGACCCTAGGCGAATCATGCTCTATGTCGGCTGGTAATACAGCTTCTGCCCCATATACCAGAAAAAACGGCGTATAGCATGTTGATCGATTCGGAGTTGTTCTTAAACTCCACAGTACCGCTGGTAGTTCTTCTATCCAGCACCTTGCTGATCTTTGCAGCGGCTCAATGAGCCGGGGTTTTATCTCGGATAATACTAATCCGTTGGATCTTTCCACTTGTCCGTTTGATGCGGGGTGGGCTACCGAGGCTACGTCCAGCCGGATCTTCTTATCCCAGCAAAAACGCGCAAATGCTCCTTCCGCAAATTTTGTGCCATTATCAGTTATGATATTGTGAGGATAACCGTATCTCAAGATGATATCTTTGAGAAACGTTACGGCTGTAGCTCCATCACATTTTCTTATAGGCTTTACTTCAATCCACTTGGTAAACTTGTCCACCATTACCAGAATGTGAGTCATATTTCCCCTTGCTGGTTTGAACGGGCCAGCCATATCCAAGCACCATACGGCAAACGGCCAAGTGATTGGTATAGTCTTGAGTTCCGACATTGGCATATGTGTCTTGGTAGCATACCTCTGACAACCATTACATTTTCTCACCAGATCTTCTGCTTGCTCTAAGGCACTTGGCCAGTAGAATCCGTGCCGGAAAGCTTTTTCTACCAAGGCTTGCGATGAGGCGTGATGCCCGCATTCCCCCTGATGTATATCTCGGATGATCTCAAGCCCTTCTTCCAGGTCAACACATCGCTGGAGGACATTGGTCACACTTCTTTTTTATAGTTCAGAATTGATGATCGTGTACGCCTTTGCCCTCCTCTGTGTTTTCCTGGAAAGCACTTCCTCAGCGGGTAGCGTTCCATCTTTCAAGAATTGAAATATAGGTAGCGCCCAAGCTGGTATTGCTCGCACAGGGAACACATCCTCATCAATCTCCATCTGATCCACCGGCATAACTTCTACCGGATCACGCTGTGCAGTCCTCGGGTCTTGCGAAGCAATCCCCGGGTTCAGTGAAGCAGGCCCCAGGTTTGCCGAGGCAGTCCCCGGGTTTTGTGCACCACTTCCCATGTCGATGTCCATGGGCACAGCTCCGGATTCTGTGTCCTCCGGGACATAGATTGAGTCGGTTTCTGGGGAGGGCCTAATGGATGGCATGGTTTCTACTGCTGCTACTACAGGGTTTTGTGCCCTCTAGTATTTTCTGCCTAGTTTCTTCCAGCTCGGCCTGCGCTCGAGCCAGATCTACTGCTGCTACTACCGGGTTTGCCAAGCTATCCATTGCTTCCCTCAACACGTTCTCTGGCCTCTCAAGTGGAGGACCTCTACCTTTCCTCGGCGCCTTAGGTGTTACCTCCGGATCTGGCGTTGGATCCTTGCTCGCGCCCGCACCTGGCGCAGTCATCATCACCTCTGCATGGTCCTGGGAGCGAGCGATACGCGTTCCGGGAACCACGGTGAGGGGTGGCTCCCCCGCCTCGACGACGTGACGCGGATGAACACATGACACGTTAACAGCAACGTAGACCTTGTGCGCACCGAGCCTGATGAAGAGGCCGTTGCGCGGAAGAGGACGTGTGCCGAAGCAGCCAGCGTTGTCGCTGACGAAATCCAGCGCTCCAAAGCGCTGAACGAGCCCGGAGACGATGTGTTCGCTGGTGCTAATGATGTTTCCCGTCCGGATCTTGACCCCTGCTAGCGCTGCTAGCCCCACGGTGGGTGCCAACTGTAGTGGTGGTGTCACGGCAGATGCCATGGATAGGCTAAAGGTGGGGACTAATACACGCTAGGGGAATCCAGGGAGGGATAGTGAAGTGATTCTCCACACAGTTGTTTGTATAGCTCTGTTACCAAGATTACAAGTGCTCCTAGAGCTGTATTGGCGAGAGGAGGAAGAAGGAGCTCTCTTACTCTCACCCACGGATCACACCTAAAACCCTAGCCAAAATGGAATAGCAGAAAAACCAACCCCTTCTACTGAAACCCTAGCCCCTCTTTTATAGAGGGAGCTCGGTCTCTGCCTAGGGCATACATGGAAGCATATTCCTAAGAATATGCTTCCCCCCAAAGTAGTAAGCCGACCGGGGTGCTTTTCCCCCGCGTCACACATGCAGAGGCTACGTGAGCCTCTGCGGCGCCCGCGTCAGCCGACATGGTCGTCGTCACCCTTGTCGGCCACGCCCCGGTGGTCCTGTCCTTGCTTGCTTCGCTCAGGTAGTGCGTACTGGGGCTTCTTTTGACCAGCGAGATTCCTTCCTTCTCTTAGAAGATAGACGTGACCCAGATTATAGCTGATCCGGCCACACCCGTTCCTGCATACAAAATAAAACAAACACCTCCGACTTACTCCTTAAGTCAGTTGAGACTTAGTCAGGCGAACGCCCCCTGGTCCGGGTTACCCCGTGATTCGGCCTGCCTTTAGGTGACCCGGCCAGCATCAGCTTTGGCCTTGCCGAACCTCGGCTAACTCGGCTTTTATCCCCCCAACACTGATTCCCATGATGAGGAGGGAGTAGTTCTCTCTCGAGGCTAAGGGTTCTACCGGTAGCTATGTGTTCATCTCTCTCTCTATGCATGATCTTATTGAGATCATGAGCTTGTAATCTATAGATCTACCTTGCTACTCAAGTGCTTTAATAGATCTCTGCTGTCCCCATGTGTGTGAAAGTGACAGCGTGCACACCATGGTGGCACTTAGGCTAGAGATTACAAATACTTGTTATGAGTTATATTTGGAGCTGGATGTATCTATGAAATTGTGGTGTTTGTTGGAACCATCTAGAGCTCAAGCTGACAGTGTGGGGTTATCTAGATGGGGAAAGCGGACTTTGAGGTGTGTCGTTATAGCCCTACCATGGATTAGAGTGTCCTACCGGAGAGTAGTTAAAAGTAGTATCATAAAGAGAAGATATTTATATGAGAGTGTTCACTAGTGAAAGTATGATCCCTAGGCCTTGTTTCTAAGCATCGAAACACCGTTTGCTACTAGATCTTTTACATGTTTGCTTGCTGCCATCTTTATTTCAGTTTGCTTTTAGTCTCTTCCACGCCATCAAGTTATCTTCTATCACTGTTACCACTTATAATTATCCATACCACTTGTATTTCACTATCTCTTTGCCGAACTAGTGCAACTATACACCTGACAAGTGTATTGGGTGTGTTGGGGACACAAGAGACTTCTTGTATCTTGATTGCAGGGTTGCTTGAGAGGGAATACCTTTGGCCACTTCCTCCCTGAGTTCGATAAACTTTGGGTGATCCACTTAAGGGAAAACTTGTTGTTGTTCTACAAACCTCTACACTTGGAGGACCAACAACTGTCTACAAGAATAGAAGTGCGTAGACATCAGACCTCTAGTTGATTCTCTCTCTCTCCCGTGACCGTGGTCCCAAGTTCGGATCGCGCGAGCAAGAGACTTCTTCACCGCGGAGCATCGTTGCGCTACGGGATTTGGATCTAGGAGCTCTTCTTCCACAACTGTTGCTGGATCGGGGAAGCGGGAGTCATCGCCAGGCACTGGATGTGTGTAACCCCTGTGAGGTGCAACACTTGGGGCACTAGGAGTCGTTGGAGCCGTATGAGCCGTCAGGTCGTGAATGAATCCGGCTTTGGCTTGTCTACATCAACCACGCTCTCCCGAGCGTTGACAATGCTTTTCAGTCTTCAAGGGTAAGTTCGCGAAAAGCCCCTCCCGTGACTGCATTACTAATTGATAGGTCCTGGCAACTGGGGTTCTGGGCGTAGGGTAAAAATTATTGTTTTCATATGCGAACCCCTATAGAATTTTCATGCTTAGTAATTTTAGGGTAATTGACCCAAATATTGACCGAATTCTAGATATGGGTTTATCTCCCTCGAAGGATCCCCAAACCCTATCTTTGGAGGAGGAGACAAACTCTTATCTCGAAGCTCAAGTATCTAATGTGGTTGTTAATGTTATGAGCTTTGTAGTTCTTTCCTCAATCATGCCTTTATGGAATGCTCATGATATTTGGACCAAGCTTCAAGAAAAATATGATGAGTACAAGATTGATGAGGATGATTATGTTCCCTCCACCTCTGGCCGTGATGAGTTCTCATCTTATTTCAGTACACCAACATGTGAGTTGTCACAAGGTAATGATATGGTGAGTGGTGATAGAACTAGAAATATGGATAGTTAGCTTGCCATTCATGATCCTTCATATCTATCTAATTGCAATGTTGTATCTTTGGACATGAACACTTGTAGCACTATAAATGATTTACATGCTTGCGTTAATTGTCTGTGCATATCATGTAGAAATGCCTTGAATATATCTCATGATGATATGCTTGCTTTGCCTTGTTGCCATGATAGTGTGCTTCTTTTTCCTCTAGTACTTGTGTTGCTAACCATGTAGAGGAAAGCGAAGAGGGTGTGGGCCAAGTCAACATTATGACTGGACCTTCAAGTGTTCCCCCATCATCATGTTCTCCCAACATTCACTTATGCCTCATGGCTAAGGCTTCAAATGTATCATCTCCTTTGGATCCCAATGATGGCTCGGTGTTGATGTGGAGCTCGTTGGGTAATCCCAAGAGGAAGGTATGATGAGCACAGCAGTAAGTTTCCCTCAGTTATGAAACCAAGGTTTAATCGAACCAGTAGGAGCAAGGAAACACCCCAAAGGTGTTGCTAGCTAAGCCTTGGCAGGGCGCACTACCGGTGCTAGTAGCAACGTGGAGACCTGCACAACACAACCATAGAACTTTTCCCCCAACTTGCGATGAGGTTGTCAATCTCACCGGTTTTGCTGAAAACAAAGGATTAAACGTATCGAATGGAAGGAAGTAATAGTTTGCAGAAAGTAAACACAAAGAAGTAAACAATTTGTAGATTGTATGTAAAAGAAAGGACCGGGGTCCATAGTTCACTAGAGGTGGCTCTCCTTAAGATAGATAGCATGTTGGGTGAACAAATTACAGCGGGGCAATTGACAAACATCGAGAAAGCAATACATGCATATACTAATCATCTTGACTCCTTTGGAACTTGATTGGGCATTACAACATTATACATAGACCACCATCCAACTGCATCTATGACTAATAATCCACCTTCAGGTTATCATCCGAACCCCCTCCAGTATTAAATTGCAAGCAACAAATTATTGCTTTACGAATTGCGTGTAATGTAAACAATACGATTGTTCTATGAACAAAGGATTGTTGTTTTCTCCCTAGTAGCAACAACACATCTAGTACCTTAGAGATTTCTGTCACTTCCCTAGATTACTAGAGGCATGAACCCACTATCGAGCATAAATACTAATTGGAATTGCTAGCATCTACTTGGCCAAGATAGCTACTAACAACGGAAAGCATGCAAGATCACAAATAACAAAGTCATGATAGAATCAATAATCAATCTGAAATAGCATCTCAATATCCATCGGATATCCGCAAACACAACATGCAGAATTACAAATAGATGATCTTGATCATGAACGGAGCTCACAAGATCTAGACATGAAAGCACAAAGGAGGAGAACCAGCCATCTAGCTACTACATGGACCCGTAGTACAGAGATGAACTACTCACGCATCACACCGGAGGCTTGCATGATGATGAAGAAGGCCTCCAGGGTGAATTCCCCTCTCCGGCAGGGTGCCGGGAAGAGCTTCAGATCCCTCCCGATCTAGGGATAGAGACGACGATGTCTATAGACTCTTTCGTGGATTTTTGATCGGGTCCTTAGGATTTTGGTACCGAGGGCAATATATATGTGGAAGGAGAGGCCGAGGGGGTGCTGGGGTCGGCCAGACCACTCCCTGGGGCGGGCCAGGCCTGGCCGCGCGGCCAGGTGGTGTGGCCGGCCCCCAGCCCTTCTCCGTCTCGTATTCTAGCATCAGATGTCTTCCGGAAAAATAGGCACTTTGGCTTTTGTCCCGTCCAATTCCGAGAATATTCATTTTCTGACTTTCCTAGAACCAAAAACAGCAGAAAACAGGCAGCTGGCACTGTGGCTCTTGTTAATAGGTTAGTCCAAGAAATCATATGAAAAGTACTCCAAAGTGTGGACAAAACACAAGAAAGTAGATAAAACCAAGCATGGAACATCAAAAATTATAGATACATTTGCAATGTATCAACATCCCCAAGCTTAACTCCTGCTCGTCCTCGAGTAGGTAGGTGATAAAAAGAAAGAATAATTTTTGAGGTGACATGCACCATCAAAGACTTGATCAAATTATTTGTAAAACATTCAAAGGTGGGATCATAGTACTTCAATCATAACATGAAAGACAAAGTTCTAGCAATAAGACAAACAAACTATGATGCAACATGAAAAGGCACAAACAAAAGATTCATGAATAACAATGCTTTGCAAGACGTTTGTTTGTTTCACATAAAGAAAACATAGCATAATAGTATTCAGCTTGTCCCTCATAGAGTAGCAAATATAAATGCATAGGATACCTTCAAAGTTCATAAGAGTGACTAGATACAAATAGTTTAGAACAAGCAATATCAAGTTATGCATCAATCAACTAGTCTTGGGACAATGCACATAGAACTAAGAATGGCCACTATGCTCTCAAAGTAGGTGCATAAAGGTAGAAGGTGGAGACTCAATATAATGGTGGAAGAAAGGCCTTCATAGAAGGAACTAGAGATTCAAGTTTCATAAAGAGCTTCCAAAAATTATGGTACTTATAGCTTTCAGCTCTCATTGCCCCTATCATAAGTATCTTGAAGTGATTAAGGTTAAAGTAAACAAACTATGGTGTACATGCTTGACGAAGTATAAGTTAGAAATCTAATGTCCCTTGAATATGAGGGCCGATCCTCATGCTACTCAAGTTTAGTCACCGGTAAGTTCTTGTCACTGTAAGTACATGTGTATCATAGAGAACCGCCAACGGGGTACCCCTTGCCTGATGATACGGAAGAATCCCCATATTAAAATGACAAGGCAAGTAGACAACGAGCATCTCAACAATCTTCTTATTTACCATGGGAATATGGTGCTTTTTTCTCGCTTTCCTCTTTTCATAATCTCTTTTTTTCCTTTTTCTCTTTTCGCTCAATATAGGACTCTTTTTTTATAAGAAGAATGCTTCATAGACAGCTCATTATGGTTACGCTACAGGTTTCGACCATGTCAACATGGATTAGACCAGCGGCCCATGCATTTCTCTAACACATATACATAACTCCATGGACTTACAAGCTCCCCTTTCATTTCACACCGACGACATCCATAGACAAAAGAGCATGATATCAACTAGGTACAAAGTACCCGTGCAATGTTGAAAGCGTTCCCCATGACAACATGGTATTGCTAATTCCCAACAAATAAGTGCAAGCATATACAACATAGATGACACAATGGTTCAAGTTTATTAAGGGCAAGAAAAGTAAAGTGTGCCATCAAGTTCGTGAGAGCTTTAATCACTAGTTTTCTCATAACAAGTTTAATTTGGAAGGTAAAAAAACATGAATATACTTGGAATAGCATAAGGTAGTAGGTAGGTATGGTGGACTCTTTGGAAAAACTTGGTTTAGGGAGTTGGATGCATGAGTGGAACTCATACTTCGTTGTGGAGGCTAGCAAAAGACTGGGAGCGACAAACTAAGAGAGCAATAATGGCCATAATCATGCAGAGCGACAAAACATCATTGATCAAAGCATAAAGTGATACTAAAAGTTAAAAACTAAAGGATCATAAAGGCTTATGGTGACTTGAGATAGTCATAACATGGTGTGAGCATGCGCCAAGTCAACCCAAATAAAGCATCAAAGGAGAATACCACTATACTATGCTTTAATATGCTAAAACAACGCATGATTCATCCAAGGCACATTAAGCAATCTCAATTGTTTATAACAAGTCATGCTACAACAAATAATACTAAGCATAAAGCCAAAACAATATCAAGCATGGCATGACAAAGCATAGGCCACAGTCAAAAACAAGCTCTTTTTACCACTTAAGCATGAGTTTCCTACTCTTCCAAACCAAACCAAACTATTTGAAAACCAATGTATGAAAGAGGGGGTCCAACCAATTTATTCAGCAAACTAAGCAAACAAAAGCAAACGAAAAACCAAAACGAAAGAGAAAAAGAAGATGCTTCAAGAACAACACAACTGTGCATAAAACAATAAAAAAAGCATTTGGAAGAAACCTGGGATTTTTGTTGATGAAGAAGGGGATGCCTTGGGCATCCCCAAGCTTTGACGCTTGTACTTCTTGGATATTTCTTGGGGTGACACACGTGGCATCCTCAAGCTTGAGCTTTAGTCCATCCTTCATCTCATTACTCATTCCTTCGATACACGTGAAATTTTTCATTCATACAAAACTTCACACAATCTTTATTAGCAACATTAGTGCACTCAAGATAAATAAGTCTTTAGGTTCAGTTCTAACACCAGTAAACTTCCATTAGAACACTAGCTACTGAAGCCACTTCCCTCAAAAATCTCAATTCCCCAAAAGAACTCAAAAAGGAACCAAGAAGAAGAAAATGCAGAAAATGGCAGAAATCTGTCAAAACAGACCAGGAGGTAAACACGAATTTTTTCTAAGAGCTTCTGTTGCTGAAATCAAATAGTGTTGAAGTAACGAATGTTAGATAACAACCTGGGGCAGAAGCACAAAAATTCACACCTCAAAAATATGTACATAAATTTTACACGAATTTTTACGGTGAAGCACAGAAATCTGTTTCGGGACAGCAACTTTCCCAATCATTACTTCTCTCTCAATAGAGGTTACTCTTGGCACAAAAAGGAAATAAAAAGGATAAGGAGCGGTTATTACTGAGGTAATAACTTCCAACACTCATCTAAAACTTTTGGGTTATCTCCCAATAAGTACTTTTCTTTAACGCCTTTAAGTTAGGCATAAGAAGCAAGAAAAAGAATCAAGTGTTCTTGAATGAAGAAGCATTAAGATTAATAGTAGAAATATCTTCAACAAGGCAAGGTATATCATCCAAATAAGTTCTAGAGGATCCTCTCTCAATGCTCTTAGGTCCACTATTTTCATCAAAAGGGTTTTCAAGAACAATCCAATCAAGACTCTTTTCTATGGCTTCATGTATTGCTACTAGTTTAAAGGGTATTGGTATCTTAGGTTCCTCCCCATTAGGTTGAGTTTTGTTCATCTTTTCTCATGTACCAACAACATCTACACATGAGCCTAGCATATTTAAACGTTGAAATACTTTTCTAGCTTCCTTGGAAACATCATAGAATTCCTTAAACAAAGTTTCTAGAATAAAATCCCACTTTTTCAGGGTCCTCAATTTATTTAAGCTTAAGAAACATTACTTGCATTAAGGGGTTGAGGTTAACAAACCTAGCTTCTAACATGTGAATTAAAGAAGCTGCAGCAATCTCATAGTTTGGAGCAAGTTTTGCAAGGGATCTATCCTCAGTATCTTCATGCTTACTAACATGATTAAAGAATTTTCCAATATTATCTTTCCCAATTATAGAACCACTACCAATTGAAAGATCTTTTAGGGTGAATTTAGGGATCAACATGGTGAGCTAAGGAAGAGGCAACAACTAAAGGAGACTTAAATTTTTTGTGTATTTGATAAAGAAAGCAAACTAGTAAAACTAATTTTTTGTGTGTTTTTGATAAAGAAACAAGAAAACCAAGCAAAAGTAAACTAAGCAAAACAAAAGTAACAAAGTAAAGAGATTGGTGAGGGACTCCCCTTGTGAAGATGTCCTTGACTCCCCGGCAACTGCGCCAAAAAAATACTTGATGGCTCGGTGTTGATGTGGAGCTCGTTGGGGAACCCCAAGAGGAAGGTATAATGAGAACAGCAGTAAGTTTCCCTCAGTTATGAAACCAAGGTTTAATCGAACCAGTAGGAGCAAGGAAACACCCCAAAGGTGTTGCTAGCTGAGCCTTGGCAGGGCGCACTACCGGTGCTAGTAGCAACATGGAGACCTGCACAACACAACCACAAAACTTTGCCCCCAACTTGCGATGAGGTTGTCAATCTCACCGGTTTTGCTGAAAACAAGGGAAACATATCGAATGGAAGGAAGTAATAGTTTTGTCTTGGTGGTGGCATAGCAGATACCATGAACAGGATAAAGATGGGGCCAATGTGTGCTAGGGGAATCCAGGGAGGGAGAGCGTGGTGATTCCATGCACGGAAGTTCTTGTATATTATCAATCAATGGCATTTTCAAGCACTCTTGTGGCTCTTAGCAAGAAGGAGACAATGTCTCTTACCCCTTACCAACTAGCCCTAGAGTTCCACCTTAGACAGAGAGTGATTCCTCTATTTGCCATCCCTCTCAATGGAGGCCCTAGTGCTCCTTATATAGGGGATCCCGGGTTACAATTCTAGGGCACAGGTGGTAGCATATTCTACGAATATGCTCCTTTAATAAAATAGATGCTTCTTTATTCTTCTTTAACGGCTCGTCCGGGCTTTGGACGTAACCCACAACATCACCCTTGTATTTTGGCGTCACGGGCTACGTCATCCGGCTTTGCCCACGTCACCTTGGTCGTCACTGACCCGCTGGTCGTCTCCTTTACTTTACTTTGCACATGCTTCAGCTAATAAAGCCACCTTTTGACCAGCGGGGGATTCCTTCTCTTTGAAGCCAAGATAATCCGGCTAGCATATAGCTAATCCGGCTTACCCACTTACCTGCAAAACAGATAGGCATGGTCGACATAGATCTTATGCCGTCCAGACCATTATCAAGGAAATGCCCCATGGGCCTGGCCACACCGTGATCTGGCCTGCCTTGAGGTGACCCGGTCAGCACTTTGCTTTGACCGCGCCGTACCCCGGCTAACTCGGCCCTTATGCCCCGGGGTTGCCCTACCCGGGGGTATCCCCCCAACATTAGTCCCCGAAGCTGGTGTGTTCTTAGCAACTTTTTTAGTTGTTAAGGCCACAACAGGTTCCCATATCCGAATCTTTTATTCCTTGGGCCGAGTTGTCTCGTAGCCTAGAGTTTCTTCTCTTACAATCCTTTCGCTCTTTCTGGGTTATTCCTCATTGGCTAGGTATTTTGCTTGCTTATTCGGGTTTCTTTTCCTTCTCTCGTATGCTTCTCCACATCCTACATGGAGGCTAATCATCATTTGTCTTATTTTAAGGGCCATGCGCATTTACCATGCTGGTTACTGTCACTGCGTCAGGCATAACTGCTGTAAACGTCCCATCACTGCAGCGCCTCGTTAACTGTAACACCATGTCCTGTCATGGGATCATTTGCTCCAGTGGCCCCTCTTGGGGCCTTGCTCTAATTGGTTGCTTGGGCCGCATACACACTCGCTGCATGCGGGATGGCACCCGCAAAGGATCCCACGACGCGCGTGGCACGGTTAAGTAGAGGGTGCGGTGCACTCCCAGGGGAAGTTCCCCCGTTCGCGCCGCGCTCCATTGCTCTCTCTCTTCTTCACCGCGACTCCGCCGCCATCGGTTTTCTTCTCCAAGAGCACCACTGGGACCGTGCTCCAGCGGTATTTCATGCCAGCGCCACTGTTTCCAGTGCCAATCGCCACCACGGGGCCTTGCGCTTCCTGTTTCCCCTCATCCGACTACCATTACTCAGATCATCCCCTCGAAAGCTTCAATCTCACCATGACTAAAGCAGAAGCTTCGATGTTGGCGCATCAGGAAGAAGGGACGGAGGGCCACGAGCATGGATGCTGGGATGGCTCCATCGTCTACGAGGAGGATTTGGCTTGGCTCCATGCCTCCCGTCGCATCCCTGCCGGCGTCGCTTGCCGCCTCCCCGCCGGTGAGATTACTCCCACCCCCCAAATCTGGGGAATACGTGGTTTTCTTGTCGCATTTCCAGCGTGGCTTCGGCCTCCCCACCTCTAATTTCTTCTTCGATTTCATCTCCACCTACAAATTGCAACCGCATCATCTTCCCGCAAATGCTATCACCTCTCTGTCCTCTTTTGCCTCCGGCATTGAGGGATATATCAGCCTCTCGCCAACCAAAGAACTTTGGATCAAGGAGCGTGCCCCGGAGGACAAACACTTGACCCAATGTGGCGCCTCCTCCATCTCGCCCCGGAAACAGTCCGTTTTCCCCCGGGTCACGGGGCTCGAATCTTGCAAGGGCTAGCCCCAGACCTTCTTTTATGTCCGGAACACCACCGAGGAGGACCAGATCCGACTGCTCCCCTTCAGACTCGGTCCTCCAGACACCTCGCTTTGGGAAAGCATTCCCAAGCGCGCCACGGCCCTAGAAAATCAAGTGGCTCGCCGGTTCACGGAGCTGCTTAAGGAGCACCTCCGGGGAGAGGATATCATGATCACTTTCCTTTGTAGCCGGGTCTCCCCCCTCCAGAAGCGAGCCCACAAGATCTGCTATCTTAGCAGTCCTCTTGACCCTCACCGGACCTCCTCTTTTGAGCTGGATAACTTGGCGGTTTTCCGCCGGGTTAAGTCCATCTTCAACGTGGAGAAGGAGTTCTCCGAGGCCTGGGAGTGGGGACTTGAGCCCTTCACTCGCGCCAACCCTCCTCCAAAGGTAAGTTAACCCTTCTTTGTTTTCCAGATTCTCTTTGTATGTCGATTTCCCTTTGTAACTTGGCTATTATTTTTTCAGAAATTTCTCCAGCAACCACTGGAGGATGGAGAGGTTCTGGCCAGCAAGTGGTTGGAGGACCACCCCGAGAGAGACGAGGTGGAGACTGACCCGGAAGGCCTTCTTGCCTGCCCTGGACATCGTCAAACGTAGCACTAGTAAGGCCTCTTCTCTAAGGGATTGGCCAGACGATGATGATTCAGATATTGAGGTCCTTGAGGTACTTGATCCGGTTCTTATCTCTTATTTGCACCTGGCTTATGTTCGAATGTTCAGCTAACCCGGACGCTCAGGTCCATGATGTTCCTCCTCTTGCCACTGGTGGCCCGGCGCCGGCCCCTTCCCAGAAGCATGCAGCTACCCCGGCCGTAGCTTCGGAGGCGCCGCCGCCCAAGAAGAGGCAAAAGAAGTCCGGGGTTAAACCCTCGGCCAAGCCTGCCACCAAGAGCACAGTCCGGAGGGTACCCAAACCTCGGGCTCCTCCTACCGTTGACGAGTAAGTTCTTCTAGCATTGCTACTTCGGATTCTTCCATTGCTTGCCTTAGTCTCTGGTTGGTTCTTTCTTTTTGACTTGTTGTCCTTCCTTTTCTCCAAAGCTCCTGTGGATATCTCCCAGAGTGGTTCTGGCATAGCCTCCCCACTCCGAAGCGGTCCCTCTCCCCCCCGCAACGATCATCATCGTCCGCTTAGCCCTATTCAAGAGGGCTTTGCGACCGCGCCTAACCAGAGCCCACCTCGCCAAGAGGAGGGCAACATCGGCGCAGGGGGTAGTGGGCCGGATCTGGATACGGCCATGCTGGATCTCTCTAGCTCCTCAGCCTCTGTGCCCAACGTTGAGGTGCCAGCTTCATCGGTGCCGCCCCCAGTATCCCTAGTACCAGCTACAACACCACCAGCAGCAGCAACAGCACCAGCAGCAGCAACACCAGCACCAGCACCAGCAACATCAGTAGCAACAACACCAGCACCAGCACCAGCAAGAGCGTCCAAGTCTCCTAAGGGGAAAGCTCCTTCGGCCCCCACCAGGTATGCCCCTTCAATTGCTGACTTCTTTCAACACGCTCCTCAACCCTCATCCGGCAAAGCTAAGAAGACTTCCGGGTCAGCTTCATCCGGGCCAGCTTCCGGATCAGAGGGCAGCAAACAGCTGGTTTTGCACACCAGCCCCGCTGCGGCTCAATCCACCAGGCGCGAGGCATATGTGAAGGGCCTAGTGACGAGCCATTCTACGAGCAGCGAGAGTTACAGTCCACATCTCCTTGAGTATGTGAAGAACTGGAACAACGCCGAATTCGTCGACCCTCAGGGCGATCTCCCAGAAAGGTTCTGCCCTGCTGAGTTCAGCGTGCAGATGAACTCCGCTACTCAGGCTATCTCCCTGGCTGGCCGGATGATGGAGGTAATCCTTTTTCTCTGTTGTTGATGTTTTTCATAACTTAGAATTTGTAGGTATATCCCAGTCCCCGAGCCTCCGAGGGAATAACTTGTTATTCGGTCGGATGCTCCCTAGTTTTTGTTCATATTGTCATTAATTTGCAATAAATTTTGGGCCGGGTCTAGTTCCCTTGGCTCGGATCATGTAGTCTTCAAATATCCACACACCTAGAGCCGGGTTAAGTTCCACTTGGCCTGGATCTTGTAGACTTCAAATATCCACACACCTAGAGCCGGGTTAAGTTCCACTTGGCCCGGATCTCGTAGACTTTGAATATCCACACACCTAGAGCCGGATTAAGTTCCACTTGGCCTGGATCTTGTAGACTTCGAATATCCACACACCTAGAGCCGGGTTAAGTTCCACTTGGCCCGGATCTTGTAGACTTCAAATATCCACACACCTAGAGCCGTGTTAATTTCCACTTGGCCCGGATCTTGTAGACTTCGAATATCCACACACCTAGAGCCGGGTTAAGTTCTACTTGGCCTGGATCTTGTAACCTTCGAATATCCACACACCTAGGGCCGGGTTAAGTTCCACTTGGCCCGGATCTTGTAGACTTCGAATATACACACACCTAGAGCCGGGTTAAGTTCCACTTGGCCCGGATCTTGTAACCTTCGAATAATTTCCACTTTGTCTCTGAACACTTGTCTCTTTCTTGTTTCAGATTACCACTTACCTCCGAACCGTTGAGTTCCAGCGCCTGCTGGACTCCTACAAAGACATACGTGGGCGTTAAACTCCTGGAGGAGTACCAAAAGAGGGGTTAGTTTCCATTTCTCTCCCTTCCTTGTTCATTCAAACTTCTTAGAACTTATATGAATGTTTTGTCCAGATTACGCAGCCGAGGTTGAGGCTGAGAATAAAATTATCAGGAAGAATCATGTGGAGATCAAAGGTAACTTCATCCCCTTTCCATGATCATTGTATCCTTCGTACTTTATCCGGTGGACACTCATATTTTGGGTCCTCCGGATCATGTTGCAGTTGCTCTTGAGGATAGTGTCCCTATGCCTGAACTGATGACCCACTGCCTGGAACAATCAGGGAAGTATGAAGCTGAACTGAAGAAGAAGGACGCTGAGATAGCTCAGCTCCAGCAGCAGGACCCTTTGAGATTACTCAGCTGAATGCTGAAATCCAGAGGCTCAAGAGCTCTCATCAGTCTGTGCTGGAGAAGGCCGATCAGGAGTTTGCCAAAGAGAAGGAGCGCCTAGTTACGCAAATCTCTAAGGACAAGGGCCTATTGGAGGAAGCCGACATCAAACTTATGTCGGCAATCACTGAGTACGAAAAACTCTGGGTCCACAACGCTAACACTGATTCCGAGCTTCAGCGACTTCTCTTCCAGATTGCGTGTAAGTTATCCGCTCTTGCTTGATGTGTTATTATTCGAATTTGGTCCATCCGCTTAACGTTACTCCTCTTATCCTTAGGCAAATTTCCAGAGAGCGATGCGTTTGCCGCCTCTGCGTATGCCAATCCCATGAGCAGCGTGGAATACCTGTTAGCCCTGATGCTGAGCCAATTCCCTATACCATAGAGGATCTCCTGGCGAGTCTCATCGCTCGTCTTGAGATAGTAAAGAATTTCGGCGTGGACATTGTCCCAGCAGCAACACGGATGTTTGGCTGCCTGTGGCCCAGTGAGACCATTCCCAAGAAAACCTCAGACTTCATAGCCAAGCTCATGGAATGTGACACGCAACTGCACCTATGGCGCGAATCTGCGGCACGGGCTGGAGCCGACATTGCTCTGAAGTTTGCGCTTTCATGGTATGAAGGAATTGACTTGGCATTGCTCAAGCATATGCGCACCGGGTCTAAGTGGTGCGAGGATCTGGAGTGGATCACGCATCGCTAGGCCTGTGCAAACAATCTCATCCAGTACTCCTTCTGCCATGCCTGGAATGAGGGGCCGAGCTTCCTTGATGTTGCTGATGACGAGATTGTCTCTGGAGCTGAAGAAGAAGGGAGTGAGAGTGAGGGCTCCGAGTTAGGCGACGAGGCTAAAGACCCGGAGGATAATGAAGTTGACCCGGAGGACGAAGCCGAAGCTAGCGCTCCTCCCGCACACTCCGGAGTACCTCCCTCAATAGATGATCTGCCCCTTGAAAAACACTCATCATATTTATCAGATCCCCGGAATGCTGGGCGCAGATGTAATTAAATACTTTGGTTTGTTTGTGCTACAATTTCATGTTTCGAACTAAGTTTTTATTGCCGGATTATCGTGGGCGAAGTCCCCGAGTTTCATTTTCTTGTTCCTCCAATTTTTGACTCGGCTCGCGTCTACCTTGATTCGGTTTTTTGACTTATGAGTCTGAGGTTCAAAAAATTGACTTAACAGTACTTGAAACCTTGAGATTAGCTCAAAATGATTTGGCACTTTAGTGAAGAAAATAAACTAAGGGTTAGCCAAAAAACCAACGTCGGCCCGCTTAAGTTCTTTTTTCCTTAGATGTTTTTCATGTGCTTTGCCATTCCAAACTTGTTCTCTTGCTTGCCATGAAGCCAATTCTTGTTGGACCGCAGCAAAGTCGAAGAGTTAGGTTTTTGGTGCTAACACATTACTAATTCAACTAAGACATAAGCGACTTAACCCAGCTGACATAAAAAATATGAAAACAAGACAAGTGTTATAGCTGTCCCTGAGTCTCTGCTCAGGGTGGCAAAGTTTTTATTGATAAGCTAACTGCCGACATACCTACCGACACACGGGTAGTTTGGATTCATTCACCTCTTAGGTGTAGAAAGGACACAACAGTGCTACGTTCCATGGTCTTTTGGATTCCTCTTCGGACCTATCCACCTTGTTCTTTTGCTAGGGCTGTGCATCAATAAGATAGTAGGAATCATTGCGCAAAGCTTTGCTCGCAATGAAGGGCCCTTCCCATGGGGGGGGGGGAATAACGTGTGCATGCCAGCAGTGCGCTGTATTAGCCTCAACACCAAATCACCTTCCCGAAAAACTCGGGGGTTTAATTTCTGGCTATGATAGCGTCGGAGATTTTGCTGGTATATGGCGAATCTGGACAAGGCCAATTCTCTCGCTTCTTCCAGTAGATCAACATCATTTTGCCGGGCTTCGCGCACTTTGGCTTCTGTGTATTGGGTGACCCTAGGAGAATAATGCTCTATGTCGGTTGGTAATACAGCTTCTGCCCCATATACCAGAAAGAATGGCGTATAGCCCGTTGATCGATTCGGAGTTGTTCTTAAACTCCATAGTACCGCTGGTAGTTCTTGTATCCAGCACCCAGCTGATCTTTGCAGCGGCTCTATGAGCCGGGGTTTTATCCCAAGAAATACCAGTCCATTGGATCTTTCCACTTGCTCGTTCGACGTGGGGTGGGCGACTGAGGCGACATCCAACCAGATCTTCTTTTCCTGGCAGAACCTCGCAAATGCTCCTTCGGCAAAATTTGTCCTGTTATCAGTTATGATGCTACGGGGGTAGCCGTACCTTAAAATTATATCCTCGAGGAATGTTACTGTTGTTGCCCCATCACATTTCTGAATTGGTTTTACTTCAATCCATTTGGTGAACTTGTCAACCATGACCAACATGTGGGTCATCCCTCCTTTGGTCGGCTTAAATGGTCCTACCATATCTAGGCACCATACAGCAAATGGCCATGTAATTGGGATAGTTTTCAGCTCTGACATGGGCAGGTGAGTTTTCGCGGCGTATCTTTGACAACCGTTACATTTTCTCACCAAGTCTTCTGCTTGCTCCAAAGCACTGGGCCAATAAAATCCGTGCCGGAAAGCTTTTGCTACTAAGGCCCTTGAGGATGCATGGTGGCCACATTCCCCTTGGTGAATATCCCGGAGTATGTCAAGTCCTTCTGGATCAATGCACCGTTGTAGTACCGCTCACACTCCTTTTTTATAATTCGGCATTGATAATGGTATAAGCCTTTGCCCTTCTCTGAACTTGCCTCGAACTTATTTCATCATCCGGCAAGATTCCCTCTTTTAGGAAATCAAAAATCGGCTTGGCCCAAGATGGTATAGGTCGGATGGGAAATGGTTCCTCGTCCACTTCCATTGCATCCACAAACATAACTCCCGCCGGATCAAATTGCACAGTGCCCAGGTTTGCTGAAGCAGTCCTTGGGTTTGCTGAGGTGCTTCCCCATTCTATCTCCATAGGTGCAGCTCCTGATCCGGTGAGCGCCGGGATATAAATGGAATCTGATTCGGGTGACGGCGTGATAGACGGTTTTCTCAAGTTCTCCAAAGCCACATTTGGCGGAATGGGTTGCCGGGATGAGCCCAGCTTGGACAGTATATCTGCTGCCTCGTTTTCGCTCCGAGGTACGTGATGGAACTCACACCCTTCGAAAAACCCGCTTATCTTCTAGACATGGAACCTATACAAGGCCATGTTTGCATCCAGAGCATCCTAGTTTCCAGACACTTGCTGTACCACCAAGTCTGAATCTCCAAAGCACTGTATCCGACATGTCCCCACTTCCTTTGCCACTTTGAGACCATGTACCAATGCTTCGTACTCCGCCACATTATTCGAGGCACTGAAATGGATCTGTCGGACATACTTCAGTTGATCCTTCTTGGGCAAGGTAAGCACTACCCCAGCACCTAATCCATCTTTCAGTTTCGATTCGTCAAAGTGCATTTGCCAATAATTGGAGTCTGGTAGGGGTGGTTCGTATTGCATTTCAGCCCAGTACACAAAGAAATCCGCCACAGCTAGTGACTTGATCGCATCTCTTCTATCGAACTGTGGCGCGTATGGAGCTAATTCGATTTCCCACTTTGCTATTCTGCCGCTTGCGTCCTTGTTAATCATGATTTCTGAGATGGGCGCCTGACATATCACCTTGATGGGGTGTTCCTCGAAATAGTGCTTGAGCTTCTTGGCCGACATATATACGCCGTACACCATCTTCTGATAATGAGGATAGTTCTATTTTGACGCTGACAATACTTCGCTCAGATAATACACCGGTCTTTGCACCGACTTTCCTTCCTCTTCGCGCTCCACTACGTTCACTACACTTACGACTCGGTTGGTCGCGGCTACGTAAAGCAACATTGGTTCCTTAGGTAGTGGTGCAGCTAGGATTGGCACGGTAGATAGCATCGTTTTCAACTCTCGAAATGCAAGATCCGCCTGTGGCGTCCATGTGAACTTATCTGCTTTTTTCATTAACTGATAGAGGGGCAAGGCCTTCTCTCCCAGCCGACATACAAATCGACTTAACGATGCCAGGCAACTAGTGAACTTCTGGACATCGTTAAGACAGTTTGGTAACTCCATTCTTTCTATGGCCCGGATTTTCGTTGGGTTTGCTTCAATGCCGCGGCTAGATACCAAGAAACCGAGTAACTTTCCAGCTTGTACGCCGAAGGTGCATTTCTCCGGGTTCAGTTTCATTCGGAACCTTCTCAAGTTCGCGAATGTCTGCCGGATATCCTCAAGGAGCGTATTGCTTTCCTTGGTTTTTATCACCACATCATCCACATACACCTGCACATTCTGACCTATCTGGTCATGCAAGCATGTTTGCATACATCGCTGGTACGTTGCTCCTGCATTACGTAATCCAAACAGCATAGTTCGATAACAATAAGCCCCGTACGGGGTAATGAACGCAGTCTTTATTTGATCATCCGGACTTAGGGGTATCTGATGGAAACCAGAATACGCGTCAATGAATGATAGTAGCTCACATCCGGAAGTTGAGTCTATGACCTGATCTATTCTAGGGACTGGAAATGGATCTTTTGGACATGCCTTATTCAGGTTCGTGTAATCAATACACATGCGCGATACCACTGCCACGTTCGGATCATCTTTCTTTTTCTCCACCAGCACCGGATTAGAGAGCCAATACGAATAGAGTACCTCCATGATAAATCCGGCCGCTAGCAATCTTGCTATCTCATCTCCAATTACTTTTCTTCTATCTTCTACGAAATGCCTGAGAGGCTGCTTTACCGGCTTAGCCCTGGGTCTTACATTCAATGAGTGCTCAGCCAACTCCCTCGGTACACCTTGTAGATCTTGCGTAGACCAAGCAAAGATGTCCCGATTCTTAGGGAGGAAGTTGCCGAGCTCGCTTTCCTATTTGCTGCTTAACCCGGCACCTATGGTAATGGTGCGCTCTGGGAACAGATCATCAACTGGCACTTTCTTCGTATCCTTAGTCGCTTGGAACGATACGCTCCCGTGCGGGTTGGTCAGGGCCGGCATATGTTGTTGCGAGGATTGAGCCAATGTCGCCACCTCTAGTATCTTCCTTTTCTCTTGAGCTATCATGAGTGACTTGGTTAAATTAGATCCGGCTGATGCGCACTCGATCGAACGTAGGAAGTCCCCTGATATAATTATCACACCCCTTGGTCCGGGCAACTTCATCTTAAGTAACTGACGTGGGTAGTTGCCATGAATTTTCTCAGTGCTGGCCTGCCGAGTAATGCGTGATAAGCACTTTCCAGATTCACTACCTCGAATTCTAAGTTCTCAGTGCGATAGTTGTCTCTTGTGCCGAATAACACGTCAACCTGGACCTTACCAATTGGTTCACAAGAGATTCCTGGCACAATACCGTGAAAAGTGGTCCTTGTTGCTTGCAGCATATTCTATGTTATCCCCAACTTGTGCATAGTATCCTTGTACATAATATTGATACTACTGCCATTGTCAATCAGTACCTTGGAAAACCTCACGTTGAGATTTGGTCCGATAAACGTCAGATCCAAGACTAGAGCGTAGGTTCCTAGGCTTGGCATGATCTTCGGGTGATCCTTGACACTCCACATGATCTCTTGATCCGCCCAAGGCATATATCTCAACACAACCGGCATTACTGCGTTCACCTCCATATGCTGGCGTTGTAAGCTTTTCCGGTCATTCTCTTCCGTGGTGAACACACAATAGCTTTGATGATGTTCCCTGTACTCATTTCGTCCCTCATTCTCATTGTAACCTTGGCCTTGTTGCTGGTTGTTTCCCACCTGATGTACTGCATCCCTTCTTTCCGGATTCTCGTACCTCGGCGGAGGTGGTGGCAGCATCAGTTGCTGTCCATTTCCCCCTGTTAGTAACGGTGGCCGGGGTGTTTCATTTCTAGGTGCTTCGTTCTGAGGTGCCTGAGCATTCCCCGAACCCACCTATACCAATTTCCTCATCCATTCACACTCCTGGGCCGTATGATTCGCTGGACTATTAGACTTGGCATATGAAATTTACAACGCTGATATAGCATAGATTCGAATGTATACCTCGGCCTATCCTTTTGTTCCTGCCATTGTTTTTTCTGCTCCGGGGTCCAAGGCTTTCTCCCTTCGCTTTTCTGTTGCCAGTTTTGCCCTCCAATTTTCTGGTGTTGGCTTGCTCCGGCATTGGGCTAATCCCGGTCCACTGCTGCAACCTGCTGCGAGTTATACCGATAATCCGGATGCTCGTCCCTTCTTTTTCCTCGGAAATCATTCCTCCTTGATGACCCGGAGATATCTCGGTTGTAATATTCCTCATTTGCTTCGCTAGACATTAGCCGAGGTTGACTTGGATCTCCTAAGGCATATGAATCTGCAATCCGGATTGTTTCGGACAAGGTACTTGGCATATCTCGCTGTAACCTTTGCCACAACATACTTCCATATCTGCATCCCTGAGCGAACCGCGCAATTGCTTGTGATTCAATCACCCCTTCGCACGAGTTTCGCGCGTTGCACCACCGAGTCAGGAAATCTCTATCTGGCTCATTCAGTCTCTGCCAGCATAATGCAAGGGTATGTGGTATGTTGGGTCTCTTGTAAGTGCTTGAGAAGTTACTAACAAATAGTTCCTAGAAATCCAACCAACAGTTGATACTCCGTGGTGGCAAATTGTTCAGCCAAAATTGCGTTGGTCCTTCCAGTATCTGTGGTACATATCTCACTGCCCATCTCAAATATCTTGTCGTGATCTTGACGGTTGTGGCATAGACAATCAACCAATCCTCTGGCCTGGTACTTCCATCATAAGTTCGGGTTCCCCTGGCCAGCTAGAAGTTCGGCACCGGTGGCTCATTCATGATCCGGGGCCCAAAACACGATGGACCCGGTGGACCTTGTAACTCGATTTGCTCCGACCTATAAATCCTATCCAACTTCAACCTCGCATCATCTGGCTGGCTGCAAGTTCCTGCTTCCCAACCGTGATCCAATTACGTGCTGATCCGGTCTGGGGTATCCATCGTTAACCATAGCCGAATAGCCATCATTGTATCTTTCGTGATCCGGATGTGCATGACGCTGTTGTGCTGCTTGTCCTGCACTTCCTCCTTGCCGAGGCTCGCGTTGTTGCGCATGAGGTACATTTTGCCCCGCTCCCACATGATTACGCTATCCGGCATTACCGTTGGCAGCATTTCCTTGACCGGAATTGCCTTGGTCATGGTTACCTCAAGCAGCCACACCCCGGCTGTTACTATGGCGATCCGCATCAACTTGCATTGCTTTTCCTTTTCCAGCTCTTACCGGGTCATAAGGGACCATTTTCTTGTTTCTTCTCCCAGAGTCCACTACCTCTTCTCTCCTGGTATCATGACTCGAAGACGATGCGGCTCCTCTGGATCTCGCTCGTTATTTCTGGCCGAATGTACCACCTATGAGGCCCTTGGTGGTGCCAGGTTAGCTTTTGTTTATTTCCTCATTTTTTGGCATGCGACCCTCAACAAGTGATTCACTCTCTCTTGCTGCCTCTGTCGAGCCTCACCGGTCAAGCCTTCTAACTCGGATGCGGCTGCGTTTGCTACTCTGAGGTTCTTTGCTGGGGCACTGTACCGATTGAGGACCCACAAGTATAGGGGGTGTATCGCAGTATTTTCGAGGGAAGTGAAACCAAATTTATTTATTCGACACAAGGGGAGCCAAAGAATATTTATAAGCCTTAACAACTGAGTTGTCAATTCAGCTGCACCTGGAAACAATCTTGCTCACAGCAGTTTATCAGTAGCAACAGTTTTGTAGTAGGAATAGCAAAGTAACAACAGTAGCAAAGCAAAGACAGTAGTAACGAAAGCAGTAAAAAGTGGGATTCGAGTGCGGTAGGCATAGGGATGGATGGACGGGTGTTTCATGGACAAGACAATTCACATAGCAATCAGAACATAGGGCAATTGCAGATAAATAAGATAAAACACCCAAGTACTAGACAATCCTAGGCATGTGTTCCATATATAGTCATACATGCTCGCAATGAGAACTTGCACAACATCTTTTGTCCTGCCAGCCCGTTTGCAGCGGGGCCTCTAAGGAACTGCTAGCAATTAAGGTGCTCCTTTTAATAGAGCACCGGAGCAAAGCATTAACACTCCGTGAACACATGTGATCCTCACATCAAAGCCATTCCCTCCGGTTATCCTGATTGTTGACACTTCGGGATCTTTGGTTCCGGACAACAACGTGTGTATACAACTTGTAGATAAGACCAAAAACAATACTATCATAATGAATCAATAATAAGTTCAGATCTGAAATCATGGCACTCAGGCCCTAGTGACAAGCATTAAGCATAATCAAGTTGCAACAAAGTCACAAAACACTAATAAAAGATACTAGGCACCATGCCCTAACAATATGATGCCATTACATGAACGATCTCATCCAATCCCTACCATCCCCATAGCCTACAGCGGGGGATTACTCGCCCATAGATGGGGGAAACATGGATGGTCGATGGAGATGATGGTGAAGATCGATGGAGATGCCTCCGGGGGCACTTCCCCGTCCCGACAGGGTGCGGGAACAGAGACTTTCTGTCCCCTGAATCTCCCCTTCGGTGGTGGCGGCGCAGCGGAACTTTTCGTGGAAAAATGTCAAACCCCCGAAGTTTTTAGGTCAGAAGGCTTCTTATAGGCGAAGAGGGAGACCGAGGGGGTGCCTGGGGCCACCACACCATGCCCTGGCGCGGCCAGGCCCAACCCGCGCCTAGAGGGGTGTGGCCAGCCCCTGGCCCTCCTCCGTCTCGTATTCTGGCTCCTGGAGTCTTCTGGAAAAATAGGCACTTTGGCTTTTGTCCCGTCCAATTCCGAGAATATTCATTTTCTGACTTTCCTAGAACCAAAAACAGCAGAAAACATGTAGCTGGCACTGTGGCTCTTGTTAATAGGTTAGTCCAAGAAATCATATGAAAAGTAATCCAAAGTGTGGACAAAACACAAGAAAGTGGATAAAACCAAGCATGGAGCATCAAAAATTATAGATACATTTGCAATGTATCACCGATCCAACCCTCCTATCACTATCGTAGCTGTCTGACCCGGCCTAGGCTCGTATTCCTTGTCAATCTCTGTGATCAGGTTCCTGTCGTGGATTTTCACTCCATCGATACGATTTGCCTTAGCATACTCTCTCAAGGTGATGTTCAGCGACTGGTGCAGCTCTGCTACCTTCTTTGCTCCGGCTAACATTTTCCACCTAGTTTCCTCTAACTCAACTTGCGCCTGGGCCGGATCTACCACATGTGCTATTGGTGTTGCTAAGCTATCTATCACTTGCTGGAGCACATTATCTGGCTTCTCCAGCGGAGGAAACCTAGACCTAGTCTGTTTGGGTGTTACCTCTGGCTCTGGCGCCGGATCTTTGCTCGGTCCTACATCTGGCGTGGTTATCAGGACTTGCACGTTGCTACTGGGGCAAGTGATACACACTCCACGAGCGGCGCTGAGAGATGGTTCTCCTCCTTTGACGACGTGCCACGGGTGAACGCAGGACTCATCCACCCCGACATAGATCTTGTGCGTGCCAAGCTTGATAAAGACGCCGTTGCGCGGTGGAGGGTTCCTGCCGAAGCTTCCCGCGTTATCGCTGACGTAGTCCAGTGCTCCAAAGCGCTGAACCAAGCCTGAGACGATACGCTCACCAGAGCTCGGGAAGTTTCCTGTCTAGATTTTCACCCCTGCTAGCACCGCTAGCCCCACGGTGGGCGCCAACTGTCGTGGTGGTGGCACGACAGATGCCATGAACAGGCTAAAGATGGGGCCAATGTGTGCTAGGAGAATCCAGGGAGGGAGAGCGTGGTGATTCCATGCACGGAAGTTCTTGTATATTCTCAATCAATTGCATTTTCAAGCACTCTTGAGGCTCTTAGCAAGAAGGAGACAATGTCTCTTACCCCTTACCAACTAGCCCTAGAGTTCTACCTTAGACAAAGAGTGATTCCTCTATTTTCCGTCCCTCTCTGTGGAGGCCCTGGTGCTCCTTAATAGGGGAGCCTGGGTTACAATTCTAGGACACAGGTGGCAGCATATTCTACGAGTATGCTCCTTTAATAAAACAGATGCTTCTTTATTCTTCTTTAACGGCTCGTCCGGGCTTTGTACGTAACCCACAGCATCACCCTTGTCTTTTGTTGTCACGGGCTACGTCATCCAGCTTTGCCCGCGTCACCTTGGTAACCACTGGCCCGCTGGTCCTCTCCTTTAATTTACTTTGAACATGCTTCAGCTAATAAAGCCACCTTTTGACCAGCGAGGGATTCCTTCTCTTTGAAGCCAAGATAATCCGGCTAGCATATAGCTAATCCGGCTTACCCACTTACCTGCAAAACAGATAGGCATGGCCGGCATAGATCTTATGTCGGCCGGACCATTGTCAAGGAAATGCCCCATGGGCCGGGCCACACCGTGATCCGGCCTGCCTTGAGGTGACCCGGCCAGCACTTTGCTTTGACTGCGTCGTACCCCGGCTAACTCGTCCCTTATGCCCCGGCGTTGCCCTACCCGGGGGTATCCCCCCAACAAGTTTGCAAAAAGTAAACACAAAGCAGTAAAGAGTTTGTAGATTGTATATAAAAGAAAGGACCGGGGTCCATAGTTCACTAGAGGTGGCTCTCATTAAGATAGATAACATGCTGGGTGAACAAATTACAGCGGGGCAATTTACAAACATCGAGAAAGAAATACATGCATATACTAATCATCTTGACTCCTTTGGAACTTTATAGGGCATTACAACATTATACATAGACCGCCATCCAACTGCATCTATGACTAATAATCCACCTTCAGGTTATCATCCAAACCCCCTCTAGTATTAAGTTGCAAGCAACAGATTATTGCTTTATGAATTGCGTGTAGTGTAAACAATACGATTGTTATATGAACAAAGGATTGTTGTTTTCTCCCTAGTAGCAACAACACATCTAGTACCTTAGAGATTTCTGTCACTTCCCTAGATTACCAGAGGCATGAACCCACTATCGAGCATAAATACTAACTCTTGGAGTTGCTAGCATCTACTTGGCCAAGATAGCTACTAACGATGGAAAGCATGCAAGATCACAAATAACAGAGACATGATAGAATCAATAATCAATCTGAAATAGCATCTCAATATCCATCGGATCCCCGCAAACACAACATGCATAATTACAAATAGATGATCTTGATCATGAACGGAGCTCACAAGATCTAGACATGAACGCACAAAGGAGGAGAACCAGCCATCTAGCTACTACATGGACCCGTAGTCTAGAGATGAACTACTCACGCATCACACCGGAGGCTTGCATGATGATGAAGAAGGCCTCCAGGGTGAATTCCCCTCTCCGGCAGGGTGCCGGGAAGAGCTTCAGATCCCTCCCAATCTAGGGACAAAGTCGACGACGGCTACGTACTCTTTCGTGGATTTTTGATCAGGTCCTTAGGGTTTTGGTCCCGATGGCAATATATAGGCGGAAGGAGAGGCCGAGGGGGTGCTGGGGTCGGCCAGACCACCCCCTGGCGCGGGCCAGGCCTGGCCCTACGGCCAGGTGGTGTGGTCGGCCCCTAGCCCTTCTCCGTCTCGTATTCTGGCATCAGATGTCTTCCGGAAAAATAGGCACTTTGGCTTTTGTCCCGTCCAATTCCGGGAATATTCATTTTCTGACTTTCCTAGATCCAAAAATAGCAGAAAATAGGCAGTTGGCACTGTGGCTCTTGTTAATGGGTTAGTCCAAGAAATCATATGAAAAGTACTCCAAAGTGTGGATAAAACACAAGAAAGTAGATAAAACCAAGCATGGAACATCAAAAATTATAGATACATTTGCAATGTATCACCCAATATATCTCATGATGATGAGAATGTTGATCATGATGTAGTAGATGATGATGTTGCTTATTTAAAAGAGAAGGGGGGACTAGTCCTTCATTCTCTTCATCCAAATAAAAATGCTTCCTCTACTTTTATGGAAATATTAACCTTTGCTATAGAAAGTAAGCAACTTATTGATGAGCATGAGAACACAATTTACAAAATGAGTATTCTTGAGTGTGAGTATGCTAATGACATTGCAAATCTAAATGAAACTCTTGAAGAGGAATAAACCACTAAGGAATCTCTTGAGGAGACTTTTGCTCTAGAGCTATCTAGAGTGAAGAAATCTCATGATGGAGATCTTGAGGTGGCAAGTTTCCTTCAAATTAAAAATGATGAGCTTCAAGTTGCCTATTCTAAACTCCTTGAGGATTTTGAGCACCTCAAAAATGTCTCTAGGGTCATCAAGGGTGAGCTCATCAAACTCACAGAGTCACATGAGCAGCTTAAAGCTTATTATTCAAAAGAGATTGCCAAGTTCCCCTCGCCTCTTACTACTAATAATGATGATGCTTGTTCTACTAACTCTATTTATTGTGAAGCATCTATTTTGAAGGAGAATATTGAGCTAAAGTCTCAACTTGCTTTGCTAACTAGCAACTATGGGAAATTGGAAGAAAATCATGCTAAGCTCTCAAGCTTGCATGAGGACCTTCTAGTGTCCCATGGTAGTCTAAAGTTGGCTCATGAGGCTATTGTGTCAAAGGTAACATCTAGTGAGCCTCATGTGGACATTAGCATGACATCTACTCCAAATGTCATATTCCCATGTGCTAGTCCTTGTAATTCATCCACTCATGCTATTGCTACATCTTGTGATGAATTACATTCCTTACCTTGTTGCTCTAACAATGAAGCATCTACTTCCTATAGTATTGTTGTTGATACTAACCATGTAGAGGAAATCAAGGAGCTCAAGGGTCAAGTCACTTCTTTGAAGAATGACTTGAAGAAGTGTCATGAAGGGAAGACCACACTCAAGAACATCTTGGGTGTGCGAAGATCCCCCAATGACAAGAGTGGTCTTGGATTCAACTCCAACATCAATAACAAGCCCACCAACATGTTGAAGCACAAGGGCTATAATAAGAATGGCCAAGGTCAAGTGAAAAATCTAGCAAACATTGTGTGCTTCAAATGCAAGGAAGAAGGGCATCAGGTGAGATCTTTCCTATTGAAGATGAAGCCTCTTGGTGAGAAGCAACAAGGGAAGTAGCCTCCAGCTCCACCTCAAGCTAAAAGTGGGCCTCTTCCCAAGAATACTCAAGCCCTTCCTCAAGAGGTGGCATCTTCCAAGAAGAAAGATAGCAAGATAAGAACTCTCTACATATGTCGTGAGAAGGGGCACCTTTATTCCTCATGCACCATGAGTAACTCCTCATCCCATCCTATCTTGATTGATGATGCTTATTCTCTTTGTAAGGATGAGTGAAGGCTCAGTGTTGATGTAGAGCTCGTTGGGAACCCCAAGAGGAAGGTATGATGAACAAATCAGCAAGTTTCCCTCAGTTATGAAACCAAGGTTTAATCGAACCAGTAGGAGCAAGGAAACAACCCAAAGGTGCTGCTAGCTGAGCCTTGGCAGGGCGCACTACCGGTGCTAGTAGCAACGTGGAGACCTGCACAACACAACCACATAACTCTGTCCCCAACTTGTGATGAGGTTGTCAATCTCACCGTATTTTGCTGAAAACAAAGGATTAAACGTATCGAATGGAAGGAAGTAATAGTTTGCAGAAAGTAAACACAAAGCAGTAAACAGTTTGTAGATTGTATGTAAAAGAAAGGACCGGGGTCCATAGTTCACTAGAGGTGGCTCTCCTTAAGATAAATAGCATGCTGGGTGAACAAATTACAGCGGGGCAATTGACAAACATTGAGAAAGCAATACATGCATATACTAATCATCTTGACTCCTTTGGAACTTGATTGGGCATTACAACATTATACATAGACCACCATCCAACTGCATCTATGACTAATAATCCACCTTCAGGTTATCATCCGAACCCCCTCCAGTATTTAGTTGCAAGCAACAAATTATTGCTTTACGAATTGCGTGTAATGTAAAAAATACGATTGTTCTATGAACAAAGGATTGTTGTTTTCTCCCTAGTAGCAATAGCACATCTAGTACCTTAGAGATTTCTGTCACTTCCCTAGATTACCAGAGGCATGAACCCACTATCGAGCATAAATACTAACTCTTGGAGTTGCTAGCATCTACTTGGCCAAGATAGCTACTAACAACGGAAAGCATGCAAGATCACAAATAACAAAGACATGATAGAATCAATAATCAATCTGAAATAGCATCTCAATATCCATCGGATCCCCGCAAACACAACATGCAGAATTACAAATAGATGATCTTGATCATGAACGGAGCTCACAAGATCTAGACATGAAAGCACAAAGGAGGAGAACCAGCCATCTAGCTACTACATGGACCCGTAGTCCAGAGATGAACTACTCACGCATCACACCGGAGGCTTGCATGATGATGAAGAAGGCCTCCAGGGTGAATTCCCCTCTCCGGCAGGGTGCCGGGAAGAGCTTCAGATCGCTCCCAATCTAGGCATGGAGATGACGGTGGCTACAGACTCTTTCGTGGATTTTTGATCGGGTACTTACGGTTTTCGTCCCGAGGGCATCTTATAGGCGGAAGGAGAGGCCGAGGGGGTGCTGGGGTCGGCCAGACCACCCCCTGGCGTGGGCTAGGCCTGGCAGCGTGGCCAGGTGGTGTGGTTGGCCCCTAGCCCTTCTCCGTCTCGTATTCTGGTATCTGATGACTTCCGGAAAAATAGGCACTTTGGCTTTTGTCCCGTCCAATTCCGAGAATATTCATTTTCTGACTTTCCTCGAACCAAACACAGTAGAAAATAGGCAGCGGGCACTATGGCTCTTGTTAATAGGTTAGTCCAAGAAATCATATGAAAAGTACTAAAAAGTGTGGACAAAACACAAGAAAGTGGATAAAATCAAGTATAGAACATCAAAAATTATAGATACATTTGCAATGTATCAACATCCCCAAGCTTAACTCCTGCTCGTCCTCGAGTAGGTAAGTGATAAAAAGAAAGAATATTTTTTTAGGTGACATGCACCATCAAAGACTTGATCAAAGTATTTGTAAAACATTCAAAGCTGGGATCATAGTACTTCAGTCATAACATGAAAGACAAAGTTCTAGCAATAAGACAAAGAAACTATGATGTAACATGAAAAGGCACAAACAAAAGATTCATGAATAACAATGCTTTGCAAGACGTTTGTTTGTTTCACATAAAGAAAACATAGCATAATAGCATTCAGCTTGTCCCTCATAGAGTAGCAAATATAAATGCATAGGACACCTTCAAAGTGCATAAGAGTGACTAGATGCAAATAGTTTAATATAAGCAATATCAAGTTATGCATCAATCAACTAGTCTTGGGGCAATGCACATAGAACTAAGAATGGCCACTATGCTCTCAAAGTAGGTGCATAAAGGTAGAAGGTTGAGACTCAATATAATGGTGGAAGAAAGGCCTTCATAGAAGGAAGTAGGGATTCAAGTCTCATAAAGAGCTTCCAAAAATTATGGTACTTATAGATTTCAGCTCTCATTGCCCCTAACATAAGCATCTTGAAGTGATTAAGGTTAAAGTGAACAAACTATGGTGTACATGCTTGACGAAGTATAAGTTAGGAATCTCATGTCCCTTGTATACGAGGGCCGCTCCTCATGCTACTCAAGTTCAGTCACCGGTAAGTTCTTGTCATCGTAAGTACATGTGTATCATAGAGATCCGTCAACGGGGTACCCCTTGCCCGATGATACGGAAGAATCCCCATATTAAAATTACAAGGCAAGCAGACAACGAGCATCTCAGCAATCTTCTTATTTACCATGGGAATATGGTGCTTTTTTCTCTCTTTCCTCTTTTCATAATTTATTTTTTCTTTTTCTCTTTTCTTCTCAATATAGGACTCTTTTTTATAAAAAGAATGCTTCATAGACAGCTCATTATGGTTACGCTGCAGTTTGCACCATGTCAGCATGGATTAGACCAGCGGCCTAGGTGTTTCTCTAACACATATGCATAACTCCATGGACTTACAAGCTCCCCTTTCATTTCACACTGCCGACATCCATATACAAAAGAGCATGATATCAACTAGGTACAAGTACCAAGTGCAATGTTGAAAGCGTTCCCCATGACAGCATGGTTCTGCTAATCCCAACAAATAAGTGCAAGCATATACAACATAGACTACACAATGGTTCAAGTTTATTAAGGGCAAGAAAAGTAAAGTGTGCCATCAAGTTCGTGAGAGCTTTAATCACTAGTTTTCTCATAACAAGTTTAATTCAGAAGGTAAACAAAAGCATGAATATACTTGGAATAGCTTAAGCTAGTAGGTAGGTATGGTGGACTCTTTGGAATAACTTGGTTTAGGGAGTTGGATGCATGAGTGGAACTCATACTTGGTTGTGGAGGCTAGCAAAAGACTGGGAGCGACAAACTAAGAGAGCAATAATGGCCATACTCATGTAGAGCGACAAAACATCATCGATCAAAGCATAAAGTGATACTACAAGTTGAAAACTAAAGGATAATAAAGGCTATGGTGACTTGAAATAGTCATAACATGGTGTGAGCATGCGCCAAGTCAACCCAAATAAAGCATCAAAGGAGAATACCACTATAATATGCTTTAATATGCTAAAACAACGCATGATTCATCCAAGGCACATTAAGCAATCTCAATTGTTTATAACAAGTCATGCTACAGCAAATAATACTAAGCATAAATCCAAAACAATATCAAGCATGGCATGACAAAGCATAGGCCACAGTCAAAAATGAGCTCTCTTTACCATATAAGTATGAACTTTCCTACTCTTTTCCAAACCAAACCAAAATATTTGCAAACCAATGTATGAAAGAGGGGGTCCAACCAATTTATTCAGAAAACTAAGCAAACAAAAGAAAACGAAAAACCAAAATGAAAACAAAAAAGAAGATGCTCCAAGAACAACACAACTGTGCATGAAGCAATAAAAATTAAGCGTTTGGAAGAAACCTGTGATTTTTATTAATGATGAAGGGGATGCCTTGGGCATCCCCAAGCTTTGACGCTTGTAATTTTTGGATATTTCTTGGGGTGACACACGTGGCATCCCCAAGCTTGAGCTTTAGTCTATCCTTCATCTAATTACTCATTCCTTCCATACACCTGAAATTTTTCCTTCATACAAAACTTCACACAATCTTTATTAGCAACATTAGTGCACTCAAGATAATAGGTCTTTAGGTTCAGTTATAACACCAATAAAACTTCCATTAAAACACAAGCTACTGTAGCACTTCCCTCAAAAAGCTTAATTCCCCAAAAGAACTCAAAAAGGAACCAACAAGAAGCAAATGCAGAAAATGGCAGAAATCTGTCAAAACAGACCAGCAGGTAAAGACGAATTTTTTCAAAAACCTTATGTTGCTCAAATCAAAAAGTGTTGAACTAACGAAAGTTATATAACAACCTGAGGAAGAAGAAAAAAAATTCACGCCTCAAAAAGATGTTTAGAGATTTTACACGAATTTTTACAGTGAAGCACAGAAATCTGTTTCGGGACAACAACTTTCCCAATCATTACTTCTCTCTCATTAGAGGTTACTCTTGGCACAAAAAGCAAATAAAAAGGATAAGGAGAGGTTATTACTGAAGTAATAACTTCCAAGACTCATCTAAAACTTTTGGGTTATCTCCCAATAAGTACTTTTCTTTAACGCCTTTAAGTTAGGCATAAGAAGCAAAGAAAGAATCAAGTGTTCTCAAATGAAGAAGCATTAAGACAAAATTTTGTTTTCATAGGAGAAGCAAAAGAAATATTCTCTCTCTTCTTAGGGAAGTGTTCTATACCTTTCTTGAGTGGGAGTTGATATTTAATGGTGCCTTCTTTCATATCAATAATGACACCAATAGTTCTAAGAAAAGGACTTCCCAAAGTAATAGGACAAGAAGCATTGCATTCAACATCCAAAACATAGAAATCAACGGGGAGATAGGCATTTTCAACCATAATAACCACATCATTAATACTCTCCATAAGTTTCTTTTTAGCATTATCATCAAGTGGGACATTCAAATAACAATCTTCAAGTGGAGGCAAATCAAGCATATCATAAATCCTTCTAGGCATAATAGAAACACTACTATCAAGATCACATAAAGCTTTGAAATCAAAGTCATTCACTTTCATATTAATGATGGGTTCCCAACCATCTTATTTTTTTATAGGAATAGAAGCTTTATGTTTCATCTTTTCTTCTTTAATCTTTATGAGAGCATTAGTAATGTGTTTTGTAAAGGCCATTTTCATATCACTAGCATTAGGACTTTTAGCAAGCTTTTGTAGGAACTTAATAACTTCAGAGATATTAGAACCATCAAGATCAAAATTATCATCTAAAGTAGTAGAACTATTACTAGCCTCAACACTAGTGGTGGTGATAGTAAAAACACTAATGTTTCTAGCAATTTCATCTTCTCTTTCCCACTTAGCATGTAATTCAGCTAATAGTCTAACATTTTCATCAATTCTTACTTGTATAGCATTAGTAGCTGCAAAGGGATTATCATTAGTTTCAGGTTTAGTAGCCATTTTATTCAAAGAAGATTGAGCTTCAGCCAAAGATGTTATATTCCTTTCAGCATTAGAGAGTTTTTCCTCAATAGTTTTATTGAAAGCAGTTTGTTTACTAATAAAGTCTTTAAGCATAACTTCAAGTTCATAGGGAGCACTCCTATTATTGTTGTAAGAATTTCCATAAGCATTACCATTGTTGGGAGGGTATGGCTTATAATTGTTGTTACCAAAATAACTCCTATAAGCATTATTGCCAAAATTATTATTTCTTATGAAGTTCACATCAACTTGCTCTTCTTGAGCAACCAAAGAGGCTAAGGGAACATTATTTGGATCAATATGGGCTTTTCCATTAACAAGCATAGACATAATAATATCAATCTTATCACTCAAGGAGGAAGTTTCCTCAACAGAATTTACCTTTTTACCTTGTGGAGCTCTCTCAGTATGCCATTCAGAATAAGTAACCATCATATTGTCCAGAAGTTTTGTTGCAGCACCCAAAGTGATGGTCATAAAGGTACCTCCAGCAGCAGAATCCAATAGGTTCCTTGAAGAATAGTTCAATCCTGCATAAAAAGTTTGGATGATCATCCAAGCAGTCAGTCCATGAGTGGGACAATTCTTTACCAAAGATTTCATTGTTTCCCAAGCTTGAGCAACATGTTCATTATCAGATTGTTTAAACTTCATTATTTCACTTCTCATAGATATAATCTTAGCAGGAGGATAGTATTTTCCAATAAAAGCATCTTTGCACTTAGTCCAAGAATCAATACTATTCCTAGTTAAGGAATTCAACCATTCTTTAGCTTTTCCTGTCAAAGAGAAAGGAAACAATTTCAGCTTAATAATATCACCATCTACATCCCTATGCTTTTGCATCTCACAAAGTTCAACAAAGTAATTTAGAGGGACAGCGGCATCTTCATTACCAATACTAGAAAATTGTTCTCTCATAACAAGATTGAGCAAAGCAGGTTTTATCTCAAAGAAAGTATCTTCAGGCACAGGTGGAGCAATAGGTGTGCTCATAAAATCATTGTTGTTGGTGCTAGTGAAGTCACACAACTTAGTATTTTCAAGAGTAGTCATTTTTGTGTGTTTTCAAATAAGAAAGCAAACTAGTAAAACTATTTTTTGTGTGTTTTTGATAACAAAACAAGCAAACAAAGCAAAAAGGAACAAAGCAAAACAAAAATAACAAAGTAAAGAGATTGGTTATGAGGGACTCCCCTTGTGAAGATGTCCTTGACTCCCCGGCAACGGCGCCAGAAAAATGCTTGATGGCTCAGTGTTGATGTAGAGCTCGTTGGGAACCCCAAGAGGAAGGTATGATGAGCACAGCAGCAAGTTTCCCTAAGTTATGAAACCAAGGTTTAATCGAACCAGTAGGAGCAAGGAAACACCCCAAAGGTGTTGCTAGCTGAGCATTGGCAGGGCGCACTACCAGTGCTAGTAGCAACGTGGAGACCTGCACAACACAACCACAGAAATCTGTCCCCAACTTGCGATGAGGTTGTCAATCTCACCGTATTTTGCTAAAAACAAAGGATTAAACGTATCGAATGGAAGGAAGTAAAAGTTTGCAGAAAGTAAACACAAAGCAGTAAATAGTTTATAGATTGTATGTAAAAGGCAAGGACCGAGATCCATAGTTCACTAGAGGTGGCTCTCCTTAAGATAGATAACATGCTGGGTGAACAAATTACAGCGAGGCAATTGACAAACATCGAGAAAGAAATACATGCATATACTAATCATCTTGACTCCTTTGGAACTTGATTTGGCATTACAACATTATACATAGACCACCATCCAATATCATCTATGACTAATAATCCACCTTCAGGTTATCATCCGAACCCACTCCAATATTAAGTTGCAGGCAACAGACTATTGCTTTACGAATTGTGTGTAAAGTAAACAATATGATTGTTCTATGAACAAAGGATTGTTGTTTTCTCCCTAGTAGCAACAGCACATCTAGTACCTTAGAGATTTCTGTCACTTCCCCAGATTACCAGAGGCATGAACCCACTATCGAGCATAAATACTAACTCTTGGAGTTGCTAGCATCTACTTGGCCAAGATAGCCACTAACAATGGAAAGCATGCAAGATCACAAATAACAAAGACATGATAGAATCAATAATCAATCTGAAATAGCATCTCAATATCCATCGGATCCCCGCAAACACAACATGTAGAGTTACAAATAGATGATCTTGATCATGAACGGAGCTCACAAGATCTAAAAAGGAAAGCACAAAGGAGTAGAACCAGCCATCTAGCTACTACATGGATCCGTAGTCCAAGGATGAACTACTCGCGCATCACACTGGAGGCTTGTATGGTGATGAAGAAGGCCTCCATGGTGAATTCCCCTCTCCGGCAGGGTGCCGGGAAGAGCTTCAGATCCCTCCTGATCTAGGGATGGAGATGATGGCGGCTCTTTCGTGGATTTTTGATCGGGTACATAGGGTTTTCGTCTCGAGGGCATCTTATAGGCGGAAGGAGAGGCCGAGGGGGTGCTGGGGTCGGCCAGACCACCCCCTGGCGTGGGCCAGGCCTAGCCGCGTGGCTAGGTGGTGTGGACGGCCCCCAACCCTTCTTCGTCTCGTATTCTGGCATCTGATGACTTCCGGAAAAATATGCACTTTGGATTTTGTCCCGTCCAATTCCAAGAATATTCATTTTCTGACTTTCCCTGAACCAAAACAATAGAAAACAGGCAGCTGGCACTGTGTCTCTTGTTAATAGGTTAGTCCAAGAAATCATATGAAAAGTACTCCAAAGTGTGGACAAAACACAAGAAAGTGGATAAAACCAAGCATGGAACATCAAAAATTATAGATACATTTGCAATGTATCAATGAGGTGGGCAATGTGTTTGCCAAATATGTTGGTGCCCAATGTGGTGTCAAGAAAATAACCATTTGGGTAGGCAATCTTATTGTGACTAACTTCTTAGGACCCAACTTGGTTGGGGACCAACAAGCTAAAACTTGATCAATAGGTGTTTGTGGAGAGCATTGGAGAGTTGGCTACATCAATAAGAATTGAGGGGTCTTCATTTATTATTTGTTCACACACAAATTCATATGTATTATCTTGCTTCTATCTTATATCCAATGTTCCTCCTTGCGGTAACATGTGCTCAACTCATTTACATTGAAAGTTACTTGCTCCCTTGTGCATGTGTGGTTGTGTACCTTGCATGTGTATGTATATGTTGTGATTACTCTTACTATATTTGTGTATGCTGGTTGGCACAGCTTGTATTTGTGTTCTTGTGTTAGAGCCTTTATTGAATATAGTTGGTATCTTATTTGGCTCTTATGAGGGACTAATGGACAATCCCATTTTGGGGGAGTGTCATGTCTGGTCATTCCACAATCCTAAAATGTGTGTGCATGAGGAATACCACTTAGTATTGATATTGCAAGACTATCTAGTCTCTATATGGTATGCCATTCTCTTGATAAATTCAAGTTCCATATTGTCCATTAATTGTCTCTATTTCGATCTTTTTGCCTCTTGTTGAGATTTCTTGGTTTATCACATTATGGGGGAGTCATATGCTTTTTTCATATTACAAACCTAGAAAATGTGGACATTTTAGGTGTAGTGTCACTTAGAATTCATATTGAGAATCATCTAGCTTCTATGTGGCACATTTAGCTCAACAAGTTCAAATTTGATTTGATTCTTTTATTGCTCATTGTTTGGATCTTGTTTGTGAGAGTTTTTCTTGGTATTTGTTTCCTCATATTTGGACCTCTATATCCTCCATGTAAACCATTTGCTTCAAGTTACTTTGATCATTAATAATTGTGTAACTATTTGGAGCTATCAAGAATCTCTATCTAAGCATCATGCTTAATTTTTGTATTTTGCCATATGCTTATTGTTGTGTATATGATCATGATATCCTTGCAAACTACCTCGGGAAAATTATCCCTATACTTGTTGTCATTGGACAATTGGTAAACCATGTATGGTAGAATCTGTTAATCATATTCACTTTGACCTTTGCTTATTTTTGCCCTACCTTTGGCCAAGAAAAAGTTTTCTTTTTCTCCCATGACTTCCTTGCCTCTTATGGATCATTTTAGTTTATTGGTATCCTCTTGTGTTTTATTTAATATGAGTAGTAGTGATGATCTCATTTGTGTGCATTTTGCATTCAAAAGCAAAATTCTATGTAATGCACCACTCATGGGGGAGCTCTACTATATTATCTAGAACACTCCTTTTTATGCTTCTTGTGTTGTCCATATCGTGTTTTTGCGCTTAGAAGATTGATCTTTTCTTTTGGTACTTTGTGCCCTCATGAAAAGTGTAGAGAGTTTGGTTTGTGTATTGGAACCTTGCTCTTTTGGGAGTTGGTTTTGTCTCATTCTTTGTTACTTGTTTAATCCTTTAGGATGTTATAAATCATTAAGCATTGGTGATTTTGTCTATATTTTTTCACTTTGGCTTTTTTCCTTGCTCATTTGTTGAATTAATGTCCTTTCATGTGTTGATTTGGCTCTTTGATGCAATTTGGACACCTTTTGTCGTGTCACACTCTTGTCTACGACTTCTTGGTTTACTTGGTGTTTTTGTTCAAATTGTATATCCTTTTCGATTTTTGAAAGTTGTGCATGCATATTTACTACATGTTTATACTATGGCATGATTACTTTCTTGATCCAATATATAGGGTATTCTCCACCAAATCCTATCGGCTAAAGATGTTCATGAAATTCAATTTCATATCAATATGCACATATTTATGTGGAGGGTCTCCTATGTATTGTAGTTGCACTAACTTCTCCAGACCCAATTTGTTTGGGGACCATAGTGTACTTAATTTTGTTTTAGGTACATTGGTGATATATATTGGATGCTTGTACCTTCAACTAGGAAGAAGGGGTACCTACATGACAATTGGAGGCAAGCTAGGATGTTCAATGAATTCATATCCTCTACATCCTACCAATTATGTCTCGGTAACAAGTATCTCTCTCATGCATACATATCTTATTTCCAACCTTTTGTAGATTGCTTGTTGGCATGAATTTGTGTATTTGCAAATGTTGTGGTTCTTGCTTTTGTTTTAAGAGTTCTCTCTATTGCAAATGTGAGTATGTTGAGATGAGTGCATATAATAGGGACTATACAAAATCATGTTCATGATTCATCAATCCCAAATATGTTAATCTAGCAATTTTATCGCCTTTCTTTTCCTCATTTACTCTCATGTGCAATAGTGAGAATTTTGCAAAGTTGATTTCTATTTGTGATTCTTGTTTCCTTTCTTCATATATTCCAACTATCCCCTTTTCCCTTGGTAATAGTTTTAATGTATGTAGTGTGTTGGTGTTTGAAGTTCATCAATGTACAATAAGATATATTTGATCCTTTGGCCATGCTTTCTAGCAAAAATCTTATTGGTATATTCTGTGACTTCCTTTTGTTTTTCATGTGCTTTCTTGAGTATCTATCTTGTGTGTGCATGTTTATTTGTGGGCATATGTCTTTGTGATATTTTCCACCTAGAAACTTATACATGCAAGAGCAGATAAATTTTTGATTGTTTTCTTTGGAGTCCACCTTTTGTTTCATTTTGAATCTTCAGTGGCTTCCAAATTTATTTTCCAATGAGTGCTTGTACCATTTGTTTGCATCTTCGGGCACTCATATTTTGATCTCTCTCACCTTGTATTGTTAAATGAGCTTGTAGGAGTGAGGATTCCATGATTGTGAACTTTTTTCCAAATACAATTATTATAATTGGTGCATAATCCTCATTTAAAAATGTTCATTTGCCTTCTTTCTCATCTTTCGTGGTTTAAGTGTTTATTGGGGAGTGAGGATTTGCATGATGTATTCAAATTCAATGATTATAATTTGTTCACAAAGATTGGGGAGCTTCCCTATTTCATTTAAACACTCTTTTGCTAGTATCATAATATCTTTTTATTTTCATTTGGTATCATATGCTATTTTTAGTTGATTCTTTTGGATCTTTTGTTTGCTCGCTTCTTTTTTGAAGTTTATTTATTTTTCCTTTCTTCTTGCAATCTTTGGGTCCTCAATATAGTGTTACTTCCTCCCAAGTATTCATCACTGGATATGTGCATATGCACACCTTTGTATGAATTCTCACTATATTGGTCGTCGAGAACTTTTCACCCATTTTGGCTATCGATGCCAATGGAGGAGAAGTTTTGGAGGGTTTAAGGGAAGTTGGCCTTTCCTCTGAGTGTGTTCTTAAGAATTTGTCTCTCATGCTCTCGCATCTTTGTTGTTGCTTTGCATGTTAAATATATAGAGGAAACTCAACCAACGGTAATGGTTGGCAATATATGCAATGAAATTCAAGTTCATCACATGTGCATAGATTGTGGAGGAGTTTGCTCTATATATTGTGGAAGTACCAATATCACATACTTATGTATTATTTAATGTTGGCACAAAGATTTTGTTCGTTAAATTCCATATTTAAACCCTCTAAAAAGGGATTGCCACCAATTACCAAAATGGGGGAGAATGAAAGGGCATGCATGCCCCCATGTCTGTTTTTGGTAATTAATGACAATCTCTATGGACTAATGTGGAAACTGAGTTTCACTTGTAGGTTTGTCCATTTGCATCGCTTGGACCATGTGCTGGTTTCAAGGTTTAAAAATAAGAAGCAATGTCCAAGGGCTTTGTGTCTATTGGAATCAAGCAGAATAAGAAAAAGATCAAGAGTGTCTTGAATAAGAAGATGGACTTCATCATGGCTATCTTCAAGACATCATCAAGAAATGAAGCGCAAGCTCCAGATGCGCCATCTCTAGAATATCTCATGCTTGAAGCTTGCCATCCTCGGTGATCATGGAGTGATGAAGACAAGTTCAAAGAAGAGGTTTCCCCATGGAGTATGGGGAGAAAGTCGCAAGTCTTCATCAAGCAAAGCGCGAGAAATAGCAATCAAGAAAGGTGTTCCATCTTGAGGAGGACAAGACGGTCTACATCAATCTCAAGTGGAATGCTCAAGGCAAAGGTATATTCTTGATAGGTTTTCTATTTTACCGGTCTCTTGTAGTGTTGGGAGATCGGGTTTAGGATAGATAGTCGTACTATCAAAAGAGGCTATCGAGTGAGTGACTCATACGCATCTTTTAGAGAGAGCTCAAGCCTTTGCATACATATCATCATTTTTCTTGGTTGTTGTTTGTATCTTGTCCATGATAGGATCTAGAGCTTTTGGTTATCATCATAACAAGCTCTAGTTCACCAAAAAAGGATTTTCGTTGGATATCTTATTGCATTCTTGATTGTGCGGGTTTTCCCGGCTCCACACCTTGGGAGATATCTCACATATATATACTTGATATTTTCTCCCTTGGTGGTATCCAATATTTCACCTTTTGTTGGATTCTACTTGGTTTTATCTTTTCAAAAGAATTGGTTTCATCCCAATCAGAGTTTCCAAACTCATCTTCTTGTATTTTAGGTTTTGGAGGTTTTACTAGTTCATCGTTTCTAGAGAGGTCTTACCTTTCTCCATTTGGTTTTATCCTTCCATGTTGGACTATGATGTTTCTTTGCATAATCTTGTAGAGCTTATCGTTCTCTTCAAAACAAGCCCAAGATCATCAAAAACAAGTCCGAAATCAAAAGTTATTGAATTTTTCGTGCAATGTTGTCCAGCATTTTTGCTTGAGTGGAAGTTCCGGCCCAAATTCTTACCCAAGTTCCGGTTAGATTCAGTAACTTGTGTTTCTATTTACTGGTAGTACTGGTGGAGCACCAGAAGTTTCGGTGGCGCGCGAAACTGACCCAAATGGGCAGATTTCTCTTGCCCTATTTAAGGGCCCCTCTTCCCTATGTTTTCCAAACTTTTGAGGCTATTTTTGCTAGCTCTTCCACTCTCTACCCTCTATTGTTGACCTTCAAAAGCTTGCCCTATTCCCTTCTCCCTCCCACGATTCTTACATATTTTTGAGGGATTTGGGAGATGAGATCTAGATCTACAACCCCCACCAAACCAAAACCCTTTTTTGTGAAGGAATCCTTGGGATCTAGATCTTGGAGAGTTTTGTGTTCTCCTCTTATGTTCTTCATCTCTTATTCCCCCAATAGCTTTTGTAGCTTTGGTGGAATTTGAGAGTGAAGGATTTTCCTCTTACATTTGGTGCCTAGATTTGAGTTCTCCTTGGAGTTTCGACGAGTTCAAGCTCTTGGGCTTGTTTCTCTTAGGTTCTAGGACCCTAGACCGTTGTGTGGAGTTGTGGTGTGTTCTTGAGGCCTCCAATTGAGTTGTGGAGATTCCTCAAGCTTGTGGCCTGTTGTGGCATTATTCTTGGGGGCTCCAATTATTGTGGAGTTTCCTCAAGCTTGTAGCCTTTGTGGCGTTTCTTGGGAGCCCTCCAATTGAGTTGTGGAGATTGCCCCAAGCCTTGTACGGGTTTGGTGACCTCCCTCAAGTGTCCCATAGTGGATCGTGGGTAGGCCTTTGTGGCAAGCTCACGGGAGAATAGGGTGAGCCTTTTTGGCGTCGGTGGTTTGCGTGCCTTCGCATCTTGGGGTGAGGCCTTGTGTGGCTTTGGGTGAGCATCGAGCCACCACACCTTAAGGTGAGCCATTTGTGGTGTTCGAAGTACATTGCGCCATCGTACCTCTCCAACTAAGATGTAGCTTCTTTGGAAGTGAACTTCAGGATAAAAATCATTGTCTTCTCGTCTATTGGTTATCTCTCAACTAAGCCATTTACTTATGTAATTTACATCGTGATAGCCATCGTGCTTAAAGTATTTTATCTTGCTATCACCTTGTTGCTTGTCTTGCTTAGCATAGGTTGTTGGTGCACTTAGTTGAACCTGTTGGATATAGGTTTTGGCTTGATAAATTAGACGTGAGTTTTATTCCGTATTTTTTAGAGCCCAAACCGTAATAATTTTAAAATGCCTATTCACCCCCCTCTAGGCGATGTCTATTTCCGTTTCACGCATGCTGGGTCTGCCCGTGCCTGTGCCCCCACGCTGGATTCCTTCCCGGATCTGGCCCAACTGGTGGTCGCACCGCCCACCACACGCGCCCTAGCCCAGCAGTCGCCCCAGCGGATGCCACCGCCATCGCTCGCGCGTAGTCCATCGTCACACCTCTCTAGGCCGGCCTCGCCCGGATCCCCGACCTCTAGTGGGCCGGCTTGTTCTGTTGCACCACCTGCCTCGCTGATCGAGTTGTCTCCCAAAAGCAGCACAAACCGGTGTTGCCACTGGTGCCTCCTGCTACGTTGTCCTCGACTCCGACCACATCGTCCTCACATGCTACACCCCCTATGATGCGTCCTCATATGCACAACAAAAGCGGTATATTCTGTCCACGTGAACGCAATGATGGCACAGTGGCATGACTTGTTTGGCACAGGACAAGTTGGATCCTACTACTGAACCTCGGACTTTTCAGGCTACTCAGAGTATTTCTCACTAGCGTGCTATGATGGAAAAAGAATACCAGGATCTGCTCAACAATGACACGTGGTGTTTGGTTTCTCCTCCGTTAGGGGTCAACATTATTGATTCCAAGTGGGTTTTCAAAGTCAAGAAACATGCCGATGGTTCCATTGAGAGGTACAAGGCTAGGCTGATTGCTAAAGGCTTCAAACAACGTTTTGGTATTGACTATGAGGATACCTTTAGTCCAGTAGTTAAGCCTACTAATATTCTCCTTCTGCTCTCGCTATCTGTCACTCGAGGATGGTCGCTTCGCCAACTAGATGTTCATAATGCATTTCTTTATGTAGTACTTGAAGAAGAGGTATATATGCTCTAGCCTCCTGGTTTTGTTGATCCCACTCGCCCTCAACATCTCTGTCGACTGGTTAAAGCACTCTATGGTCTGAAGTAGGCTTCTCATGCATGGCATGCTCGCCTTGGTGCGGCTCTTCGTGCCCATGGTTTTATTCCTTCTATGGCTGACACATTGTTGTTTCTTCTATATTGCCCTACAATCACCATGTACCTAATGGTGTATGTTGATGATATCATTCTTGTCAGCTCGTCCATTTCTGTTGCAGATCGTCTGCTTTCTGGCCTGAGTGGTGATTTTGCTATCAAAGATCTAGGCAAACTGCACTTTTTCCTTGGGATAGAGGTCTCTCATTCTGCTGTTGGTTTGACTCTCACTTAGCATAAATATTTTATGGATCTCCTACAACACTCTGGTATGCTCCAGTGCAACGCCTATGTCTACCACTGACAGACTGTCTGCTCTCGATGGTGCTCTCCTTTCTGCTGATGATGTCACTGAGTATCATATTGTTGTTGGCAGTTTGTAGTATTTGACTATCACTTGGCATGATATTTCTTATGCAGTCAACCACGTCTATCAGTACCTCCATGCACCTGGAGACTCTCATTGGACTGCTGTTAAGCGTATTTTGCGCTATGTTAGGTTCACTGCTTCATATGGTTTGCACGTGCAGCCGGCACCATCATGGGCTCTCTCTGCATTCTCTGATGCGGATTGGGCTGGCAGTCCAGATGATCGGCGATCCACGGGGGATATGCAGTTTTTCTTGGTTCTAATTTGATCGTCTAGAGTGCTCGTAAACAAGCGACAGTGTCACGCGGTAGCACTGGAGCTGAGTAGAAAGCAGTTGCTAATGGTGAGCTTATATATGTAACATAATAGCGTTCCTGGATTCTGAAAAGTGTATATTTCCATCACTATAGATTAGAAAATTCAAGTTGTTCATGTAGCAAAAGGGACAACAGATTGCTTATTGGATTTTGTAGATGTAGCGTGCATCTGACATTCTAAGCAAGGATGCTCTCGCATGTTGTGTATCCCAGTGAAGATTTGGTAGCCAAACCTCATAATTAATTTCCCGGTGGATAAATATTTCACCTATATTCCAAGATGGATGAATCTGAAAACATGAACATCTAGTGTTCCTGAGCAAAACAAACAAAAATGATAAGTTCATAAAGAGTAGATGTTTGGATCTGATACCTTAAGGGAAGATTAGACCATAGCCAACAGTGGGCATTGATAACTTCCCTAAGCTATTGAACCGTACGTACTTGCCTGTTTATTTCTAGACACCAATAGGAGAAATGAAATTAGCCTTACGCCCCTGGGTAAGCAGTGAGAAAGGAGCACTAAGTAGGAGTAAGCAGAGATCACCTAGAAAAGGACCAGGTACGCAACTGATTTGGTAGAAGTAGTGACGAAGACCAGCTACGACGACTTTTTTTAACCATGCAAGAGTCGTGCATGTATTAAATAGACTAGCACAAATGCCGTGCCATGCAACGGTAAAACTTTTGATTAAAAATTGTTGCATGAAATAAATTTTCCTCTAAAGTTGATCGATTAAAACTTTTGATTAAAAATTGTTGCATGAAATAAATTTTCCTCTAAAGTTGATCGATGTGTGACGTTGTACTCAGTTTGCACCCCGGCTGATGTCCTTAGAGCATGCAAATCTCACGACCATGCATTGATTCAAATCGGATGACCGTGTCTTTCTGGTAGACACGGTGATCCAACCAAATAGGAATCATAATATATTTCTGGTTTTGTCTGGATCAACATTGTTCCATTTTCTTCGGATGCCGCTTTGATTGGATTTTTTGTTGGACATACAACTTACAAAGGGAAAGCTCCGATCCGATTTTTTTGTGGACGATCTAAATATCACGCACTCGTTGCTTCGCTTTGCCTGTGTCACACCATCCAAATAAAAGCAAACACACCGTGGTGCTAAAACTTACAAAGATTGTCCTCCCTGACACGAAAAATGTTCTACTCAGGTGCACGTCGAGCCTGAGCTCCACCTAATCGTTAGTGAAACCACCAATCTCTCTCAAACTAAAAATAAATGAATTTGATCATCCTATATGTGCGACCAAAGAAGATACCCCAGGAATCTGGGAGTTTCCTTATCTTTCCGGTCTCTATCAGCAGAAGGATCAAAAAAAATTCCATCAACACATTGAGTAATACTACTAAGACTGAACTTACTGAAACTCTCAGGACCTAGCAAAAATATTCCACCTCCTTCATTACCGTGCCGGCCACCAGCTCGTCCCGCCTGCGCAGATCAACCTTCACCACTAATGACGTTTTGAATGACGAATTAGGAGCATATTGATAGAACACACCTAAACGCATTGAAGCAAATCCATGGTAGCGTCCAACAACGACCCGGTGGCCTCGGGTGGCACGCATGCGCCACTCGAAAGGCGACCTACGAGCTCCTTCCGCCACTTTCCCCATAGGGCGCACTCTCAAAACCGGTCCACCTCTCCAATCACTGGCCCACCTGCCATGTCGCCATCCGCCATAGGTTGATCGTTGTCAGACGCGAGACGTGATAGAGTCGAGAGCGTTGAGGCGTGAGATGCCACTGTAGCGGCTATAGCACAATGCCATGACCTCATGCGACATAGGCGTACCCAAACGTCCCTAAACATGGGCACGTGCCCTTACGGCCATCCGGTAAGTCTAATTTGATGGCCACTCGAAAGGCGATCTACAAGCTCCTTCTGCCACTTTTCCTCATAGGGCGTACTCTCAAAACCGGTCCACCTCTCCAATCACTGGCCCACCTGCCTTGTCGCCATCCGCCATAGGTTGATCGTTGTCAGACGCGAGACGGGACAGAGTCGAGAGCATTGAGGCGTGAGATGCCACTGTAGCGGCTATAGCACAACGCCATGACCTCATGCGACATAGGCGTACCCAAACGTCCCTAAACATGGGCACGTGCCCTTACGGCCATCCGGCAAGTCTAATTTGATGGCCATTTGATTGAAATAGTGTTATTCGCCTTAAAATACATTGTTTGTCCAGACTTTGAATAATTCTTGGATCCGCCACTGTCGTGCGTGATTTGGAAGCGCTTGCCGTCAGAACGCTCTCCTCGTCCACGACCTCGTCTCGTACTCCCGTGATCGCCACTGTGTTTCTTTGATTCATATCTAGTTGAATCGCTAGCTTGGACGCTCAATTTCAATAAGTAAACTTGGAATCGGTCGACTTAATACACGACAATAGATCATCCAATATTTAAAGACAAATACTCTCTCTTTTTTACTAAAAAGAGTCTAGATACACTTATTTTATAAATCTATAACATCTTATATTTTGAGACGGAGAGAGTATAAGGCAAGAAGGAACGATCCAGGTCACACGCTCACGATCTCCAATCGACGGAGGTTTTCTTTTTACTGAATGGATTGGACAGGGGACTGGTGGTGCTAGCCGATCGGTGTATTTTGATGTTGGACCATGTGTACACGCGCGCGTGAGGACGTTCGAGTCCATGTAGCGAGAGATAGGGAGAGGTAGCGAGTACCAACCCGACTCCAAGTCTGATCAGGTACAACTCTGTCGATGTACATACGAAAATCTACCACCACTATGGCTCCAAGTCTGATCAGGTACAACTATGTCGATGTACATATGGAAAACAACAACCACGACGGGAAAGCGCATATACGGATGGACCAAAGCGTAAAACTACGGACGAAGAGAGAAACCTTAGCTCTTTTATTATTAGGTATAGAAGAGAGAAAAAACCACTAAGGCATAATCCAGACATGGATTGGGTTGATCCAACCCCTACACCGAATCCCGGCTAACCCCCGTTAACCCTTCCCGAATAATCTCCTGTGCTTTCTCGCTGTTCGTTTAATTCCTGCCGCCCAACTCACCCAGTTGCCCTCCGATCGCACAGAGTCGCCCGTAGCTCGCTGGAATTGTTCCATGGGTCATGCGTGGATTTTTTTTTCCAGCCCGATTTAGTGGAACATGGCCTGGATGGGCTTGGGCCGAAATCCTCGATGGGGTTAACCGAAGACCAAAAGTTGTTGGCCTGGAAAAAAATTACAAGGCTGAGTTGGAAAATCGGGATGGGGCTGCAATCCAAACCAAACCATGACCTCAAGGGATTAAACGAACGAGATCTAAAGTTAGTGTAAGTCTGGTGTAAGTCTTACAGAAAAAGAACTCAACCTGACTCGGGCTTACAAAACCAAAAAACGGACCGCCATTACAACCAAAGTAAGGGTGGAAAACATATATCATCCAGGAAGTGAGAGGCGACCTGCACTACCTAAAGACCAATTCCTAGCTTCAGTTTTAATCTGGTCCATAACCTCGATGATTGGCTTGTGCACCTTTTCAAAAACTCTTGCATTTCTTTCACGCCAAATCGTCCAGGAAGTCAACATCACTAGAGAGTCGCCAGAGCCCAGAAGGCCAAAACCTGAGGATGAGGAAATCTGAAACAGACGAAAATGGCAACATATGACATGGAAAGCGGAGAAGACAGGATGGAGTGGCTCACCGGCGGCGCGAGTATGAGGCATACGCCCAGTCGTAATGGAGGAGGATGCGTCGATGCGAACTGTAGTGGCACAGGGAAAAGTTTTTTTTTTGAGATGGCGCATGGCAGAGTTTATAGTGGGGAAATTGAGCATGAACTTGTCGCATGCCTGCAAGAATTGGTAGATAAATATGTAAATTGTTGGAATAAATTGAAGGATAAAAGTAGTATTGTAATCGAAGAACTGAAATAAGAACAAGATAAAGTTTAGGGTTTGATTTCTTGATTAATTTGAACGACACACATGACGGTTTATAAGGAACACGTCACTCTCTCTTCTAAGTTCTAACATGAAAAGACCAAATAATTCTTACTCTCAATACTTCACTAATATCCTGATAATACCTATACCCTGACATCCTAGTCCCTGACATTCCTGCTTGCCCCTTCCCGGTAATGGATTTGCAAGTTTGTTCGGAACTATCATCCTTGTTAGGGAGGATTAAAGGTGATCAACCAAAGAGCAATTACATTGAACTTGATGTCTTGGTGACAATGAAACGGTAAACTGTCTGTGGTGTATCTCTGAAAAATCATGCAATAGTGCATAACATTGCACCGTAAGTCCCATCGTTCAGGAATGAGTCTACCCATATCATTTCCTCAAGGAGTTTATCATAAGCAACTTGAAACTCATTATTTTTATTTTTGAGATCATTTATCACCTCAAGATCTCTATCATGAAATTCCTTCACTCTAGATAACTCTAAAGCAAAAGTTTCCTCAAGAGATTCCTTGGTGGTTTGTTCCTCTTTAAGAGCTTCATTTATATTTGCATGGTAGTACTGGTCTAGTCTTGGCAGAAGTACCACTGAATTGGCGGTAGTTCTGGCCGTGTACGTTTCTCTCACTACCACATCGCGTCTTGACCGTTGGAAGGGAGGCGGCCGTAGTACCGCCGAGCCAGCAGTACTACCGGCTGTGCGTAGATTTGAACATAACAGGCAGATCTAGGAGGCCCTATTTAAAGCCTCCCTCTTCCCCTTTGTGGGTTTGGCTCTCCCATTGGTTCTTCTACTTGCTCTACCACTCTCTCCTCCATAGTTGACCTTCAAGATCTTGTCCTCTCCTCTTCTCCCTCCTATGATTCTTGCACCTTTTCGAGGGATATGAGAGAGGATATCTAGATCTACAATCCCACCAAACAAAATCCTTTTTTCTGAAGAAATTCTTGGGATCTAGATCTTAAATAATTTGGTGTTCTCTTCTTGTGTTTTTCTCTCTTATTCCTCCAATAGCTTTTATAGCTTTGGTGAAATTTGAGAGTGAGGTACGTATCATTGCATTAGGTGCATCGATTCGAGGTCTCTACGGAGAATCGATGAGTAAAAACTTGTGGGCTTGTTACTCTTTAGTTCTTGGAACCTTAGACGGTTGTGAATTAGTGGTGGTGATTCTCTTGGTGCCTCCAATTGAGTTGTGGAGATTCCTCAAGCTAGAGGCCTTGGTGGTGATTCTTGGGAGTCTCCAATTGAGTTGTGGGGATTGACCCAAACTTATATGGGTTTGCTAACCGTCATCAAGTGTCCCATAGTGGATTGAGTACCCACATTTTGTGGTGTACACTCGGGACAATAAGATGACCTTTTGTGGCGTCGATGAGTAGTGTACCTCTGGATCTTGGGGTGAGGCCTTGTGTGGTGTTGGGTGAGCATCGAGCCACCACACCTCAAGGTGAGCCATTTGTGGAATTCCGGAAGCATTACGCTATCTCACCTCTCCAACAAAGACGTAGCTTCTTTGGAAGTGAACTTCAGGATAAAATCATCGTCTCCGTGTCTATCGGTTATCTCAATACCCGAGCCCTGTACTTATGCATTTTACATTGTGATAGTCATCGTGCTTGAAGTAATCTATCTTGCTATCACCTTGCTGCTTGTCTTGCTTAGCATAGATTGTTGGTGCACTTAGATGAACCTAGTGTTTTTTTAGGTTTTGTGCTTGATAAATTAAACTCTAGTTTTATTCCGCATTTATTGGAGTGTAAACCGTATTTTTTTAAACGCCTATTCACCCCCCTCTAGGCGACATTCGTGTTCTTCAATTATAATGACGAGGTTGAAGATATTGCCTCTTTAAAAGAGAAGGGGACCTAGTCCTTCATGCTCTACATAAAAATAAAAATGCTTGCTCTAAATTCATTAAAATCTTAACCTTTTCTATTGAGAGCAACCAACTTATGGATGAGCATGAGGACACCATTGATAAAATGGGTGATCTTGAGCATGAGTATGCTAATGATATTGCTCACTTTTGGTCAAGTTCCGATAATAAAATGCGGCATCCAGAGAGGTTACTGCAGGGTGGCACAGGCTGAGCAGAAGTGACCTGGAACTTCCACTGGTACTACCAGCGGAAAATATGCCCTAGCGGTACTACCGGTGAGGCGGCGGTACTACCGCCCTGGGAAAACTATAGATGCCAAATCTCGAATAGAAGGTTGACACTGCTCGGTGATATATATAGACCTGGAATTCACCGGAACTATCAGCGTCAATGTTAGAAATATGCCCTAGAGACAAATAATAACATGGATTATTATCATATTTCATAAAGTTTATGATTAAGTTTTATATCATGCTATAATTGTATTGTAAGGAAACATCAATACACGTGTGATATACAAACAACCAAGAGTTCCCAGTGAATCTCTAGTCACTCGTTCATTGGTCAACATATGATCAAGGTTTCCTGATTATGTGGCATTTATGCCAGTTGACAATGGAGTCACCTCATTATGAGAATGAGATGATGAGCTATACCCAACCCAAGCATCATGACATGAGTTACAATGATTACAAAAGACCTAGTGTCCTATTTCTTAGACCGTGAGACCATATCAATCACTCTCACCTGAGGATACTTAGATAACATCAAACGTCACACGGTGACACGGTGATCGTAAAGGTGTGTTCAGGTGTTCGGAGGGACATGTAGAGGCATTATGCGTCAAGAGCGGGATTTGTCCATCCGTGTGATGGAAAAGATAGTCGAGGGCCCACTCGGAGAAGTTATATCCAATAGTTGTGCAGCGTGTGTTTGATCATGGGGATATCATTTGTCGGAATGAGTTAAACAACATTTGTTAGTAACAAGATTGAACACGACATGGTGATGTCATTGATCAGATCTCGGACAATGCAAGTATTGAGAGACAAAAGGAATATGACATGACATTCATGGTTCAGCGACGAAAGATTTGTGGAATGCACAGGGGTCATCATGGGCATCTAGGTCCCACAGATGATCATTGGTACGGGAAAGACTATACCATGTGTGGAGTGTTCCCGAACCGTGGGATATCACGCTTAATGGCTTGATGATGCTCATAGAGTGTTTTGGTATCGGCAGAATCATCGAAGAATAGAAAGAGAGAGAACTGGAAGTGTTTCGGTAAGTCTAGAGTATATTCAGAGTGGAGGTAGGAGTTCCATAGCCATGGAGATTAATAATATGTGAGTAAATGTTAAATATTGATTTAATCGTTTATTCATAATTATTTAATAAAATAAAAATGAATTAAAAGGTCAAATACCTAATTGGGCCAAAATCCGGAGGCAAAAAGGGCCCATGAGGGAAAGACCAAAGGGGTAGAGAGAGGGGGTGGCCGGCTGTGCCAAGGGACCCTGCGTGGGGCCCACTTGGGTCCTGGCAGGCAGCGGCCAGCCCTCCTCATCCCCTCTCCTTTGTTTAGTCCCACATGTCTAAGGCAATTAACTATGTGGGGGGTTTTTCCCCTATATATTGTGAGGTATTTTGACAAATTAAATACACAATAATGAATAAAAGGTTTCCTCTCTTTTGGGGAGACCTCTAGTTGATACTCTCTCTCTCTCTCTCTCTGGATCACGCGAGCAGGAGTCTTCTTCATCGTGGAGCACCATTGCGCTGCGGGATTCAGATCCAAAAGCTCTACTTGCGCAAGTGCTACTGGATCGGAGGAGTAGGAGTCATCGTTAGGCACGAGACGTGTGTAACTACCTCAGAGGTGCAACACTTGGGGCACTAGGAGTCGTTGGAGCCACAGGAGCCGAAGGACTTCAACACGACCCCAAGGTCGGCTTCAAAACGACTACATCAACCATGCTCTCACGAGTGTTGACAATGCTTTTCTATCTTCAAGGGTAAGTTTGCGAAAAGCCCCTCCCATTACTGCATTACTAATAGATAGGTCCTGGCATTAGGGTTCTTGGCATAGGAAAAATTATTGTTTTCATGCGCGAACCCCTACAGTGGTATTAGAGCTAGATCTATGTGTAGTATTGCTAGCACGAGTAAGAACACACGAGTTGTAGCGTGTGGGAGTTGATCTTTTAGTTGTTACCCTCCCATGTGTACTTGTGTATACCGCAGTAATGCTTGATGAAGCGGCCCCCGGCCGACTTTACGTGTTCATTCGCGAGACTGGTACATGCTTGACATACGGCTTGTGCCGTATAAAGTGGCTTTGGGGGTGTCTGTCTCTCTCTCGCATTAGTTGCTATGCCATTCACAGAGGAGGGCCCCAAAAGGGGTGTAGTATAGACAACTACTTGATCAACATTGTGGTGGAAGTTCGTAGGTAAGAATTGGTTCTTGTGCGAAAGCCCTAACAGCCACCTAAAACATGCAAAGATAAAGTAGAGGCATCTAACTTTGTTTTGCAGGGGCGATGTGGTGTGATATGGTAGTAGTCAAGGTAAAGTAGTTTATTTTATGTTGCTAAGTATTAGTAGTAACAGTCATGGTGATGATGGAATACCACGCCGGAGGCACTGGTACCCTAGTGCCTACGGCGCCGGAACCATGGCTCTGGAATCCAGAGACGTGGGATGGAGATCACAGTGTGAAGATCATATCACATCACACTTACATTCAATGTTTATTGTTTGTGCATCTTATTGTGCTAGTATTATATACTCGACGGTAGCCTAATAAGATGATCCCTAAACGAAATACCAATAAAAGGGTTCTCCCTTAGTGTGCACCACCAAAATAGTTCCCTGTTATGAGGCAAACCGTGACGATCGGGTGCCAGACATATCTATGTTCGCATACGGTGGGTGTAAGGCATGTTGCACAGCGGATACAATAAGGTTGAGTTGGCGAGACTAGCATGTGTAGACATGGCCTCGGAACATGGATGATCGAAAGATCGAGCATGAGTCGCATGAATGATGTGATCGGTGTTTTAGCGTCCACCTTTGCAACTATATCACCGGCCATGACGATCGGGGGCGGTGTAGCGAATAGGGATCGTGTAATCACTAAAACCCTTCTAGGGATAGGAGTTTTTAGTGGAGTTCTTGTTTTAACTCATATAATTATAAACTTAGTCTAAATTCTTTTTTACAATTATAAATGTAGAAATGGTTCTCTCCGATGCTACCTTCTCGGTTAACGAATGGTTAGAAGGAGAGAAGCTCAAACTAGATGGATCTAACTTTTCTGAGTGGGTTGCTGATGAGTGCATATTTGCATGATGTTTTATATTGTTATTTTGCATTGTGGATGAAGGATCTTGGTATTTTTACGGTGCTCCCGCACACATTTTATGTCTATTTTCACCAGGATCAGGACAAATGATGGATACAATGGACACAATCCTTTAAGCAGTTGTACTAAGGAGAAAAGGAGCCAAAACAATGTAAATCGCTTTTTGGGAAATATTAATAATACCAGAAGAAAACCCAAAGTACTCAAGGGAGACAGACGGTTTAACGACCAACTATACGGCGAGAATAAATTTTTCGATCGTACAGTTCCCTCCATATAGTTGGCGCCACCACCACCTCCTCAAATAGTTTCACCTCGTGCAATTGGATCAGTGAGACGACATACAGAACACCTAGAAATCACCGAAACCTCACCTCTGGAAGGCATCTAGAGGGGGAACTCGTCCACCGGGGATCCATCTTCGCCCTATGCAGATCCGGGAGGCTAAGTCATCGATCTTTATCATCCACCGCTGCATCACCACCATCTCCATCCATCCCATCTACATCTTGTCCAGATCTTGTTGTAATTTCTGTACTCGTTGTGGATTTATACAAGTACTATTCATCTATGATAGATTCCATTCTTATTGTCATGATGTTGATTGCCTCCATGTCTGAGTAGATCATTAGTTCTTGGGGAGATGGAGAAACCCTAGTATGAGATTGAAATAAGATAAAGTTTATTATGATATTCATCATTGTGACTATGTGTTAGATTGTCTTCATCTTGATGTTGAGAGAAGTCGACCTCTTAATATTTGCCTCTCATGGGGACTTCATGGAGGGAACTACTTGTTGGTAGACGGAGGTGTGTTAGCACTTATAGTGACTATAAAGTTGTTGGCACCCCTTACGTATCAACTTGGGAAACCGAGGAAACTCACGGAACACTATCCATGCCATGGGATACGTCCTACGGGATTATGTCCCTTAATAGCGCAGTAATTCGATTGATGTCGATTGCTGACTATTGTGGTTATGAGGATGATGCGAGCAGTGGTTGCTGCCTATTTGTCCAAACACGGAGTCCTCCCACACATACATAGTTGAGAATGTTCATGATAATAATCTTTACCTTAGCTCCTTATAATGCTAGTGGTGTATCCGCTACTCCCTGAGAACGCTTTTCCCCTATTGCAGTTCCAATCTCTCTTACATACGCGATACTTACTTTCTGTATTTAGTTGTTTTACTTTACTTATTATTGCTCATACACCAAAAACCCAAAAACACCTTTCTACACAATACTCGCATTTTATCTTGTTGCTTAGAACTTTATTTAGCATTTCTATTGTGATATTTATTTCAAGAGTTATTAGACTTTAGACTCCTGCTCCCTGTGGGATCGATATCTTTATTTCGAAACTAGCTACAAATGATCTGTGCACTTGCAGTCATCAAGCTATTTTCTAGCGCCATTGCCGGGGAGCTAAGCGATGTAGGTCTTTTAGTTTTTGCTTATTTATTTTTGTCTTGCTAAGTTTTGTTTTGAGTTACAGGTTTCCACCAACATGATGGAGTTTGAGCATATGACTAGTGCTAACCCACTCAACCACTTTGGGAATCCCTATGCTATTTATAAAAGAGATAACTCCAATGAGAAGACAAGGGGGTTTGAAATAAATCCTCTATTACTTGGTATTCTAAACAAGAAACAATTTACTGGAGATGAAGAAGATCCTGATCCATATGAGCATATTGCATGTTTCAAAGATATATGCGGCACTTTTCAATTGATGGGATATACTGCTAATGAGGTAAGGGTTAAACTTTTTAGTCAGACTTTGACTAGTACAACTCTCTCATGGTATAGATCTCTACCCCAAGAAGCCACTACTACTTGGGATAATCTATCTTGTGAATTTCTAGCAAAATATTATCCATTATCAAAATATTTTGGAATCAGGCATCTTATAATGACTTGGAAGAACCGTTCTAATGAAGGACTAGTAAGAGCTTATATCAGATTTAAATATTTACTATGTCTATGTCCTCAACATGATTTTCCTGAATGGTATTTGTTGCATATCTTTTATGGCGGTTTAATTGAACCTAATAAAATTGAACTAGACTCTTTCACGGAAGGAGCTTTATGAATCTTCCTATAACTAAAGCTTGGGCTTTACTTAATAGAATTCGTGATCATAGAGTTTCATGGAATTTCGGTCCAGGAAGTGAAGGAGGCGTAGAAATAGGACATGATTTTATTAATGACTATAATAAAAAGGTCCATGTTAAAGAATTATCTAAAGAACTTTATTTGGATTTAGATCTTGTGTTGCAAGTTGTTAAAGATTTTACAGAACATATCAAAGCTCCAAAAGAGGGGTTGGTAAAGTATGATCCACCACTCGAACCTGAGAAGAAAATAGAAGTTAAAGCAACACTGGCCTCCCTAAAACCAACATATGAGATACCTTTCCCTAACACTGCACAGAAGCATATTTTTGAATATGAACAGGTCAAAGCAGCACATGAAAAGAAAGAAGAGGAAAGTATGCCAGAAGTCATGGAACATCTGGAAGAAACCAAAGATGAAGAGGTAACCAAGGAAGCAATTATGGCTATGTAAGCTCAATGTAACATAGTTGAACTTGATGAAGAGACTTATTCATTGGTTGAAGGTAAGACAAAGGTAAAAGATGTGGGTAAGCCTATTCTCCCCTGCATATTTAAGGAAACCTTGCATTATGGTTTATGTGATCTTGGCACCGAAGTTAATGTTATATCTTATGATTTCTATTTAGAAATAAAAGAAGAAATAGAACCGTCTACAATTGAAAATACTGATATGACAATTATGTTAGCCAATAAAAATCTAAGAATTCCAATGGGAGTAGTTGAAGATGCAACTATCACAATTGGCAATAAAAACTTTCCTATCGATTTTGTAGTTGTTGATATGCCATTTGGCACTCTTTGCCCAATTATATTTGGAAGGAACTTTTTGAGTGATATAGGTGCCTATGTTGATTTTTAAAAGGAGATAGTGTCTCTTAAGCTTGGGGGAGCGGAAAAGGAATTCCACTTTTCCAAATTTAAAGACAGGCCTCCGCAAATACAAGAAGAAGAGGAAGATAAAACAATCGAGGAAATGGAAGCTCTTTTCTTTAGTAATCAAGAAGAAGAAATAAATGAAGACTCAAATTATGAATAAATAGTCAGGAAGGACAAGTCCCTAGAAGAACTAGATGATGAACTCAATTCACTTCCCACTATAGGGACTCCAACTGATGAGGCTTTTTAAGAGCCAGAAAAGAGAGGGGACGAGGAATTACCACCCCTACAGTTGAAAACTCTACAAGATAATCTTAAATACAGGTTTTTAGATGATACAAATAAATTTCCTGTTATTATTAGTGCTAAACTTTTAGGAGAAGAAGAAGAACTCATGAAAATACTCAAGGAGCATCGCAAGGCCTTTGGGTACTCAATGGATGATTTGAAGGGCATTAGTCCCATGATAGCCGTCCATCGAATATTCATGGAAGAAGGTGCTAAACCAGTTGTGGAATTTAATAGAAGATTGAAGCCTGAAATGAAAGAAGTGCTAAGGAAAGAAATTGTACGCCTATTGGACGCAAGTATAATCTACCATATTAAAGAAAGTGAATGGGTAAGTCCTATTCATTGTGTCCCTAAGAAGGACAGTTTTACTGTTGTTCCTAATGAAAACAATGAATTGATACCTACTAGAACTATTGTTGGGCATAGGATGTGCATAGACTTCAGGAAATTAAATAAAGAAACTAGGAAAGATCATTATCCTTTACCGTTCAAAGATCAAACTTTAGAAAGGTTAGCAAACCATTTTTGCTACTTGGATGGATACTCTGGTTTTTCTCCAATTGTTGTTCATCCGGATGACCAAATTAAAACAACTTTCATTAGTCCTTATGGTTTACATGCTTACCGACGTATGCCTTCTGGTTTATGTAATGCTCCAGCTACTTTTCAAAGATGCATGACTGCTATTTTTGCAGATTTTATAGAACTGAAAATGGAAGTATTTATGGATGACTTTTCTATCTATGGAACTTCGTTTACTAGTTGCTTGGATAATCTCAAAAGAGTTTTGCAGCGTTGCGAAGAAACTAATCTTGTTCTAAATTGGGAGAAGTGTCATTTTATGGTCAAAGAAGGTATAGTACTTGGACATAAGGTATCAGGTAAGGGAATTGAAGTGGATAGAGCTAAGGTTTAGGCCATAGACAGAATGCCACAACCTAGGGATATTAAAGGTATAAGAAGTTTCCTTGGTCATGTGGGTTTTTATAGAAGGTTCATTAGAAATTTCTATAGAATATCTAAACCTTTGACTAACCTCCTGCAAAAGGGAGTAAGATTTAATTTTGATGATAAATGTCTTATAGCCTTTGATAAACTCAAGAATGTTTTATCCCGTGCTCCTATTATTAAACCTCCTATCTGGGATATGACTTTTGACTTAATATGTGAAGCTAGTGATGATGTTGTAGGAGTAACTATGGGACAACACATTGGTCATAGATTTAATATTATACATCATTCTAGTAGAACTCTTAATGGTGCTCAAAAGAATTACCCTAAGGAAGAAAAGGAACTTTTTGCTGTATTTTTCTCTTGTGATAAATTTCGTTCTTATATAGTTGATGAAAAAGTAAGAGTTCATACGGATCGTGATGTTTTGAAAGAACTCCTTGAGAGGAAATACCATAAGCCAAGATTGATCCGTTGGATTCTTCTACTTCAAGATTGAGTTGCAGATTATGCAGAGGTAGGAAATAAATATGTTGAATGTAGTGTCCATGTTTGCCCAGCAAGACACCAATCTTATTGAGAGGAACTTTAGCCCTGGTGATTTTTGTTTACAAGAATTATTCAATGAGCTAATGTCAATTCCTTCAAAAGAGAAGAAGTCTTTGTTGCTGGAGGAGTTTGTCATCCCCGAATAAGTAAACTGTAAGATCAAGGTAAATGTTCTTACTCCAATAAGTGATATGTTTTCACAGATTTTACTCCTAAAATTTCTGCCTTTGAAATCCTTGTGTTTTTCTGAAGTTTTTGAGGGTTTTTACCAACTATACGGGCAGAACTATACGGCCAGAAAGGAAGCTCCTGCCGTATAGTTGGTTGTTAAACTCTCTGTATCATCATTGTGAAATTGTTTTCGATATCTGAGCCTATACGGTCGCAACTATACGTCCGGAGCTAAAATTCCGGCCGTATAGTTGGTCATTGAACTCTCAGATACTTTCGATTTTTGGTGTCTATATCTATACGGTCGCAACTATACGACCGGAGCTAAAATTCTAGCCGTATAGTTGGTCGTTGAACTCTCAGACACTTTTGATTTTTGGTGTCTGTATCTATATGGTCGCAACTATACGACCGGAGCTAAAATTTCGACTGTATAATTGGTCGTTAAACTACCAGACACTTTTCATTTGCCTTTTCGTTTCTATTCATCCAAAAAACGTTATTGTCGGTTCCGAGTCATGATTTAATCGACCTGGACTCAAGATATTTGGAAATATCCGCCTGTAACCAACTATACGGCTAGAGCTATATGGTCCATTCCCGTATAGTTGGTTGTTACGTGGTAGGACTCTTCCAAATCTGTGTTTGCTTTCCCTGTTTCATTAAGATTTATTTCTTGGGCAACAATTTGGTGTTTCTCGCGAGTTTTACCGACCTCTGACCCCCCTTATATACTACCATTATCTCTCTCTAATCATAATCTCCAGGAACCAATCTAGAAATGCGCTATCTCGCCCCAGGCCATGGAAAACCATTGGGTCTCATCGCTCCTTCCCCCTTGGGTCTCGTCGCTCCTTCCAGGGACCGCTCTACCAGCCCGTCCATGGAGGACGACGACGAGGAAGTGGAGAGGTTTAGCCCGAGGTACAAGGAGTACATCAAGACAAGCTTCTACAACAACGATTCCAGCGAAGATTGGAGTGACATCTACATCTGCCGTGATGTCTATGATCCACCTGAGATCAACTGGGCAGGGATGAAGAGAGCCCAAGAAGAGTGAGAAGGTCGCAAGCCACATGGAAAAGGGCATGTGGAGACGGTCAAGTTCATCACCACGGACCCCAGGCCGCACAAGCGTAAGGAAATTCCTAATATTGGTGCAGGTGCTAGCAATGGAGCGATAGTGCCACTGTTGAAGCCTACTATTGGTGCTCATATGAGGGTGAAGCCTCAAGAAGAGTGGAAGAACGGTTTCCACTTCCCCGATCCATCAATCATGGATGAGGAAGAGGAAGCTATTCCCAAGACCAAGGATCGTGCGCAAGCACATGAGATATATCAGAAGCAGGAACTACTTCATCGCGTCAAAGTCCTCCACCATCTCAAGGAGATAGAGAAGAAGGATGATCTCCTCCCATAGGTGATTAAGCTCGCGGATAGAGTGGACACGCTGCAATCTGATTTGTGCAAGTGCTACAGCTGCATCACCGCTCTGGAGAATACCAATAAGAAGCTATGCACCACAGTGTTACATGCCATGGCGCCACAGTGATCTACAATAATCACGGTATCAAATAATCGCAAGGGATTATTTGATCCCGCCTGGCTTGATTCCAAGCTTGGGGAGATCTTTAAGTCCTCGTAACCTATCTTATAAGTTTTTATTACTATTTTCGCATTAGTTCAAACTAGAAATATAGTTTGCATCATTAGAATTCCCTTTAGGAATAGTCGGTCCCCTTTTATGAAATTATGAGTTTATTTTTATATATGGAGCAATTTTGAGTTTGTGTTTGTCTTATTGGATATATGAATGGCTTGAGTATAATTTTACTTGCACTGGATGATAGAAATAGTAGTCTTCCACACCATTGGTATTAATGGAACATACAAAGATAATTTGGTCAATATGTTGTAAGTACATGGTTTGATTTAATAAGAAAGAAAATTATCTAACCTGTTGAGTTGAAAAAGAAAACCTTGAATAGAGGAAAATAAAGAGTGCTATCAAAAATAGAGTGAGAACAAGTCGAGGTAGAATCTTCAAGTCATAAGAATGCTTCATATACAATTGGAATTTGATAATTGAGATAGTTAAACTTTGAATTCCTACATGAAGTGGAATGTATGGCTAGCTCCTTTGCACAACACTTAAACAAAAGTGTGAGCATATAAACAAAAGAGAAGAAAAGAAAGAAGAAAAAAGAGCGAATGTGTAAAGAGCAAATAGGCATACACCACTATATTGTAGTATGACAAAGAGACACTTTTAAGATTTCGAATCCCAACGGAATATGTGAATACTAAAACACTTGGGACTACCTCGCTAACTCATTTGGTTGAACCGGATACTTTTACATTATGTTGAGATTCATCTTTAGTGAATTGTTGATCACTAAGATGTGGAAGCCTACTAATACTATTCAGATGGTTCGAGTAAGGTACTATTCATGAACTTATTCCTATGTATCGTATATGACAAACACATGCTGCAACCGCCTTATTTATTTTATCAACTCAGCTTCATGAATATGAGGATCACATCCATTAAGCTAAACTCGCTCGGGACAAACAAGAGTCTAAGCTTGGGGAAGTTGATGAGTGCATATTTGCATCATGTTTCGCATTGTAAATGTAGGATCTTGGTATTTTACGGCACTCTCACACACAATTTATGTCTGTTTTCACCAGGATCAGGACAGATGATGGATACAATGGACACAATCTTTGAAGCAGTTGTACTGAGGATAAAAGGAGCCAAAAACAACGCAAATTGCTTATTTGGGAAATATTAATAATACCAGAAGAAAACCCGAAGCAATCAAGGGAGACAGATGGTTTAATGACCAACTATACGACGAGAATAAATTTTCTGGCCGTATAGCTCCCGCCATATAGTTGTCGCCACCACCGCCTCCTCAAATAATTTCACCCCATGCAACTGGATCAGGGAGACGACATACAGAACACCCAGAAATCACTTAAACCTCACCTCCGGAAGGCATATGGAGGGGGAACTCATCCACCAGGGATCCATCTTCGCCCTGCGTAGATCTGGGAGGCTAAGGCATCGATCTTCATCATCCACCGCTACATCACCACCATCTCCATCCATCCCATCTACATCTTGTCTAGATCTTGTTGTAATTTTTGTACTCGTTATGGATTTATAAAAGTACTATTCATCTATGATAGATTCCATTATTATTGCCATGATGTTGATTGCCTCCATGTCTGAGTAGATCATTAGTTCTTGGGGAGATGGAAAAACCCTAGTATGAGATTGAAATAAGATAAAGTTTATTATGATATTCATCGCTTTGACCATGTGTTAGATTGTCTTCATCTTGATGTTGAGAGAAGTCGACCTCTCAATATTTGCCTCTCATGGGGACTTCATGGAGGGAACTACTTGTTGGTAGATGGAGGTGTGTTAGCACTTACAGTGACTATAAAGCTGTTGGCACCCCTTACGTATCAACTTGGGAAACCGAGGAAACTCACGGAACACTATCCATGCCATGGGATACGTCCTACGGGACTACAATCCTTAATAGCACAGTAATTCGATTGATGTCAATTGCTGACTGCTATGGTTATGAGGATGATGTGAGCAGCGAGTGCTGTCTATTTTTCCAAATACAGAGTTCCTACCACAAATACATAGTTGAGAATGTTCATGATAATAATCTTTACCTCAGCTCTTTATAATGCTAGTGGTGTATCCGCTACTCCCTGAGAATGATTTGCCCCTATTGCCATTCCAATCTCTCTTACATACGCGATACTTACTTTCTGTATTCAGTTGTTTTACTTTACTTATTTTTTCTCATACACCAAAAACCCCCAAACACCTTTTTACACAATACTCGCATTTTATCTTGTTACTTAGAACTTTATTTATCATTTCTATTGTAATATTTATTTCAAGAGTTATTAGACTTCAGACTCCTGCTCCCTGTGGGATCGATATCTTTATTTCGAAACTAGCTACAAACGATTTGTGCACTTGCAGTCATCAGTTGCACGTCTCCATGTTCTCCTTAGTGAGAATGAGTTGGTCGACTACATATGCTACGAAATGGATTTGGAGTAGCCCTATTCTATGAGACCCCGGAATAGCGAGAAGACCGCTATTACCGTTGTGAGATTTTGTAACACCCCAGCATTTAGGAACCAGCGATGGGTAGAAATAAGAATTTGTGCATGTGCATGCATTCATCTGTAAGTGTAAATTTTTCGCCAAACAAAAGCCTAAAGAGATCAGAGTTTCTCTCACTAACAAGAGGTAGGAATAGATCTTTCTAGTGATTGCTATACACTTTTGACATGACCTTTAGGAATTAATGAGTTTTGGGGGGGAATTATTTGAATTCAAATTTGAAATTTAAATCATTTGGAAAATATTTGGAAATAGAAGTGAGTAATATTACATTGTTTTCCAAAATGATTTAGTAATATTGCTTGATTATATTAAATGTATATTGAACCATAATAGGAACTTAAGACAAGGAAACTCAAATAAGAAATGAATTCTTATTTCTTTTCTTTATTCCATAATAAAATTACAAATTGAGATAAATACACCAAAACAGAATATTACAGGGAATAGAATATAATGAAATAAAACTTTATTAACTTATAAGTATATCTTTACAAGATTCTTTACAAAAGGATAAGAAGAAAATTACAATGAAAACTTATCTACGCCTATACTAAGTATTTACAATACATATCTTTGTTCATGTAAAATAAAAGAAACAAAAGGGGAAACAATATATTAAATTGTTAGTTTTACTCTCAGTAGAGGATAGTGTAGTGCACTGTTCTTATTACATCATTGAGTATAGAGAAAGGGGCAAGTTTCACCAGGACAGTAACTAGTAAAAAGATAAGAAGTGAAAGTCGATTCACTTGATCTGATCCACAAATAGCCAAGCAGCAAGGCAGCTTAGTCATCTAAATGCATGCACTATGATGTCCAAACAGCAGCAACAGCACAAGCAGTCAAAAAGGAGTTCACAGTCGTCGCACAGCTACTAGGGAGCTCATTTCCTTTTCTCGAACACACTGCAAGAACGCAGCGAGTCTGTCCACTTCTCAAACAAATCCCCAGCCAACATACATCATAGATCATCCAACCATCCACAAGATGGTGACATAAGGAGGGGGTGGTGCAGGTGGATAGCAAGGTCAAGTACAAGAGCACATGAACTAGGAGGAGTAGGAGCAGCACCAGGATGTGCAAAGCCAGATCAAGTTAGCAAGAACAAGCTAACAAAATCAAGCCAGCAGATCAACCACCACAACATCATCACCAACCACCAAGTTGTGTGGTAAGTACACATAAAACCATCACATGATCAAATCATCCTAGATCATTCAAGCATGTGTTGTTTTATATGAACTTTCTCAAAAGAGCACCCAAATTGGGTGTATCCATCACAGAAGTAATTTAAATGAAAGCCAATGCTCAATCTTTGCAAGCAATACCAAGATCTCAGTCTGTGCATCACTGATCTTGGATAACAAGACATGTTTTTACATCCACGTATACAGCAGCCATAAGTGAATATGTCTAGGCACATCTTATAATAGTAGTGCCTCAGGAACTATTTCATCTTAAGGATCTATATTAAATAGCATGAGGTGTCAAGTCATTTTCTTAAAGATCTATAAGAATCATTGTTTTACACTTAATATCAAGGCACATCTGTGAGGATCAGCAGGTAAAAACTTTAGTTCTTACCTAGTTATGCCTCAGACCAACATCATAGGCCAAAGAAAATTCACATGCATCATAGGTCAATGTATCTAATAGGAGTTTCAACCCATTTTAGCCCAAGCCACACTAGGACACAGGTAGAATTTAGCCTAGTACTAGAATGAACACTTGTGTACCATTCCAAGGAAGGTGTCACAAGTATCTATTCTAAACCAAGCAAATCATACATAGAAATTTCGCAAGTAAACTTGCAGAAAGTTATTAAATCATCTTCCTAGAATAAATAACCACGAATCATAGTTACATTTATACAATCTATCATAATCAGAGAATCATAGGAGTATCAAATCAACTCCAATCTGAATATATCAACACATGACAGTGTATCAGAATTCAGTGAACCATTACTGACAGTGCCACTGTCAGTACCAAGAATGTTGAATAGTAGTGAAAACCACACCACTAGAATCAATAGCCAACATCTTAGCATAGTATCATCACCCAAGTACTTCTAAATCATTCATTAACCTCAATAATCAACACAGAGGGATAGATCCCTAAGAACACAGATGAACTCTAATTAGGGTGTTCCTCATCGTAATCACACAGAGGACAACAAGAGAGGTAGAGGAAGAATAAGATGGGAAAACAGAAGCACTTACCCGTGGTCCTCGCTGACGTTTAGAAGAGGAAGCGGAATCATCGGCGAGCACCCACGGTGGCACGGGGAGCACCCGAGGGCGCTGCAACCCGCGCCGAGCCATGAAGTGGCGGCCACAGCCACATGAGTAGCAGCAGCAGTACCACAGTGCCACCAAAGTCACGACACAACATCGTAGGGGCGACGGAACACCACATCATCGGCAGCCACCAAACCCTAGGGTTCAGGGTGGAAGCGGCATGGCCAGAAGAAGTGCCCAGCAACAAATCGAGCTGGACCAATTGATGTAGCGGCGTCGTCTACCCCACCATGCACCAGGGCGGCAGCCGGAGAGGCCTGGGGAGGCCGGAGTGGCGCGACGGCAGTGTCGGCAACACAGCGTCTCCACGGGGGTGCAAGAGAGAAGAGTGAACGCGTGAGTGAGAGAGAGGAGCGAGTGGTATTAGGCCACTTGATCTGAGAGGGTTTGACCAGCCTAGGTGGGTCGAGTCAGGGCCAGCCCAATGGGCTAGGTCTAGATCTTTAAAAGAAAAGTTTAAGTAATTTATCAAAAGACCAAAATGCCCCTAGGACTTAAAAGGTTTTAAGAAATAAAATAAAAATCCTAAAAATATAAATAAAAAACAAATGAACTCACAAAGGTGTCCTCTATTCAAGAAAAATAAATAAATAGAATTTTAAGTAATTAAATTTAGAACTGTTATTATTGTTATACTCCTTTTGGAATTTCATAAAAAATACAAAAAACTTAAAATTGAATAAAATTCATTTTTAAGATCCTAAAAGGAAGTACTATTACAGAAAAATACTAGTTTGTATTTTTGAAAAGTAAATCAAGTGTGATAAAAATAAAGTCTTATTTCCTTAAAGGAATTTTAGTTAAACATTTAAAAGAGTTAAAAATTAAATAAATTCATTTTAAACTCTTAGAATAATACTAGTTATCATAATAATACTAAATATAAAAATTATGTGAATTTAATGGTTCTTGAGTAATACTTTTATTTTATTAATTAAAAGAAACATAAAACCTTTATAAGGTAGTTAAAACACGCGAAGAAGGAAGATAATAAATCATTGCATGACATTATTATGCATTGCATACTGCTTCTTTAAATATTGTCCTTATCGGGCAATAATGGTGTTTTGTAGAAATAGAAGCTCAAGGTCGAGTGCAAGCATCCGACTTCACTACCTTGCAATCACAAGGCAAGTTCATCACTTGCTCATGTCCTTTGAAGAGTGACGAGGGTTTAACTCATCAATGCCCATTGTTATGGACTTGGGTTTTGGAGCAGGAGGGAGCGCTGGAGACATCTATCGGCTAGCAAACAAGCACACAGGGGACAAAGATTTAGCCAGGTTTAGGCCTCGTAGAGGTCCCTACTCCTGCTTGTCTGCTTGTGGAATTATCAAAGGAATCGAAGATTACAATGGTGCGCATATGTGATCTGGCGAGGGTTGCGTGTGTCCTCCTCGTCGCCCCCTCCTAGCCTTTATATAGATAGGCTAGGTCTTGGGTAGCAGGTCGAGTCGGTTACAGATTAGGGTTTTTCCCCTTCAAACTTTCTATCTTTAGCTTCTTCTTGTTCTTCAAACAATCGAGAGTCCGTAGGTTACTCGAGTCCTTCATTTGGGCCTTAGCGACACCGTGGGCCTTTACATATTTATACCGTATATACCAAGCTCGAGTACCTGTAGGGTATACCCATGTCAGTAGCCCCCGAGTGTCCAGTGGAATTGCAGATTCGACTGGGGACTTTTTGAAGTCTTTCGAGTGCATGGAATGAGTACATTTTCGACTGCTTTGTTTGTGTCATAGGGATTGTTGATGTGCGTGCCTGATATAACCGAAGTATCGGTATCAGTTAACCACCTTAGGGTGAAACAACGCAATCTACTCGAACTCGAGTCCCTGGACTCGAATCCGGAAAAGTGCTGGTGTAACTCGACTCAAGCCGCAGAGGTCTTACAGGAGTCGAGTTCTAGTTATATTGGTGTGAGCACTCGACGAGTCCGTTAAGGCATATTCATCGTACCTGTAGGCATGGATATATTTCTGGTAGTGCATAGCTAATGCGTTGCCAGGCCTTATTCAGGTCTTACCTTCATGCTGTAAGCGCGGCATCCGAATTTTACCATCGCGGAGACGATTCGGGTGACCCAGGAGACGCAGTCTCTTTGTAGGGAAAATTATGAGCGGTGTCGCCATGAGCTTCGAGTGTGGATGTTATCAACACATAGTTTTTTCGTACAAATAATCACAGGGTGCGCGACCAGCGCTCCCTATGGGAGTAGCCCCCGAGTGCCTGGTTGAGTCGAAGACTCAGGCAGGGACTAAAGAACTTTTGCGACTGCTGTCATCTTTTGTTTGCTTGTTTCAGTCGAATTTGTATCCGGCGCTCCCTATGGGAGTAACCCATGTCCATAGTCGAACCGTATTTCGAGTGGTTGGGTTTGCTTGTGATTGTCCATGTTCCTGTAAAAAGAAAAAAAATCATAGGGTGCGTGACCAGCGCTCCCTATGGGAGTAGCCCCCGAGTGCTTGGTGGAGTCAAAGACTTGAGCAAGGACTAAAGTAGTCGAAGTCTTCTTCTACTTAGCTTTGATGACATCAGTGCTAACGATTTCATGACCTCAGTTGCCCACGTGAGCGAGTTTGACGGGATGTGACGAGTAGTGGGTCCCACTCTCTGACTTTGATTTGACTGGGCGTGTGTAATCTTATTTTAACTGCGCCTCCTCGATTTCCGCATGTAATGGGAGTAGTGGAGGGATGGTTCATGCTTCCACTCCTCCACGTGTCCAGCACGATCATTGCCACGCGTCCAGTAGGGTTTTTCTGAGCCGTTGGATTGCATCTTCCAAGGGTTAAGTAGCGGCACTGCGACGGTAATTTTCTCATCTGCTCTCATTCATCATCTTCTTCCATCGCCATTGTCGCTACTCCTCTTCTTTCTCTGCACTCGTCTCGTTCACGACACTGTACCAGCTCTGCTCTTTCCCAAGCTACTTCCTTCGGTCGCATCGCCGCTGTGCAATGGGGAAGAAGAAGGGAGGTGCTACGGCCGATTCCGTAGCCACCGCTGCTACGGTGAGGAAGAAAGGCTTCTCCGCCGCTGCGGGCACTAGCACCGCCGCCGGTGGGAAGAAGAACGGCACAGGCACCCGCATCACGAATGGTGCATGGCGCCCTTCCATCATGAAGTCATCCGATCTCCGTCTTCTTCGCCAAGACGGAGTACTGTCCGCCGCAGTCACTGACGCATGCGTCCCTGGCGGTGAGACAATTCCTGCTCCTCCCGCTGGTTTTCGAGTGATGTTTTTAGCATTCATCATTCGTGGTCTCTCCTTGCCTCTTCACCCCTTCTTTAGGGGACTCCTTTGTTTCTACGGGCTTCAGCTCCATCAGCTGTCCCCGAACTCTATCCTCCATAGCTCTTGCTTCATCACCCTCTGCGAGTGCTGGCTCGGAATTGAGCCGCACTTCGTCCTCTTCAAGCGCCTCTTCAAATTGAAGCACCAATCTGTGTTTGGCTCTTTAGTCTATGATGTAGGTGGATGCGGAATCCATGTCGACCCATCCACCACTTATTTCGACATCAAGCTTATGGCATCCGTCCAAGGGTGGAGGGACAAATGGTTCTACATCCGCGATGAGAAGGCTAATGGTGAGCACTTTGGACTCGCACCCTTCGATCCCGCGACGCCGTGCAAGAGGATGCGCTCCTGGAAGAATGTAGTCATGCCTGGCGAGTCCGTGGAAACAGATGTGTTGTACGAGCGCGTCTGTGACCTCGAGAGTCGCATAGGCAAAGAGGAGGGAGGCTGCGCCCTCATTCGCACTTGGCTGCGCCGTCGCGTCTAGCCCCTACAGGCTAGAGTCCACCCCATGTTCAAGTGGGCTGGCGCTGATGATGCCACTCGTGTGTCTGCCGATGGCATGTCCACGAGTGAGGTGGACAAGAGGGTTTGACTGGTCACCAAGTACACCGTCAAGGATGTGCTCCCCAGTGATCCAGTTGTTCCTCCATTTGATGCTGCTAACCCTCCTCCCGAGGTATAGTTGTGCTACGCAGTAGCTAAGTTTGTCGATTACTTCTTTGTTGTTACTTGCTTTTTGCTGAATTTGTTGTCTGTATGTAGGATTGGGCGGTGTCACCTTGTATGCCCCCTCTTCCTGAGGGGATTATCCCTCGCGAAGCCTTGGAAGAGGACGAGTCGGAGTCGACCGTCCCATCTGATGTGGAGGAGGAAGCCCCTGAGTCCGGTAGTCCGGATACTCGCAAGCGTTCACGCAACGAGGATTCCGATGCGTCGTCTCCTTCGACTCCGGAAGGTACGGGTGTTGGTGCGGAGTCACAGATTCCTGCCGTTCATGTGAGCGCCGTGGCACCATCTTCTCGCAAGAAGATGCGATTGCCCAAGGAGTCTTCGTCAGAGTCGGGGAAGCCACTTTTGACTTTGACAAGTTTGATTGGTAACTTTTCTAGTCGATTTGTTCTTCTCTGTTTTGCCCTTGTTGGCTCGTCTCTGGGTTTTCCCTTTCTTGATGTGTTTTTTGTCTTGCAGTCAAGAGGCGTCGTCATCTTCTGGCGACGTCCAATTTTTGAAGGAATCAGGAGTCGCGACCTCAAGGGCCAAGAAAGAGGTCGAGCGCGCTCCTTCCCCTCCATTGGCGGCCCACTCCGGGCACAACTCTTCCAGTTCTCCTCATGCAGGGGAGCATCGAATGGTTGCCCGGATGACGGTACAGCAGACATCTTCGGAGTCATTGGAGGATCATGTAAGTGTAGTTTTTCTCCTTTTTAATGTTGCAATCGATGTTATCTATTGCCTCTGCTGATTCCTTGTTGTGCGATAGCTCTTTGTGAAGGAAGCCGCGCACTTGGCGGAGCAAGTGCTTGCGATGGGCCGCCAGCATGCGATGCTGGAGACGCGTCATCACGTGGTTAAGAGTGAGTGTCCTGCACTTCTTCTTCTTCTTCGTCTTCTTTTTGATATGGTCGACTGATAGTCAATCCCTTTCTGTTTGTAGCTGAACATAACGCCCTCCTGCGCAATGCTGCCACCATGGAGAAAACCCTCGCCGCGGCTGTGAAGGGTCGTGATGAGGCAATCACGGCGCGTGACGAGGCGCAAAGGCGCGAAGAGGAGCTGCGTGCTTCCTTCGCAGCAAGGGAAAAGTTGTTCAAAGAATAGCTTTTCTCAATCGCCAAGGCCCTCTCAGGTACTTTGCTTTGGATATCGTTGTCCTTCTCTGCTCGACCTTTTGCCATTGGCACTGATGTTTTTGTCCATGTGTGGATTTATGTACAGATGCTGGCGACTTAAGCTTCGACCAACAGGCCCTTCGTCGCGATGATGCTCTGGCGGGTGCATTGCCGGCAGTCGAAGACCACAGCGTCGCCGTTCAGGATACGCTCTCCAAGGCCAAGGGTGCCCTCAGTCGCCTCCGGGAGGAGCTGATGCCCAAGATGGAGCTAATTGAGAACATAGACGAGCTGGTGCAGTCACTCGCCGGGGGTGTGCCTTCCAGCTACAAGAACTCACTCCGCGCGGCTGGCGCGTCCATGTCGCTTGCCATGGTGCAGGCCCACGGAGTCGAGGTTGATCCTGCCGCGGTGTCGAAGGCGATGCCTGTTAGCAGGGACGGCCATTAGGTAGTCTTCGCTCCTTTGGCGACTGCCTGTGGCAAGTATGGGCCTCAATTGATAAATACTGTTGCAAAGTATTCTAAGGAGTTGCGTCGCGCCAAGAAGGCGGCGAAAGCGGCGGCGTCAGGGGTTGGCGGAAAGTCAGTGGCATCTGACACTGCTACGGACTCGATGAAGCCCCCGAAGCCGTCGAAGTCGAAGAAGCCAGTTGCTCCTTAGTTAGCTTTGTAATGGTTAATTAGTTTATGTCCTTTTGTTTAAGAACATGCCTGCTGGCGAGTGTATCTGTTGATACTTTTGCTAGTCTTGAATGCATTTGAACCTTTTGTCTTTGTGTTGATTTGGTCATCTTATTTTCTTCTATCTTAACTTGTGGTAGGGTACATCAAGTGATCCTTTGAGGGAAACTCAGGACTCGCCGCCTCTTGATGATATCGTGGCACCGCCGCACTCTAGGGTAGATGAGCTGTCGCTGCTTTCGCGACTGCGTGACCGCGTGAAGCAGCTGGAGCATGAGTTGCCCGTGCTCCGTGGTAACGCGGATGTATGGAAGTCGAAGGCGGAGAAAGCCGCCGCCCGAGAGCAGTATCTGCTTGGCGAGGTGACGCAGCTGGGCGACCAATTCAAGTGTTAGTTTGCTTGCTCTTATCTTTTCCGTGTAGTCACTCGCGATGGTACGTTGTACTTATGCTGCTATTGCTGCTTCGTGTAGTTGTCAGCACGCGTCATCCGCAGGAGGAGAAGGATAGAATTGCCATTCGCATGCATGATCTTACCCAGGAGAAACTTCAAGAGAGTGGATACTTCTGGGTAGATCATGATCGTGCGACTACGCTGGCGACCCTGCAGGATCGTGCGTCGCGAGTGCTGCACTTTCTGAAGAAGTCGCAGTCATGCTTGAAGACCATTTATCGGGCGATGTTTCCGTTGGATGATACTCCATCAAGCTTGCTGGCCCTCCTTGCCAAGTTTCAAGACCTGACCGCGGTTCGCGAGTGCGTGAGGCAATAGTTGGTGGCTGGTGCCAAGGCTGCTCTATCGATGGTGCGACTACATAGGTCTGATGTAGATGTTGCGGCAATTGCGGCTGGGCCGCCTGCGCCACCAGCAGGTTCTGCCTGGAATATGGTGCCACACTACCAGGCTGTGGATCGCCCAGCAGAAGAGATCGTCGACTTCTTTGAGGAACAAACCAACATTCTCTTGCTGTAGTAGTAGCCGAGTTTGTATCCTGCACATAAGTGTACTCGTGTTGTAAAGTTCGTATTAATGTTGTATATAATTTATTATCGAATATGTATAAAGAGCTTTGTTAGCATGAAGTGTGTTGCACTATGCAAGTCCTTTTCGTTAGCCTGGCCATGTTCTTATCTCAGTCCCTTGTCAACCTGTCAGGTGCATTGCAGCTGGGTTGATGTTGTGTCCAAGGTTTCGATTGATGTGCCAGCTACTCAGGATATCGCGTTTTGGTTCGTAGAACACATGTATATAGGGTGGCGCAGCCCCCGAGTAGATAAATTGGAAAAATAAAGGAAGACACAGAGTTTTGGGGCACTTAGCTTTATTTATTCGTGAGACAGTACGAGGTACAATGTGTGGCTAAGTAGCCTTGGCTGAGTGCCTTATTTGCGATGCAAAAGTAAAACGACTAAGGGTAGAAGAGTCGCAGCTGTGTGACATTCCAGGGGTTGGAGTATGCGACTCATGTCTCTAAATCTCGAAGGCGATAGGCGCCACCTGGGATTACTTCTGTAATCACATATGGTCCTTCCCAGGGGGACTCGAACTTGAGATGTCCCTTCTATTTCAGTCACAGGACCAGGTCTCCTTCGACGAAGGATCTAGGGCGTAGCCTCCTGCTGTGGTAGTTGCGCAGGTTCTGCTGGTAGATCGTTGATCTTTCCGCGGCGATTTGTCTTGCCTCGTCAAGGAGGTCGACGGAGTCTTCGAGTGCGAGGGATGACTCTTGTTTGCTGTAAGCGACTACGCACGGCGCCTTGTACCGTACCTCGGCGGGTAGCACTGCCTCGGCTCCGTGCACCATAAAGAATGGTGTGTAGCCCGTGGCGCTGTTTGGAGTTGTGCCTAGGCTCCAGAGTACTAATTGTAGTTCCTCTGTCCAGCAACCTGCGGCTTGTTCGAGTGGTCGGAGGAGTCGCTTCTTGATGCCGCCGCAAACGAGCCCGTTTGCTTTTTCCACCTGACCATTGGTCTGTGGATGTGCTACGGAGGCGTAGCTGATGTTGATCCCCAGATTCTCGCAGAATTCTTGGAACTCCTGGGATGTGAAGTTCGTGCCATTGTCCGTGATGATGCTGTGTGGCACCCCAAAGCGGAAGAAGATGGACTCGAAGAACTTGACTGCGTTGTGGCCTGATTGATTGGTTGCTGGCATGGCCTCTATCCACTTGGTGAATTTGTCGACTGCCACCAGGAGGTAGACGTATCCTCCTCATGAGGACTTAGGGAGCTTGCCGACCATGTCGAGTCCCCATTGTGTGAAGGGCCAGGCCAACGGAATTGGCCGAAGCTCTGCGCCGGGTGCGTGCGGCTTGTCCATGAATCGTTGGCACGCATTGCACTTCTGGACGATGTCCTTGGCGTCACGCATGGCCGTAGGCCAATAGAACCCAGCTCGTAGAGCTTTGGCCACGAGGGCGCGACTGCCGGCGTGGTGCCCGCAGGTCCCCTCATGGATGTCGAGGAGAACGGCTCTTCCGTCGGCCGTGGAGACGCATCGCTGAAGTACTCCTGTGATGCTACGTTTATACAGTTCGCCGTTGATAACAGCGAATGCCTTGGATCGCTGCGCGATGTGTCATGCATCAGTCGGATCGTCCGGGGGCCTTTTGCTGAGGAGGTACATGATGTATGGCTGCATCCAGGATTGCTCAATCATCATGACACTCATTGGTCCTTCGAGTCCTGTGTCCAACTCCCAGTCATCGAGTGCCATTGACTCATTGGGCGGCGTAGCCCCCGAGTCCGTTGCTGCACTTGTTTTATTTTCTGTGGCCTTTGGCTTGATGGAGCATTCACAGATGCGCTCGAGAAATACCTCAGGCGGTATGGGGGCGCAGGTAGAGCCTATGTTGGCGAGTGCGTCCGCCTCTTCGTTGCTTTCGCGACCCACGTGCCGCAGCTCGCAACCGTCAAAGTCTCCTTCGAGTGTGTCGTAGAGGTCACGGTACGTGATATGTTGTCGTTCAGTGCGTCGCACTCATGCATTGTTTGGTTGACGACCAACTTGGAGTCGCCGTATATGATGAGCCTCTTGGCGCCGCAGGCTTTTGCCATCCTCATCCCATGCAACAGGGCCTCGTATTCAGCCTCGTTGTTTGAGGCTGTGAACTGCATTCGCAGGATATACTTCATCTTGTCCCCTTGAGGTGATGTCAGTATGACACCTGCGCCTGCTTCGTCTTTCCGCTTGGACCCATCGAAGTGCATTGTCCAGAGGTAGGACATATCTGGCTTGTCCGGGAGCTGGTTCTCCATCCAGTGCACGAGGAAGTTAGGGAGAACTTGCGACTTGATTGCATCGCGCTTTTCGTATGTGATGTCTCGTGGAGACAATTCTATTCCCCAAATCGCGACTCGTCCCGTGGCGTCAGGTTTGTTGAGGATATGCCCCAACGGGGCGTCGTTGACCACCACGATTGGGTGTTCCTAGAAATAATGGCGCAGTCGTCGAGCAGTCATGAAGACACTGTACGCTAGCTTCTGGTAGTGTGGGTACCGCTGTTTTGTTGGCGTGAGGACCTCGTTGAGGTAGTATACTGGGTGTTGTACCCTGTGGACTTTGTTGTCCTCGGCTCGCTCGACGACGAGCACTGTGCTGACCACCTGGTTGGTGGCGGAGATATATAGCAACAGTGGTTCCCTTTCTCGTGGGGTCACCAGTACTGGCGAAGTGGATAGCGGGCGCTTGAGGTCTTCGAATGCTTCTTGCGCTTCATTGGTCCACTCGAATTTTTCAGCTTTGCGAAGGAGTTGGTAGAAGGGCAGCACCTTTTCACCCATCCGACTGATGAACCGACTGAGGGCCGCGATTCGCCCAGCCAGCTGCTGAACGCCCCTTATATTTTTCGGCTTCTCCATGGCCAGTATGGCTTTTATTTTCTTCGGGTTTGCCTCGATTCCCCTCGTGGAGATGAGGTACCCAAGTAGTTGCCCAGATGGCACGCCGAAGGCACATTTGTCCGGATTGAGCTTGATCGGGTAGCGGTCAAGGTTGGCGAAGGTTTCACGTAAATCGTCGATTAGGGAGGCTTCCTCCTTGGTCTTGATTACTATGTCGTCGACATAGACTTGAATGTTGTGACCCAGTTGTTCCTTGAGGCAAGCCTGCATGCACCGTTGGTAGGTGGCTCCTGCGTTCTTTAGCCCGTAGGGCATTGTGTTGTAGCAGAACACACCAAAGGGCATTGTAAACACTGTTTTCTCTTGATCTTCCTCCTTCATTCGAATCTGATTATAGCCTGAGTAGGCATCGAGGAAGCAGATACGCTCGCATCCCGCGGTGGAGTCGATGATCTGGTTGATTCATGGCAATGGGAAGTGATCCTTTGGACAATGCTTATTCAGAGAGGTGAAGTCCACGCACATCCGCAGGATATCCGTGTCTTTTTTTGGTACCAGCACCGTGTTGGCGAGCCAAGTGCTTTCCTTGATCTTGCGTATGAACTTGGCATCGAGGAGTCTGTTGATCTCCATTCCAACTGCTTGCGCTCGTGGCTCGGACAATCGCCGAATTTTTTGCTTGACTGGCCTTGCGTCGGGGTTGACGTTGAGTGCGTGCTCGGCGAATTCCCTGGGAACTCCTGGCATGTCCGCAAGACACCAGGAGAAAATTTCCTAGTACTCACGGAGGAATTCGACGAGCGCGAGTTCCTATGCGGGACTCAAGTTGTTGGCGATGAGGGCTGTCTTGGCGGGATCTGATGGGTGGACCTGCACTTTCTTTGTGTGCACCGATGAGTCGAAGGAGAAATCAGGTGAACTTGGCCGGCTCAGGGGAGGCAGACTGTTGTTTGTCGTCTCCTTTAGTCTCACGCGTTCCTCCTGCATGCCGAAGGACTGGGAAATTCTGTTGAATTCCCTGTCGCAACTGTTAGATCGCTCGAACCTCCCGTTGATCATGATGACGCCATTGGGACCTGGCATTTTCATCTGCAGGTAGGCGTAGTGGGGCACTGCCATGAACCTAGCAAACGTGACGCGCCCGAGGATGCAGTGGTACTGTGAGAGCCAGTCGATGACCTCAAAGTCGATGCGCGCGCACCGGAAGTTCTTCAGCGTGCCAAAGATGACGTCGAGGTTGATTTTTCCCAGGGGGTATATGCCTTTCCCTGGGATGATGCCATGGAATGTTGTGTCCGAGGCCTCTAGGCAGGTTAGAGGGATCCTCATTGCTCGCAAGGTACTCGCGAATATAAGGTTAATGCCGCTCCCGCCATCCATGAAGATGCGGCTCATGTCGAAACCTCCGATTTGCGCCTCGAGTACGAGGGGGCAATGGCCTGGACGGGGTACCTGAGGCGGATGGTGGCGTTTGTCGAAGGTGATGCATGAATCGTTTCCACTGAGGTACTCAGTGGTAGATGGTGGCGAGTGTGTGGCCAAGTTTACTTGGCGAGTGATGGCCTTCTGCACCCGATTGGAAGGGCGTCCCTTTTGGATCATCATGGTGCCCATGGCTCGTGGGTACGGTTTGCCTCCGTGGTGCTGGTCTGGTGCAGCTACGTCCGGGGGTGGCCCGGGTGGTGGTGGCGGAGCGCCATGTGTTACGGAACCTGGAGCGGCTCTGTAGCCCCTTTCGACTGTGTTGCGGTTCATCCAAACCAATCCCTCGTGTAGCTTGAGGAACTCGCGGCAATCCTTGAGGAGCTGGCTGGACTTCTTCTTGCCATCATTCTTGTTGATGTAGAAGTGCGCCGTACATGGCCCGGACAGTTTGTCCTCAATGGAGGTCGCGGGTGCCTCTTCGCGAGTGCGGCGTTGCCACACTTGCGTGGTTTTCCGGAGTCGCGGTATCCGCCGCTACGGTATCCACTGTTGCGGTTATCATCGCGTCTTTTGGCATAGCCAGCCGCGACCATGTTGACGTCATCGCGGTCATCATAGATGCGCATGCGGCGCTTGCCTCAACGATCGCGTCTGCGTTCGAGTTCCGCCTCCTCGTCGGAGTGAACACGATTCTTCACCGAATCTTCTCCATCGGCCCACCGATTCGCGACCTCCATTAGGTGGTCGATGGTCTTGGGCTTTGAGCGGCCCAGCTCCTCCCTGAGTTCTAGGCGGCGGACGCCGCCGTTGAATGCGTCAATCGCGCGATCCTCCAAGATGTTTTCTGCAGAGTTCTTGATGATGGACCATCTTTGGATGTAGGAGCGCAGCGATTCGCCAGATCTTTGCTGGCAGCATCTCAGCTCTTCGATTGATGCGGGTCGCTTGTATGTACCCTTGAAGTTGCGCACGAAGCTGTAAACCAGCTCATCCCAACTGCGAATGGATCCGCGTGTGAGGTTGTTGAGCCATGCTCGGGCGGCGCCCTGCAGCTGTAGCTGCAAGCATTGCATGGCCATGCTTTGACTGCCTCCGTGGAGCCTGACGGAGGAGATGTGGTCCTCCAGCCAGATCTTTGGGTCCTGTAGGCCGTCAAACTTTGGGTTCTCCGACGGGAGTTTAAACCCTTTAGGCATTCGCTTCTGCCTAATGGATTTGTTGAAGCATCTGGCGCCGCAGAGCTCCACATCTTCCTCTTTCGAGTCAGTCGACCGAGCACGTCGTGCTCTTGATTTGTCGATCTTGCGCTGCGTGATGGCATCACGTGCGTCGTAGTCGTGGTCGTGTCGTCGTGAGTGGCGACGTCAAGACAGGTCGTGACTGTCATCACTGGATGAGGGCGAGGAGTAACGCTTTGCTAGCGTTTTGCCCTTCTTTGGTTCTGGTGTCGGCTCCTTGTCGAGGGCGGCCTCGATTAATCCCAAGCCCGCGATCGTAGATCGGTGCATGGCGGCTCGGGGATCTCCAGACGGTGGCTGGTTGTTGACGAGGTACATGGTGGCCGCTGTCACCGCAGCCTACAGCGTCTTGGGGACCATATTGCCCCTGGTGTCGACTATCATAGAGCCAAAGTCGAGGACCTTTGCGGCCTCTATGCGTTCTTGCTCGGTGAGATGGGCCATCCGAGATTGCCTCTTTTTGGCAACGTACTCGTTGCCTCTTGAAGAGGATCCTCCGTAGGAGGAGAGCCCTGCACGACGAAGGCTCGACTCATCTGCCGCTTTTTTGCGCGCCTCGAGTTGCGCGATTGTTTGTACTTGGCGCTTGAATTCTTCCTTCAGGAGCCAGTGATAGCCCATGAGCAGCTCTTGCAGGATCGAAAGGGTAGAGGGGTGCCTCGCAGGGCCTCGCGGCAACGAGCCCATTCTTTCTCATTGAGCTTGATCACGACACGTTCGCCGGTTTGCTCATTTACTATGGTTGGAGGTTCGAATGCCCCTCCATTGTCTACGGGGGTGCGATTTCCACTGTTACCGCCGTTGCCGCCATTGCCACTGTTGTCGCCGTTAGGCGGGTCGGTTTCATTGCCGCGATTGCCACCGTTGTCGCAGTTAGCAGAGGTGTCACCTGCGTTCATGACGGCGCACATGAAGTGGTTGGGGAAGCTGCTACTTCCACAACTCTCAGATCCAGAACCGTAGGTTCCATCTTCAGTGGCCATATCGCTCAGATCGGAGTCACCACTGCTGTCGCTGACCGTGTTCTCGATTGTTGTCGGGTCGTTGAGCTCACTGAGAGTGCTGATCGATGGAGGGAACCATGATGCTGGGGCAATCGATGGTGCCGTCGGCTGATCAGGCCTGCGAAGCGTGCCCATCTGACCAACCTGGAAGCGGAAGCTCCCTATCGCCAGGCTGATCCCGTCGCCCACGGACTCGAAGGCCGGGCGAGTGGCCGGCGCGTGGACGGTGAAATCGAACGCGCCGAAGAGCTGGCGGATCTTCGCTGTTGCGGAGTTGTAGATCGCGGTTGATGGGGCCGAAGAAGCCGCAACATCAGCACTCCCAATTCCCACAGACAGTGCCAATTGACGAGGGTTTAACTCATAAATGCCCATTGTTATGGACTTGGGTTTTGGAGAAGGAGGGAGCGCTGGAGACATCTATCGGCTAGCAAACAAGCACATAGGGGACAAAGATTTACCCAGGTTCAGGCCTCGTAGAGGTCCCTACTCCTACTTGTCTGCTCGTGGAATTATCAAAGGAATCAAAGATTACAATGGTGCGCAGATGTGATCTAGCGAGGGTTGTGGAAACTAGGGTTGTGTGTGTCCTCCTCGCCGCCCCCTCCTAGCCTTCATATAGATAGGCTAGGTCTCGGGTACCAGGTCGAGTCGGTTATAGATTAGGGTTTTTCCCCTTCAAACTTTCTATCTTTAGCTTCTTCTTGTTCTTCAAACAATCGAGAGTCCGTAGGTTACTCGAGTCCTTCATTTGGGCCTTGGCGACACCGTGGGCCTTTACGTATTTAGACCGTATATACCAAGCTCGAGTACCTGTAGGGTATACCCATGTCAAAGAGTCTTTATGATTGTATTTGAAAATCATGTGTTATCACCTATGTTCTAAAAGAAACAGAAAATAAATATTTTCCCAAACAAATGAAGTGCTATTATCATCCTAAGTGATGATAAATACTAAGAAGAACAATGGAATATAAGATTCTAGTTGCCGAACAACTAGGGCTTAATAACCCATGACATTAGTGATTCTAGCACCATATAATACGCGTTAACCATGATATTTGGAATGGGACAGAGAAGTCATTTGTATCTTATTCCTCTCGCATGTAGCCGGATGCGCAGGTCGTGGCTGTTATCCTCGTAGTGTGCATTAATTGGTAATTCATAGAGGATATGCAGCATATGGGTGGGAACCCTCAACGTCCCACGATAGTTCTGGCATCTGAACGGTCTATACCAACCATTGCTGTAATTCAATGTGTGGGCATGGCGTACACCAAGGAGACATGCGGGGTCGCGAAGGGGTAGTGATTGGCTTGGATCACCTACTGGACCCCACATCATAGAATTGTGGATGGGAAAGTACGCCCAGTTGTGCAACAAGGAGTTGATCTCTCATGGGTAAAGCAACGCACCTCTGCATAGTGTAAGAACTGTAACTTGTTATTCCCTATTCGTGGAAGGAGCTATGAACGCAGCAGGAAAGGAACTCCATGAAGTTCTGGTCAACTTGTGAAGGCTGATGGGCATAGTTTTTGATAATAAAATTAATCTTTGAAGAAATGTTTATGAAAACTGCATAGTGCCAAGGATAGATAGTCCGAGGTGGTAGATAGTGCATCAAACTTCCCACCTTGCACATAATGAACTTGCTGGGTAACGTTGTTACTTAGTCTTTCCTTTGATCCCCTACTTAGACTCTGGGGAGCCAGAAGAAACTCCGATGTACGCAGCTGCAGGGCAAGAGGATGTCTACTACGAGGAGCCAAACCTTCCCGGAGGAGTAGAAGGGGTGGACTATGAAATACGCTATGGAGTGGAGGGCAACGAGTATGAGTAGTTGCCTTAGTTATTAGTAAACCAATTGAGCCGAGTAGCATAAACTTTATATAATAAGTTGTTGAGCTCAATTCGGAGTATAAGTTTGAAACTTTGAATCTTCCGTTGAAACTTTTTAAGTTGGTTTGTAATTTTGAATCACTTGAAGTCTCGAACTTCTGGTATTGTAATAATAATGAAGTGTGTATGTTTGTAATATGGACCCGCAATGTTTCTGTTGTACCACTCTAAGGGATATGATATTTATAGAACAGTGTTTTGTGGACGTCATGTCAACGAATATAGTGTACTACACATGCAGTGGTATGCTGGGTCACCGCAGATGTCCACCTTCATTTTAGTGACGATGCGCTTCAGAATGGTTAATGAGCTACACCTAGTTGTGGGTAATCTTGACCCTCATGCAATGATGGCACATCTTAGATTGCATTTCATGGACCAAGTGCGCATATGGGAGCACGAGCTGATGGGAGATTTCCTCTCCATAAAGATGGATGAGAATGTTTCTCTGGAGAGCCACTTGGAGTGCATACATGATGCGTACATGAGGCTCGCTTACTTCCTGGATCACTGACTGGCAGACTCTTTTGCAATAGGCGTGTTGTTGCGGTCACTGCCACCAAGCTACCAAGCACATGCTAGGACTTGCATCATGAGAGGTGATGGGGAAGCATAGGATTTTCATGAGTTCATATCACATTTCAGGAATGTGAAGGTTGAACCCATTAGTGGAGAGGTCATCTATGACAAAGGTATATATTTGATATACAGTTTTATAAATGTTATAATTTTGCAAACACTTGTTGAAGTGTTAAAGTATTTGATACTTTCTGTTTTGGTGAAAACATGTCCTTCTGCATAAGAGCTTCTTGCTAGAGAGGAGGTGACGTTGCTTGTTGATGGCAAGCATGATGACGACGGCCAACGACACTCTCCCTTGACATTTAGGCACTTAGTTTATCATTTTTGGATGATTATTGTAATCGATGGATTATGAACTTCTTTAGTCTGTCTCACACTTCATGAGATAGTTATTCATATGAGTGTGTAACAAACAGTTATTCTACTTCTATAAATGATTTATATTTGCATTCATATGTTGTACGATTATGTCTGAATTATCCTTGTTTTGAAACTAATTGATAATGCATGAACATTTGTAAATATTGAAAATTCCTTGGAAATACCCAACTTAATGATATATTCTGAATGAAACCATTGTTTAAATTCGAAGTTATGTTGATAACATGTGAAATTCATTTGATTTCTTGTCACATATGAATCATGCCCAAGTTCGGCAAGACAACTAAACATCGTGTATTGCATGAATGCAAAGTGTTTGATGAATTGTTGGAAGAAAATACATATTCGTTGTATCATATTTCAACGAAGTGGTGATTATCATTTTGTGATTGTTTGAATTTTGTAAAAAGGAGTTTACTGAAGTAAACATGAGCATGAAACTATTTGATGTGATCAAAGTATTTTAGTGTGCAAGGGTATTAAAGATAAAAGAGAATCTAATTACTATGATTTGATCGATAGTAATGAAATTCGATGTTATAAGATTGGCATAAGGAATTGTGAATTGCAATGCATTTGATACGTCAAAGTGCAAAGCATCGCAATGTGATATTTGATATCAAGTGGGTAAATAGATGGCACTGAATGAATTGTTGTAGTGTAAATGTAAACACCATTAGTTAGAAATAGTAAACACTCATTTAGAATAAGAGTGAACCATCTGAATTTGTGAGATCGGCACCATATCTTGTATGGATTTTCATGGAATTTTTGGAGTTATTCGATATTACCAAAACAATAGCGAACAAGTCCTTGAAGAGTATTCATTGGAAACTATGAATACAAAATCCATGGCTAGAACCAAAAGAAAGGCAAAACTAGTGTTGCTTAAAATTTGGTGCGTTCTCGAGAAAGTTTATGTTCTCGACTATAATGCTAATGGAAGATAGTAAAAAAACATGATGAGGATTCAAAACCCTTTATCAAAATGTTGAGAAGCACAACCGAAAGCATTCCTGGATGATTCTCTTCATAAAGGAAAGGATCAATGATAATGATCATTGTGTTTTTTCCACTAGTAGTTTTACTAAATAAGGTAGGATTCAAAATGTACCCCACATCTTTTATGGAGACATTTGTGAATCACTTGTCATGTTACCGAAATATGACATACCTACGAACTACGAAGGTAATGATGGTACATTAAAATTATGAGAAATCCTAGAGGCAAATTCACTTAAGATTAGAAAGCAAAATGTTGCCGAATCTTACCAAGTAAAGGGTTGCTTGATATTTTCAAAAAGGACCACAAGGTCATGATGGAAAGGGTTAAAGACAAAAGCACGATTTTTCGTGAATAATGATTCAGAAGTGCTAAAAGTCTAATGGACTGAATACTAGTAAAGTACTAGTGTCTCGTAATAAACTCTTGGTTTGATAAATGATCAAAGGATTTTGAAGTTATTCAAAATAGTGAGAGTATATGTAATTTGCATGAAATTTAGTGGGAGCAATGAATGTCTCATACTCAAATGTGTAGGAAACACATTTTGACTAGGAGCAGTGTAAGTATCACACTAAGATATGTTACGAACATATTTTGAGTGGGAGCTTAGTGATTGATTCTTAAGTGTGTACGACACATTAAGAATAAAGGCGCAAGTACCCATAAATAATGATTTTTATAGGGATTAAAAGTTGAAAGTAAGTATATTACAATATTATATCATAATGTATTCCTAAAAGAGATTCTAAAATAATTTCGGAATAGGAATTGATTAAGGAATGGTCCTTGGCCATTCGAATTAGGAATAGCACTAAGTTATACATCAGTGGTTGAAAGAAAGAAAAGGATGATCATAATCCACTATGTTGAGACATAGCTTCTATCTTAGAAACCATGATGAGAATTTATCATAATATATGATCCAAGAAGGAACGTTGAGAAGTGATTAAGTAACTGAACATTGAGCTGAGTTTGTCCACAGTGTCTGAATGAGAACTGTAGATGTGTTTTCAAATCTATAAAGGATGACATACCTTAAAAAATAAAGGGTTATGTTATAAGGGCATATGTTAACCTTAGAAGATTGGAAATACTTGCATCGATAATACCGGCTGAAGTCAAGTATGAAGCGAGGTGGTAAACATCGAAAATTGCACATAGTGCACTAGTGTTTCGATGATTACATTTATAATAAAATATAAGGGTATTGTCTAACGTGATGTATATTGTTGTGGCGGGACTAGTTCGTCTTTTTGTAGAGAGTGTGTCCCAGGGCATAGTGCCTATGAGAAATCTCATTTTGGTTAATCTAACATCACTTTTGGCTCCTGGAAACCGACCTCACTCTATTGTCATGACTATGATGCATACACAAAGATGTTATCATGTGATGATAAAGTATTAATGTCAATCAAGGTGACATTAGTAAGTTGCAAATGATTTGGGGTTGTAAAGTCTAGACCCAAGACTCAACCTCTTCCATGAGCAAGCATGATCAGAGGTGACAGGTTATATGGTGCTGATGATTAGTAACAAATCCAGCTAGTTACTCTAGTGCAAGTGGGAGACTGTTGGAAATATGCCCTAGAGACAAATAATAATATGGATTATTATCATATTTCATAAAATTTATGATTAATTTTTATATCATGCTATAACTGTATTGAAAGGAAACTTCAATACACATGTGATATACAAACAACCAGGAGTTCCCGGTGAATCTCTAGTCACTAGTTCATTAGTAAACATATGATCAAGGTTTCCTGATCATGTGGCATTTATGCCAGTTGACAATGGAGTCACGTCATTATGAGAATGAGATGATGATCTATACCCAACCCAAGCATCGTTACCCAATCATTTCACGAAGTTCAAGTTATGATGATTAGAAAAGAGCTAGTGTACTATTTCTTAGACTGTGAGACCATATCAATCAATGTCACCTGAGGATACTTAGATAGCATCAAACATCACATGGTAACATGGTGATCATAAAGGTTTGTTCAGGTATTCGGAGGGATACTTTGAGGCATTATGAGTCAAGAGCGGGATTTGTCCATCCACGTGACAGAAAAGATAGTCAAGGGAACACTCGGAGAAGTTATATCCAATAGCTGCGCAACGTGTGATTTGATGATGGGGATATCACTTGTCAGAATGAGTTAAACATCATTTGTTGGAAACACGATCAAACACGACATGGTGATGTCATTGATCAGATCTCGGTCAATGCAAGTATCGAGAGACAAAAGGAATATGACACGACATTCATTGTTCGGCGATGAAAGATTAGTGGAATGCATAGGGGTCATCATGAGCATCTAGGTCCCGCTGATGATCATTGGTATGGGATGGTCTTGACCATGTTTGGAGTGTTCCTGAACCGTGGGGTATCACGCTTAAGGGCTTGATGATGCTCAGAGAGTGTTTTGGCATCGGCAGAATCACCGAAGAAAAGAAAGAGAGAGAATAGAAAGAGTTTCGGTAAGTCTGTAGTATGTCTAGAGTGGAGGTGGAAGGAGTTCCATAGCCACGGGGATTGAATAATATGTGTAAATGTTAAATATTGATTTAATCATTTATTCACAATTATTTAATTAAAAAATGAATTAAAAGTTCAAATACCTAATTGGGCCAAAATCCGGAGGGAAAAGGGCCCATGAGGGAAAGACCAAAGGGGAAGAGAGAGAGGGGTGGCCCCCTTTTTACCACTTGGGCCCTGGCCGACGGAGGATGGCCCCCTCCTCCCCTCTCCTTTGTTTAGTCCCACATGGCTAAGGAAATTAACTATTTGGGGGTTTTTCCCCTATATATTGTGAGGTATTTTGACAAATTAAGTACATAATAATCAATAAAAGGTTTCTCTCTTTTGGGGAAACCTCCAGTTGATACTCTCTCTCTCTCCTATGACCGTGGTCCCAAGTATGGATCGCGCAAGCAGGAGTCTTCTTCACCGTGGAGCACCGTCACACTGCGGGATTCGGATCCAAAATCTCTACTTTTGCAACTACTACTGGATTGGAGGAGCAGGAGTCATCGTCAGGCACCGGACATGTGTAACTCCCTCGGACGTGCAACACCTGGGGAACTAGGAGTCGTTGGAGCCGCAGGAGCCAAAGGACTTCAACACGACCCCGAGGTTGGCTTTGGAATGACTACATCTACCATGCTCTCCCGAGCGTTGACAACGCTTTTTGGTCTTCAAGGGTAAGTTCATGAAAAGCCCCTCCCATTACTGCATTACTAATAGATAGGTCGTGGCATTAGGTTTCTTGGCGTAGGAAAATTTTATTGTTTTCATGCGCGAACCCCTAGAGCCAAAATGGCCTAATGGTACTTCCGATAGATTAGCGGTACTACTAGTCCTAGCAACCTGCTAAAACCAGAACTACAATAACATGAGCATCCGAACTCTGAATAAGATGAAACCAATTTTGTTGGAAAGATAAAGAGTAGAATAAAACAAAAGTGGAAATATTGGATACCACCAAGGGAAAAAACTGAAGGAGATATGCCCTAAAGGCAAGTAAATAAACATGTTTTAGTGTTATATCTCTAATGTTCATAATAGTTTTGTATCATGCTATAACTGTATTAAGTGGATCATTAATACATGTGTGTTATATAAATAACCAGGTCCCTAGTATCCTCTAGTAATAGTTCGTTGGGAAGCTAATGACCGAGGTTTCCTGATCATGGACTTAATGCAAATAGTCAACTGACAACGAGGTCACTTAATGAAGTGATGGACACACTTGACCATAGAATTTCAATGTGATCTAGTCACAATGTTCAATGTTGTGATATCTAGCAAAGCATTGTAGATTAATCCTTCGAGGCGGATACATCAAGATCAGGATTTGCCTATCCGAGTGACAGGTAGATACTCTAGGCCCACTTGATGAGATCACATCAATGAGCTTGCAAGCATTGTGACTAGGTCACAAGGATGTGATACCACAGGAATGAGTAAACGTGTTTGTTAGTAAGAAGATCGAACTGTATATGAATACATAAGACCAGGTCTTGGACAAACTAGGTATCATTGTGCAAAGGGAATAATACTCGACGTTTAGAAGGTTCAAGCGAACAAACAAATTCGTGGAATGTGAAGGGATCAACATGTGTTTTCATATACCGCTGATGATCATTGATCGGGGAGATGTATCCTTTATGACTAAACATTCCCAAACCATGAAGGTGTCACGCTTAATGGTAATAGATGATGCAGGTTGATTTAGTACCGATAGAGAAATAGGAAGAGAGAACCGGAAGTGTTCCGGAGAGATACCGAAGTGTTCAGAAACTATTCAAAAGGAGTTTTGAATAAAGAGGAATTAATTAAAGTGTATTTAATATTTAATTGTGAATTAATATTAAATATAAATTAATAAAAATAAAAAGGGAACCCCCCACATGGGCCCTCCCTAGGAGGGAGGAGGCCCAAGAGGGAGGGACGGCCCTTGGTGGGCTAGGGCCTGCGGGTGGGGGATCCTACTACCACCGGATACCAAGTAAGCTAGGGCACGCGCAGGTGGGGCCCACACCGCTGGCGGCAACCCCTCCTCCCACCTCCTCCCAAGTTTAGTCCCACCCCGAGACTTGGAGGGGTGGGAGTGCCTAGTTTTCTCCTATATATAGGGGTGCCATACCTCTTCAATTCTCATCCACAATTAGCCTTAGCTATTCTCTATCTCTCCCTCCCTCTCTCCCTCTTTGCGTGTTCCCAAATAAGGAAAGTGCTACACGAGGTAGACAATTCTCCACCCAGCACACGCCATTGTGCTGCTAGAATCAGTCAGGATTTTCTTCTTCCGTCGTCTCACTGGACCGGAGCCCGAGAGACGTCTTTTGCACCGGACGTGTGTAAAACTCGACGAGCCACTACCATTAGTGGCGCTGGATGCTTGAAGCCTTAGAGACCCCAAGGTCTGCTATGCTCGGCTTCACCAACAACATTTGTGCAGGAACGTAATCCCGCGTCCGGTCTTCAAAGGTATGAATACCGCAGCCCTCTCGTTACTATACTTCTCCATAGATAGATCTTGGGTTGGTGCGTTCTTGTAGTATGAACTTCTTTTTTTCTACCACGAAACCCCATAAAAAATATCAAGTATGAATATGTGAGATACCTTCCAAGGTGTGGAGCCAGAAAAACCACTAAGATAAAAAAACCACAATAAGATATTCATCTGAAATCCGTTTTTGACGAACTAGAGCTTGTTATGAAGATAACCACAAGGTCTAGAACCTCACACAGATAAGATCCAAATAACAACCAAGAAATATGATGCTAAGAATGCAAAGGTTTAAGCTCTCCCCGAAAGATATGATCGAGTTACTCACTCGAAAGCCTCTCTTGGTAGTACGGCTATCTATTCTAAACCCAATCTTCCAACTAACAACATGAGTCCGGCAAAAAGGAAACCTATCAAGATCATACCTTTGCCTTGAACATTCCACTTGTACTTGACATTTTTTTCTCCTCAAAATGGAACACCTTTCTTGTTCGTTCTTGCTCACGC